>CM061540.1:138059012-138746512 GCA_030864215.1 Capsicum pubescens
GATATTGTCCATTATTTCCGACTTCAAGGTCGTTGTAAATTTTAAAATGGGTATTGTCCATTATTTCCGACTTCAAGGTCGTCGAAAATTTCAAAATTTTCTATTGTTTCCGACTTTAAGGTCATCAAAAATTTTAAATTCCGTATTGTTCATTGTTTTCGGCTTCAAGGTCGTTGAAAATTTTGAAATTGGTATTGTTCGTTGTTTCCGGATTTAAGATCGTTGAAAATTTAATAATCGATATGATCATTGTTTTCCACTTCAAGGTTGTAGGAAATTTTCAAATTCGATGTTGTTTATTATTTTTGAATTCAAGATCGTTGGAAATTTCAAATTCATTATTGTTCATTATTTTTCACTTCAAGGTCATCGAAAAATTATTTGCATAGAAGTAGGAATAATAAAGTTTGAAAAGAAAAAGAGATGAAAAGTAATGGTGAAAAAAATAATGGTGAAAAAATGATGAAAAATGATGAAAAATGATAAAAAGTGATAAAAATGAAAAAAAAAGTAAATAAAAATTATTTTTAAATAAAAAAATACAGGTCAAAATACTGTTGGCGTGTGCATCACACCTTCTCCAAAATGACTGGTTGTCGGGTTTTAGGGGGGTAGTAATTCCACTTTAAAATAGTTCAGGGGGTAGTAATTCCACTTTAAAATAGTTCAGGGGGGGTAGTAATTCCACTTTAAAATAGTTCAGGGGGGTCATAGGACCCCCCACAAAGTATAAGTGTGTAGATGGGATTTGGGGTAAAGGTTGGGGGGGCTTTTGACCATTTTCTCTACTTTTTTTGAATTTTTTTTGTATAAGTGATAAGTAACAGAATTGACATGATTTAATCATCAATTAATGCGATATTGATTGGAATACGGTTTTTTGATCTCTTGCAAATAGTAACAGATTTCAGAATTCAAAACTTTTTTTACAGAATCAAACTTATTCAACAAAATTCTCCCAAATTTCTCAATCTCTGTTTATTTACTTTTGAATTTTTTTGATTTACAATGAATATTTCAATTTGATTGAGGCATTTCGTAGTTCAGATTTCTAATATCCAATATGAACAATGATTTCTAATATCCAATATGAACAATATAAAAGTAAGGGAATTGTCGTTGGTGAGATAGCTGCTTAATTGAAAATTATTGAATCATTGAAAAAATTGACTTTTGATACATCATAGAAGGGAAGTCCTTACCAATGGTTATTTGTAATAATAATGGAGTAAAGATTTATGTTTAATTGTAAAAAAGAGTTCTAGGATTTGTAATATATCATTTGTGCATGCATAGCTACAACAGAAAAATCCGCCAGTGATAGGGCATTTGTAGCTGAGAATAGTGCAATTGTTTGCATCAAAGAAATTGAAATGGATGATATTGCAATTGCAATAATTGAGTCAAAAATAATTACTCATAGTATGTACCAGAAATAGAGTTTGAAAACTTTATTAGTGATTGAAACATTAAAGCGGTTAAGGTCAATCAGATTTACAAGGATATGCAACACTAGAATTTGTAATGGCCAAATTTGTCATATATCATAACTTCAACTTTAAATCAAAAGTTTCAACCAAAAAAGGCATATTTAATTATTTATCTGTTATGTTACATTGTAGGGTTTTATATAAGAAAATATGTTGAATTTTAAACTCTGATACATTGTTATTATTGACAGATACATTAGTGGATGAATATATAAGCTTGACTGATACATTTTGTTCATTAGCTGATACATTAATTTGTTGACTGTCTTTTTTTTATTGTCTGATACATTTTTATGTCTGAGATTAGTTGGTTCAATTTTTTACCATTATGTTCTACACTATTATTCAGAGAATTGTAGTTGGATAATGAAAGCATCTTCTTTGAACAATTCTAATCTATTTAGAATTAGGACTTTCAATAATGTACATAGTTGTCAGTTAAGTGAAAGAAAGATCACCCAAGTTCAAGCTGCAGTAGCCTTTGTTAGTGGGATTATAGCCCCAAATCTAGATAATCATAAGAGAAAACACACTCCAGATGATATAATTGAGGAGATAAAGGCTTTATATGGTATAGATATTAATTATATGAAAGCATGGCAGGCTAAGGAGCGTGCAATAAAGACGTTAAGGGGTGGACCGACTGATGGATATAGACGAATGCCCAGATACTTTCACATACTAAACATTATGTATCCCAACTAATACATTAGTATGTATAAGTCTCTCATAAATGAATTTAGGTATCTTTTATAGTTTTACATCCAAGGATGGGAGATTTTGATTTTCCTAGATTTGTAGTTATTGTGGCTCATATGAGTTGAGAATACAAAGGAATGTTTGTTTTAGTTATTACTCTCGATGGTGTAGGTATGTCACCTCATATATATGAAATAAGGCAACTAAACTTATGTTAATATGTATAATATATAAGCATCATGGATAAACTTAACTACATCGGTGTTGTATGTTGCCAATAGCATATGGTATTATAGATACTTAGAATGATTTCCCATGGTAGTGTTTTTTCGGATAATTTATAGGTGCTTTTGGAGAACATGAGAATATGTGTGTCATATTTGACCAAAATGAAAAAAATATAAAAAGTGTAAGTTTTGTGTATCCCAATGTTCCTTATTATGTTTTTATTTGGCATCTTTGAAAGAATGTGTGCACAAACTTTAGGAAGAGCAGAAAATGACTTAGAGACTTATACCATTCAGTGGCCAAGGTTTATAAAAAAAGGATTTTGAGTATATTATGACTATGGTTGGGCGGTCGATCACAAGGTCAAGGATTACTTATATAATGTCGTACATGATAAGTGGGGAGGATATCATGATCTAACAAACACAGTGAGGATGATGACATCAACTTTTTCTAAATGTATCAATGATTGTCTAGTAGAGGTGTGTGAACTACATATCTTGGAATTTTTTGAAGAAGCATGAATACTTTTTGGAGCATGAAATTGCAAGAATAGAGAAATAACATCATATACAAAAACTACATTGGGTACAATATTTTAAGAAATTCTAGTTCTAAATATCACAAAACATGCCTTATTGACGGTATGTTTTTAGTAGTACATCTCTTAAATACACACACACCCTAAAAAAAGTGTATATGCAGTAATGTTAAAGACTCTGAATACTGATATCTGCTTTTTTGGGTTATGTCGATGTGATAAGTGTGGACTATTTTATTAGAGATACTTATGCTTTTAATTTCTGGTACACAATACTTGTTTATGTTGTTATGTTTTGTATTTTTTATATTTTTACTTTTTAACAAATATTAGCTTGATTTGTGATTATTTAGACGGACTAAGCCTTTATCACAGTAATTCTATATATGAAGATGGTAGAAGGTACATCATGAATTTTAGAGAAGAGCATGCAATTGTGGAAGGTTTCAATTTAATAAGATACCATATTGGCACACGATTGTAGTTTTGAAGAGCAAAAATATAAAAGATATGGGACCCTATTCTTATTATTACAAGCCAAAAACAATCGTCAAGACATATGAAGTACTAATAAATTGAATGATTGATATAAAGGATTAGAATGTGCCTAAAGAAATTGAAAAGTAAGTGGTTTTACCACCAAAATACAAAAGACCCCCGGGTAGTCCAAGAAATTGAGGCATAAGAAATCTGATAAAAAAATCTCATCAAGCACAAATTGTTGTGTAAACTGTGGTCATCAAGCACAATTTGTAATTTCTTTTCAAATGGGAAGTGATGTATTTGTTTTCCACTAGTAAGAAATGCATTTGAAACTTATTTTTTTCTTAACAATGTAGTGTTCTTGAACAATATTAGATGTAATGGCATTGCATTTTCTTTTAGAATGCTGAGTTTTTTTATAATTTTCTATGTGCCAGATACATAATGTTACTTGAAAAATGTAGGTTCATATTACTGATACATTATCCAAATAGAAAATGTATAAAGATACATAACTTGGTAGTGTAAAAATCAACCAATAATAAAGAGACATTGATGATAAAAAAGTAAAAAGATGCATTGCTCATAAATTTGAACACATGTTTCCTCAAAAATGAATTAATATATATTTTTATTTTATAAAATTAATCAAACATAATAACGTATATAAGATACATAATTTAGTTTTGTAAAGATAAATTGCCTATAAATATGTAAAAAATGTTTTTCAAATAATGTTGAAGATACATTTACCTAAATATGTCTAAAGCTACATTCTTACCTTAGAACTTTTGTCTAACGGAAAAATTTATAAAGATACATAATTTGGTTGTTGAGAAATAAACCAACTATAAAGAACATTTCTGACAAATATTTATAAAGATGTAGTATTGATTACAAAGATACATTCCCAACAAACTTTATAAAACATACATTGCTGAGCATAAAATGATGGAAAATATTTATCATCAAATATATAAGCGATATAACCAGTTCCAAAAAGAAACATAATTACTTAAATAATGATAAACATCATGTCCACAAAAAAGTTACATGAAACATAAAAAATAAAGACATGCCTTGATCAGTAGCTACGAACAACATACCAAAAATATTGTTCACAAAAAATAAATAGCATTTTCCTAAGGTTAATTAGACAGACCCAACTGATGTACATCTACTCAATGTTGACCAATTTTGATTCATCTATAAAATTTGGATTTGGTCTTGGTGGATCTTCATTGTCATTACAATTCATCTATAAAATTCAGATTTGGTCTTGGTTGATCTTCATTGTCATTGACATAACTGTTATGAGCCTTCATAATTCCATAGCTCCACAAAAGTGATGTGTATCTATTTTGAAATAATTCAACATCAAGTCCATTATTTGGTACTTGTATTCCATAACTCAAATACCTAACGTAAGCGGCAACAAACACACTGCAATTTTTGCATAAATAAAAAATCAGCTAACATTGATATACATATGCAAGTAATGTAAAGTATTTAATTATTTGAATATAAATCATGATACTTATAGGCTACCACTTAATTGTTGAATAATGCCTTCCACATATTCAGCATTTAATAGATAATCCTATAAAAATTGGATATCACATATCTTGTCCTTGTATGCTTCAATCGTCGACCAGCCAGTATAAATATTTTGATCTAAAAACCCACTAAGTTGAAGGTAAGTAGACAACATTATGAAAAAATTTTGTATCTCAAATGATGGCCAAATATGTCTCTTTTCTAACATCGAATCATAAACGCTGACACGTGTCTCTATTAAAACAATAACAACCAAAATCCAGTTGAACTTACCATCACAGTTTAATAGCATGCATACTTTGTCAACTAAATGCCAAGGTAGGCCAGTTGGACTGATAAAACCTTTGATGATTTTGCTTAAATATTCCTTGTTTTTAGAAACTTAAAGATGTTGTTGATAATCCTCATGTGATGACTGAACATTGGTTTTTTGTGAATAATACCTTCTATAGGTCTTATCTATGTATACTTTGAACAAATATTTTAAGGTTATGTATTTGTATTGTTGCTTGGACTTCTTTTGAAGGTAGTAAAAAAGACATCAACGTGTTGAACATCATAGCAACATTATTAATAAGTTAGGAAAATAGTTAACATATACATTTACACATAAATGTGTCAGGAAGAATGACAGTATTCATAATGCAATTGGAACATGGTATTCTTTGTTTTATGATGTGAAAAAATAAAGTACGTCATATCAAATTCAAGGACTGAGGATTTTGATTTGTAATTGTCATCCTTTAGTTTTCTACATGATTGATATGTGTTAAGATCATGTTTGTACTAGAAGAAGTTTATGAAATAGATTTTTAAGAAATGATTTATGTTATCTGTTGGCATGATATTTTAACAGCCTATCCGTAATCCATTTTGAATAAATATTGATTAACTGTGTTAGAGCCTTGTCCAAAATAATGAAACCTTCACAAGAATAATTCTGACCAATATCCGAAGAAACATCCTTATTGTCTAT
This sequence comes from Capsicum pubescens, assembly GCA_030864215.1. Lineage (NCBI taxonomy): Eukaryota > Viridiplantae > Streptophyta > Magnoliopsida > Solanales > Solanaceae > Capsicum > Capsicum pubescens. Next base: position 138,064,987 of record CM061540.1, read on the forward strand.
TGAAGATGAACCAAGCATCATAAGTTATTGTAATGAACCTCTAGGTTATTTTTTATATTTCCACACATTTTCTTTATTTATAGATCTCCTATATATTCCACAAGTCATTTATGACTTGCTGGAGCTGACAGTTCAGTTATCGAGCAGTTAGTTTAGTTTTTAGAGCTAATTTTCTATTTTGAAGTCTTTATTGATAAGAATTGTCTATTGGGTGAAAACTTCAAGTTAACAACCTCATATACCAATTTTTATAGTTTCATCAGATCTGGAATAACAATTTTAGGCTAGGAGGACCTTTGCTTTAGGTCCCAAGGCTTCCGGACTCATTTTATGCAATTGGTTGAAATCTGAGAAAAATGGCCCTTAGGTGTAGGATCTACTTTTTATCTAAACAACCTCGGATGGAAATTTTGACAATGCCATTGAGTCCACAATGTTGAATTTTGATGGGATAGTATAGTTCATTTACGTTCTCAAGATTCCAAATAAACCCCAAAAGGTAGGTGGAAACATGGAATTTTTCCAAGTTTCAACTAGTGTATCCGCTAAAGAAGACCTTTGGTAGTCTTAGTAGAGGTTGCTTAAGTGGCCAACCAGTTGCTTTAGTGACCATGGCTTGCCCATCTGGGTCTCTTAAGCAGAAGTTGTCCGCTAAAGTGGATCTCGCTTAAGTGGAAGCTTGTCCACTTTAGTGGAAGGCCAGGACCATCCAGGTACTGCTTTAATTATACTTAGCCGCTTTAGCGATGACCACTAAAGTGGTCAAGAGGCCGGAACTTGAGAGGTCATTAAATCTCTCTTTTCCCTGATTTTCTCCCAATTTTTTACAAGTCTCAAGAGATAGAATCCTTATAGAGTGTGGAAACTTGGGAAAGTGTTCATTGGGAGATTTGGGGTGTTTATGATCTTAGATTAATTATTTTCTCACCAATATTTTAGTAAGTTTCCGTATGATTCATGGTTAATTCTTTAATTTATTTTTAAAATCCCTAGATTCTTGTTGAGTAGATTGTGGTATCATTTGAGCTCAAATTTTACCCATTTTTTAGGGTAAATACTCTTTGAGTATGGAGGGATATGTTGATGATTTCAAAAGTGTGATTCTGTAAGCGGGCCCCAAATGGAATTTTTGCTTGATTTTGGACCTGAAGCATAAAAATGCAATATGAGTACCAATGTTCTCATATTTATGAGTAGATTATCTTTTTGATAGCGTGGCATCATGCGGAAGTTTATCAATAGGGGAAACACCTATTTAAAGGACTTTATCGGACTTTCTTCACTGTCCAGGTAGGCTAGGTTTACCTTCCTCCAAGATTAGGTTAAATTATAGTATTTATATGATGTTGTGCTGGTTTTGGGTTGGGAATTAGGACTTGGAGTTACATTTAGTGTGAATTACGTTATTTAGCCGATTAAGGATCGTAATTAGGCGCGATTGATTTAACTATTCATTCTTTAGGTAGAATAGTGATGTTGCCCAAAACAAACCTCCAAAGAAGTATGTTACAGTTAATGAAAAATATAGTAACCCAACTCAGGTTGGGGTCAAACCCACACGGAATATGCTGACCAGTATCTCCAACTTGACTTAATTCACGAGTAGTGTAGAAAAGTAAATGGGGGAATTTGAAAATTAACAATAACAAGTAGCGAACATGAATTCTTTAGATTACAAACAATAGAAGAAGAACACTAGGATTGTGTTCCACCTGTCTTCACACCTATAACCTACTTCTCTGCATGCAAAGTTGACAAGCTATGTACAATCAACCGTCTTGTGAATATGTTGATAGATCCCACTCTTTGCCTTGTGAGTTATAGGGCATCACCGTGTTGTCCGTTGTCTATAACCTAAGTAAAAATCTTACCTTTTCAGTCTCAAGTTGATTAGACAAGGGTTGATAGCCTCGAATCAAGGATGTAACCTTTTTCTCCCAATCTCAAACTCCCTTATGAGGACCTTCTCAAATATAAACAATTCCCAATTTTCTATAGTAGCTTGGGTTTAACTACACACAATTACAGTAGAATAGATAAATCTCCCGCTTCCCTTACATAGCTAATCCACCAGGGTTCCCATAACGGTAGTCAAGGAATTTATCCACTCATTCTTGTGTCCATGATAATAAATGAAGAACGCATGTAATTAAATGCATAATAATGAAATAATAAAACCCAAAATCTCTAATTGAATTCAAAACCAAAATCTCAAGGATCAAAGTATGTGAAAAGTATCAAAAGTATTATAAAAGTGCATAACCTAATAAAGGAATAACCCTAAGGTATTTATAGTATATAAAAATAATAAAGAAATCCTATTAAAAATGGAGTAGGAAAAGTAATTCGGAAATCATTACGACTCATAAGGTCTCCTTACAAGTTGTATGTTGCTAGTCGTAGGTATTCTAGTGAACTTTCATCTTCAGGGCTTCAATCTTCTGTTTTCATTATGATTCATCACCACAAGTCATAGTCAATCTTTACAACTCCTGGTTTTCACTCGTTATCACTTGAGCCTCAAACTCCAGGACCTTGCACACTAGTCTCATTATGATTGCTCATTATGAGTCGTAGTCAGTCCTTACGACTCGTTGTCTTCTATGACTTCAACTTTGGACCTTATCATATCTCAATGTGGTCACTACGACTTTATACTATGACTCGTAGCCACTCTTTATGAGTCATGGTTATCCTTTTCTTAGCTCCTCAGCTCAGCTAGTAGTCATTGTTCTTCTTACGAGTTGGGGTACGAGTCGTATAGTGTCTTAATGGCTCGTAGCCTGACCAATATTTCAACTTTTCTAGAGACTTTTCTTCCAATTTTCAGCTCAAGCCACTTTCTACCTGATTTACCTTTACTCATGGAACAAACACATCATATCTATCAAGATAACCTAAGTCCAAGCATAACTTCCTCGTTTTAAGCATTGAATGTGACATATTTCCAAGGAACATCAACACCCTCAATTTATATCTTTCCATGTCCTCAGGAAAAACTAGAATCAACACTCACAAAAACATGATGCTTAATAGTTGAGAGTCTGTGACATATTTTACAGTCGACTTTATAGATAAACACAATAATGTTTTTACCCCCTTCCTATTTTGATGTTCAAATCCATTATTGTGTTTTACAATTTTGTGCAATAGTGTTACCCATAGGAAACCAATAATGGCATTAAATCAATAATAAATAACTAGGCCTACGTAAGATACACTAACCAGACAGATATGCAATCTAACATTGCAACCCATGCACCCTAACAATCAAAGAAGTCCCTATCACTCAGTTTTATTCAGACTAATATTCCATGGATGATCTAGAGATGCTCACACTCCCAAATAAATTCCAATCAGTGTACACATAATTCCATAGGCTTACCTTATACTCCTTACCTAATTTTTTTGATGGTCGGGCTAGGATCACTATAGGACTTTGTTAGGCTTATAACGTAGGCTAGGGGATAGTTATGGTATATTTGAGAAATTTAGGTGACTTAGCCTCATTGGAACTATGTTTTCTTAGGGGTTCATCTTTTCTAGCATCTTTTTATTTAATCCTCCCATATTTTTAGGTTGGATGCGGTTCTCTTTTCTTATTCTTTTTTTCTTTTTTTTTACCACACCCGCCCTTATTATTTTTTTTCTTTCTAAACCTTTTTCTTTATACTCATTTTTCCATACGCACCCTGATGAGTGGTGATTTTACCACTCATTCTCACTCAACATTCATGAACATTGCCTTGATTTGAATGAATAAATTAGACATATTCATAGGAAATGCACTAATATCCCCTCTTTGCAAGTATAGAGTTGAAAATATAAGAAGATGCGGATTGGATCTTAAAATGATCAAAAGGAAGAGGGAAAAGTAAAGTTGAATACCTACAAAAGAAAAGCCTCAAGTACCGCGGTCGCGGCTCGATGACCGCTATCACGACAGTCAATCCAAGGTCAATCAAACACGGTCGTATGAGTTAGCTGCAGTCACATAATTGTGGTCACGACCAAGTTGGTACGATCATGACTCAGCAGAAATATTCAGTCCAAGGGTAAAATTGGAAATGCATGTGGCTGATCAGAATTTTAACAAAATGACTCAAACCCTATCATGTATAGAATTTCATCTTCCCTAATTTTTTAGTTTTTAGCACTAGACTTCATAGCCTCCATTTTCGGAGAAGAAAATAGTGTATAAATTTTGGGTGAGGAATACATTGGATACTTTCTAAGTGGAATATTTTCTCACTTCCATTACTGATATCGTGGGAGAGCCATGTTTAAAGTAACATTCGCTTAGTTCTTCAACAAGTTATTTAAAGGGAGATTATGGGTATATCTATGCTTATTTATCTTATGTTTTGCTAAATCTCCCTCTTGGGGTTATGCGTGAATAGGGGTTTAAGTGTGTGTGGGTTGATATTATTAGCATCTATTTGGTAGTTCATGTTTATGGGTTTTATCATTGCTATGCTATTTTGGTTAGGATTTTATCGGTGAAAGCCCCAAATACCCACATGGGTTTGATGAGTGAAACATCCAAGATCTAGAAAGTTCAAGGACATCTTCAAAAAAAGGGTTTTAGGTGAAGGGTAAGAATCCATATCATCCTTGAAAGAGGGATGTGGAGACCAAAGCAATGATAGACAATTATGTATATAATTTGCTAAATTTTCACTATCTTAGACATAAGGGTGAATGTCAGGTTGACTATGCCATAGGTATCATTCTAGAAATAGGGATACCTAGATTGAGGTTGTGGTTACCAATTATGGAACACACCTATTAGGTATTCAAAAGAATTAATGGGTGAAAGTTTGGTGTTTTGTCAAAATATTAGCATCAAAATCTATAATCAAGCCTACCCATATTTGACTTACTAAATTGATGTTGATTACTAACTCCCACATGTCACTCTCTTAGTAATGCATAATCCTGAGATCCATGCATAATTGTTAAAACTCTAATTATTCGTAGCCCCGAATTTATACTAAAAAAATCAAAAAGAAACACTAGTGTAGGAACCTATCTCCCCCATTTTATCGATTAGTACTATTTGTTTTAATTTAAATTGTATCTATCATTTCAAATTAATTTGATCGCCACTTACATTATTCCTCATGGATTCAACCCTGACTCCAAAGTTGGGTAAATATATTAACGACGACCGCCTTGCACTTAAATTGACGTGTAAGTTGAGCGTTATAAAAAATGGTGTCGTTGCTGGGGAACAATTTGACGTATTAAATTGTTTTGGAATTTTAGTTTACTTGCTTGAATTCAAGCTTGTATTATGTGTTTGTGATTTTCTTTATAGGTAGATTTTATTTTATTTCTACTTTTCTCTATGGAATCTTTCACCAAACATGAGCTAGATAGTTGGAAGTCTTATCTTGACCACCCATGTTCATATTGTTGTGGATCACACTTCAGGGGAGATTGTAACTATGATCCTCAGAGAGAGACAAAATCATCATCTCGATTCGGTAGGGAGTACGATTGTCCCTTGTGTGGTAGTCGAAATGGACATTGGGATGATTGTCCAAAGGACCATCCCCCTATTATACTAATTGAATTGATATTTCTTCTTATGAGATTAATAGGTCTTATGATGAGAAGAATGATGAGCAATAGACCGATTCTAATAGCTATTACCCAAGGCTACTAGCCATTTTGTATCAGTTGGATACAACGTGGGAGAATCTAGAAGACATATATCAAGAATGGAAAAGCATCAAGAAGGAGGTAATGGGCAAAGAAGAAAAGATGGAAACTATCATTACCGTGCCCATTATCCAAGAGGAGGTATGTCCAGAAGAGAAACCAAGATATGATGATGAGCTTAGTATCGAAGAATCCTCAGTAGATTCCCAACCATCTGACTCATATGAGGAAGAAGAAGCCAAAATAAAAGAAATAAACTTAGAGTTAAGAGAAGAATAAAAGAAAATCTCTTACAATGGCTCTAGCTTATTTAGGGGTGAATATGTTTCGGTGGAGGCTAACCCAAAATTAGGTGTTGGACCTTGTTCAACCAAATTTTCAACATTAGGCATAGAGGATATGATGAGGATCCATCCCCTTGAACAAATGGAGGATTATGGGGAGGCGGAGTATGACTCTTTTATTTTAGAGTTTGAAATTCCAAGGGAGCACATGGAACCCCATCAATCAATGGCCAAGGAACTCAACATCCGATGTACATGGAATGGCCTATTGATGAACACTCTTTTACCCACGGATCCAATCCGAAAGATCGATGTGAAGTTGGGTAAAATGTTTAAGTCTTCAAAATGGTGAGATCGAAGCTTTCTTGCTATTTTATCACCTCTTCAAATTTTTATCACAGAAGATTTGAATTTTTTGTCCCTCTATCGCTCATTTCATATTGAATAAAAGCTGGGATAAAGATTCAAATTTTCTAAGTGGAAACACAAAAGAAAAGAGTGGAGATGTCGTGTTGCAATGTTAAACTAATCGCTCGATGGGAGGCAACCTGTCATGCTACAAAAAGTGGCACGTATCCCTTTTTAATTAAGCAGGCTAGAGTAGATTTTGTCTATGTTTTTGCACATGCATAATTTATAAAATATGGTGCTATGGGGAATTTTACTCAAACTAAAGAAAGAAAAGTGGAAAATTGGCAAGTTTGTACTGAGTAGAAAAGGCAAGAACTACGGTTGACTGGTCTTAGTTACCATGACCGCGGTCCATGCATCCGCAATTATGGAGGCTGCATGACTGCGATTACGAAACTATGACCGCAATCGCGGCCTTATTAGCTTAAAAACCATTGAAATTCCATTTCCCCTATGCAATTCTTCCAAATTTTCTCTCAAATTTTGTGGCTTTGCATTGCATTTTCAAGTATTAACTCATCTCGTGCATGCTCTAATTTGGTAAGTTGTCTCAATTTCCTTGGCTTTGTTATAATCACATGCTTAGGACCCTTAGTGTAGAAAATGGCCTAAATTAGTGTTTTCAATTGCTAAATACATACCTAGTTGAAAATTTTGTTGTGGTTGGATGTTATAGTAGGGGTTCACCCTAATTGAAAAGTCTTGAGTACCTAAATTTAAGCTTTAAATAGTTGAAACAATCGTGTACTCCATGTGTTTAAGTGAATGCCCCAATGAATTTAGCTTGAGTTCTTTCAAGTTTAGGGGCTAGAATCATACATTCTAGGCTTTATTTAAGCATTTATATTGTTGTCATGCCTAGTTGAAACAAAGAATTGGGGTTAGAATTTTATTTCGAGCACTGTGCAGAAGCTGTCAATTCTGGTCTTAAGTACCGTGATCGCAGTCTCGATGATCGTAATTGTGTTACCACGGTCACATTCAACACTATACGATTAATATACTTGAGGGAAAATTTAGGAAGATATCAAAATTTTTGCACGTCCTTAACTGCCCCCGGTACATTTCATAACACTACCACATGAGCTTATCTGTTTGTTCTAACATGGTTTTGGTTTGATAATTCTAATATTGTCCTGAGTTACATTGCTTAAAGGTTCTAAGTCACTCAAAAATGGGAGATTTCAATGACACCCGATTCATGGTTGCAGAATGCCAACACCAATATGATACAGACTTCCACGGAACAAAGCTACTCCCTGAAAGGGGTATCAGCTTAGACAAGGTGTAAGAAAAGTTCCCAGAATTCCATGTCAGTATCACTGCAATCTGGTAGATGTGTTTCACCCCTAAACCCTGCTTTTCTAATGAGCAATGGGAATGTGAGTTCTACACAAACCTCAACGTAGTTTTCCTCGCAAACCCAGTAATGAAAATTTGGGGTAAGCAGGTGATTCAGAGTAGAGAAGATTAATGCAGTGTATGGGCTCCCAAATGATGACATGGGGGAGTTTTATGCCAAGGGATGCAAGCCAGGTACTTGGATGGATGATATATTATGCCCTGGAAAAGCAGTTCCTTGAGCCACCACCAGGCGATATATTTTATTGAAGGACTTCAAGGATGAAGCCAGGCTGTAGCTGAACATCATCTATAGTAGAGTTTTACCATGCACTCACATAACTATTGTCACAAACATGATATCTCGGATGGTAGCCTGTATCCTATTTGGCATTTCTTTGACTGTGGGCAAGATTGCCCTCTCCGAGTGGCGGTACTTCAAGAACCATAGAGGTACTTATTTTCTTTTTTATTCCCTTATCAATGAGTTATGTAAGAGGGTAGAAGTGGAGTAATATACTACAGACACTTGGGTACACCCAGGCTCCCTCATCTGTCCACTAAAATTCAAAGGTGAGGGAGGCCTGAGTCAGAGTAAGAAGAGAAAGATGGACTCAGGAAAATTATTCCAAGAGGACACTGACTCTTGCAGACCCTCATCAGCTATTTCCTTCGATGATATATCTGTTCAGATGCAAAGGGTGGCAAAAATATTGTCCAGATTGCCTCAAGGACCAAAAGAGTCCTCCACTGCTCGCCATTCATATGTGGCTCGGTCAGATAATGAGGAGTACATGGCGGTGAAGAAAAAGCAGAATGCCACAGTGGACAGTCTAGATAGAGCCTATTCAGCCTTAGCTGCTTCTTACATAGACCTTAAATACGCGCATGAGAAGATGGTGAAGAGAGAAAAAAGAGATAAATTTTTTCAGAAAGTTGTGGAAAAGGGTGAAAGGAATCTTCAAGGTGTTCAAACCTTAACATCCACTACCTTCATCAAGATTAGATAGTAATGATGAGGTACCTACAGTGTGGCCAGCTGATGATGCAGGTGGTGGTGATGCCGAGTCAGCAGGAGAAGATAGTTCATGATCCGGATATAGGGAGCCCATTTTACTCTTTTCTTCTTACAAATACAGTATGGACACTGCATTTCTTTCAATAAGGGGTGGCCCCAGATTTATTTATATTATTTTGGTGTTGTGTTGCCGGATATATCTTTTTATGGTTATTTGAGGATAATGTTTAGATGATATTTTTATCTTTGTGTGATGGATGCCACATTTTTGGGTACCCGGTCCGGTGCCCTCATTTTATGGATAATTATTTCTTTAGTTTTAGTTTTCTTTCTTTTACCTTAGCATTTAGTTTGATTTTTATTGAGACATAGGTCCAGGGGAATTTTGTGCACCCTTAGCACGAGTTTCAGGAGTACAAGGGAAGTCTAAGTACCTGTGGCATTTTATTTTGTTAAAATTGGGGTCAGTTTTTTACACTATTGGCAAAGTATAAGTTGCCATATGGATAGTTTTCCCATTTTGAGCCTAGATGTAATACTAAGGATTTGGTTGCAGCCATAGTTTAGCAAAATGTGCGAGAGGCTAATGTAAAATGAACAATCCCCTCCCCTCCATCCAAAATTTTTGAAAAATCAAGGGCATGACGTGAGAAATGTTGCAACAAATCTTTTTCTCTCTTTGTGGCCCAGTAAATTGTTGACTTATAAATAGTGATGAATAAGCCAATTTTGTTTCATGGAAGTGATAATTGAGTCTTCTTGGTGAGCTTTTTCATGCCATGTTGTGTGAGCTTTTTCCATTCATCCCTTGTATACTTGTGTTATCTAAAACTTGTCGTGTTAGTCTTTCAAAGTTAATGTTGATTGTATTTGGTTGGTGAAATTACGTTAGGGCATCCTTGTGGTTTTGGAACCCACTCTAGCCTAAAAAGCCTTCCTGTGCATGATTGTATTCCCTAGTACCCACTTCGAGCCTTTAGACCTTTCTTTGGAAAACTCATTACAAGTTATGTTCTATTTTTTTATCCCTCTTTTGTACCGTGCCCTCATTGAACTTGAAAATGCAACTTGAGGCTTAAAGCCTAAGTCGGGGTGGTGAAAGTAATGGAAGGAAGTTTGGAGATACGAAGTGTTAAGTAAAATGCCCAATGTGCCTAAGTGATGAAAACAAATGTTTAGAAAAAAAAAGGATCCAACAAAGGAATGAATTGCAAGAAAAAGAAATTAAAGAAAGTTGGTGAACAAAGGAAGCAAACTGTATGCATAAGAAAAGAAAGAAAAATAAAGAATAGTGGCCCTTAGTCGAAAAGAAAAGAATTGTAAAGGGGGATGTAGATGTTTAAGAAAGGGTGCAGCCATTTTATTCCTAAATGATATCCTACCCTAACCCGAACCTACGTTATAAGCTTAGAAAGAACTTTGTGATATCCAACTATTTACTTTCTTTGTAGTGGAGATTGAAAATAGGGGAAAGCCTATGGTATGACACATGTTGCATTGAGATTTATTTTGTGAGAGAGAGAGTTTATGCACTTAAATTTTCTTGCTACATAGTTGGTAGTTTGGTATGTGGAAATTCTCTTTCTTATGAGTATGGCATGTGAGCAAGCTGAGGTGGGTGATTTTTGTCACCTCTCGAGCAATGAGGCAAATGGAGTATAGCTTAATTGAGGCAAAAAATGAGCCACCTCTAGAGTATTAGTCGTTGTTGCTTGGTTGCTCTTTAAATTCTTATGCATCATTGAGTATTGTGTTTTATGATGAGGGGTGTAATGAAATTAACCTAGCACATGTGCATAGAGATACTTGTGTTTGTAACTAAAGTTGAAGTCATTATAGCCTTTGAGGCATAAAGTTTGGGCATAAATGATTAAATTATGCCTCATGGTAAGAGGTAGTGTTGCTTGAGGACAAGCAAATGCTTTACATTGGGGGTGTTGATGAGTGGTGATTTTACCACTCATTCTCACTCAACATTCATGAACATTGCCTTGATTTGAATGAATAAATGAAATATATTAGTGAATTTACTATGAATATGTCTCATTTATTCATTCAAATCAAGGGAATGTTCATGAATGTTGAGTGAGAATGAGTGGTAAAATCACCAATCGTCACATCCCTATGAGAGACACCCTAAAATTAGCTGATTTTCTTGAGTTTATGTGTATGGTGTTTAAGGAGGACCAGGGCCGAAACCGGTTCATTGTAGTCAAACGGGAATTTGAAATTGGTGTAACCAACAAAAATAGGTAAACTAGGCTCAATTTATGGATCAAAGGATTTATGTTTGGTTCATCATTTTAGGTTCGAGTGGTTTATTTAAAAAAATAGCCTATGATCAAATCCTAACCGACCATCCTAAAATCTAGGCAAAAGCAACCGGGCAAGTTCTATAATTCGTACACACGAGGAACTAAGTACTGCCTCACCCTCATGTTGTTCAAGGTCACGTTGTTAGTCACTAACTATCTAGTTCATGCACCTACATGCCATAGTTATCTCGTCCCTAATTCTAATATCGTTAAGGGATTCATAGAAGTCGCTCACACGCAGATCACATGTTTATTACAAAAATATTTAGGAGGGCTGTCAATTTCAGAATCACAACACATATCAAACAAATTGTCTTTAACACACAACACTGTAACACCCCGTATTTCCCTAGCATAATCTAAGTCCCAGTGCATGAGTATTGGTATATAAAATTTTTGAAACACTCATTATTTTTCAATTTAGAGCCTGCCATTGCGTAGGAAATTCAATTAGATTTAATTTTCCCAAATCCGATAATCGGATAAGAAGTAATGGTGGTTTTAAGTTTCAGTAATTATACCCCGTCATTTTAACCCTTAGCACGCCGCAGAGCTAGTCTAAGTGAAGATTGGAAATTTCTAGTGAAGGTGCGTGATCTTGGCACATCGCGCCAAAAGATAAATTGGCATTTGCCAGTTTCTAGTGTCTCTCCGCAATTCCACTGCATCGTTGTGAACTTCCAGGTCCCAATCAGTGAAGGACCATGATTTTCCCTGCGTCGCTCCACAGACCAGTTTCCCAGTTGTCCAATTCCAGTGGCTTGGGGTGATAGTGGCGTGTCACGCCAAGGCCAAAAATTGGGATCTTCAGTTTTCAGCTTACATTTTAAATCTATTTAAGGGTATTTGGAAACTCATCCTAAAATACAAAATTTAGCCCCAATTGACCTAAATAATCATTCATTATTCGATTTCTCTTAAATTAAAGATCCTCTTTTCCATGAACAAGAAACCCTAGCTCTCAAATTCAAGACCAATCCTCAGAAACTCACCTAAAACGTCAAGAAATTCATTATGCCGGGTATGTCAGATGTTCATCCATGGATTCCTTTCATCCATAAAGCCCAAGTAACCCATTTTAATCACCAAGTTATAATCTTTCAAGTTAATATGTTTTAAATTATGATTTCATCCATGAATCTCCAACACTATTAATTTTATACCATGTTACCATGAAATTACCGTTACTATTCAATTCTCCATGTATTAATATTATTATTTATTGAATTAAGCAATGATTTGGTACTATTATATTGAATTCATGTTATTTTTGTAAGTTTCATGGCATTCAATGATTGTTTTAAACCCTGAACTACAAGTGTTTGATAAAATGCCTACAAGAGTGATTGATGTAAATAAATGCCTTCATGTTTGTTCTTCAAGCTTTAGTGTCATTTTACTATTATTGTTTTGAATACTGGGGGTATTGAATACCTGAAATCCATAGTTATTTACTTAGTCTAGTATCAGTACATTACACAATAGTCTTCAGAACATACTTTGAGAATTATCAGAACAGTCAATTACCAGTCAGATAAACTCAGAACAGTCTAATATTTCAGTTTCTTTCAATTGGGAGTAGGATTTAGCACCGAGCGAGTGTAGGGATGTTGGATTCCCCGTCAGATAGGAAGAGTTGTTAGTAGCTGTCCCTATACTCTAGAACTATGTAGCTAGCGTAAGATATGAGTAGTCACCCGTCAGACTAGGCTTGACTATCTCGCAGGGGTCATTTGTCTATTCAGGATTGACACCCTTAGTCCTTAGGAAATTATATCAGTTTAGTGGATCCAGATAGTCATTGTTAGTACCCGTGGCATGATATTAACACCCTTCCAAATAGGGTTGCATGTTGGACCTTGATTAGCTCAAATTGGGGAATGTCGGTTATATGATACCTCTCACAGTCTAAGATATAGTCTCAGTTATAGTCTCAGTTTAGTTATGCAGTCTTAGAGTTTCTTGACAAAAGCATATAGATATTAATATTTTTCAGTATTTCAGTTTACAGATTTTACTCTGTCCATGTTATATGCTTGGTCATGTATCCCCAGTGTCTATGGATTTTCATGTAGCTTCAGTATTTTTAGACTTTCATGTATACTCGGTATTTATAAATTCTTTATATTTTCAGTATCTACAGATTGCATGTTCTCTACTCAGTACTCCATGTTTTATATGCATATTTAGTTAATTATTAGTTCTGTTCATGAAACCATGCATATTAGCCTACCTAATGTAGCATACCAGTATATTAAAAGTACTGATCGCATACCTTTATTTTATGCTATGATGTATTATATCATAGGTGGTGACTCTCAGTTCCCAGACTAATATTCAGTTTTAGAGGCTTTTCAGACATTAGAGTCAGTTATCCAGTATTCAACTATTTAGTTGACAAGTCTGTTTATCCATATTTAATCAGATTCAGTCATTTTTTCTATAGATTCATATTTCAGTATTGATTCAGTGATAAAACCTTATTGTAATATCAAATAATTTTCCCCAGTTATCATATTATTATTCAGTGCACACGACAGGTACCAGCTCATGGGTTAGCTTGTGGTCCCTCGGTACTGTAAGAACCATGTGATGCCCATGGTGTACTCTCGGGTCGTTACAAACTTGGTATCAGAGCCTAAGGTTTTACAGTGTCCTAGGAAGTCTGAAAGCCGCATTGAGTGGAGTTTTGTGCATGGGTGTGTAGCGAGCCATATTTATGGATGAGAGGCTACAAGGCATTTAGGAAAAAGTTTCCCTTCTTTCAGTATTCATGTCATGCAAGTGAGCATAATCTCAAGTTAAAATCCCTATCTAATATATTTCTTCCTTCTATTTACAAAACATGTCTCCCAAGAAGAACGAAAGAAGGACAGGAAATCAGCCAGCCTCTCAACTCGTTCAGGCAGATCCTCTGGACGGGCATGTCTCTCATACTGAATTCAAGGCTACATTCACTACTCTAGAAAACTCTGTAGTAGTATAGAATGAATGGCCAGCTTCTTGTCCGACCAACCCAGTGGCCAATACTGCTGCAACTAGAATTCGAGATTTCACCCGGATAAATCCTCTTTCTTTCACGGGATCCAAGTCTGAAGAGGATCCATAGGAATTTCTAGATATGGTACAAAAGGTAACGGATGCTATGGGGGTGACATCTAGTCAGAGTGATGAGTTGGTTGCATATCAGTTGCAAGATATAGACCATACTTTGTTTAAGCAGTGGAAGGTAGATAAGGATGTTGATGTAGGGCCTATAGAATGGGAAGAGTTTGCCGCAGCTTTCTTAGACAGATTCTTCCCATTGGAGTTGAGAGAGGCCAAAGTATTAGAGTTCATTTATTTAAGGAAGGGAACCATGAGTGTGAGAGAGTATTCCCTCAATTTTACTCAGTTAGCTAGGTATGTTTCCCATGTGGTAGCTAATAATAGGTCCAAGATGAGTAAGTTTGTGTCTGGCATATTGGATAGTGTGGTCAAGGAGTGCAGGACCGTAATACTTATTAGTGAGATGGACTTTTCTAGGTTGATGGTCCATTCTCAATAGATAGAGGTGTAAAAGATTAAGGAGAGAGAAAAAGAAAACAAGAGAGCTAGGATGGGTAGTTTTAATTTTAGTCAGCCAAATTCAGAAGGTGTTAACCATCCATAGTTTTATCAGAGGTCTATAGCCCCAACACCCTCTTTAGCCAGTGCCCCAGTACCCAAATTCAGAAACAACAATAGGGATAGGGCACCAAGCTCTAAGTCCCAGGTCAGAGTTAACAGTGCTCATACAAATTCTCTATGTCAGATATATGGAAGACACCATTAGGGTGAGTGTAGAGCGGGTAGTGATATGTGCTTTAGGTGTGAAAATACAGGCCATCAGATTCATGAGTTTCAGGTAGTTTCTCAAAAAGGTAGGGATGTACACCAACAGGGCCAGTCCCATCAGTCGTCAGTTCCATCTGATCAACCGATTCAGTACGGTTCCACTTCTAATGCTACTAGTCATTAGCGTTCGAACAGATTATATTTCTTTAGTCCCGCTAAGATCAGGAAAATTCTCTTGATGTAGTTACTGGTACGTTCCAGGTCTTTTACTTACATGTTTATGCTTTACTAGACCCAGGAGCTTCTCTTTCTTTTGTAACTCCATATATAGCCGTCAACTTCAGAGTCAGTCTCGAAACTCTAGCAGAGCCTTGTTAGTGTCTACCCCAATAGGAATTTCCATTGTAGCAAGATAGGTATACAGGAACTTTCCGGTCATAATATCTCATAAATTTACCTCAGTTGATCTCATGGAGTTTGAGATGACGGATTTTGATGTTATTCTTAGCATGGATTGGCTCCACCCATGCTATGTCTTAGTTGATTGTAGAAATAGAATAGTTCATTTTCAGTTTCCAAAAGAACCAGTCCTTGAATGGAGGGGTAGTACCACAACTCTTAGGGGTTAGTTAATTTTTTACCTTAGAACAAGAAAGATGATATCGAAGGGATGTATTTACCATCTTGTGTGAGTCAAAGACTCTAACTCAGAAACTTCAACCCTTGAATCAGTTCCAGTAGTAAATAAATTCTCAGATGTATTTCCTGAAGATCTTCCCAGAATTTATGCCGAAAGGGAAATTGACTTTGAAATAAACCTTCTTCCAGATACTCAGCCCATATCTATTTTGCCATACAGAATGGCTCCAGCAGAACTCAAGGAGTTAAAAGAATAGTTAAAGGATCTCCTAGATAAGGGATTTATCAGACCCAGTGTCTCCCTATAGGGCGCACCTGTTCTATTTATCCATAAGAAAGACGGTTCTATCAGAATATGCATACACTACCGTCAGTAGAACAAAGTCACAATCAAGAATAAATATCCACTTCCTAGAATAAATGACTTGTTTGACCAACTTCAGGGTGCCAGCTATTTATCAAAGATAAACCTCAGATTAGGCTATCATCAACTCAGGGTTAGGGAATGTGACATTCCAAAAATAGCTTTCCAAACTTGGTATGGTCACTTCAAATTTCTACTCATGTCTTTTGGTTTTACCAATGCCCCAGCATCCTTCATGGACTTGATGAACCGAGTGTTCAAACAGAACTTGGAAATATTTGTCATAGTCTTTATTGATGACATTGTTGTTTACTGTCGTAGCGAAAATAAACATGCAGACCATCTCAAAATAGTGTTACAGACTCTTAGATCTCACTAGTTGTTTGCTAAAATTAGTAAGTGTGAATTCTGGCTAAGATCAGTAGCTTTCCTTGGCCATATTTTTCTAGTGATGGCATTAGAGTTGACCGTCAAAAGATCGAGGCGGTGAGAAACTAGCATAGACCCATCTCTCCATTATATATTAGGAGTTTCTTGGGTTTAGCTGGCTATTACCGTCGATTTTTTGAAGGGTTTTCTTCTGTTGCATCCTCTATGTCTAGATTGACTCAAAAGAAAGTTAAGTTTCAGTGGTCAAATTTATGCGAGAAGAGTTTTTAGGAGTTGAAGACCCGACTCATCCCAGCCCCAGTGTTGACTCTACCAGATGATTCAGATGGTTTTGTTGTGTACTGTGATGCATCTAGGGTAGATTTAGGTTGTGTCCTCTTGCAGAGAGGTAAGGTCATAGCCTATGCGTCCATACATCTTAAAACCCATGAGAAAAAATACCCTACTCATGATCTTGAGTTAGCAGTTGTAGTGTTTTCCTTAAATATTTGGAGGAATTACTTGTATGGGGTACATATAGATGTCTTCACAGATCACAAAAGCCTTCAGTATGTGTTCTCTCAGAATGATTTGAATCTGTGTCAGAGAAGATGGTTAGAGTTATTGAAGGATTATGACATGAGTGTTTTGTATCATCCGAGCAAGGCCAATGTAGTGGTTGATGCTCTCAGTAGATTATTTATAGACAGTGTTGCTTATGTTGAGGATGGTAAGAAGAAGTTATCTCAGGAAGTTTACCAGTTTGCCCGACTTGGTGTCTGCTTAGTCGACTTAGCAGAGGGTAGTGTATGGTTGCAGAGTAGCACTGAATTATCTCTAGTTTCTGAGGTAAAGGAAAAGAAGGATAGAGATCCCAGCCTAGTTAAGTTAAAAGAATTAGTCAGAGACCAAAAAGTAGAGGTTTTCTCCCAAGGGGAAGATGGTGTTTTGCATTGTCAGGGTAGATTATGTATGCCTGGTGTAGATGATTTGAGGAAATGAATTCTTGCAGAAGTGCATGGTGCGCGTTACTCTATTCATCTAGGGGCTACTAAGATGTACCGTAATTTGTGGGAGATCTATTGGCGGAGTGGGATAAAGAGAGATATTTCAAAGTTTCTAGCTAAGTGCTCTACTTGCCAGCAAAATAAAATTGAGCATCAGAAACCTAGTGGGTCCGTGCAGGAGTTCAGTATTCCCACTTAGAAGTGGGAGAAAGTGAACATGGATTTTGTGACAGATTTACCACGTACCCATCATCAACATAATTCTATTTGGGTCATCGTAGATAGGATGACCAAATAAGCCCATTTCTTGCCAGTTCATACCGCTTATTCAGCCGAGGACTATGCCAAACTCTATCTCAGAGAGTTGGTTAGGTTGCACGATGTTCCCTTATCTATCATCTCAGATAGAGGTACCCAGTTTACTTCTTATTTCTGGAAAGCATTCCAAAAGTATCTTGGTATCCAAGTCCACCACAGTACAACTTTCCACCCTCGGACAGACGGTCAAGCAGAAAGGACCATTTAGACTCTAGAAGATATTCTGAGAGAATGCGTTGTTGATTTTAAGGGTAGTTGGGATGACCATTTGCCATTGATTTAATTCGTATACAATAATATCTATCATTTTAGTATCCGTATGGATTCATTTAAGACTCTCTATGGTAGGAGATATAGATATCCAAATGGTTGGTTTAATGTAGGTGGGGCCACAATAGTAGGGCTTGACTTGGTATTTGATGCGTTAGAGAAGGTTCAGTTGATCAGAGAAAGGCTTAGGGTTACCTAGATCTAACAAATATTGTATGCATATATAAGGAGAAAGGACCTCGAGTTTGAGGTCGGTGATCTTGTGTACTTAAAAATCTCTCCCATGAAATGAGTGAAGAGATTCGATAAGAAAGGGAAACTCAGTCCCCGATATGTCGGTCCCTTCAAAATTCTCAGTCGTTTTGGAAAGGTATCTTACGATCTTGAGTTTCCTTCAAATTTAACCTCAGTAAACCCAATGTTCAATGCCTGGCTATTGAAAAGGTGTATTGGCGATCTAGCAGTAGTTATTCCCTTAGAAAGTGCCGAGATTCAGAACAGTCTTTCCTTTGAGAAAGTTCCAGTCGAAATTCTTGATCATCAAGTTCGTAGACTAAGGAACAAAAAGTTCCACTAGTCAAAGTTCTTTGGCGGAATCAGTCCGTTGAGGGAGCCACTTGGGAAGCAAAGGCAGATATGCGGACCAAGTACCCTCATTTTTTCTCCGCGAAGCCAGATTCAGTATAATGTACCAATATTCTTAATATTTCTCTCAATCCTAATAATATTAAGTTGCACATCATTTTCATTTTAGTTATGTATTTACAAATTAGTTCAATTATGTAGTCCATACATCAGATATACATGTTCAGTGTGTAAGCTCAGTCCAATAGTTTTCCTCGGCTTAACTAGTTTTATTCGAGAATGAATGATCCCAAGGGGGAGATATTGTAACACCCCATATTTACCTAGCATAATCTAAGTCTTAATGCATGAGTATTCTTATAAAAAATTTCAAAACACTCATATTTTTAAGTTTAGAGCCTGCCATTGCGTAGGAAATTCAATTATCTTTCCAATGATATAAAATTTGCCCAAATTGGATAACCGGGTAAGAACTTATGGTAATTTTAAGTTTAAGTCATTAGACCCCATCATTTTAACCCTTAGCACGTCGCGGAGCTAGTCTAAGTGAGGATTGGCAATTTCAAGTGGAGGTGCGCAATCTTGGCATGTCGCGCCAAAGGACAAATTGACATTTGGTAGTTTCCATTGTCTCTCCGCGATTCCACCGCATCGCGGTCAACTTCCAAGTCCCAATAATTGAAGGAATAGGATTTTCCACGCATCACACCACAGACCAGTTTCCCAGTTGTCCAATTCCAGTGGCTTGGTGTGATAGTGGCGCGTCACGCCAAGGCCAAAAATAGGGATCTTTAGTTTTCAGCATACATTTCAAATCTATTTAAGGGTATTTGGGTCTTTTTCCTAAGACCTAAACTCATCCTAAAACACAAAATTTAGCCCCAATTGACATAAATAATCATTCATTAATCAATTCCTCTCAAATTAAAGATCCCCTTTTCCAAGAACAAGAAACCCTAGCTCTCAAATTCAAGACCAATCCTCAGGAACTCACCCAGAACTTCAAGAAATTCATTATCCCAGGTATGTTAGATGTTCATCCATGGATTCCTTTCATCCATGGATCCCAAGTAACCCATTTTAATCACCAAGTTATAATCTTTCAAGTTATTATGATTTCATCCATGAATCTCCATGCACTATTGATTTTATACCATTTTACCATGAAATTATCATTCTCCATGTATTAATATTGTTATTTATTGAATTAAACCATGATTTAGTACTGTTATATTGAATTCATGCTATTTTTTTAAGCTCCATGGAAGTCCTATTATTTTTTTAAACCTTGAACTATAAGTGTTTGATAAAATGCCTACAACAGTGATTGATGTAAATAAAAGCCTTTATGTTTTGTCCTTCAAGCTTTAGTTTCATTTTACAATTATTGTTTTGAGTTCTGGGGTTATTGAATACCCAAAATCCATAGTTGTTTACTTAGTCTAGTATTAGTACATTATGGAATAGTCTTCAGAACAAACTATGAACATTATCAGAATAGTCAATTACCAGTCAGATAAACTTAGTACAGTCTAGTATTTCAGTGTCTTTCAGTTGGGAGTAGGATTTACCACCGAGCAAGTGTAGGGATGGTGGATTCCCCATCATATAGGAAGAGTCATTAGTAGCAGTCTCTATACTCCAGAACTACATAGCCAGCGTAAGATATGAGTAGTCACCCGTCAGAATTGGCTTGACTATCTCGCAGTGGCCACCCGTTAGTTCAGGCTTGACACCCTTACTCCTTTGGACATTATATCAGTTTAGTGGATCCACACAGTCATCGTTAGTACCCGTGTCACGATATTAACACCCTTCTAACTGGGGTTACAAGTTGGACCATGATTATCTCAAATTGGGGAATGTCTGTGAGATGATACCTCCCACGGTCTTAGATATAGTCTTAGTTACAGTCTCAGTTCAGTTATTTAGTCTTTGAGTTTCTTGACCAAGCATACAAATATCAGTATTTTTATGTATTTCAGTTTACAAATTTTACTCAGTCCATGTTATTCGCTTAGTAATACATCCCTAGTGTCTACAGATTTTCATGTATCTTCAATATTTATAGACTTTCATGCATACTCAGTATTTACAGATTCTCCATATTTTCAATAACTACAGATTCCATGTTCTCAACTCAGTACTCCATGTTTTACATGCATATTTAGTTAATTATTAGTTTTGTTCATGAAACCATACATATTAGCCTACCTCAGTAGCATACCAGTACATTCAAAGTACTGATCGCATACCTTTCTTTTATGCTATGATGTCTTATGATGTAATTTTGAAGAATAAAAGTTGGTTAACATAATCCTGCTTTATTCTTCAAGTCTTGTGTTAACCCAAGGATTATGCCCAACTCCATCAACCTCACCTTTGTATCCATGGTGCTCAATATTTTCACCACCTTATTCCACATAGCCTGTGTAATGACCACATAGCCTGTCAAAATTGATTTGGACGTGGATAAACATTATGTTGTAGTCTGGGGGGAGTAGGAGCACTGGATGTACCAGATGCATCAGAATATTGGGTCATAAATGGCCTACCCTCAACTAGAGTTCATCTACCACAGTAAATCCCACAGAATCGGTACTCACATCCCTATTTCGAAGAACCTCATCTAGCAATGTTGCTCCTTGTTTAGCTATCTCTGATATAGGGTTTGTGGAATCCCAAATCAACCCCAAGTCATTAGTGTCCTTCTGCTCAATATGCTAATTTACATTTGAAAGTTCTAGCACCCTTCCCCTCCAAGCATATCTGAGTCAACAAGCATGGGAGTGACAAAATCATATCAGTTCCTACTACTCGGTCACATATCTCTCTAGTAATGAATTTTACAACATCAAACTCATACTCAACCATGAGTATAGATAATAATACTTTGCGGACTAGACTAAGTACGTTGTCCCCAATATGGGACACAACCTATGTCAAGAAATAGTCTGCCATGCCTTTGCCTCAAAGGTCAAAGTGGTCTTGGTATTCTGCTGTGAATTCACCCCCGGACCACTAACTACCCAACAAGCTTCTTCTCCTTTCACTTCAATAACACTAGTTATCCACCAAAAATGCATTATATTATCTACAGTACCCATTTACTTCATTGTTATTTTCTATATTTCATCCATGCGGTAATCAATTTCAGTTATAATAACCGATGGTTGGAAATTAGGTCCATGTGAGATTCTTGAAATAGTCCTTAGGGAGATGTTCATCCAAACTCCTCTGATAGTCAATGAAGAAATTGGCTCACCACCCTTCCACAAGTTGCCCTATGGGTATTGCCTCTTCAGCTCCCCTTTGTAAGCTACATAGAACTCCCACACTAATGTAGGACTGAATTTCTCAGGAACTTTGGTCATCCACTGAAACTGATATTGTTTGAACCAGGCCTCGAACTCAGGCATCTCAGAAATGCAAGCTGGAGTCAAGCTTTTCTCCAGATATATCCCTTTTTTTGTTTTTTCCATGGACGATTTTACTTTTATCCCCTTATTATATGTACCCTATATTTTGGGGTACCCCCACCATTGAATGATGGGCACCGAAGCAACTTCAATGGATAATGGAATTTGAGGTTGTGGTGGTGGTTATTGGATATCAATGGGAGTAGCATGCTCCTCACTCCCGCTCTTAGCTTCTTCATCATAGGAGCTTGATTCTTCATCACCTGCATCATCAATATTTTCTTTGTCATCATCAATATCATCATTATCGTCCTCAGAAGATGATGGTGAATACGGTGGGAAAGTGCTGGGATGTTTTATTTTAGGGGTTTTCTGGGAGGTATGGCCTCTTTCATAGTTAGTTTTTTGCTACGAAGTAGCTACTCCCATGTTTTCACCTTTCCCTTTACTAAATATTCTTTGAGGTCACCGCTTGACTCATCAGTGTCCTCATTTCTCAATTGGTAATCGGACTTTGAGGCAGGTTTATTCTTGGTTTTCTTCTTTTGTTGTTGCTTTGATGATGAATAACCCTTAGGATACATGAGTACCTGTTTGCATAAGACCCATTAGTGATTTCTAAGAAGAGGAAAGAAAAACAAGAAATCTTGGTGTCAGTTTACATGCACTGGACTCTATACAATCAAGGGGTATGAGTTGTAACCAATGGGTACGAGTCATTTGAACGAGTCATAATGTAGACAGAGACCATATAAGCAGTTGTTGGTCAGATTATGAGCCCTCCTAAAGAGTCATAAAGTTAGTCTACGACTCGTTACCAAGACTCATATGCTGACCAGAACAAATTTCTTATTATGTATAAGCTTCCCCAGTCATTATGACTCCAGACTATGAGTCGTACGGATTGATTACGACCTGTTCAGTTGAGTCGTGGTGATACAAGAACCCACACTCTTCTAATCCACATATTATCATTAGTTACAAGTCTTATAACGACTCATTAAGTGTCTTTACGAGTCAGTAGGAGTCACGTATCCACGGTAACATGGGGGTTTAGACTTAGTTGGTTCCAGTATTCAATCCCAACACCAAATATACATTCTCATATTTATGTTAGGTCCACACGACTCCTAGCACATCCCAATATTATGTCTTTAGGTGCAAAAAATTGAAGTTACACCCGATTTCAATCTCTATCTTCAAGAACACGAGGATTTTAGTTAAGCACATACAACTTAGCAAGGAATCCAAGTTTCCTTTTAGAATTTTTTGCATTAATTGTAAGAAGTAAATCATTTAAACTAAACACTTACTTGACTTGAAATTTTGGATCCCTGAAAAAAATTATAGAATTTGAACCCTAATGCTCTTGAGAGATACTTTAGGTTGAACTTGAAATTCGTAAGCTTTGATGATTGGAATGACTTGTGGAGTGTGTTTTTGAGTTTTTTTTTGGTAGCCAAGAAAAATGGAGAGAGTTCACAAATTGACAAGTATGGTTCCCAATTTGGTTTCCCTTTTGTTTTAAATTGCAATTTAGATCGGGTCGACCCGCGATGCCTTCTCTATCAGGCTTGGTTATGAGTCTTGATTACAATTCGTAACCTTTTTTTATGAGATTCATACTCCCTCCATAACTACTAGAACTGTAATTAGGTATCCTATCATTACGACTCAAGGTGGAGAGTAATAGTGACTGATCATGACTTGTTCTGAGAGTCGTAATGACTCTACAGACCAACATACAAGAAAAATGTCCTCTAAGGAAGGGAAATTTAGTCCTTAAATGTCCAAATTATGTCCCAAATAAGAAACTACGATGGTAAAAACCAAGTCGCCTCCCATACCAATAGCCTTCTTCGCTAAAAGTCAATAGCGATGAGATAAATTAACCAATCCCTAAATACTTTTAGGTATAAGCGAAATTCTGGTCCCTAATATGCTTTAGGGACCAAAAATACAGCTGTAATATCAAGATTTTTAGGTACAATGAGGCTTCAATTTTTGTCCCCATTATTCATTTGCGACCAACTTTGCAATCTTTACAGTTTGTAACAAAATCTTGTTTTCTAGTGTGTTTTATGTTGCTATAAATTGAGTCCTAATTTTCTACAATGGTACACAATTTATAATAAAAACAATCACATGCATACAAACAAATTTTGGATTGAATCTCATAATTAAAACTATTACAAGTATATATTCATTATATTGTTTACACAACTCCTTTAGAAATCCAACATTTATTTGCAAACGATATAAAGTGTTCACCTAACACTTGTCAACATGTATCTACGTCTTTTTTTTCTGCAACTTGACTTGTTAACAAAACTATTCAATGCCTGCAAAAGATATATATACACATTTATTAGAAAACTGTTTCTAAATATATTTTTACAAGTTTACATCTAACAAAGATTGAAGAGTTCACCTAGCACATTCTTTTGAGTGTAGCTATTACCATTTAGCAATCAAAATATCAATGTAAAATGAGCTGAAAGAATATAAAAAAAAATTGAAATCAAAATATGGTTCAAGAAAATCGGCACACACTTTTATACACAAAGTCTTGTTATATTCGACAATACATGTAGTCACTATAGTAGACCGGAGAGGACCACTACTGTTTCTGTTCAAATTTATCCTATTTTCCTACAGGAAAGAAATTCCAGTTCGATGCATTTAGTGATGCAGATGAAATAACATTGAAATGAAAGAAGCAACAAAAGAACTGTTATTATTACTGGCAATTAAATCTTTTGATAGTGATGATTCATACAACCAACTCAAACTAACTTCAGATAGAGGCATTGTTGTTATTGTTTCTATTTTTTATGGCCGATTAAATCTTAAAATATCCTCTTAGAGTTGAATATTTGATGTCTATCATGCAAGAAATGTTGAAAATGAATCATTGCACTATAACAATATTTAATGGGAATATGAGCTAAATTTTCAAAGTAACTACACACTACACAGAGAATGGCATATCAGAAATATCCAAAGGCATATATCAAATAAAAAGTAGAAATCATAGTTCTTACCTTTGTGGAATCAATATAAGAGTGTTTCAAGTGGTGAGATAAGCTCTTTTTACAATAATGTGTCATTTCAACGAAATAGTTGTTTTAGTATAATAGTGCAAACTTTGTAAATACAAGTTGTAACAAAAGGCAAAGGCATATACTCACTTGAATGATATAGTAACAACTTTATTCTCCTTCCTTTGTATGAAATCCCATCAAGTAGCAAAACTATCGGCGTATCAACAATAACAAAGATCAAAGTTGCACATTAGAATTTATCACAATCCACCACCTCCACGGTCACACACATTTGGATCTACAAATTTGTTTAAAAGTGCGTAAGCAAAGTTAACTACTACAACAATAATAGGCACTAAACGTTATATTGAGAAAGAGGACATCTATAACGACACTGAAGATGAATTTTAGCTCACTAGGTAAAACCAAAATATGTTACTATTCTTTAGTGTCTTATATCTTTCTTTGTATGGTTTTAAGGATTTGAATGAGATGGATGTTGCATTATGAAGTGTGTTTCAAGTTCGATTACTGATAGCTTAAATGGTTACCTGAACTTTCACCTTCTTGTTAAGAAGGTTGATGGGGTTACAAGTTACAGACACCTATATGGAAAAGGAGCAGGGTGGAAAAATAAGTTACTCAGATATGTTTCTTCGGATTCATATTACTTGATAAATGGTAATCTAGATGTGTTGCAGTCACCTGAGCATGTCACTGAGGAGTAGAGAAATGATATGCTGAATGAGAATGTTGAAAGGGAGTATTATGTAATGAAGAAATACACAGCTGAAATTCCAGTTGAGAGCAAACAAGAACAAGATCAACCAAGTTCAAAGGTAAAAGATGATAACAGGAGACCAAGAACTTCAGTGAAACCAGTATCCAAATCTGTTGCTGGAAGCTGTAAACCAAAGTACAATGTTCCCCAGCCATTTGCTCTGGCAACTGAGAGGCGTGCTTCTAATGGAACACGTCCTATTAGGAATGATGCAGGATACATAAGTGCTACACAGAATCCATCTGAAGAAAATAATTTGCAATCCCCAAGATCTGTACAAAACAAGGTTTCCTTGTCAAATGTAAATGCACTTAAGAAGCCACAATGTGATAACAAGAAACATTCTAATGGTAAATAAACCAATAAGGGTCCTCTTTGTCTAGGGTTTAAGGTGACAACACTCTGTATTTCCAGAAAGAAATTCTGATAACTAAATTACTAAACAACAATTATTACTATGCTCTATATTTTCAAAAAGAAATCCAAAATGTAATGTCCTTAGAAGATTTAATTTGAAACCAAAATATGAGCTAAAACATACACTCCACTGAAGAACACTATCGATACTAAACACTAACGGAAAAAGTATCCGAAGAAAACTAAGAA
Organism: Capsicum pubescens; assembly: GCA_030864215.1. Taxonomy (NCBI): domain Eukaryota; kingdom Viridiplantae; phylum Streptophyta; class Magnoliopsida; order Solanales; family Solanaceae; genus Capsicum; species Capsicum pubescens. The sequence continues at coordinate 138,091,241 of CM061540.1, forward strand.
AAGAAATGAAATTGAGCAAGAAATAAAAGATAAAAAGATCACGAGTCACGCCTTGAACACATAAGAAAAAACAAGCACTAGAAAACTAAATTTAAAAATTTCAAAGGTAAGAAAAAAATGTTAGTGAACACAAGATTGTTTTGTCAACCACCCATTATATAAGTCGTAACAAAAACGTGAACATTCAATTAAATAGATATTAAAACACAAAATATGATTAAAATGATTGGGGCAAGACATACTCATTAATTTAATATATAATGGATGTACCTCTAAATTAAAGTGGAATAGTCTGAAGATAATCTTGCAAAAAACAAAACGTATTTCTATCTTTTTTTTGAAAGTACCACCAACAAACATCAATAGCAACACAAATCAAAGGGGATACCAGCACCAACATAAACAAATGTAACCCATGAGCAGAAAAACAAGGAGTTCAAATAACTCCCGGTCAAGCCATGAATCGAGAAGTATAAGCAGGGTTAGGACTACCACCATCAAGAGAAAATATATCATATTTTGCCATAAAAAGAATAAATAGAAACTAAATTGTATAAATGAATACCACGAACATGATAATGAAATAAGTCATATAAAAATAAAAGAGCAAAAATTGAATACCCTAGTTTGATGTCGCACCTCTATTGTATCATAGTTGAACACCATAACTAAAATATTGTAGTAGAATAGAGCAGAGATGTTGGTTACAAGACCTTATGTGACTTCTAGGATTTGACATTTAGAGGAATTTGGAAGATCAGAGAGTGACCAAAGTTTAGGAATTTTACAAGAAGCTTCTTAATTAAACTCGTTTATTTTTTCTTTTTTATTTTCTTATAAATGACCAAAAACAGAGTATAACTATAAATTTTTAATCTATTTAAGGGATGGATTTAGTCCCCTCCATAAGTTATTTTTAAAAATTAAGATTTAGCGACCTAAAATAAATCTCATCTCCTTATATGTACATTTAACGACCAACTTTAGAACTCGTCCCTATATATTGGTCTCTAATAAACTTTTTTCTCGTAGTGCAATTACCTAAAAGTTCTTTGAGTTTTAGGTCCTTTCGATTCCTGCTCACGAGTCGTAAAGTTTGGTTAAGACTCATAAAGATCCCCGTATGGCTTGATATCAACAAATTTTCTAGTTGACTCCTGCAAAATTCAATCCTGCACACACATGTTACCCTATATTTTAATAAGTACAAAACATGGGTTGCCTTCCATGAACCACTTGATTTAATATTGCAGCACGATGTTGCTAGGTTGGATACTCAAACTTCACCAACCATCTGTATGGGTTATGATACGACCCAAACCAGGAACTAGTCGTTTCGTGTGCCTCAAGACTAATTGGGACCAGAGACCACCCCTAATACCCAACCATAATAGCCCTACACCATATGATGAATAAATTCTGATTTTTATATAATATTACAAAATGGAACAATCATAAATCAAATACTGTCAAACGGTGTCAGCCCTAATACCAATACCAAGGTTGACACCAATACTGACAACGCCCATACCAGCCCAAAAAAATCTAACAAATCCTCTAACTGAACTCAAAACAACCTTTGGTCAGGACATGCCCCCGACCATAGACAAAACCAAAGTCTAAGGAATAACAAAAGTATGTAGAGAAGACCATAACATAAAATGGAACCTTCCCAAGTTTGGAAGCTCACCACTTTAATCTAACACCAAACTTTCCTCGAATCCAATCACTGAGCAGGAAGAGTAGTATGGTTGATTCATGCATCGCATGGGTGTACAACGCCCAAAGATGGGTTAGCGGGTGAACTCTAGTATGTACTTAAGTGTAAGGACAAAATAATGCCAATATTTAAAACCAAGTAAATAACCATATGCAAGCACATGCATACATATATATATATATAATTCATGGCAGGAAAAGAAATCGGGTTTACCATGCTTTTAAATCTTTAACCTGCGTTGTGTAGCTTGACTATCCTAAAACCACCCATGGGCTATATGGCTCCAGTGTTACCCCCTGAACAGGCCTCAGTGCATGTCGCCACACAAACTGGAGATATCATAGGGATCGAGAATTCCTATTTACATTTCACCCACTATGATACATATGTACAAGTATAACTGAGCGGATTACCGTGTACCCCACAAGTATATGGTCACCTTGACCAACCCTCATATCAGCAAACATGAGTTTCTAGTGTCCATCCATTGGACTTACACCTTCATGGTAAGCTATCACAACCAGACATTATTTCCTAATTAAAAACTTTAACACACCATAAAATCACCAATTCCACAGTTTATTACCAAGGTATTATGAAGTGGTATCGTCATACCGACTATAGCTTGCAAGAACTGTCATTAGCCAAACCTTAGACGATTCCCATATACCCTATATGATTTCTAATTTTCTAAAACCATGGCCACCAAGGCCTTATCAAATTATTTAAAACATTTAGGGTTCCATTACCACATTATGCAATGCAAAGTTTTCAATGAAAGTCCAACTATGTAACAAAACCGTTCTCATAAGCATTTTATCAGACATATTGAGAGCATATAGTTTCTAAAACCAAAATCAATCACCAATTGACCATTCCCATGCAACCATGTGTTCAAACCCATAAATATAACAGGAAACCCATAATTAAAACATGGGAAAACATTAACCAACCATTAACAACTAAAACTCCTAACATATAATTAAAAACCAAATAATACCCACAATTTAATCATAAGAACTATTCATTAAAACATGAATTTAGTTGAACTAACAATGAGGGAAGAGAAACATCCCTTATATACAAATGAAGATGGAGAGATTTGCTCATAAAATCCCCTAATTTATTGTATTTGAGAAATGCTAGCCTCTTTCTTGAACCAAAAGTTTGAGAGAGATTTGAGAGTGTTTAAAGTGTTTTTGATTTAGAATAATAGGGTAAATGATGTCCCAAAAGTTTTTTAAGTCATAGTGTCATAAGGGGTTTAGAGGGGAAATGTCCAGAATACCCTCAGCTTAAACTATATAAATTCCCGCAGGAGGGTACGACTACACACCCTCCAAATTGTACCCTAACATACGAGTGGTATCCCCCACTCATACCCTAGGAAACAACTTGGTCTCCAACACTTACCAACATACGACCATAAAGGACTACTCGTACTCAAGAATACAACAAGCACCCTAGAACCATACCTTGGGTAGAATAGAATCATCTAGGCTAGACATAGGACATTATACGGTTGGAACTATACCTCTAGTACCCTAATATACAACTAGTATGATGTATATTTGAACCATGGATAGAAACCAACCAACCCTTATTAATCAACATAAGAGTTGAGGGCCCTAAATCATACCCTATCATACGACAAGTACCCCTAATCGTATGATGTCCAGAAGCTCAAACTCAAGAAATTTTCTAAGGATCAAAACCCAGGGTATTTTAGGTTTCCTCCCATATAGCTCCTGATTTAACATCGTGGCACGACTCAGTTTCCTTGGCTACTCAGACTCACCAAATCTCAAATCATCAATTACCTTAACTTCTTTTGTGTTACCCATATAGTGATTGACCCTTTGCCCATTTCTTTAAATGGGGCATCATCATCATGCTTCAATTCTAAAGTACCACATGGAAACACTCTTACCACGATAAATATCCCATACCATCTAGACTTCAACTTTCCTAAAGACAAGCAAAGTCTTGAATTATACAACAAACCTGGCCACTCAGCTCAAATACTCTTTTTTTGATCTTTTGATCATGATGTAGCTTCATCTTTTCCTTGTATAGTGAAGAGCTTTCATAATCCCAGAGTCAAAATTCATCCAACTCATTTACCTTACTCATTCTCTCCTTTGTTGTATCATTCCACACAAAGTTCAACCTCTGCAATGCCTATAGTGCTTTGTGCTCAAGTTTAACATGCAAGTAAAATGCCTTACCATACACCTAATGATATGGGGAAGAATCTATGGGAGTCTTAAAAGTTGTTAGGTAGGCCCATAATGCAACATCTAGCTAGCTTGACCAATTATTCCTATTGAAATTAATAGTTTTTGCCAAAATTGACTTTATCTCTCTGTTGGATACTTTAACTTGTCCACTAGTCTGAGGATGATAAGGTGTTTCCACCTTATGCCTTACACCATACTTCTCAAGTATATTTTTGAACAGGAAATTGCAAAAAGGTTACCCAGTGTCACTAATGATTTCCCGTGGTGTGCCAAATCAAGAAAAGATATATTTCTTCAGGAAGGCACAAACACTTTTACCTTTATTATTATGGAGAACTATCACTTCCACCCATTTAGACACATAGTCTACCTCGACAAGAATGTACTTCATACTAAAAGAGCTCACAAACGGCCCCATAAAGTCCATACCCCACACATAAAAAAACTCTACTTCTAGGATAGGGGTCATAGGAAGTTCATGGTGCCTCAAGATATTACCTTGATATTGGCATTGGTTACAAGATTTAGCAAATTCATGAACATCCTTGTAAATTGTCAGCCAGTAGTACCCACTCAACAAGATCTTGTGGGCTATACAGGTTCCTCTATGGTGACCCCCATCTGGTGAAGCATGACAAGCCTCAAGAATACTCATCATTATCTCCACTTCAGGGATGCATCCATAAATAACCACATCCACATATATTCTTAAGAGATAAGGTTCATCACAGAAAAACTTCCTCACCTTATCCATATATCTCTTTCTCTACTGGAAGGACAAACCTTCTAGCATGAGATCATTTGCAAGGTAATTTATGAAGTCAGCAAACTAGGGAATTAGGTTTTGCGATGCTGCCAAAATCTGGTCATCTGGAAAAGTATCACCAATTTCAAGCGCATGCCTTACTTTCAGTCTTTAACCTCAAAATCAAACTCTTGAAGAAAGAGAAACCAATATATCAATCTAGGCTTTACATTTTTTTCTCCATCAAGTATATCAAGGATGCATGATCTATACGCACCATAACCTTAGTGCCAATCAGATAAGACCAAAATTTCTCATAGGCAAAACCCACTGTTAGTAGTTCTTGTTTAGTCACAGAATAATTCCTCTGAGCAGGGTTTAATTCCTTGCTAGCATAATAGATAGGGTGTAGAATCTTCTCTAGACTTTGGCCTAGGATAGCACCTAGAGCAACATCACTTGCATCACACATGATATCAAATGGCATAGACCAGTCAGGAGGCACAATGATAGGGGCTGACACCATCCGCTCTTTCAAGCACTCAAAAGCTTTCATACATACCTCATCAAACTTAGATTTCACCTTTTCTCAAGAAACTTACACAAAGAATTAGCAATCTTTGAGAAATCTTTGATGAATTGATTGTAAAAATCTACATGTCCCAAAAAGCTTCGAATTCGCTTAACTAAAATTGGCGGTGGTAGCTTCTCAATCACTTCAATTTTTACCTTGTTAAAGTTTATGCCTATTTTTGATTTCTTGTGCCCAAGCACACTTCCTTTTTTCCCCATAAAGTGGCACTTCTCCCAGTTAAGTACCAAGTCACATTTCTCACATCGACCTAGAGCATTGTCCAAGTGAATCAAAAAGTCATCAAAAGAATCACCAACTACAGAAAAATCATTTATAAATACCTCAATGGTGTCTTCTAATATGTCAGAGAAGATGGGCATCATGCATCTTTGAAATGTCATTGGAGCATTGCACAACCGAAATGGACTTCTATTGAATGCAAATGTCTCATATGGGCAGGTAAAGGTTGTCTTCTCTTAATCTTTGGGAGCAGTCGTGATATGATTGTACCCTGAATAACCATCCATAAAACAATACCAGCCCCTTCCTACAAGTTTATCCAACATTTGATCCATGAAGGTCATTAGGAAATGGTCCTTTTAGGTCCATATGTTCAACTTTCTGTAGTCCATGCAAACTCTATAGCCTGTGACTGGTCTCATTGGCACTAGCTCATTCTTCTTATTTGGCACTGCTGTAATGTTGCCTTTCTTCGAGATGCATGAACAGGACTGACCCGCTTGCTATCAGCAATGGGATAAACAACACCAACATCTAACCACTTAATGATATCTTTCTTCACTACATCCTACAAAAGAGGATTCAATTATTGTTGGTGCTCAACAATTGATATATATTTCGGTTCAAGTTGGATTTTATGAGTGTAGATTCCTGGTGGAATACCCATAATATCCACAATAGTCCATCCAATAGCTCGTATGAACTTTTTCAATATAGATAATAACACCTCTACTTAAGTCTCTATCAAATCTACAGTAATAATTACTGGCAATGTGTTGTTGGCCCTCAGGAAAGCATAGAATAAATGGGATGGGAGGGCCTTCAACTCCAATACCGTTGGTTGTTCAATTGATGGACGAGCGGGAAGAGTGGTTTGATTCTTCATAGCTAGATCAAGATTCTTTGGGCTGTAAGTATAAGAACCTCTCTCATATATTGCACCAACCATCTTATCGTACTCCTCAATTCCATAACTATTAAAAATAATAATCACTATTATTAATGCTTTAACACCCATCATCTCTTTAATTAGAATAGTCAATGCATCACTTCATCATCAATGGTATCTATCACAAACATAACTCTCATATCATCTGGTTGCCACATTGATTAGCATACATTGAAGATTACTTGTTCATCATTGAGTCTAAAACTCATTTGTCCTAAATCCATATCAACCAATACCCTACCAGTAGCTAGGAAGGGTGATAGGGCCCAAGCACACAGGTAAGTGTATGTGGTCTACCAAGTAATATAGTGGCCTTAAAGAAAGCCGAATATCAATCCCACAGGGATTTATTCTAACAACTATTCAAATTCAGTTCACAATTTAGATTGAATTGATGTGATAGTAACCAAAAGAGAGTTTTGAATATTTGAAAACTAAGTTAAAGTAAGCAATGCATAAAATAAAGGTCTTGAGACAATCAATAGGAGAAAAGTTAAAGAACTTCGAACAATCAAACTATGTTATTGAACTTTATCTGCTAACTTGCTTATCTTGGTTGTTGATTCATAGGGTTAATCACATGATCATGGTCTCCTGACCTCTAATCGTTTAACTAACTCAAACATTACAACTACATTGTTGAGAGGGGATATAATAGTCCAATTAAGTTCTTTAAGCTATCATCCTATGTGTGAATTTAGTATGGCTACTAGGTACATCCCTATGCTAGACGCTAATTTGAATTCCTTCTTTCATAAAAGAATACGAACCCTACTTTGTTTATCCACATGTTTTATCTTCCTATTCCCTCTCTCGAGATCACAAGGTTGACAATTGATGTATTTAAGGGTGATCAATCCTTAAAATAGTCAAATGAAGAATAAAAAAACAACCAATAATGATAAAAAAATCAAACGAAATCAATTCAAAACAATAGTCTTCATGTTCTTGGCCTTAACTCCAGAAAGAGAGTGCTTGGCCACTAATAGTCATAATCATTATCCAAATAATTGTATGAATTATCAAAAACATAAAGAAGCTAAATTAAAGTAATTAAAACCTAAAAAAAATTGCAGAAGCCCCTCAATTGTCTAAGACATCAAGAGATACCCAACAAAAGTATTTAAGGTCATGCATTTATAGTAGAAGGCGCATCGCCCGTTCTAGAGCATGTGAGTAGAAGGGGTGCCACCTGGTACATTTCACCACTCCATATGAGGCTTAGCCTACCTTATAGAAAAAATATAGAGGGGGTTGCACCTATTATATTGCACCGCAATGGCTGGAGATATGCATGCTTATCGCGGGCAGCCACTAGAACTTGCCATCAAAATTTTGTCTAAGTGTTTAAGTGCTCCTACGTTTATCATGCCTTGTGGTGTTATTTTTCCTTCAATTCTAGCTTGTTCAACATAAAAATATCATCTACATAAACTCATAAATCATCCTATAATATCAAACACCAATAATTATAGTTCAACACAACACAACGTCAAGAACTACAAGCTAAAAATTCGAACGAAGCACTAGTCTTGACCACTTTACGCTTTAACTTATTGTTGACTCTTGGCTCATTTAAGTTGAACTTTGCACACTCTAAAAAAGTTATTCCACAAATAATAAAACATTTAAATCATAATTAACTCATTATACACAGTAAAATCTATTGTGATAGACTAGAACAACACCTAGCTCAAGCTAGTAGAACTAGTTTTCTCGCCTAGACTCTAATTGATTGATTTAAGCGCACATTTGCTTGAAAACACCTTTACACGTTATAAAAACATATTTAAACACTTAGATGCTTATTTATATCATCATCAACACATAAATCACATGAATTATCCTCAAAACAAGGCCAAACAAGCTAGGATAACGATACTAAAGTGCATAAATACACTCAACATCACCACCCCACACTTAAAGCCTTGTTCGTCCTCTAACAACTCTTTACTCTAAGCATCATAAGCTAAGGAAACTATACACTTCTACTACATGTAAGAAACTCAAGCTAGTACTACAATGACTACACAGAATGCAAGTTTCTACACTAAGCATGTTATTTATTGATCTTTGGTGTATTTATACGCCTAAGCACCATAATTTATCCATATTTTAGATATGTTTAGAGAAAAAAGTGCCTAGTTTCTTATGTTTTTACTCACTTCTATGTAATTGAGCTAACCGATATAATTAGCATGATTTCAGGTATTAATGAGGTAGATGAAGACATTATGGGACTATGGAATGCGGATGGCGTATGACACAAGACAGAGTAGCAATCTGGACCAAATATGGCACCTAGAAACTATGTCCAAGACTAGTTTGTCATTTATAATTAGTTCAGGGACTTAGAAGGTAATTATGAGAGAAAAGATTATTAAAAGGCTTAATGCTGAATTTTTATTCATTATTGAATTATTCTGTAGTATTCTGAGAAGAGAAAGGTGGCTTAGCTTGAGGAGAGAGAGAGAGAAATTTTTTTCTCTCTTGTTTTCACTATTTCCACACCAAGACCGTCTTCTAGTTTTTGGTATGATGAATAGATTTATGATGTTTTTCATTTTATTCATAAGTAGCTAAGTTTATTAGTTAGGGTTATGGAAGCCTTGTAGAATACAATCTATCACTTTGGGTATTGAATTCATTATGAATTGATTTGTTTACATCATACTCTCTTTGCTTATTTTGAATTCTCGTGGTTGCAAACATAGAGGATATGCCTTAAATGCAACTTGTTCAAAAGAAAGGTTGATGTTCGGAAAAGAGCGTAGTGATAAGAAAATAGGATTACCAACTCCTATTTTATAAGTTAATTCCTTAGCAGGATTAACTACTTGGAGATTTCATATTGTTTTTGGTGAACGCTTTTGATTCGAGAGAACTATAGTGAATTAGTCCTTGATGGTTGAGAAACACTAGGATTATATTATTAAATACAATACGCTTCTTTGTAAGCACAATGCATGTATGAATTCATAAATCCCATAGTTAGTAAGTATGAAAACTACAAGGTAGACATAACCCTAGCTTACTATTTCTCTGAATTTGAATACTACTACACATATTTCATCTTGTTAAACTGAAACCATTAATTTGTGAGCTGAACCAAATCCCCCTATTTATTTTACGGAAACAAACAATTAAAAGTCAACTAATCTGCATACAACTTAATTACCACCATATTCCCTGTGGGATTCTACCCCAACCTAGTTGGGTTATATATTTGACAACGACCGCTTACTCTCGCATAAGAGAGGTGTAATTTGAGCGTTATCATTTATAAAATTGAAAGCTCATGAACACTACACCAAAATATCATAGCCTTAAGAATTGACTTGAAAAGTGGAAAACTTATACCTATTGATCAATAAAGGACATCATACAAATCATCCACATTCATCAAACATGTTCCCCTCACAACAAGAGAGTTACCCATAATCACTCACAATAATGCAATTTATCAAAATAGGTAAACGAATCAACTTTCACTCCCTCTCACAAGGAATTCGCAAGTTACACATAATGAACCATAGGCTTTCCCTTAGTGTAGTGCTCCACTAATATTAGAATACCAAGCTTAGGATCAAATAAGTCTCCAAGGGTTGTAATATAGGCTAAGGGACGGGTCGAAACTATTTTTGTTAAATAGTTACTATCTTCCCTAAGCACTTTAATACATTCAATTAAACTCTAACAACCAGATTGCACCAATTTTATCTATCCTATTCATTTGTTTTTACCCTATCTTATTAAGCTCATTTACGTACACTATGGTGCGAGTATTATATGCACAACTGATTCAATTTGAACAATTTTTTTTCTTTTAATTACTCAACTCCCCACCATAATACCTAACAATTCTTTTTTTCACACCACTAACTACACTTTGGGGCTTCAATTTCACCTTTTTTTCCTCTTATTTCTCAAACTTCTTACTCAATAAATTTTTCATTAACGCGTCTAGAAGCTTTGGGTCAAATTAAGGTCTCTCAAAGGAGGGATTAAGCTACATATGAGGTCAGAAAATAAAAAGCTAAAGGATCAATAGGGCTTACTATGATTATGCACATGGGTAGGTAAAAAAGAATGTCTAAAATAAGGCTATCAAAGAAATGCATATATCATCTCCTAAACTCACATTCTTTATGTTGCTTTGCATACACACCAGGTAAGTTCTAGACATCACATGCAACAAGGAGTATATAACACCTCACACGCTCATGGAACATGCTCAACTTCAAGTAGGATCATTATAGACACTCAACCAAATAATAACATGAATTCAATATTAAGCCAAAAAGTACAAGAGTCATAATCATGAGCCTAGGAGTCTAAAAAGTAGAAATTCACACAATCAACATACTTTTAAAATCAAAACACTTGCATCATGCAATCGACCATAGAACCAACAAGAATATCTCACTTATTCCTAACACACAAAATTTTAAATTTACCCTAAAAATGGGAATTTCCCCACCCCACGCTTGAAATTCTACTTTATCCCTAAAGTATACTTTAAAAGTAGAGATAGAAATACTTTTTGAGGCCTTTAGGCCTAGCTAGTAGCATTTTTACACATCAAGGGGGTCTGGGGACCCCACACTCAGTCTTTTCCATGCTTCTTAGCTCAGGTTTCTGGTACTCAGACTTCTCATTAACTTGTGACTTAACAAAAACAAAAACTACATTAAGTAAAAACTATGAAAAAACTAAAAATAATACTTACCTACTTAACTTAGGCTGCCTCCCAAGTATCACCTAATTTAGTTTCGCGGCACGACCCAACTTACGGCTTAGCCAAATTCTTTCATCCTTTTACTCCCCTCTGGGAGCCATTTTCTCATTCATTTCTAACTTCTTGAGTGTGAACTCTCAAGGTTAACAACATTCTCAACTATAGACTTTTTAGGCTCATCAATCTTTATAAAATCGGGAAGCAGTGGTGTTGGCTTAGGCCATTCAATTAGGTAGTCTTAAGAGGTTGTTCATAGAATAAGCTCCACCACCCCACACTTATCCCTTTTAATCACAGAAATCATGCATAAGCCTTTATAGTGGGATAGTATGTTGAGCATCTTGTAACCTTTGAAAATTGCCTCCTCATCCGCCAACCTCATTGTTATCATGCCCTCTCATACATCAATCAATGCTTCTCCCGTCGCTAAGAATGGATGCCCTAAGATGATTGGTACCTATTTGTTTGCCTGAAAATCTAGAACAATAAAGTAGCAGGGATAATGAATTTACCAACCTTTATGAGGCTACATCCATTTCATTAGGAATTGATGACCTTTTAACAATACCTTCTAAGGGATGAATTTACCAACCTTTATGAGGATATCCTCTATCACTCCTTTGGGAAGGGCTATGTTCCCATTTCCTAACTGCAGTAGCACCGAGCTCAGTCTTAGATTTCCTAAGCCCAATGTATTAAACAAATATAAGGGCATAAAGTTGACACTTGATCCTAAATCACTCAGCGCGAGGACCATCTCACTATTCCTAATCTAAATGGGCAGAGTGAACTTCCTAGGATCTTTAAGATTTTTAGGCATCTTCTGTGTCATTACAACGCTACACTCTTCAATGAGTACTACTGTTTCAACTTTCTAAAGCTTTACCTTATTAGCAACCACATCCTTCAAGTACTTAGCATACTTGGGCATATCCTGCAAAAATATCTAAAATATAAATATTAATGTAAAGCTCTCTAAACGTGACAAAGAACTTCTTAAAATATGAATTCTCATTTTCTATTTTGTGCTTGTATGGGAAAGAAAGTTGTGGCATCTTCTTCTCCACTTCTGTAGCAATTTTTTTTTTTGAGTACTCAGACTTCCTCGACTTTTAGTAACTTTTCCATTTACCTGTTCATTCACCACATTGGTATCTACCTCTTAGTTGCCTTTGTAAGTTCTTCATCAAGCTTTTTACCACTTTTCAAAGAGATTGCCATTACTTGTTTTGGGTTTTATATATCTCCTGGAAAACTACCTTGAGGTTTGGTATTTAGTTTCTATTGTAACTTCCCGAACTGATTGTTGGTTCCTTACATCCACAGCCAAATGTGGTTGATTAGTTAGAATCTATTCATCATCTCTTCCATGTTATTTGTTGATTGATTTCCTTGTGCTTGTGGTTGCTGAATTTGTTGTTGTTGGGCATTCCACTGCTAATTCAGTTGCTGAGTCTTCTACTTCATATTGTAGGTGTTCCCATGAATTTGTCTTTGAGCATTTCCTACATACATCACAAACTCAGTATTAGCAACACATATAGAAGGTGAATGGCCACTGTTACCACAAACTTCACACCAACCTAGAGTTTGTTGGATTGTATTAATCGTAGCTGCAGGATGTGTAAAACCTAATTTCATGTTGCTGAGCTGCGAAGTTAACTGATTTTGTAATGAAATAATTGAGCAGATATTGTAGTAAACTGATCCACTTCCAATACACCTGCAATCTTTTTAGTAGCACTCCTTGAATCTGAATGTCACTCTAGATTCCCTTGATCTATATGGTTCAATAAAGTGTTTAGCTCATCATAAGTCATCTTAATAGCTTGACCACCTGTAGTTGAATCTAACAAACTTCTTGAATTGTGGTCAAGTGTATCTACGAAAGTATGAGCTAGTACCTTATTTTACTATTAACGATGTCGATAGTCCCAAAGAAGTGCCTTGAAGCACTCCTAAGAATGGTATAGCTTCTCGGCTGGCTTTTGTTTGAAGCACACAATCTTACTGTGAAGTCTCACAGTCTTGCCAGATGAAGAGAAACGGATGAGTAATTTCCATGCCATGTTATCCCATGATGTGATTGAATTTTCTGGTTCAACATTCAACCACTTTTTTGCTTCCCGCAATAGTAAAAAGGGGAATAACATCATCCTCACATAGACTATATTCACACCCGTGGGGATGAATATGTCACTGATTTCCAAAAAATTTGCAAGTGAACCCGTGGATCTTCATGTGAAATCCCTATGAACTATCCACTGCTAATCAGAAGTTGTACTATATTCTATTTAAGCTTAAAATTGCCTCCAGTTGTCGGCTTCTGAAATAAAGTTGTCAAATTAGTTGGAAGTGGGATTACCACTTCTCTAACTGTCCTACAGGATGCTTGTTCATCACCCATGATATTAGGATTATCTTGATCTTTCTCGATTTGTGGAAAATGGGGGAGAAGGATTGTTTCTTTAATACCTTGTATTTCTACCTAGCTTACAAATCATCCCAAAAATGTTAAAGACTTTTTTTAAAGATGAAACCACTTTTATACATGTTTTATTTCAATATTTTCACTTTTTATCATGTGGTAAATTAAATAAGATTTACATCGATATTAAATTCATCGAAATCCGACACCCGGGCGAAGAGTTAGAGCCTTTTTAGTGAGGCAGTGTATCACCTGAGCCATCAGCGCGTCGCGAAGCCAACTTAAATGACAATTGTCTATTTCCAGTGTTGCTTCACACTAGTGGTGTGTCACAACAAACTTCCAGGTTGGAAACAAAGTGGTAACGTGATAGCTCCGCATCGCGCCACCATGCAATTTCCCAATTGTCACTTCCCAAAAACACGATGCGATAGCGCCGCATCGCGCCAGGGGTCCAAATTGGGAAATTTTAACAAAATTAAAATACGCATACAAGGGTTAAACGGATCAATTTATCACCCCCTATATATACCCAATAACACGTGATTCAGCTATATTTCACCCAAAATATATTGTTTCTCTCAAGTTTCTCTCAAGAACAAGCTAGGGTTTTCAATTGGGGATTCAAATCCAAAACTCAAATTCAAGAATCTCTCTGTCAATCTTCGTAGAATCAAGAACTAAGGTATGCATAGTGTTCATTCATGGATTTCTTTTATCCGTGAAGTCGAAGAATCAAGTTTTAAATCTTGTATTGTGAATATTTTGTTGTGGATTGATTATGTTCATGTGATTATGATTGTATGATTCCTAAGTTGGAATCTTTATGTGTTGTTCATGAACCTATTCTAGTATGTGGTCTGAAACATGTGATATTGAGTTGAAATATGGAGTTTTGTTGTATTAATTTTATAGTCTTGCCTATGCCCTAAGTCATGCATCCTAGGTGTTTGATAAAATGCCTAAGAGAATTGAAATTATGCATTATAGCTTAATTGTGACCCAAGTGATAAGTGTATGATTTACCCTATAACTAAGAATGACTTCCATGATATTGTGTGCATTATGAATGGTTGAGGAAATATCCATGAGATTAGGTTGATGAAAGTATGACATGTTTATATGCAATTCCATTCATGTACAACACTATGATAACCATGTGATTCATGAAATCTCCAAATTAATGTATTCTGAATTGTTGATATTGGTCATGTGTTCAAGAAGTGTAATGTCCTATCAGTTTCATGCTATCGAGTCCTGGGGGTACTTGTACCCGATAATTTAGCTGTGAGCCTAAGGCCAGTGTCATGTTTTCACGATACTCTCAGTCAAGATATGATCCTTAGAATTCAATCAGTCTCATAACTTAGGAAAACTCAGTATATTCAGTAACAGTCTAGTCCTACTCAGTAATCTCAGTAACCTCAGTGGTCTCAATAACATCAGTATTCAGTAATATTGGTAACCTCAGTATTCCCAAAAATCTCCGTAACTTCAGTACTCTCCGTCAGTCCTCAAATCTCAGTAGCATTTCGTCAGTCAACGGAACTCAGTGAACTCAGTTTAGCTCCATTAAACAATACCATTAGTATCAATTCAGCTTAGTTAATCAGTTCAGTGTCTAATCAGTTAGGAGTACGATTCAGCACCGAGTTAACCCAAGAATGGGGACTCACCTGTTATTCAGTGGAGGGTGTGATTCTTAGAAACAATCCTTGTGTTCCAGAACTACGTAGCCAGCATAGGATTAGATGCACCCTACGCGTTTAGAGATTTATAAATCTCATTTGAGTTTCCTACTAGGAGGGGTTGACGAAAGAGCTCCCTGTAAGAGAGGGTATACTCACAACTTGTCTTTACCCGTGGCATGGTACTGACACCCTTCCATCTGGGGTAATAGGTTGGACCCCACCAGTTTAGTTTTGGGGCATGTTAGTTAGATGATTACCTCCCACAGTCTCAGTTTCAGATCTAGTTTTAGTAATAGAACTCAGTTTAGTTCTACGAAAATCCAGGACTATCTGATACAATCAAATAAGTACAGTGCGGAACCTAGCTAGTTCTATTAGTATCAGGATTGTTAGATATAGTCACTCATGTTATCAATAATCAGACTTAGTAATCCTGTTATCAAAAACTCAGTTAATAGTATATTAATTATACAAAACCTATGTTATCAGTATTCAGTTTCAGGATGTCAGATACAGTCAATCAGACCAGTTCTTCATAATCAGAACTGTCAGAAATAGTCATTCCTTTATTAGTAATATGAGATTAGTTCCTCAGTATTCAGTAGACTCAGTCATTCAGTATCCCAATAACAGTACTCGGATATCGGTAACCCAACGTTATCGGAATTCAGGAGTCAGCATTATCACGATCTCAGTTACAATTACATATTCATACATCTATTTTCATGTTCATGTTATACGTCACTTATTATTGTTCATGCATATGAACCCTTGCATTTAGACTACCTCACTTACATTACAGTACATTTAACGTACTGACGTATTTGTGTTGCGTGTTTTATACTATAGGTTTAGAAGCACGAGCTCCCGAGCATCCTTAGTGGATCAGACGTTCAGTAGCCAGACTAGCAGTGAGTCTTCATCATTTGAGGATAGCATTATTAGTTTATTACTTTATTATTTCAGTAGTTTAGAGTTAGTTGGGGATATGTCCCATCAACTCCATAATTTTCAAACAGTTTAGAGGCTTTCAGACTACAATATGTTTCCGATAGTTTATTTCAGTTTTGGGTATTGTTATACCCCATTATACACATTGTTTTATATTCAACATTAGTTCAGTTTTGAACCTTATGGACTTATAGGTTACAGATATCATTCATGGGTTAGCTTATGGTCCTTCGGGGTCATGAGCACCGTGTAGCGTTTTGAGTACCAGATTCGGGGCGTTGTAGCTTCTCTCCTTCGTTGATGGAATAATTTCTCAGTTTTAGGGCTTGGTTCAACCAATTCCCGATCCCTTTCCATCTTACTACTTTGAAGACCTTTTTCCTGCAAATATGAAACCAAGACCAAGTACAAAACACCAAAGTAATCCAAAAATCAAAACTAAAAATAAAACAGTTCCCAAATTATAAGTCCCCGGCAACAGCTCCAAAACATGACAGCGCCAAAGCGCACACGTAGGTGTACGTGGTCTACCAAGTAATATAGTGGCCTTAAGGAAAGATGAATATTGATCCCAAAGGGACTTGTTCTAATAACAATTTGAATTCAGTTCACAATTTAGATTCAATTAATGCGATAGTAACCAAAAGAGAGTTTTGATGTTTGTAAACTAAAGTAAAGTAAACAATGCATAAAATAGAGGTCTTGAGAAAATCAATAGGAGAAAAAACCCAAGGTTAAATCACTTTGAACAATCATATTATGTTATTGAACTTCATCCGTTAACTTTCTTATCTTAGTTGTTGATCCGTAGGGTTAATCGCATAATCATGGTCTCCTGACCTCTAATCATTTACCTAACTAGAACATTACAACTACATCATTGAGAGGGGATGCAATAGTCCAATTAAGTTCTTTAAGCTATCATCCTACGTGTGAATCAAGTAAGGCTTCTAGGTACATCCCTATCCTAGATGCTAATTCAAATTCCTTATTTAATAAAAGAATACGAACCCTACTATGTTTATACCCACGTTCTATCTTCATATTCCCTCTCTCGAGATAATAAGGTTGACAATTAATGTATTCTAAGGGCGATCAATCCTCAAAATAGTTAAATAAAGAATAAATAAACAATCAATAATGATAAGAAAATCAAACAAAATCAATTCAAAATAATAGTCTTCATGTTCTTGGCCTTAACCCCGAAAAGGAGTGCTTAGCCACTCATAGACATAATCATCATCCAAATAATTGTATGAATGATCTAAAACATAAAAAAGCTAAATTAAAGTAATTAAAACCTAAAAACGAAGTTGCATCAGCCCCTCAATTGTACAAGACATCAAAATATACCCAACAAAAGTGTTTATGGTCATGTATTTATAGTAGAAGTCAATTGCAGTGTGGGATTAGGGGGCGTCGTCCGTTCTAGATCATAGGAGTAGAGGGGGCGCCGCCTGGTATATTGCACCGCTCCACAGGAGCCTTAGACTACCTTATATCATCTCTATAGAGGGGGTTGAACCTGCTATATTGCACCGCAATGGCTGGGGAGACTCATGCTTATCGCAGGCAGCCACTGGAACTAGCCATCAAAATTTTATCTAAGTGTTAAGTGCTCCTTTGTTTATCCACCCCTTGTGGTATTATTTTGCCTTCAATTACATCTTGTTCAACTTAAAAATATCATATACATCAACTCCTAAATAATCCTACAACATCAATCACCAAGCATTGGAGTTCAACACAACACAATGTGAAGAACTACAAGCTAAAAACTCTAACGAAGAACTAGTCTTGACCACTTTATGCTTTATCTTATTGTTTACTCTTGGATCATTTCAATTGAACTTTGCACACTCTAAACAAGTTGTTCCATACATAATCAAACATTAAAATAATAAGTAACTCATTAGAAATGGTAGAATCCATTGCGATAGACGAGAACAACACCTAGCTTAAGATAGTAAAACTAGTTTTCTCGCCTAGACTCTAATTGATCGATTTAAGAACACACTTAATTTAACACACCTTTACACATTATAAACAAATACTTAAACACTTAGATGCTTATTCATATCATCATCAACACATAAATCACACAAATTGTCCTCAAAATGAGATTAAAAAAGATAGGATAACGATACTAAAGTGCATAAATACACCCAACATCAAAGGGTCTGCCCAAGATTATAGGGACTTGGAAGTCCACATCACAATAAAGTATCACAAAATTGGCTGGGAATATAAGTATGCCACCTTCACTACACATCACACAAAATACCAACTAGTTTTTTTCACAGTCCGGTCATCGATCAATAATCTCATCTATGCTGGTATAGGTGTTCCTAACCCCAACTGCTTCAACACAACTAGTGGTATGATATTAATACTTGATCCTATATCACATAATGCTTGAGTGAAGTTGAAGGACCCAATAGTTCATGGAATTGTGAAGGCTCCAGGGTCCTCCTTCTTCGCTACTAGCGATCTAGAGGTAACAACACTATAGTGATGAACATTGTCAGCATGCCCATAGCTCACTGTCATATTTCTAGTGACTAGGTCTTTCATGAATTTCGCATAGCCTGGCATTTTCTCTAATGCGTCAACTAGTGGAATGTTTACAGATAGCTCCTTCAACATAGATAGGAACTTTTTATATTTACTCTCTTCTTGTTTCTTTTTCAATCTCTGAGGATAAGTTGGTCGAGGTATTGGAATGGTTTTTAGAATAGGCTCCTCAAACTTACTCTTACCTTTTTGTATCATACTACTATCTTTAATAACTAAAGATTTCTCTATTTCTCTATCGGGTACTTTCTCAACATCATTCTTTGACTCAGTCACAGTGGGCACGGGCAAATCTATGGTGATTTTACCACTTTGAGTGGTAATGTCTTGGTAATGACTATCATTAATTGAGTTTTATACTATATTACTGGAAAGAGTGTCCGGTAGACTTTGATTCAATGTGGACGACATTTGGCTGAACTGCTACTCCAATGGTTTGATCGCAGTAGCATTCAACTCAACTTTTTGATTCAGCCTTAATAGATCTGTCTTAATCTCCTTAAGGTAGCACTCTTGACTTTCTTGGCCTATTACTAATTTCGAGAAGATCGCCTTCATTATAAACTCAGTGTGTTGGATACCTGGTGGAACATATTTATCACTCTTGTCTTTGTAGTCATCCTTGCGCCTCCAATCACCATCTCATTCTCTGCTCCTATCTTGGTACCTATCACCATAAGAGTTTCGACCTTGGTTTCCTTTACCTTTGTCTCAAAAACCCACAACTTTGTGATCTAAATACTTTGCTTCCTCATCTACATCAGAATCATAAGATCTAGAAGTAGATATCTATGCCCCCACTACATTCACCTTTTCAGCCATCATTGCAGCAAATTGTTTTGAAAGCCTCCCAATATCAGTTCTGAGTTGTGAAACCTCTTGAGCTACCGTATCATCACCAGCTCTATATTCATTTGCACCTCCAATAGCACATGTTTCAGCTCCTCTATCAGCCTCTCATTCAGTGATAGAGATCTCATCTAGCATCTTTTAGGTCATCTCCCAATGCAGACACATAATCAAGCCTCAGATATTGTGTCTGCCATTGCCCTAGAGCTAACATTCAAGGATCTATAGAATATTTCCAATAGATTGGATCTTGGGATCCTGTGATAGGGTACCATGCTCAACTTCGTTTTGAACCGAAACCATGCTTCATACATAGACTCTGCAAGTAACTATCAAAAATTATAGATCTCATCTTTTAACTATAGCATCCTGGCAGAGGGAAAAAACAATTCAAAAACTATCTACGTAGTTCATGCCAAGTCGTGATTGAGCCTCTAGGAAGTTCTCCCATCCATAATGATTCTTCACCTGTCAGTGAAAAAGGGAACAACGATAACCTTAATACTTCCAGATCCACCCCAGGGGTGGTATATAAAGTGCATATCCCAATAAAATTTTCTTGATACATTTTTGCATCATCTGTTGCTTCAACCGAGAATACACTATTTAGATTCAACAGTTGGATCATTTCACAGGTAATATCAAACTTCATATTAGCGAGTAAAGAAGATAGAACAATGGCTCCAGTCTCAGCAGGCTCTACATAACCCATGTCTTTATCTTCATCATATGGTGGTAGATACTAATAGGCTGGGACTACTCTAGCTTTGCCACTATGCCCTCTATCATGATTTGCATCGAGTGGTGCTACATGATCATCTACCAATCTTGGCAAAGAAAAATATGCTTGTTGAGCCAATCAGGACTCCACAGCTACTCTTCTCTCTTAAGCTACCTCTGCTAAAAATTGCTTTGTCTGTCTATTGGCAACATTCTGTGGATCAGTAGGTGGAAAAGAAGGTACATTCTAAGGATCTCGGACCCCAATAGAAACACCATCATGAACTTGCTCTGACATTCTTTGTGCTGTTTGTAAAATTCTTTTTGATTCAGGATCAATAGGAAGTAAGGGATCCCTTGACTCTAGGTGCTAGGCATACATTGGTGTATACCCAACTAAAGATAGAAAATTAAAACTCGCAAACTTTATCAACTTCAATCTCTAATTCACACTGTACTCCCCAGCAATGGTGCCAAAATTTGATGTTGCCAAAAACTATGCTTCAAAGAAGTAAGTTACGGTTAATAACAAATATAGTAACCCAACTAAGGTTGAGGTCGAACCCACAAGGAATATACTAAACAGTATCTAACACTTGACTAAATTCATGAGCAATGAAGAAAAGTAAATTGCTATTGTTGGCTTTCATTTACTTAATGAAAATAATAGCATTGAATTCTTGAGATACTGCTCATGAATTCATGGCTAAATTCTTGAGAACTGAATTCTTAATGAAAATAATAGAACTGAACAGTATCTCAAACTTGACTAAATTCATGAGCAGTGAATTTAATGAAAAACTAAATTCAAGAAAAGCCAACAATAGCAAGTAGCAAACTTGAATTCTTGAGATTGCAAATAATAACATATGAACACTAGGATTGTGCTCCCCTAGCTTCACAACTATGTAAGATTCTCCTGTTCAATCCACCTATCCTACTCCTCTACATGCAAAGTTAACAAGCAATGTACTATTAACCATCTTGGGAACATGTTAATTGATCTCACCCTTTACCTTGTGAGTTTCAGGGCATCGCCTTGCTATCCCATGTCTATAACCATAGTACAACTCTCACCTTTTAAGTCTCGGGTTGATTAGATGAGGGTTGATATCCTCGAATCACTATTGTAAATACATAACCCAAAATCATCCCTTGTCGTATGGGCATCTCAAGCCCAACAAGGACTGAATATCGCCCCGTTAACCCCACCTAATCATTACATCAATCAATAAGTGTTGGATAACTCCAAACATATAAGAAGATAGTAGACTAGGACCCAAAACTTGACTAAATTGCTATTGTTGGCTTTTATTTACTTAATGAAAATAATAGAACTGAATTCTTGAGATACTGCTCATGAATTCATGGCTAAATTGACTAAATTCATGACTAAATTCTTAAGAACTGAATTCTTAATGAAAATAATAGAACTAAATAGTACCTCAAACTTGACTAAATTCATGACTAAATTCATGAGCAGTGAATTTAATGAAAAACTAAATTCAAGAAAAGCCAACAATAGCAAGTAGCGAACTTGAATTCTTGATATTACAAATAATAGAATACGAACACTTGGACTGTACTCCCCCTAGCTTCATAACTACGTAAGATTCTCCTGTTCAATCCACCTAACCCACTCCTCTGCATGCAAAGTTGACAAGCTATATACTATTAACCATCTTGGAAATATGTTAATAGATCTCACCCTTTACCTTGTGAGTTTCAGGGCATCGCCTTGCTATGCCATGTCTATAACCATAGTAAAACTCTCACCTTTTGAATCTCGGGTTGATTAGATGAGGGTTGATATCCTCGAATCACTATTGTAAAGACACAACCCAAAATCAGGCCGTGTCGTATGGGCATCTCAAGACCAACAAGGAATAGAGATCGCCCCATTAACCCCACCTAACTGTCACATCAATCAAACAGCGTCGGATAACTCCAAGCATATAAGAAGATAGCATAAATAAAAATAACATTTATAACATAAGAAAGTGTAGCCATTCCATTCATATCATCATTCCATATTTAATCTACCCAAGTCCACAGTCATCCATAAAACCTCTGCAAATACATTGTCTATTAACGTGTTAGTACAAGCCCCTAACAATAGCCAAATACCAAGTCTAAAACAAGTCTATAACATAAATAAAGAAACTATGAAATGGATACCTTCTAAAGGATGAAAGATCACCACTTAAACATCACCACAAAAACCGCACGAACATCTGTCACTGCGCAAGGGAAGAAAAAGCTTCGGCCTCTATATCACGTGGGGACATTGAGTTCGAAGATGGTTAGCAGTTGGAGCACAAGCATGCAACTCAAGGGTAAGGATAAAATAATGTCATTATTCAATACCAAGTCAAAACATCATAAGTCCCCATCTTTATACACATAGGCATGTAAATACACATGGATACATCAAGTTTCAAAAGGTAACGAGGCCTTAACATGCATTTCGAAACACTCAAACATAAACCATTAAGCGGAGGACTCTAACAAACTTCCAATGCTTAGGTTAATTGAGCAAGAGGACTCTAACCTCAAGTCATATCATTAGTCAAGTAGACTCTAAACACAAGCCATTTCATTAGACAAGTGGACTCTAACAACAAGCCATTTCATTGAGTTTATGGACTCTAACCACGGACCATTTCATTACACAAATGGACTCTAACCATAAGTCATTTGATTACGAATGTGGACTCTAACCACAAGACATCTCGTCCATTACTAGTCGACATTGGGACTCTAACCCGTTGTCCATTCATTCACATCACACTATCAATATTTGGGGACTTCAACCCACTAGCCATTTCAAGCCATCAAGGCCACATTTCAATATCATACATGCCACAAGTTCTTAATGAACTATATATCAATGAATCACTTTGACAAGCCAATGCATTAGTTTCAAATATCATTGAAGGCAAACTATAGTCATCAAAGCCTTTATCAAATCATTCATTAGCACTCTTGTACCAAGCTTTATCTCAAACACAATTAAATTACAAACTAAGGAATCTAACCCCCTTTTCTATAACCAATAAAATGACCAAGGGCGTCATTTAACTCATTACATGGCCAACAAGGCCTTTACAAGATCATTTTCCAAGTATTCTTACTTATTAAGCCATTGCCTTAGTTCAAAACTCTATTAGCATATAACTAGTCATTTCTCTTAGATATTTTCACGAACACCTTTAAGGAAAATCTTAACAATGACCAAAATATAAGTGAAAACAATCAATATTAGGGTTACTCAAGACCCATTTGTTAAATCACAATCAACAAGCACCCACATGTTCAAATCATCACCAAAATATATAAAATCACAAGTTTAAACAAGAGTAAACATTACCTACCACTTTACATTAAGACCCTCGTCATTTGTTTCTAAATCCACCATTAAAAATTCACAAAAAATGTTAAATAACATGGTAGTTGAGAAATAATGATAGGGGAAGAGTGTCATGCCTTAAACAATTCTCCCCTACTTGGATCATTCATCCTCAAATAATGGGTAAGGTAAGCACAAGCACATGATAACACATTATTACACATCAAACTAATCGTTAACCAAGTGAGAACACAAAGACACATAACGAGGATAAAACACATGCCATGATCATTATTAATCAACCATTCATTCAATTGACTTTGGAACTCTAACCATTGTCTATCAAAACACTTGCTAAATTCACATTTTAGTGACTTGAGCCCATGGCCTACCAAATACATAAGTCAAGTCAAGAAGATTAACACATACCTCAATCATAAGTTTTCAAAATAGGAAACAAATGGGGATACTTAGACTTCATGTCCTCTTCTGCTTCCCAAGTAGCTTCCTCGGACTCTTTGTTCCTCTATAGAACCTTTACCAAAGCCACTTATTTTATTTGTAACCAGTGAACTTGATGATCTAAGATAATCATCGGGACCTCTTCGTAGGAAAATGAGTTCGAAATACCAATAACTTCCAAGGGAATAACAAATGAAAGATCACCCATACACTTTCGCAACATGGACAGATGAAATACCGGATAGATGGAGCTCAAACTAGAGGGAAACTCCAACTCATAGGCAATATTGCCAACCCTTCTCAAAATCAAGTAAGGACCAACATACTAGGGCTAAGTTTCCCTTTCTTGCCAAATCACATCACTCTCTTCATAGGAGACACCTTAACGAATACCCAATCGCCAATATTAAACTCTAAATCTCCACGTCTCACGTCCGCATAGGACTTTTGATGACTTTGAGCAGCTTTCAACCTATCATGAATCACCATCACCTTTTCAAAGGCTTGGTGAATTAAATCGGGGCTAAATAACTTACACTATAGGAGATTGATATCTCTTACCATACAATGCCTCAAAAGGAGCCATACCAATGCTAGAGTGGTAACTATTAGTATAAGAAAACTCAACCAAGGGAAAATGGTCGAACCAACTACCACCATAATCAATCACGTAATCACGCAACATGTCTTCCAATGTTTAGGTAGTCCTCTCCGTTTGTCCATCCATTTGCGGGTGGAAAGCAGTACTAAGGCACACCTTAGTGCCAAAAGCTTTCTGAAATGACTTCTAAAAATGAGATGACAGTGGAGTACCACAATCCAAAATGATAAAAGCCAGAGCACCATGAAACTTCACAATCTTCGCAAGATACAACTTATCATAATCCTCCGCCGATAACTAGTCCTTACTGGCAAGAAATGAGCAGGCTTGGTCATTCTATCCACAATAACCCAAAAATAATCACATTGATTCTGAGACTGGAGAAAACTGGTGATGAAATTCATATTAACCACTTCCCAATTCAATTCGGGCAACTTTATCTCTTGATATAAACCATCGGTCCTCAAATGCCTATCTTTCACTTGTTCACACATCATATACTTAGCCATAAAGCTAGACACATCTCACTTTATATTATTTTACCAATAAAACTCCCTAAGATCATGATACATCATCGTAGAGCCGGGATGAATAGCATACCGAGACCCATTAGCCTCGGCCATAATTCTTTCCCTCAATCCATTGACTCGAGAATACATAGCCTACCTTGGAACCTCAAGACACCATCATCACCAATCACAAAGTCAATAACCTTTTATTGACCCACATTACTTTTAATTTTTATCAAGTCGGGATCCAACCCTTTCTTTTCCTTTACCTCAACCACAAGAGACGACTGTGATACCAGATGTACGAATACACCACCATCTTCTGAGTCTGAGAAACGAACTCTAAGAATAGCCAATTGATGAATGTCCTTCACCAACTCCCACTTATCCTCATCGACATGAGCTAAACTCTTCATAGATAACCTGCTAAGATTATCACCAACAATGTTAGCTTTACCTAGTTGGTAATAGAGGCACATATCGTAGTCTTTCAATAACTCAAGCCATCTCCTTTGTCTGAGATTCAACTCCTTATGAGTAAACACATACTGAAGGCTCTTATGATCATAAAAGATGTCAACATAATCCCTATAGAGATAGTGATGCCAAATCTTTCAAGAAAAAACCACGACCAATAACTCCAAATCAAAAGTAGGGTAGTTCTTCTCATGAACTTTCAATTGTCTAGAAGAATTGGCCACCACCCGAACATGTTGCATCAACACACAACCAAGCCCAATACAAGAAGCATCAAAATACACAGCAAATCCACCATTACCCTCAGGTAAGGTCAAAACTGGAGCCGAAGTCAATTTATCCTTTAACCCTTCTAACACATTCACACGTATCTGACCATAAGAACTTGACCTTTTTCTGGGTTAACTTAGTCAATGGGGCAGCTATCATTGACAAACTCTCTATAAATCTTCTATAGTAATCGGGTAGACCCAAGAAGCTTTGAATATTAATTGGAATTGTAGGTCTAGGCCACTTCTTAACCATGGCAACCTTTTGTCGATCCACTATGATCCCTTCACTAGAGACGACATGACCAAGAAAAGTCACAGCCTTCAACCAAAACTCACACTTAGAGAACTTAGCATACAAACGATGATCCTTTAAGGTTTGCAGCACATCACGAAAGTGATCGACATGATCCTCCTCACTCTTAGAATAAACCAAGATATTATTAATGAAAATTATTAAAAACAAATCCAAAAATAGATAGAAGACCCTATTCATCAAATCCATGAATACCAATGGGGCATTGGTTAATCTAAAAGATATAGCTAGGAACTCGTAGTGACCATACGGGGTCATAAAGGCGGTCTTAGGGATATCTACTTCCCTAATCTTAAG
Source organism: Capsicum pubescens (assembly GCA_030864215.1). Taxonomy (NCBI): domain Eukaryota; kingdom Viridiplantae; phylum Streptophyta; class Magnoliopsida; order Solanales; family Solanaceae; genus Capsicum; species Capsicum pubescens. Next base: position 138,117,940 of record CM061540.1, read on the forward strand.
CTGATGATAACCTGACCTATGATCAATCTTAGAGAAACACTTTGCACCTTGAAGTCGATTAAACAACTTATAAATCCTAAGAAGAGGATACATATTCTTTATGATGACCTTATTCAACAAACGATAATCAATATAAATTCAAAGAAAACCATTCTTTTTACGCACAAACAACACAGAAGTACCCCAAGGAGATACACTAGGATGAATAAAACCTTTATCTAAAAGGTCCTTCAATTGATCCTTAAGCTCTTTTAGCTCTGCCAGAGCCATTCTATAAGGAGGGATAGAAATAGGAAGAGTGTCCAGAACAAGATCAATCCCAAAATCAATTTCCCTATCGAGAGGAATACCAGGAAAATCATTGGGAAAGACCTCGAGAAAATCATTAACCATGGGAATAGATTCAAGAGAAGGACCTTCTGAGTTAGAATATTTAACTCAAACCACATGATATAAACACCCCTTAGAAATTAATTTTTGGGATCTATGATACGCGATAAACCTCCCCTTAGGCACTAAAGAACCCCCTTCCCATACAATGATCAACTCATTAGGGAATTTAAATGTGTCCCTACGAGTCTGACAATCTAAAGAGACATAGCACAAATGCAACCAATTCATCCCCAGAATAATTTCAAAATCGACCATGTCTAATTCTATCAAGTCAATAGGGATTTCTTTACTACCAACAGCTACCACATATACCCTATAGACTCTTTCAACATTCACTGAGTCTTCTACTTGGGTAGAAACAAGAAAAGGAACTGATAGACACTCATGTCAAAAGTCAAAATATACAGCCACAAATGGGGTCACATAAGAAAAAGTGAACCCTGGATCAATCAAACAAAACTCTTCACGGGAGAAAAGCCGCAACATACTCATAATAACATCTGGACACGCCTCAGAATACTGGCAAATAACAAGTGCATACAATCGATTCTTCCTAGTGTTGATACCAAAAATAGAAGCAAAGGAAGGAGAAGCACCCTTCGGTGCAAGAGCGGATGAAGTATTAATAGGGGCCTTATTGGCCCAAGAATCCACTAGAGAGAGGCACTCTCATTGCATATTCCCAATCTGACCACATCTAAAACATTTGTTCCTCTTTCTCACACTATCCATAGTGATGCTGACCATAGAACCTACAATGAGGGTAGGATAGAACTAACTAAGCCCCACTAGTCTGATATTAGGAACTCTATGCCCAAAACCCACCACCAAACTGAGATCGATGATCAACTAATTTCCTCAGGTAAGGAGGAATAGTCGAGGAGAAAGAACCAGAACTGCCCTACTTATTTCTTAACCACTTGCCACCTTCTCTACCACTTTGCTCAGAAGGCTTAAATCTCTTTTCTTTCCTTTTACTAAACTCAACCTATTTTTTTCTGTTCTTCCACTTATAGCATACACCCAACCAACCTATAGATGTCCATATCTTTGATCAACAAAGTTGTCTTGCTCTCAAGGACCAACTCACGAGAGAATCTTGAGGCAAACTTCCTTATTTGAGCCCTCATATCCAACACCATCCCTGAAGCATACCTAGAAAATTGGTGAAACTTTATGGAACACTCCTCAACAGATATTTTTCCTTGCTTAAGATTAAATAACTCCTCCTCCTTTGCTTCCCTCAATTCTAGAGGAAAGAAACGATCCAGAAAAGCATTAGTGATGTCCTCCCACAAAGATGACTCATCATCATCACCCCTAGTCTGCTCCCACTTCTCATACTATTGGCATGCCACGTCCTTCAATTGATAAGATGCAAACTCCACCCTTTCCACATTCATGGCATGCATGACTCTGAAAATCCTTCTCAACTCATCCAAAAAAACCCTACAAATCTTCCTCCACCTTAACACTGATGAAGGTTGGAGGACTCAACCTCATAAACTGGACAACCTTTATGGCCTCAGAAGATGGAGTAGAAGATGCACTGCAATCTACCTGAGAAGCTACCAACTGAGCAATCATATATATTGACTGATGAAACTCAACATTTGACATATCAGTATGTGGAACAAAAGGAGGTAGAACTCCTAAACCATCAGGTACCGGACCCCTAGACCGAGTATGGACTCCATAAGTAAAGCGAGTCCCATCAACATCATCCCCAGTTGGGATGGAAGGGTTTGCAGTAACTTTAGATCTTCTTGGAGGCATGATCTAAAAGTCAAGCAAATGGAATTAGGAGGATCCAAGGCCTTAAACTCTATAGATCGAGATAAGACAACAAAAAAAGTGAAGCATTCCTAAATTCCTTGTAGCCACTCTCTTATAAGTGTTCACTCTACACACTTATAAAAGAGACTTTACTCGACATGGCTTTGTGGACACCAAACTAACCATGAATCTAGGCTTTTATACCGACTTAACAAGACCAAAAATTGTCCCTTGTCATATGGGCATCTTAAGCTCAACAAGGACCAGAGATTGCACCGTTAACCCCATCTAACCATCACATCAATCCACCAGCATCGAATAACTCTAAACATATAAGAAGATAGTGGAAACAAAACTAACATGTACAACCTAAGAAAGTCTAGACATTTCATTGATATCAATATTCTACATTCGATCTACCTAAGTCCTCATTCATCCATAAAACCTCTAAAAATCCGATGTCTATTTACGTGTCGGGATAAGCCCCGACAATAGTCAAATACAATGTCTAAAACAAGTTTATAACATAAATAAAGAGTCTATGAAATGGATTCATTCTAATGTATGGAAGCTCACAACTTCAACTTCACCACACGAACCGCCCAAACACCTATCACTATGCAGGAAGAGAAGAAGAAGCTCCAGTCCGTATGTCATATGGGGACATAGCATTTAGAGACGGTTAGCGGTTGGAGCACTAGCATGTAACTCAAGGTTAAGGATAAAATAATGTCATTAGGCAATACCAAGTCAAAAAAACACAAGCCACTATATTTATAGACATAGGCATATAAATACATATGGATACATCAAGTGTCCAGCGGTAATGAGGCCTTATCATTCATTTCAAAACACTCAAACATGAAGCATGAAGTGGAGTACTCTAACCTTCCACCGCTTAGGTTAATTGAGCAAGATTACTCTAACCTGGAGTTATCTCATTAGTCAAGTGGACTCTAACCACAAGCCATTTTATTAGACAAGTGGACTCTAATCACAAGCCATTTCATTGTGTGTGTGGACTCTAACCACAGGCCCTTTCATTACGCAAGTGGACTCTAACCACAAGTCATTTTATTAGGCATGTGGACTATAACCACAAGCCAATATGTTCATTACTGGTCAACATTGGGACTCTAAGCCATTGTCTATACATTCACATCACACCATTCATATTTGGGGTCTTTAACCTACTTAACCATTTCAAGCCATTAAGGCCACATTTCAATAACATATATGACCACAAGGTTTTCATGAACCATATTTCAATCAATCACTTTAAAAAGCCAATGCATTAGTTTCAAATATCAATTAATCCAAATTGTGGTAATCAAATAATTTACTAGCACATTTACACCAAGCTTTAGTTCAAACATAATTCAATTTCATACTAAGGACTCTAACCCCCTTTTCTTAAACAATAAAACCACCAAGGGCATCATTTAACTCATTACTTGGACAACAAGGCCTTTACAAGATCATTTTTCAAGCATTCTTACTCATTAGGCAATTGCCTTAGTTCAAAACTCTATTAACATGTAACTAGTCATTTCTCTTAGACATTTTCACAAAAAACTTGAAGGCATATCTTAACCATGAAAAAAATTCAAGTTAAAACCTTTAATATTAGGTTTACTCAAGACCCATTTGTTAAACCATAATAAAAAAAGCACCCACATGTGCAAACCATCACCAAAACATATAAAATCACAAGGTTAAACAAGAGTAAAAATTACCCATCATATTACATTAAAACCCTTATCATTTGTTTCTAAATACACTATTAAAGATTCATTAACAATGCTTAAATAATATGGTATTTGAGAAATAATGATAGGGGAAGAGTCACATTCCTTAAACAAGATGATTCTAGAAAGAAACTTGACTCTCTTTTTGCCTCTAAATAACACCTCTTGGAACCTTAGCCTGCAATCTTCAAAAGTGTGTTGGAGAGAGTATTTAGGAGGTTTAGATATTGAGAAATGAGTGTTTAGGAGGACACAATACATTATATAGTGAGGGGACTTAAGGGTTTTTTGGTGGTAAATACCCATAGAGACCTTGACTAGAAAGGTGACTTCCCATGTGGGTATGACTCACTTAGCTCAATTGTACCCTAGTACCCTAACTCATACCCTAGGCCTTACTAAGGACCCCTACACTGACTAAAATACGACCGCACACTCATGAATCGTACCCAAGGGTACGAATGGTACCCTAAACCATATCCCCAAATAGTACCCAAGAAAGTTTCATCTAGGTCAAGCTCAACACTTCATACGACTAGGTAGTGTATGAGTCATACCCTAATATATGACCATGGGAGGCTAAGTAATATCTTGGACAGTCTGTAACCCCCACAACACTTCTTAGAATTTGAGAAGGGGTCACTTAGTCATATCCAAGGGTACGACTAGTACCCTGGAGTCGTACCTTGTCCATAAGCTTCAACTAAGGAAATTTGCTAAGTGTCCAAAGCCTAGGTATTTCATGTAACCTAATTTTCCAAATATCAAACTCCCTTATTAGGATATTCTAGAATATAAGCAATTACCAAGATTCAGTAGTAGCTTGGGTTCAATTAACACAAAGAAGATTGCAATACATGCAATCACAGTAGAATAGATAAATCTCCCACTTTCCATACATGGATAATCCACCAGGTTTTCATAACCCTAGTCAAGGAAATTAGCGTCTCATTCTTATGAAATAATGCATGATAATCAATGTAGAATGCATGTAATTAGTTTCACAATAATGAAAGAATTAAATCCAAAATATCCAAATAAATTCAAAACCAAAATGTCAAGAACAAAATCTCAAGCAACTAAGTGTGTGAAAAGTATCAAAAGTATTGTAAAAGTACACAACCTAATAAAGGAATAACCTTAAGATATTTATAGTATCTTAAAATAATAAAGAAATCCTATAAAAAATAGAATAGGAAAACTAATTCGGCAATCATTACAACTCATAAGGTCTCCTTACGAGTCCCATGCTGTTAGTCGTAGTTATTCCAGTGAACTTTCATCTTCAAGTTATTTTTGTCATCACAATTCATCTCCACAAGTCATAGTTAGTTTTTGCAACTCATGGTCTTCCCTCATTATCACTTGAGCCTCAAACTTTAGGACATTGCACACTGGTCTCATTATGATTGCTTACTATGAGTTGTAGTCAGTCCTTACGACTCGTAGTTTTCTATGAATCCAATTCTGGACCTTAGCATAGCTCACTGTGGTCATTAATGCTTCACACTATAACTTATAGACACTCTTTATGAGTCGTGTTCATCCTTTACTTAGCTCTTGAGCTCATTTAGTAGTCATTGTTCTTCTTATAGGTTGGGCTACGAGTTGTATAGTGTGTTGCAACTCGTAGCCTGACCAGTACTTCAACTTTTCCAAAGACTTTTCTTCCAATTTTCAGATCAAGCCACTTTCTACCTGATTTACCTACACTCATGCAACAAACACATCATATCTATCAAAATACCCTAAGTCCAAGCATAAATTCCTCATTTTAAGCATTGAATGTTCCACTTAGATACCATGGCTTCCCATCTAGGTCGCTTAAGAAGAAGTCATCTGAGGGTCATGCCCGGCCAGGTACCACTTTAAGTGGCTCCATGAGCGGCACCTGAGAGGTCATTAAATTCCTCTTTTGCTTGATTTTCTCCCTATTTTTCGTATGTCTCAAAAGCTAGAAGCCCTAGAGTGTGTGGAAAATTGGGAGAGTGTTGATGATCTTAAAAGTGTGATACCGTAAGAAAGCCCCACATAAGATTTTGGCTTAATTTTGGACCCGAAGAATAAAAAACCAATATGGGTACCAATGTTCTCGTATTAATGAGTGGATTATATTTTTGAAAGCATGGCATTATGTAGAAGCTTCTCGGAAGGGAAAATATCCTATTTAGCGGACTTTATCAAACTTCTTTCAGCGTCCAAGTAGGCTAGGTTTACCTTTGTCATGACCTAATTTACGATTCATTATGGAACTTACTCATCCTGCCATTACGTAAGCTAAACAGTAGCCTAAAGCTACTTGCAATGGGCTAACTTGGTGGAAAATGTCCAAAAGGGAGATATATAGACAATACAACTAATAAATTTGCAAGGCAATAGAAATAGTTTGAAAGTAGCCATAACATAGGAAACTATCCCACGACCTGGTCGAGTCAGTACAAGAGCTACTATAACACATCATAAGTTCTATAATAGTCAATATAATCTGTCTCAAAACAAAAGATTAGACATAGTTAAATAGAAGAAAATAGGGGAAACTCCATCTCCAAAAGCTTGCGCTATCTCAGAAATCCAACATAGCACAATCGTCCAATCAGGAGCGATAACTAGTACTTTGGATCTACACCAAAAAGGTATAGAAGCATAGTATGAGTACCAAAACCACGGGTACTCAGTCGGCATCATCAGCCGACTGAGCTAAATCATGATATAAATATGATAAGATGCAAGATGAAATAACTAAGTCAAGAAATAGTCAAACCTAGATATAACTCCAACCTCATTGTATACAATAACATAAAAAACATGCGATCATAACTACAAAATTGGCCCCTATAATCCAATAAGTACATAAAAGTAAATAACCCAACATAGTCCCTCATAAGCCTAGAGGGTACAATCATGGAAGAATATAACACATATACCAAAACAACCATAAATTTCCAACCTTTTTGCCATCACTGGGAACTTTTCCACATCATGCCACACTAATAACAACTCCCCCTACAGGACTCGAACTGGTATTCATATCACCAATGTCATAATCAATAGCAGGACTCAAAACTTGTATATATAACATCAAAATCATAACCAATAGCCAAACTCCAAACAGTATATAGTCATCAATATCATAATCAATAGTTGAACTCAAACCAGTAGATATATCATAAATATCGGGTTTTACCTTAATTAGCATCAATTCTTAATATTGAACCATCATGATGATCAAGTATTTGCACTCATCATTCCTCATATAAGAATTTCAAAATATATAACAAGCGTATAATGATCTAACAAAGATAGCTCAATTCTTGGCCTAATGCAAGCTGAAGGAGTCTCACTTCTAATCCCCGAAGTTCATTATAAGAAATCTTCTACCCTAGAACTAAGATACAATATATAGATCTACTTTTAGATATTAAGAAAGTCTTAATTATCCCTAAGATAGTAATTCTACAAAGAATCTGAGAAACTAAGCCAACTGCACCTAAATTACGATTTCCAGATAGCATAAACGGTCCAAATAACCCAAGTAATATCAATTGTATCACCAATACCTAAAGCCCATCCCAAATCAAACATAATATCATAAACATACTATGAAATATCTCAATCAATAATGGAGGAAAACCTAGCCTACCTTGACACCCAAAAAAGCTCAAAGAATTTGCTAAATCACTGATTTTCCCTTCCAAGAAGCTTTGGCAAGGTGCCACGTTATCAGAATAAAAAATGCTCATTAAAAAGAGAATGATGATACACATATTGAACTATTATGCTTTGGGTCCAAAATCACACAAAAATCACATGTGTGACCCATTTACGAAAATCGCATTTCCAAAACCATCCCAACTCTCCTCTATGCTCAAGGAGTATTTACCCTCAAAGTTAAGTGAAATCTGAGCTATATTGGTACTTAAATCAAGTCACCAAGAATTTAGAGATTTAAGGTAGAAAGGGAAAAATCAACCATGAAAATGAAGGAACCTTACCTCAAATTTGAGGGAGAATTGCGTAATTAACCCTTATGCAAGTTCCTAAAATCACCCACAATGTTATCCGTAATCTTTCCTAATTTTTAGGACTTAAATATCTTAGCTATGCATGATAAATTGTGAAAAAAGGTCTAAAGGGGGTATTTATACCTTTTCCAACTACACGGGTATCACATACGTGACCTGTCGGTCACATACGCGATATCTGGCCACAAGGATAGAAGTCGCATATGCGACATTAGTATCACATATGCAATACTTGCTAAGCTACCCGAGGTGTCGCTTATGCTACTAAAAATATCGATTATTCGACACTTCTCTGGTGCATGCCAAATCATGTAAGCTATCAATGGATCGCGATCGTGGGTGCACCAGCACTAGCTGAGACTTGGAATTTTTGGAGTATCCGCTAATCCCTCGAGATTCATCTGAAATCTTACATGCAAAAGAACTATGCTACCCTATTTTTCAATATTTTGGACTCAATGGTGCAGTTAAAATTTCCATCTGAGGTCATTTTGACTAAAAGTAGGTCCCACACCCAACTTACCATTTTCTTAATCTCTGACCAATAGCTCGGCATAAGCTCAAGGGCCTCGAGACTCAAACCAAAGGTCCACCTAGCTCAAAATCAACATTTGAAGCTACTGGAATAGTCAAAATTAGCATACAAGGTTTTTTATTGAAGGTTTTCTCGGTATCTAATTTGAACCAGCAAAGACTTCAAAATAAAGAATTGTCTCTAAAAAACAAATGAACTGCTCGGTTACAAAACTGTCAGTCCTACCAAGTCATAAATTATTTGGGGCAGCTATTGGAAAGCTCTAATGGTGAAAATAAGTAGAAATACATAAGAGGACATAAAGGGTCATTAAAATATCCTCTACTAAAGGAACATCCATCCGTGAAAGTAAAGGATTAGATGTACCTAAAGCATCGAAGATATGAGGAGACAGCAACTGCATCTCACTTTCAATCTCCTAAGTAACCTCCTCCAAGGGCAAGGCGTCCACTGAACCTTGACTACAAGAATCTCACTAGTGCGTAACCGCCTAACATCACTAGCTAAAATGAGCACAGGCTCCTCCACGAATGTCAATCACTCATACAACTGGATTGAATCCTATCTAAGAACATTAGATGGATCAGGAATGTAGCTCCACAACATGGAAACATGGAAAACTTGATGGACAATAACAAAGTTTGGGATAAGGCTAACTCATAATCCATCTCACCCACTGTGCGAAGAATCTCAAAGGGTCCAATATATTTGAGGCTGAGCTTTCCCTTCCTCCCAAACCTCATCATACCTTTCATGGGTGACACATGGAGGAATACCCCATCACCAACTCCAAATATCAAGGCACAAAGTCTACGGTCTACATAATCCTCCTACCTACTCTGAATTTCCTTTAACCTATCGTTAATCACCCTAACTCTATCTAATATCTCTTGAAGCAAGTCAGTACCATGGGGTCTAACCTCAAAAGTCTAAAACCATCCAATCCGGGAACGACATAACCTAACATACAAAGCCTCAAAAGGCACTATTTTAATACTCAAAGGGTAATTGCTATTATATGTGAACTCTACCAAGGCTAAGTGTTGCTCCCATTATTCCCCAAAAACCATAACACAGGCTCAGAGCATATCCTCAAGAATCTAAATAGTCCGCTATGACTGGTCATCGGTCTGAGTTTTGAAAGATGTACTAAGATACACCTGAGTACCCAACTCATTCTTAAAAGATCTCAAAAAGATAGAAGTGAACACAAATTCCTAATTTGAAATAATAGATATAGGTACGTCATGCAAATAGACTATCTCACTAACATAGATATGAGCCAACCTCTTGGTACTAAAAGACACCTGAATAAGAATGAAATGGGCCGACTTGGTCAACTGATCCACAATGACCCATTGTAATCTTCCCCTATTTCCACTCGGGAATGGGTAATATCTGAATCAAACCACCTGGTTGCTGATGCTTGACCTTTACCTTCTGACAAAATATGTAATTCCAAATCTCTCTTCATACCACTCCATAAATAATGTTGTCTTGAGTCTCTATATATCTTAGTTATTCCCTAATTAATAGAATACCTAGAGCTAGGAGCCTTGGGAAAAATCAACTGAATCAAGTCACCAACCCTCGGAACAAAAATGCAGTGTCAGATCTCAAGACACTCTCAAAATCTATAGTAGCCTTCTTAGACTCACAACTCAACACCTGGTCACGAAGGATGCAAAGTCTGTTACCCTCAAACTGGCAATCCTGAATCTGCTCAAATAGAAAGGATCTCACCTCAAGACTAGAAAGAATCCTCCTAGGGCCCAAAATATCAAGTCACACCATCAAGTTGTCCAAAGACTGAATGTCCTATGCCAACGTCCTCTGAGAAACTAAAATACAAGACAACCTACCCATACTTACTGCCTTTCATCTCAAGGAGTCTGCTGCATTCATCTTTCCTAGATGATACAAGATTAAAATATCATAATCCTTAAGTAACTTCATCCATCTACGCTACTTAGCATTTAGCTCTTTCTGGGTCATAGGATTTTGAAGACTGTGATGATCTATGAAAATCTCACATTGCACACCATAAAGATAATGCCTCCAAATCATAAGTGCAAATACTACCATCTCCAACTCAAAATCATGAGTGGGGTAGTTGCTCTCATGCACTTTAAGCTACCTCAAAGAATAAGCAATAACACAACCCTATTACATTAATATAAAACCCAAACCAACACCCAAAACATCCAATACACTATAAACCCCTTACCCTCAACAGGAAAAGCCAAAATAGGAGCCAAAGTAAGGAACTCCTTGAACTTCCCAAAGTTTGAAACGCACTCCTCGGACCATAAAAAAGGAACTTGATTTTGAGTTAATCTGGTTATAGGTGCTGAAATAGTGACAAAACCCTCGATAAATCATCTAAAGTAACCGGCCAATCCAATAGTAGCAAAACCCTCAATAAATCATCTAAAGTAACTAGCCAATCTAATAAAGCTACGAACCTCATTCAGAGATATAGGCCTATCCCAACCATAAATAGCCTCAATCTTTGCCAGGTCAACCATAATTGTATCCTTAGACACCACATGTCCAAGGAATGTAACTGACTCAAACCAAAAATTACACTTAGAAAACTTGGGAAAAAGTATATGATCTCTCAAAGTCTGGAGAACAAACCTCAAATATTGTGCATGCTCATCTCTTCTCCTCTAATACACTAGGATGTCATCAATAAACACAATCATGAAAGAATCCAAATAAGGCATGAACACTTAGTTCATCAAATCCATGATTGTGGTTGGGGCGTTAGTCAACCTAAAAGACATCACCAAGAACTTATAATGACCATAACGGGTCCTAAAGGTAGTCTTTGGGATATACTTATCCCAAATCCTCAACTGATGGTAACCAAACCTCAAGTCAATCTTAGAAAACATTGTTATACCCTGAAGTTGGTCAAATAAATCATCAATACAAGGCATAGGATAATGTTTCTTCGTTGTCACCTTATTAAGTTGCCTATAATCAATACACATACATATAGAGATATCTTTCTTATTCACAAACAACATGGGAGATCGCAAACAAGACAAACTTAGTCTAATAAAATCCTTACCAAATAGATCCTAAAACTGAGATTTTAGATTCTCAAGCTTGATAGAAGCCATATGATAAGGTGTCATGAAATAGGTCGGGTGTCAGGATTGAGATCACTAACAAACACAATCTCACAGGTAGGAGGAATGCCAGGCAGGTCGATAAGGAAAACATTAGGAAACTCATGGACTATAGGAACAGAGTCAAGCAATGGACTCTTCATACTAACATTATGAATATATGAAAGATAAGACTCGCCACCCCTTAAGACAAGTCTCCTAGCATGAACATAAGAAATAATCCCCATTAGCTTATGGATAAAAGATCCCTACCACATAATTGTGGGTATGCTAGGCATGGATAATATAATAGTCTTGGCAAAACAATCCATGACTGCTTGATAGTCGGATAACCAGTCCATTCCTAGAATCACATCAAAATCCACTAGATCCAATATAATAAGATCGATATGGGTATCAATATCTCTAACTATCACAACATATAATCTAAAAACATGATCCACTATTAAAGAATCACCCATGGGAGTAGATACACATAAAGGCACAAATAACAAATCCCAAGATAACTCTAACCGTGGGTCATAATAAGAAAGCACATAAGATAAGTAGATACCAAATAAAATAAAGAAAAGGTCAACTAACAGTACACTAAAATCGTACCTATGAAAAAAGAATCCAAAGACTCAGCCTCGGGCCTAGGAAGTACTGAATACAACTGCTCACTACCTAGTTGGGCTCCTGACGGATCTCCTGCTCCACCTGCTTGAGAACTTTTACGAGCACCTTGAGGACCACAGCTATGACCATGAATACCAACTCTAGTTGAGGGATGAATTGCTCTAATAGAGGGAACACTCTGAGCTGCGGTAATAATTGCCCCACGACTAGGGCACTCTCCCAAGTAATTACCAAAATCTCCATAACCATAACATACCCCCTAAGCTGTAGTAGAGCCAGAAGATCTAGATGACTCAAAATAACCACCTCAACTAGAAGAACCAGAAGATGAGCCCCTTGAATACTGATCGCTACCCTGACTAGGGTAATCACTTATATAAGACTAACCCCATCAGTAATCTAGAGTGTTGTCTGAATAGATCTATAAGGATTACTTTGAGGCTTATATAGCGGATGTAAAGGGTATATACCCTGAGAACTTCTACCTTTAAATCATGAGCTACTATGGATCCTACTGAAACTGCCCTGATATTGAGGTCTCTTATCGCTTCCTCCTTGGCCTTCGTGATATATCTGCCCCATCACCTAAGCATGGTCAGGCACATTAACAAAAGATCTACCTGTATCAACCAAACTCTAAGCTGACATGTGAAGAGTAAGTCTCATTCCTCAAAAAAATCCATGAACCCTCTTATACTCAGTAGTCAGAATAGAAGTAGTATGCATAGCCAAATCATAAAAATGAGCCTCACACTCTACAACAGTCATGGATCTATGCTCTAAACTTTAGAATAGATCCCTCAAATGATCCCTAAGGCTGTAAGGCATGTACTTCTCCAAGAAAATCAAAGAGAACTGAGTCCATGTCAAAGGAGGAGATCCAACTATCCTAGAATAAAGATGACCTCTCCACCAATATCGAGCTTCCAACTCAAACTAAAAGGTAGTGTAATCCATACCATGAGTCTTAACTCTGCCTAAATTACAGAGCTTATCCTCACAAGTAATTAGACCTTACTTTTGTACCAGCAATAATGGTGAAACCTAGGCTCTGATTCTAATTTATCACAACCCAATTTATGAGTCATGATGGCACCTACTCTATCTCAATAGTAGGTAAGTCAAACCATAGCCCAGAGCTACTTGTAATTGGCTAACTTAGTTGAAAATGCTCCAAATGAGAGGAATAGATAATACAACTCATAAATAAGCAAGGCCGTAGAAATAATCTGAAAAGAGCCACAATATAAGAAACCATCCCGCGACCAGGTATAGTCAGTACAAGAGCTACTATAACACATCATAAGTTCTATAATAGTCAATATAATCTATATCGAAATAAATAACAAGACATATAAAAATAGAAATAAAATAGGGAAAGTTCAACTCCAAGAGCTTACCCTATCTCCGAAATCCAACACAGCACGATCGTCGAATTAGCAGTAGCAACTAGTACTCGAATCTGCATCAAAAAGATATAGAAATATAGTATGAGTACCAAAACCATGGGTACTTAGTAGGCATCTAATACTCCAAAATTACAACTCTCCAAAAAGAGTGTAAGTGGTCATTGTCAAATATATAACCCAAAAAAGGTTAGGGTCAAATCCCACAGGGAGTGGAGTGTTAACTAGGTTGTATGATTTTAAATGGACTATTTATCATGATTTTCATACAAGAAAAGGAGGTTTTATTGTTAAAAGTATCGCTTTAGTAATTTTTATGTGTCAGAGACCAAGCCTTTGTTGTAACATTTAAACAAAGGAGAATTAAAAATATAGGTTATGATCACCAAGGTGTATTAATGCTAAGGGTTGTGGGTTTTATGAAATCATGAAACAACAATTATCATTATAGAGGAATTTGCATAAGTATTCCCATCAAAATATTTTTCAACCTTCAAAGCTAAACTCACTTTAATCCTTTCAAACATAAAGTAATAGATTAGTTTGAAAAATAATTCCCAAGAAATTAATTTGGTTAAGGAATAAATTTTACAATTAGCGAGTAAGGGCTCTAATCATTTTGTCACCATTCTCTTTTCCCAACATTAAATCCTCTTTTCAAGCAAGTTATGTTTATAGGCACATTCCTTAAGTTTGTAACCAAGTGAAATCATAAAATTGAAGAGATGGTGATATAATTGCAATTGTTTCTCAAGAATTCTTCAATCTCACAACCCTACTATTGAATTACACCAAGGCTTCTATAACCCTAGTTATGGGAGCTTTAGCCATACATAATTAATAATGATATAAAAAAATTATATTTCATAAATATTTCAGAATATACTTATAATTCAAAAGAAGATTCTCAATTCCAAGTTCAAAAGATGAAAAATAGTGTAAACTTTAGTTCTCCACTTATTTGTCAAACACTTTTTACGTTAAAATTTGAGCAATAGTCAAAATATGCATATTCTAATGTTTAGCCCAGTATTTATAGGCTCTGAGATTGTTATGCCCCAAAGCTTTTCCTAGAAAAATTTGTCCCTAAAGTATCAAACATTTACTTATAGAATGATTATTACTTATTTCCCTATGGAATTTCTTAGATTTCAACTTCTCATTACGTAGATGGTTGAATAATTTTTTTGTTGACATAAGATTCATCCAAAACAGACACTCGGTGAAGGAGTTATGGTTAATTTAAGTCCTAGTCATAAAACACTGTCATTCCTGTTCTTGGCGCATCGTGGAGAGGGTGTAAATAATGATGGTCAATTTCCAGTGAGACTCCGCGATGGTGACGCATCACAGAATGGTCCAAATTCTCATTCGTCAATTTCTAGTGAGCCACAACGATCGTGGCGCGTCACGGTAGCCCATGAAATCAGGCTCCTAGTTATATTTAATACCCATCTCATTAAGGGTATTTGGGGTATTTTCCAACCCCTTAAAATCTTGAACACGGGATTTAATCCCTATAACACAAAAATCCATCAAGAACTCTCCCTAGGGTTTCAAACAAGAATCCCAAATAACTCAAGATTTAACCATGGAATTTCAAAACAAATTATGGAATCCCTAAGCCATAGAAATCAAGGAGAAACCTTTTATTTCTTAAATAAAGGTACGCGGGGGTTTTCTAAAATCTCATGGGCATATAAATTATGATTTTAAGAAAGAGATTTTCAGATTTATGAATACATTCATGTTTTAGAAATCTTGACGGTATTATTTTGGTCTTTTGACCTTTCACTGCATTGATCCGAAATTATATATATGTATGCTTATGTTTTAAGGTTTATGATTTAATTGAGAGCATGACTTATGTAAAATCCCTCTCTTGTTTTGATTTTCCTTTACTTATCATATGCTATAGATGTTTTGAATGCATCCTTGAAAAGCATGGTTTAAAATGTCTTGAATTGAGTTATGATTGGATTAAGATTTGGATTTTAAAAGAGAGGGTAGTTGTGTTGATAAATGTTGAAAATATTCGTATAATGAAAGAGTGCATGATTTTTTCAAAAGAACATGACCACCATATGTTTAAAGGATTCTTGTATAGTTTTGATTTATGCTTCAGAACATGAAATCTCTTATACTATTTGAATGTTTGGGTGGTCTGAACTATATTTTAATAAAAGATCATGCTTATTGTACTATGGCTCAGAAATAGGACTTGTAAGTCTTGGTGTGATGACACCAATTCATATTATGCCATGATAATTTAAAACAGAATAGAATGCATGTTTGAAATTAGACTTTTTAGATGTTGAAACTGGAAAAATGCATGAATCAGAATAGGATAAAATTCGGCATAAAGAGAGATCAGGTGGTTCCCCGAAGAAGGCACGAGTTCAGACAACTCGTTGCCCAAAATTGTGATTTGTCGATCTAGGTATATTATATTACGCTGGTCTAGTGCCGTGTGGCATATCAAAACCATAAACTCCAACCATTACGGCACTTTTGGGTTGGGGGCTTCCCTGCCGAGTTAATGGTTGGTTCCATACAGACCATGGAATATTAGAATTATAGGGGAGTACCACCTAACTCAGAAGTAATACAAAGAACAAACAGTGCATTGACAAGAATGACTTATGATTTTCAGAAAGTGCCCATGTGTTTTGAGAACTGTTTATGCATGATGTTTTAACAAATTGCTCTCCACTATTTAACTTATATAAAAGTTTTATTTTAGATAAATTTGCGTACCAGTACATATGTATTGACCCCCTCTTCTCCCTCCAGGTTCTGAGGCTCAGTCTAGGGGTCTAGAAAAGCAACAGATTTTATCAGACAGAGTTACAGTACCCAGTTGCTGAGCCTTCTTTATTCCAGAAGGCATGTTTACTTTCAGACAACTATTATTAGATATGGTTTTAGTCTAATAGGGGACTTGTCCCAGTTTTAGACAGTTGTCAAATTTTCATATAGTAGAGATTTCACAGATTGAGTCAGATGTTATTTAGATGTAGTTGATTTACAGTTTCCATACTTATGATGAATTCTGAATTGACCATGTTTTCATAGAATATTATGTTTCCACATCTTATTTTATTATATGAATATTGTGCATGATTATCAGATAGAGAAGGATATTTCGGGCCTTTATGGTCTGGGATGTCCGTCACGGCTAGGCCCTAGTTCGGGTAGTGACAAACTTGGTATCAAAGCATGATTCATGGTCCCAGGGTGTCTGCGAAATCATGTCGGGTAGAGTCTTGTTTATGGGTGTGTAGTGCGCCACACTTATAATCAAGAGGCTACTGGGCATTTAGGAATGTTTCCTCTCTTTGTTATTTAGTTCGTACTTTAGAGTCTGAGATAGAATTATCCCCTGCTCAGTGATCTATCATATTTCATAAAATAGTTATGCCTCTTCATCGTTCCAACAACCAGGATACTCAGGATGATGAAGTCCGCCCCATCCATGGGATGCGGACCCGAAATAGACTGCACACCCCAGAACCTATTTCTACTCCGGGAGTACCTCCAGTCTCGACCATTCCTCTTCGAGCTCTAAGGACAAATGTTAACCATCCTCAGTCTTCTAAGAGGGACATATCAAATGCAGAATTCAGGTAATTCATTCACATGCTTGTACAACTGGTAACCGCACAGACTCAAAGGTCAGAGGATATTGGGTCTGCATCTGTTACTTCGGAGGCTACTAGGGTAGGCTAGTTTATGAGGATGAACCTGCCCAAATTTTCAGGCACTAAGGTAGAGGAGGACCCACAGGAGTTCATGGATGAAATGGAGAATATTTGTAGAGTAATACATGTGGATCAGGTGGAAGGGGTTGAGTTAGAAGCGTACCAACTTAAAGATGTAGCGAACCAATGGTATAATGAGTGGGAAGAGACAAAGGGTAAGAGTGTTGAGCCCACACTTTGGAGCAAATTTGTGGAAGCTTTTCTTGACCAGTTCTTTCCTCTAGAGTTAAGGAAAGCCAAAGCAAAGGAATTTATGAATATTAAACAGGGTAAAATGAGTGTCCAGGAGTACACTTTGAAGTTTAACCAACTAGCTCATTATGCACCAGAAATGACAAGTAATATGAGAGCCCGGATGAGGAAGTTTTCATATGGCCTTTCTAATGATCTAGCTCTTGAACTCCAAGGGGCGATGCTAAATTGGGATATGGACTTTGCTACGCTGTCAGTCCACATACAGTAGGTAGAAGAGAAGAAAAAGAAAATTGTTGAATCTAGAGAGAAGGACGGGCAGGCAAAGAGAGCCAGAACAGCAGATCAGAACCACAGTCAGCCACAGAGCGGTAAATGGGGCAGTAAATGGCAAAAAAAAAGTTTAAGAGTAATGCATAGTCTTCAACCAACACCCAGACCCCCAGTTCATAGACGATCTCATAGTTTTCAGACTAGTCATGAACCCAAAGCTCAGGATACTAAGTCCCAGGGCAATGTGGATCAGCAGCATCGTACTTTTCCACGGTGCGAGACTTGCGGTAAGAATCATCTAGGAAGGTGTCATCTAGGCGCATTTATGTGTTATTCTTATGGTCAGACAGGTCACTTTAAGAGGGATTATCCATCTTCTAGGAAGAATGTTTGTGGGACAAAATCTCAGCCAAATTTATCCGCACCACCACCCCCTCAAAATGGCGCCACATCAGCTACCGGGAGCGGTCACAACTGGTTATATGCTTTGACCAACTGCCAGGAGGTGAAAGACTCACCAGATGTTTTCATCGGTCCGTTACAAATCCTTTCCCGTGATGTATATGTGTTTCTTGATCCCGGGTCTACCTTATCTTATGTGACCCCGTATGTGGCTGTTGGTTTTGGGTTTGAGCCCGATGTGATTGATGAACCTTTCTTTATTTCTACTCTGATGGGTGATTCTATTGTGGCTAGGAGGGTGTATAAAAATTGTGTTGTGTCTATTCTTAGTAGGGATACTGTGAAAGACCTCATAGAACTTGATATGGTTTCTTTTGATGCTATCCTAGGGATGGACTGGCTCCATCGGTGTTATGCCACACTAGATTGTAGAACCTGAAAGATTACCTTTTTTTTTTAATGAGCCATCAATAGAGTGGGAAGGGCACTCTTTATCACCAAGAGGGCACTTCTTATCTTACTTCAGAGCCCGTTAACTTATTTCCAAGGGTTGCTTGTATTATCTTATTCGGGTTAAAGATTCTAATGCCGAAAGTCTTTCTCTTTAGTTTTTCCCTATAGTAAATAAATTCTTGGAAGTCTTTCCAGATGAACTCCCAGGAATACCACTTGACAGGGAGATAGATTTTGGCATTGATGTGTTGCCAGATTACCGTCCTATTACTATTTCGCCATATAGAATGGCTCCTGCAGATCTAAAAGAGTCGAAAGAACAACTAGCAGATCTCCTAGATAATGGTTTTATCATACCTAGTGTTTCGCCCTGGGGTGCACCTATACTCTTCATGCGAAAGAAAGATGGTTCCCTGCGTATGTGCATAGATTACCGTCAGCTGAATAAGGTCACTGTTAAGAATAAATATCCTTTTCCTAGGATTGATGACCTCTTTGATCAACTTCAGGGTGCTAAGTGTTTTTCTAAAATATACCTTCATTCGGAATATCATCAGTTGAAAGTTAGGGAGTCAGATATTCCTAAAATAGCTTTCCGAACCAGATATGGTCATTATGAATTCTTAGTTATATCCTTCGGGTTGACTAATGCTCCTACGACTTTCATGGACCTAATGAATAGGGTCTTTTGTCAGTTTCTAGACTTGTTTTTCATAGTGTTCATTGATGATCTCTTGATTTATTCCAAAAGTGAGGAGGACCATGCCAATCACCTCCGAATTATCCTCCAGACTCTCAAAAATCATAGGTTGTACGCAAAGTTCTCCAAGTGTGAATTCTGGTTAAATTCTATTTCTTTCTTGGGGCATATTGTGTTTAGTGAGGGGATAAAGGTTGATCCCTAAAAGGTTAAGGCAGTGATGAAATGTCCCAGACCCACGACTCCAACTAATATTCGGAGCTTCTTAGGTTTGGTGGGTTATTACAGAAGGTTCGTAGAGTGTTTTTCTTCCATAGCAGCACCACTTACTAAGTTGACTTAGAAAAAGGTGAAGTTTTTGTGTCTCACTCTTGTGAGAATAGTTTTGAGAAGTTAAAGACAAGTTGACTACTGATCCTGTTTTGACTCTTCTAGAGGGTACAGAAGGTTTTGTTGTATAGTGTGATGCGTCCCGAGTGGGACTTGGGTGTGTTCTTATGTATCACGATAAGGTAGTGGCTTATGCATCTAGGCATTTGAATATGCATGAGAAGAACTACCCTACTCATGACTTAGAGTTTGCGGCTTTGGTTTTTGCACTTAACATCTGGCGGCACTATTTGTATGGAGTACACGTTGATATTTTCACCGACCACAAGAGTTTACAGTATGTTTTTTCACAGAAAGAATTGAATCTCAGGCAAAGGAGCTGGATGGAATTACTAAAAGACTATGACATAAGCCTGAACTATCATCCGGGCAAGGCCAATATGGTATTTGAGGCCCTTAGCAGGTTGTCAATAGTCAGCCTTTCTCATGTGGGGAAAGAAAAGAGGGAGATGGTGAAGGATATTCACCGACTTGCAAATCTAGGAGTGCGACTTTTGGATTCCGAAGATGGGGAAATGATTATTCATAAGATAGCTAAATCTTTCCTTTGTACAGAAGTTAAGAAGAAGCAGGTTAAAGATCCTATCTTGATGCAGATTAAGAAAGATGTGGGTCAACAGAAGGTGATGTACTTTGAAATTGGTGGTGATGGTATTTTGAGATACCAGGGTAGGTTGTGTGTGCTAGATGTTGATGGTTTACGAAAGAGAATCCTTGACGAAGCTCATACTTTGAGGTATGTTGTTCACCCAGGATCTACTAAGATGTACCATGATCTGAAATCTATGTATTGGTGGAATAATATGAAGCGTGATACGGCTAACTATGTTGCCAAGTGTTTGAATTATCAGTAAGTTAAAGTGGAACATATAAGGCCAGATGTTTCTTCCCAAGAGATAGCCTTGCCCTTGTGGAAGTGAAAGATGATTAATATGGAATTCATTATAGGACTTTCGAGGTCCCAAAACCAATATGATTCTATTTGGGTGATTGCCGGTAGGATGACCAAGTCAGCTCACTTTCTACCTGTCAGGACTAATTATTCGGGAAAAGATTATGCCAAGCTTTTCATTGTAGAAATAGTTCATTTGCATGGGGAACCCATGTCTATCATATCTGACCGAGGTAAACAATTTTCTTCACAGTTTTGGAGATCGTTTCATAAGGGTTTAGGTACCCAAGTGAATTTGAACATGGCTTTCCACCCTCAGACAGACGGGCAAGCTGAGCGCACCATCCAAACCCTTAAGGATATGTTGAGGGCTTGCGTGATTGATTTTAAAGGCATATAGGTACAACAATTTCCATTGATATAGTTTGCATATAATAACAGTTTCCATTCAAGTATTAAAATGACACTATTTAAGGCATTGTATGAGAGAATATGTAGGTTTTTGATAGGATGGTATAAAGTAGGTGAGATACAGATATTTGGGCCTGATCTTGTTCATCAGGTAATGGAGGATGTGAAATTCATTAGAGAATGACTTAATATGGCTCAGAGTCGTCAGAAATCCTATGTCGATGTTAGGAGAATAGATCTAGAGTTTGAGGTTGGAGATTGGGTATTTCTCAAGGTTTATCCCATGAAGGGATTCATGTGATTCGGGAAGAAAAGTAAGCTGAGTCCTCACTATATAGGACCATATTAGATTGTGAGAAGGATAGGTGGAATTGCATATGAGTTAGAATTGCCAGCTAGTTTGGGTTTTGTTCATCCGGTATTTCATATATCTATGTTGAAGAAGTGTATTGGAGACCATTCTTTAGTATTGCCTGTCGAAGAAATCAAAGTAACAGACTTCTTGTTCTATGAAGAAGAGCCTGTAGAAATTTTGGATCGCCAAGTTAGGAGATTGAGAAACAAAGAGGTAGCCTTAGTTAAAGTGTTATGGAGAAAACAAAATATTAAAGAAGCAACATGGGAATCAGAAGTTGACATGAGAGGTAGATACCCAAACCTGTTTGATCCAATGGATGATGAAATAGAAGGTACAATCCTTTACATATTCTTTATATGCCTTATTATGGTTGAAATTATGCTTGTCTATGTCCCGTGTCAACATTCGGGGAAGAATGTTCCCAAGGGGGGGATATTGTAACGCCTCAAAGTTTTTCCTAGTTAAATTTTTGTCCCTAAAGTATCAAGCATTGGATTATAGAATGATTATTATTTATTTCCCTATGGAATTTCTTAGATTTCAACTTTTCATTACGTAGATGATCGAATAAATTTTTTGTCGACATAAGATTCGTCCAAAACGGATACTCGGTGAAGGAGTTATGGTTAATTTAAGTCCTAGTCAAAAAACACCATCATTCCTATCCTTGGCACATCGCGGAGAGGGTGTAAATAAAGATGGTCAATTTCCAATGAGACTCTGTGATGGTCACGCGTTGCAGAATGGGCCAAATTCCTATTCGTCAATTTCCAGTGAGCTACCGCGATCGTGGCGCGTCGTGGTAGACCATGAAATTTGGCTCCCAGTTATATTTAATACTCGTCTCATTAATGGTATTTGGGGTATTTTCCAACCCCTTAACATCTTGAACAAGGTATTTAATCCCTATTACACCAAAATACACCTACTCTCACCAAAATCCATCAAGAACTTTCCCTAGGGTTTCACACAAGAATCCCAAATAACTCAAGATTTAACCATGGAATTTCAAAATAAATTGGAGATTTGGAATCCCTAAGCCATAGGCATCAAGGAGAATCCTTTTATTTCTTAAATAAAGGTACTCGGGGTTTTCCTAAAATCTCATGAGCATAGAAATCATGATTTTAAGAAAGGGGTGTTCAGATTTATGAATACATTCATGTTTTAGAAATCTTGACGGTATTGTTTTGGTCTTTTGACCTTCCCCCACATTGATCCAAAATTGTATATATATGTATACTTGTGTTTTAAGGTTGATGATTTAATTGAGAGCATGACTTATGTAAAATCCCTCTCTTATTTTGATTTTCCTTTACTTATCATATGCTATAGATGTTTTGAATGCATCCTTGAAAAACATGTTTTAAAATGTCTTGAATTGTGTTATGATTGGATTAAGATTTGGATTTCAAAAGAGAGGGTAGTTTTGTTGATAAATGTTGAAAATATTCATGTAATGAAAGAGTGCATGATTTTGCCAAAAGCACATGACCACCATTTGTTTAAAGGATTCTTGCATAGTTTTTATTTGTGCTTCAGAACATGAAATATCTTAAACTATTTGCATGTTTAGGTGGTCTGAACTATGTTTTAATGAAAGATCATGCTTATTGTACTATGGCTCAAAAATAGGACTTGCAATTCTTGGTGTGACGACACCAATTAAGATTATGCCATGATAATTCAGAATAGAATAGAATGCATATTTGAAATCAGACTTTTCATATGTTGAAACTAGAAAATGCATGAATCAGAATAGGATAAAATTGGGCATAAAGAGAGCTTAGGTGGTTCCCTGAAGAAGGCACGAGTTCAGAAAACTCGTTGCCCGAAACCATGATTTTCCAATCCAGGCATATTATATTACGCTGTCCTAGTGTCATATGGCGTATCAAAATTAGAAACTCCAACCCTTACGGCACACTTAGGTTGGGTGCTTCCCCTCCGAGTCAATGGCGAATTCCATACAGCCCGTGGAATATCAGAATTGTAGGGGAGTACCACTTAACTCAGAAGTAATACAAAGAACAGACAGTGCATTGACAAGAATGACTTATGATTTTCAGAAAGTACCCATGTGTTTTGAGAACTGTTTATGCATGATGTTTTAACAAATTGCTCTCCACTATTTAACTTATATAAAATTTTTATTTTGGATAAATTTGCATACCAGTACATCTGTATTGACACCCCCCCTCCTCCCTCAAGGTTCGAGGCTCAGTCTAGGGGTCCAAAAAAGCAATAGATTTTATCAGACAGAGTTGCAGTGCCCAGTTAGTGAGCCTTCATTATTCCAGAAGGCCTGTTTACTTTCAGATAACTATTATTAGATATGGTTTTTGTCTACTGGGGGCCTTGTCCCAATTTCAAATAGTTGTCAGATTTTCATGTAGTAGAGATTTCGCAGATTGACTCAGATGCTATTTAAATATAGTTGATTTACAGTTTCCATATGAATTCAAAATTGACCATATTTCCGTAGAAGATTATGTTTCCGCATCTTCTTTTATTATATGAATGTTGTACATAATTACCAGATAGAGAAGGGCGTTCTGGGACTTCATCGTTCGGGATGTACGTCATGGCCAGGCCCTAGTTCAGGTCGTGACACAGATAGTTGGGATTTGAAATATGAATTAAGAATATTGCATCACTGTTGACGATTCAATAGGTGGGCCGTCGGGATTGCAATGGTTCATCGGTTGGACCTTTAATTGTTATCTAGTATCTTGTTGTGCGGCAATGGTTGGTGATGGTCCATTAGGACACTGATGGTCTGTCATGCTGTTCATCCCTTTAGCTTTACATCTCACTCATTCTAGTTAAGTTGCAAGATGGCCCATTGCGGGTTCGACGGTCAGTCGCCTGGACCGTCGCCTATCTTAAATGATACCCTTATATTTTACTTCAAGGTAATAGACGGTCTGATATCCTGTCAGTTAGTTCATTGAAGCCTTCCAAAATCTTTATTTTTGTTTATTGTTGCTCTAAGTTTGTTTCCTAAGAAAATCGAAAAACAAGAATCAAATACACCAATAGTTGTTAAAAAACAAACAATTATCTCTTGTAAGATATGCAAAATATATTAACAAAAGGCAAAACATCAACATCCTCAACTTACGACAATTTCTTGTCCTCAAGAATCTCAATACAATACCACATATGCTCTTGGGAGACAAAATATCAATCAACTATCAATTTAGTATGCACACTACTTTTGTACTCCTAACACAAGGGGATCCATGCTTGACATTACTCTAGCTAGCTATGTGTGTACACTTGAAACATGGCATCCAAAGATCAATGATTACAGGTATAGTTCACTTGCTCTCACCTTTAAAGAAGTCTAATGCACACTTAATTATTTAGATTATAGACCAATATTCAAATCTTTCACTCTCACAATGAATTTAAAAAAAAAGGTATATACAAAACCATAAGCTTTCCCTTATCATTATGTAAAGTCTATAACTAATTAGCAAGGATCAATATAGTATTTTTTAAGGCGTATAATGCGGCTTCTGGTGCAGGTAAGATATATTTATAGAATAGTGACTTCACCCTCTTTGACACTATTGCTACTATGAAATTACAATTCACACTTTTCATTGCATCCTTAGATTATCTAAAAGCCCTTTTCTTTTTTTCCTTTTTTAAAATCAAAACTTGAGCACCTCTTCTCTTGTAATTTAGACATCTACATTAACCACCTTCAACTTCTGATGATTCCATAAGTGGAGATATATAATATCCAAAGGGACCCGGGCCAATGAGATAAAGGCTTAACAATCCAAACTCTTTTTCAAACTATCCTTCAGTTGTTAACTCTCTATAGTAAATTCAATTCAAGAGCAGTGAATTTAATGAAAAACTAAATTCCAGAAAAGCCAACAATAACAAGTAGAAAACTTGAATTCTTGAGATTGCAAATAATAGAATACGAACACTAGGACTGTGCTCCCCCTAGCTTCACAACTACGTACGATTCTCCTGTTAAATCCACCTAACCTACTTCTCTGTATGCAAAGTTGACAAGCAATGTACTATTAACCATCTTGGGAACATGTTAATAGATCTCACCCTTTACCTTGTGACTTTTAGGGCATCGCCTTGCTATCCCATGTCTATAACCATAGTACAACTCTCACCTTTTGAGTCTCGGGTTGATTAGATGAGGGTTGATATCCTCGAATCACTATTTTAATGACACAACCCAAAATTAGGCCTTATCGTATGGGCATCTCAAGCCCAACAACGACTGGATATCGCCCCATTAACCCCACCTAATCGTCACATCAATCAACCAGCGTCGGATAACTCCAAACATATAAGAAGATAGAAGACTAGGACCCAAAACTTGACTAAATTGCTATTGTTGGCTTTCATTTACGTAATGAAAATAATAGAACTGAATTCTTGAGATACTGCTCATGAATTCATGACTAAATTGACTAAATTCATGACTAAATTCTTGAGAACTGAATTTTTATTGAAAATAATAAAACTGAACAGTATCTCAAACTTGACTAAATTCATGAGCAGTGAATTTAATGAAAAACTAAATTTAAGAAAAGCGAACAATAGCAAGTAGCTAACTTGAATTCTTGACATTGCAAATAATAAAATACGAACACTTGGATAGTGCTCCCCCTAGCTTCACAACTATGTAAGATTCTCCTGTTCAATCCACCTAACCTACTCTTCTGCATGCAAAGTTTACAAGCTATGTACTATTAACCATCTTGGGAATATGTTAATAGATCTCACCCTTTACCTTGTGAGTTTTAGGGCATCGCCTTTCTATCCCATGTCTATAACCATAGTAAAACTCTCACCTTTCGAGTCTCACGTTGATTAGATAAGGGTTGATATCCTCGAATCACTATGGTAATGACACAACCCAAAATCAGGCCTTATCGTATGGGCATCTTAAACCTAACAGGGATCGGAGATCGCCCCGTTAACCCCACCTAACCATCACATCAATCAACCAGCATCGGATAACTCCAAACATATAAGAAGATAGCAGAAACAAAAATAACATTTATAACATAAGAAAGTCTAGCCATTCCATTCATAGCATCATTCCATATTTAATCTACCCAAGTCCACAGTCATCCTCAAAACCTCTGTAAATACGATGTCTCTTAACGTGTTAGTACAAGCCATCGACAATAGCCAAATACCAAGTCTAAAACAAGTCTATAACATAAATAAAGAGACTATGAAATGGATACCTTCCAAAGGATGTAAGATCACCACTTCAACGTCACCACAAGAACCGCATGAACACCTGTCACTACGTAGGAAGGAAAGAAGAAGATTCGGCCCTATATCACGTGGGGACATAGAGTTCAGAGATAGTTAACAGTTGGAGCACAAGCATATAACTCAAGAGTAAGGATAAAATTATGTCATTATTCAATACCAAGTCAAAACATCATAAGTCACCATATTTATACACATAGGCATGTAAATACACATGGAAACATCAAGTTTCAAAATGTAATGAGGCCTTAACATGCATTTCAAAACACTCAAACATGAACCATGAAGTAGAGGACTTTAACGACCTTCCAACGCTTAGGTTAATTGAGCAAGAGGACTCTAACCTCACGTCATATCATTAGTCAAGTAGACTCTAAACACAAGCCATTTCATTACACAAGTGGACTCTAACAACAAGCTATTTCATTACACAAGTGTACTCTAACCATAAGTCATTTGATTACGAATGTGGACTCTAACCCTAAGACATCACGTCCATTACTAGTAGACATTGGTACTCTAACCAATTGTCCATGCATTCATATCACACTATTAATATTTGGGGACTTTAACCCACTAACCATTTCAAGCCATCAATGCCACATTTCAATATCATACATGCCACAAGGTATAAATGAACCATATATCAATGAATCCCTTTAATAAGACAATGTATTAGTTTCAAATATCATTGAAGGCAAATTATGGTCATCAAAGCCTTTATCAAATCATTCATTAGCACTCTTGTACCAAGCTTTAGTTCAAACACAATTCAATTTCAAACTAAAGAACCTAACCCTCTTTTCTATAACCAATAAAACCACCAAGGGCGTCATTTACCTCATTACATGGCCAACAAGGCCTTTACAAGATCATTTGCCAAGTATTCTTACTTATTAAGCCATTGCCTTAATTCAAAACTCTATTAGCATGTAACTAGTCATTTCTCTTAGATATTTTCACGAACACCTTGAAGGCAAATCTTAACAATGACCAAAATATAAGTGAAAACAATCAATATTGCGGTTACTCAAGAACCATTTGTTAAACCACAATCAACAAGCACCCACATTTTCAAACCATCACCAAAATATATAAAATCACAAGTTTAAACAAGAGTAAACATAACCCACCACTTTACATTAAGACCCTCATCATTTGTTTCAAAATCCACCATTAAAGATTCACAAAAAATGTTTAAATAACATGGTATTTGAGAAATAATTATAAGGGAAGAGTCACATGCCTTAAACAAGATGATTCCCTAAAGAAAATTGACTCATTTTTCCCTCTCGATGAACACCCCTTGACTCATCTTCAAAAGTATGTTTGGGAGAGTATTTAAGAGGTTTTGATCTTGTAAAATGAGTGTTTAAGAAGCCAAAATACATATATAGTAAGGGGACTTAGGGGTTTTAAGGTGCAAAATGTCCATAGATCCCTTGACTTAAAGGTTGAACACTGACTTCCCATGTAGGTATGACTCATTAGCTCAATCGTACTAGAGAGGGTCATTCTCACTGCATGTGCCCAATTTTACCACATCTAAAACATTTGTTTCTTTTCTTATCACACTATCCACGGTGATGCTGACCATAGAACCTACAAAGAGGGTAGGATGGAACTAACTAAGCCCCACTTGTCTGAGATTAGGAACTCTATGACCAAAACCCACCACTAAACTGAGATCGACGATCACCTGATTTCCTCGAGTAAGGAGGTCTAGTTGGGAAAAAAGAACCATAATTGCCCCACTTATTTCTTAGACACTTGTTACCTTCTCTACCACTTTGCTCAGAAGGCCTAAATCTTTTTCCTTTCTTTTTACTAAACTCAACCTATTTTTTTTGTTCTTCTACTTGTTGCATATACCCAAACAACCTAGAGATGTCCATATCTTTGATCAATAAACTTGTCTTGCTCTCAAGGACCAACTCACGAGACAATCCTGAGGCAAAATTTCTTATTTGAGCCCTCATATCCGACACCATCCCTGAAGCATACCTAGAAAATTTGTGAAACTTCATGAAACACTCCTCAATAGATATTTTTCCTTTCTTAAGATTAACAAACTCCTCCACAATTGCTTCCCTCAACTCTAGAGGAAAGAAATAATCCAAAAAAAACATTAGTGAAGTCCTCCCATAAAGATGACTCATCATCATCACCCCTAGTCGTCTCCCACTCCTCGTACCATTAGAATGCCACGTCCTTCAATTAATAGGATGCAAATACCACCCTTTTCACATTCGTGGCATGTATGACTCTGAAAATCTTTCTCATCTTATCCAGAAAACCCTAAAAATCTTCCTCCACCTTAGCACCGATGAAGGTTGGAGGACTCAACCTCATAAATTATCCAACCCTTATGGCCTTAGAAGATGGAGTAGAAGATGCACCGCAATAAGCCTAAGAAACTACAAACTTAGCAATCATATAAATTGAATGACAAAACTCAACATTTGCCACGTCAGTCTATGGAATAAGAGGAGGACTATAGGGAACCTGTGGAACTCCTAAACCATCATGTACCGGACCCCTATACCGAGTATGAATCCATAAGTATAGCAAGTCCCATCAACATTATCCCCAGTTAGGATAGAAGGGTTTGTAGAGGAACTTTAGATCTTCTTGGAGGCATGATCTAAAAGGTAAGCAAATGGAAATTAGGAGGATCCAAGGGCTTAAACTCTATAGATCGAGATAAGACAACAAAAAAAGTAAAGTATTTTTAAATTCCTGGTAACCACTCTCTTATAAGTTTTCTCTCTACACATCCATAAAAGAGACTCTACTCGACATGGCTTTATGGACACCCAACTGACCATGAATCATGGCTTTTATACCAACTTGACAAAACCCAAAATCGGGCCTTATCATGTGGGCATCTTAAGCCCAAAAAGGACCATAGATTGCCCTGTTAACACCATCTAACCATCACATCAATCCACCAATGTCGAATAACTCTAAACTTATTAGAATATAGTGGAAACAAAACTAACAAGTATAACTTAAGAAAGTCTATACATTCTATTGATATCAATATTTTACATTCAATCTACCTAAGTCCTCAGTCATCCACAAAACCTCTACATATCTGATGTCTATTAACATATCAGGACAAGCCCCCGACAATAGTCAAATACCAAGTCTAAAACAAGCTTATAACATAAATAAAGAGTCTATGAAATGGATGCCTTCTAAAGTATGGAAGCTCACCACTTCAATGTCACCACACAAACCGCCTGAACATCTTTCACTGTGCAGGAAGAGAAGAAAAAAATCCATTCCTTATGTATATGAGGACATAGCATTTGGAGACGGTTAGCAGATGGAGCACTAGCATGTAACTTAAGGGAAAGTATAAAATAATGTCATTATTCAATACCAAGTCAAAACATCATAAGTCACCATATTTATAGACATAGGCATGTAAATACACATGGATACATCGAGTGTCCAAAGGTAACAAGGCCTTAGCATTCATTTCAAAACACTCAAACATGAACCATGAAGTGGAGGACTCTAACTTTCCATCGCTTAGGTTAATTGAGCAAGTGGACTCTAACCTGAAGTCATCTTATTAGTCAAGTGGACTCTAACCACAAGCCATTTTATTTGACAAGTGAACTCTAATCACAAGCCATTTTATTTGACAAGTGAACTCTAATCACAAGCCATTTCATTGTGTGTGTGGACTCTAACCACGGGCTCTTTCATTACGCAAGTGGACTCTAACCACAAGTTATTTTACTATGCATGTGGATTATAACCACAAGCCATCATGTTCATTACTAGTCAACATTAGGACTCTAAGACATTGTCCATACATTTACATCACACCATTCACATTTGGTGACTTTAACCCACTTAACTATTTCAATCCATTAAGGCTATATTTCAATATCATTCATGACCATAAGGTTTTCATGAACCATATATCAGCCAATCACTTTAAAAAGCCAATGCATTAGTTTCAAATATCATTCAAGCCAAATTGTGGTCATTAAAGCCTTTATCAAATCATTTATTAGCACTTTTACACCAAGCTTTAGTTCAAACATAATTCAATTTCATACTAAGGACTCTAACCCCCTTTTCTTAAATAATAAAACCACCAAGGGCATAATTTAACTCATTACATGGCCAACAAGGCCTTTACAAGATCATTTTCCAAGCATTCTTACTCATTACGCCACTGCCTTAGTTCAAAACTCTATTAGCATGTAACTAGTCATTTCTCTTAGACATTTTCACAAAAACCTTGAAGGCATATCTTAACCATGACCAAAATTCAAGTTAAAACCTTCAATATTAGGGTTCCTCAAGACCCATTTGTTAATACACAATAAAAAGGAACCCACATGTGCAAACCATCACCAAAACATATAAAATTACAAGTTTAAACAAGAGTAAAAATTATCAATCACTTTACATTAAAACCCTCATCATTTGTTTCTAAATCCACCATTAATGATTCATTAAGAATGCTTAAATAATATGGTATTTGAGAAATAATGATAGGGGAAGATTCAATGCCTTAAACAAGATGATTCTCCAAAGAAACTTGACTCCTTTTTGCCTCTAGATAACACTCCTTGGAACCCTAGCCTCCAATCTTCAAAAGTGTGTTTGAGAGAGTATTTAGGAGGTTTTGATCTTGAGAAATGGGTGTTTAGGAGGCCACAATACATTATATAGTGAGGGGACTTAAGGGTTTTGGGGTGGTATATACCCATAGAGACCTTGACTTGAAAGATGAAAGGTGACTTCCCATGTGGGTACGACTCACTTAGCTCAATTGTACCCTAGTACCCTAACTCATACTGTAGTCCTTACTACGGACCCCTATACTGACTAAAATACGACCGTACATTCATGACTCGTACCCAAGGGTAAAAATGTTACCCAAAATCATATCCCCAAATAGTACCCAAGAAAGTTTTATCTAAGTCAAGCTCAACACTTCATACAACTAGGTAGTGTACAACTCGTACCCTAATATATGACCATAGGAAGGCTAAGTCGTATCTTGGACAATCTATAACCCCTACAACACTTCCTAGAATGTGAGAAGGGGTCACTAAGTCATATCCAAGGGTACGACTAGTACCCTGGAGTCATACCTTGTCCATAAGCTTCAACAAAGGAAATTTGCTAAGTGTCCAAAGCCTAGGTATTTCATGTAACCTAATTTTCCCAATCTCAAACTCCCTTGTTAGGATGTTCTCGAATATAAGAAATTCCTAACATTCAGTAGTAGCTTGGGTTCAATTAAATCGAAGAAGATTTCAATACATGCAATCATAGTAGAATAGATAAATCTCCCACTTCCCTTATGTATCTAATCCACCAGGGTTCCACAACCCTAGTCAAGGAATTTAGCATCTCATTCTTATGAAATAATCCATGATAATCAATGTAGAATTCATGTAATTAGTATCACAATAACTAAAGAATTAAATCCAAAATATCCAATTAAATTCAAAACCAAAATCTCAAGAACAAAATCTCAAGAAACCAAGTATGTGAAAAGTATCAAAAGTAGTGTAAAAGTACATAAACTAATAATGGAATAACCCTAAAATATTTATAGTATATTAAAATAATAAAGAAATCCTATAAAAAGTAGAATAGGAAAAGTAATTCGGCAATCATTACGACTCATAAGGTCTCCTTACGAGTCGTATGCTGCTAGTCGTAGGTATTCCAGTGAACATTAATCTGTAGGTCTTCAAGTACTTGTTGTGATTACAATTCATTGACATAAGTCGTCGTTAGTCTTTGCAACTCGTGGTCTTCCCTCGTTATCACTTGAGCCTCAAACTTCAGGATATTGCACATTGGTCTCGTTATGATTGCTTACTATGAGTTGTAGTCAGTCCTTATGACTCATAGTTTTCTCTGCCTCCAATTCTGGACCTTAGCATAGCTCACTGTGGTCATTGATGCTTCACGTTATAACTTATAGCCACTCTTTATGAGTCATGATCATCCTTTACTTAGCTCCTCAGCTAAGCTAGTAGGCATTGTTCCTCTTATGAGAACGCATAGACTGACCATTACTTCAACTTTTCCAAAGACTTTTCTTCCAATTTTCAGATCAAGCCACTTTCTACCTGATTTACCTACACTCATGCAACAAACACATCATATCTATCAAAATACCCTAAGTCCAAGCATAAATTCCTTATTTTAAGCATTGAATGTAACACTTTGCTAACATGTCTTTCCCATCTAGGTCGCTTAAGAAGAAGTCATCTGAGGGCCATGCCCGGCTAGGTACCACTTTAAGTGGCACCATGAGCGGCAACTGAGAGGTCATTAAATTCTTCTTTTGTTTTATTTTCTACCTATTTTTCATAAGTCTCAAAAGCTAGAAGCCTAGAGTGTGTGGAAAATTGGGAGAGTGTTGATGATTTTAAAAGTATGATACCGCAAGTAGGCCCCACATAGGATTTTGGCTTAATTTTGGAGCCGAAGAATAAAAAAGCAATATGGGTACCAATTTTATCGTGTTAATGAGTAGATTATATTTTTGATAGCATGGCATCATGTAGAAGCTTCTCAGAAGAGAAAATATCCTATTTAGCGGACTTTATCAAACTTTTTTCAGTATCCAAGTAGGCTAGGTTTACCTGTGCCATGACCTAATTTACTATTCATGATGGCACTTACTCATCCTGCCATTAGGTAAGCTAAGCAGTAGCCCGAAGCTACTTGCAATGGGCTAACTTGGTGGAAAATGCCCAAAAAAGAGAAATAGACAATACAACTCATAAATTCGCAAGACAATAGAAATAGTTTGAAAGGTAGCCACAAGATACGAAACTATCCCACGACCTGGTAGAGTCAGTACAAGAGCTACTATAACACATCATATGTTCTATAATAGTCAATATAATCTGTCTTAAAACAAAAGATTAGACATAGATAAATAGAAGATAATAGGGGAAACTCCATCTCCAAAAGCTCATGCTATCTTAGAAATCCAACATAGCACAATAGTCGAATCAGGAGCGACAACTAGTACTTTGGATCTACACCAAAAAGGTATAGAAGCTTAGTATGAGTACCAAAACCATGGGTACTTAGTCGGCATCATCAGCCGACTGAGCTAAATCATGATATAAATATGATAAGATGCAAGATGAAATAACTAAGTCAAGAAAGAGTAAAACCTAGATATAACTCCAACCTCATTGTATACAGTTAAATAGATAAACTAGAATAATAACTTAAAGGACATGCGATCATAACTGCAAAATTGGCCCCTATAAGCCAATAAGTACATCAAAGTAAATAACCCAACGTAGGCCCTCATAATCCTAGAGGGTACAATCAAGGAAGAATATAACACATATACCAAAACAACCATAAATTTTCAACTTTTATGCCATCACTAGGAACCTTTCCGCATCATGCCACACTAATAACAACTCTCCCTACAGGACTCGAACTAGTATTCATATCACCAATGTCATAATCAATAGCAGGACTCAAACTTATATATATAACATCAAAATCATAACCAATAGCCAAACTCCAACTAATATACAGTCATCAATATCATTATCAATAAACGAAATCAAACCAGTATATATATCATAACAATCTAGTATTACCTTAATTAGCATCAATTTTTAATATCGAACCATCATGATCATCAAGTATTTACACTCATCAAGCCTCATATAAGAATTTCAAAATTTATAACGAGCGTATAATGATCTAACAAAGCTATCTCAATTTTTGGTCTAATGTTGGTTGAAGGAGTCTCGCTTCTAATCCCCGAAATTCATTATATGAAATATTATACCCCGAACAAGTATAAAGTATATAGATCCACTTTTAGATATTAATCAAGTCTTTATTATCCCTAAGATAAGAATCCTACAAATGATCTGAGCAACTAAGACAACTGCACGTAAATTACGATTTCCAGATAGCCTAAAAGGTTCAAATAACCCAAGTAATGTCTATCGTATCACCAATACCTAAAGCACATCCCAAATCTAACATAATATCATAAACATACTATGAAATATCTCAATCAATAAATGAGGAAAACCTAGCCTACCTTGACAACCAAAAAAGCTCAAAGAATTTGCTAAATCACTGATTCTCCCTTCCAAGAAGCTTTGGCAAGGTACCACGTTATCAGAATAAAAAATGCTCATTAAAAAGAGAATGATGATACACATATTGCACTATTATGCTTCGGGTCCAAAATCGCACAAAAATCCCATGGGTGACCTATTTACGAAAATTGTATTTCTAAAACCATCCCAACTCTCCTCTATGATCAAGGAGTATTTACCCTCAAAGTTGAGTTAAATCTGAGCTATATTGGTTCTTAAATCAAGTCACCAAGCATTTAGAGATTTAAGGTAGAAAGGGGGAAATCAACCAAGAAAATAAAGGAACCTTACCTCAAATTTGAAGGAGAATTGCGCAATTAACCCTTACCCAAGTTCCTAAAATAACCCATATTGTTATTCGTAATCTTTCCCAATTTTTAGGACTTAAATATCTTAGCTATGGATGATAAATTGTGAAAAAAGGTCTAAATGAGGTATTTATACCTTTTCCAAGTACACGGGTATCGCATACGCAACCTATCGGTCATATACACGATATCTGGCCACAAGGGTAGAAGTTGCATATGCGACATTAGTATCATATATGAATACTTACTAAGCAACCCGAGGTGTCGTTTATGCTACTAAAAATGTCGATTATGCAATACTTCTCTGATGCATGCCAGATCATGTAAGCTATCAATGGATCGCGATCGCGGGTGCACTAGCACAAGCTGAGACTTGGAATTTTTTGAGTATCCGCTAACCCCTCGTGATTCATCTGAAATCTTACATGCAAAAAAACTATGCTACCTCGTCAAAATTTCAATCCGAGGTCATTTAGACTAAAAGTAGGTCCCACACCCAAGTTACCATTTTCTTAACTTTTGACCAATAGCTCGACATGAGCCCGAGTTCCTTGAGACTCAAACCAAAGATCCACCTAGCTAAAAATCAGCATTTGAATCTACTACAATAGTTAAAATTAGCATACAAGGTTTTTTGACTGAAGTTTTTGTTCGGTAGCCAATTTGAACCAGCAAAGACTTCAAAATAAAGAATTGTCTCTAAAAAACAAATGAATTGCTCGGTAACAAAACTGTCAATCTTAGCAAGTCATAAATTATTAGGGGCAACTATTGGAAAGCTCTAAAGGTGAAAATATGCAGAAATACATAAAAGGACATGAAGGGTCATTAAAATATCTGCTACTAAAGGAATATCTGTCCGTGAAAGTAAAGGATTAGATGTACCTAAAGCATCGAACATGTAAGGAGACTGCAACTGCATCTCACTCTCGATCTCCTAAGTAACCTCCTCCAAGGGCAATGCGTCCACTGAACCTTGTCTACAAGAATCTCACTAGTGCGTAACCGCCTAACATCACTAGATAAAATGAGCACAGGCTCCCCCACGAAGGTCAATCACTCATCCAACTGGATTGAATCCTATCTAAGCACATAAGATGGATTAGGAATGTATCTCCACAATATGGAAACATGGAAAAACTGATGGATAATAAGAAAGTTTGGGGATAAGGCTAACTCATAATCCATCTCACCCACTGTACGAAGAATCTCGAAGGGTCCAATATATCTGAGGCTGAGCTTTCCCTTCCTCCCAAACCTCATCATACCTTTTATGGGCAATACATGGAGGAATGCCCCATCACCAACTCCAAATCTTAAGGCACAAAGTCTACGATCTGCATAATCCTCTTACCTACTCTAAATTTCCCTCAACCTATCCTGAATCACCCTAACTCTATCCAACATCTCCTAAAGCAAGTCAGTACCATGGGTCTAACCTCAAAAGTATATAACCATACAATCGAGGAACGACATAACCTAACATACAAAGCCTTAATAGGAAATATCTCAAAACTTAAAGGGTAATTGCTATTATATGTGAACTCTACCAAGGCTAAGTGTTGCTCCCATTGTTCCCCGAAATCCATAACACAGTCTTAGAGCATATCCTCAAGAACCTAAATAGTCCTCTATGACTGTCCATCGGTCTGAGTTTAGAAATATGTACTAAGATCTACCGGAGTAACCAACTCTTTCTTAAAACATCTCAAAAAGATAGAAGTGAACACAGATTCCTAATTTGAAATGATAGATATAGGTACGTCATGCAAGTAAACTAGCTCACTAACATAGATATGAGCCAACCTCTTGGCATTGAAGGACACCTGCATAAGAATGAAGTGGGCTGACTTCGTCAACCTATCCACAATGACCCATGGTAATCTTCCCCTATTTCCACTCCAGAATAGGTAATCTCTAAATCAAACCACCCAGTTGCTTATGCTTGACCTTCACCTTCTGAAAACATACGCAATGAGGTATAAATCCTTTCGAATCTCTCTTCATGCCAGCCCATGAATAATGTTGTCTTGAGTCTCTATACATCTTAGTTATACCCTGATTAATAGAATACCTAGAGCTAGGAGCCTTGGGAAAAATCAACTGAATCAAGTCACCAACCCTCGAAACAAATATGCAGCATCAGATCTCAAGACACGCTCAAAATCTATAGTTGCCTTCTTGGACTCACAACTCAACACCTGATCACCAAGGATGCAAAGTCTCTTATCCTCAAACTGGAAATCCCAAATCTACTCAAATAGAAAGGACCTCACCTCAAGACTAGAAAGAATCCTCTAGGGTCTGAAATATCAAGTCACACCATCAAGTTGGCCAAAGACTGAATGTCCCATGTCAATGGCCTCTGAGAAACTGAAATACAAGCCAGCCAACCCATACTCACTGCTTTCCATTTCAAGGAGTCTGCTATATTCATCTTTTCTAGATGATACAAGATGGAGATATCATAATCCTTAAGAAACTCCATCCATCTACGTTGCCTAGTATTTAGCTCTATCTGGGTCATAGGATTTTGAAGACTGTGATGATCTGTGAAAATCTCCCAATGCACACTATAAAGATAATGCCTCCAAATCAAAAGTGCAAATACTACCATATCCAACTCAAAATCATGAGTGGGGTAGTTGTTCTCATACATCTTAAGCTGTCTCGAAGCATAATCAATAACACAACCCTATTGCATTAATGCAAAACCCAAACTAACACCAAAAACATCCAATACATAGTGAACCCCTTACCCTCAATAGGAAAAGCTAAAATAGAAGCCAAAGTAAGGAACTCTATGAGCTTCCCAAAGTTTGAAACACACTCCTCAAACCATAGAAAAGGAACCCAATTTTGAGTTAATCTTGTTATAGGTGCTGAAAAATTAGCAAAACCCTCGATAAATCATCTAAAGTAACTGACCAATCGAATAGTAGCAAAACCCTCGATAAATTATATTAAGTAACCGGCCAATCCAATAGAGCTACGAACCTCAGTCAGAGATATAGGCCTATCCCAAACATGAATAGCCTCAATATTTGCCAGGTCAACCATAATAGTATCCTTAGACACCACATGTCCAAGGAATGTCACTGACTCAAACCAAATATTGCACTTAGAGAACTTGGAAAAAAGCATATGATCTGTCAAAGTCTGGAGCACAATATTCAAATGTTGTGTATGCTCATCTCTACTCCTCTAATACACTACGATGTCATCAACAAACACAATCATGAAGGAATCCAAATAATGCCTGAACACTTAGTTCATCAAATCTATGAACGTGGTTGGGGCGTTAGTCAACCCAAAAGCCATCACAAGAACTTATAATGACCATAACGTGTCCTAAAGATAGTCTTTGGGATATACTCATCCCAAATCCTCAACTGATGGTAACCAAACCTTAAGTCAATCTTAGAAAACACCATTACACCCTGAAGCTGGTCAAACAAATCATTAATACAAGGCATAGGATAACGTTTCTTTGTCATCTTATAAATTTGCCTATAATGAATACACATACATATAGAGCCATCTTTCTTATTCACAAACAACATGGGATCTCCCAAACAAGAAACATTTAGTCTAATAAAACCCTTACCAAAAAGATCTTGAAGCGGAGAGTTCAGCTCCTTAATCTTGATAGGAGCCATACGATAAGGTGTCATGAAATAGGTCGGGTGTCAGGATTGAGATCAATAACAAACTCAATCTCATAGGTAGGAGGAATGCGAGGCATCTCGATAAAGAAAATATCCGAAAACTCATGGACTATAGGAATAGAGTCAAGCGACAAACTCTCCATACTAACATTATGAATATAAGAAAGATAAGACTCGCCACCCCTTGAGACAAGTCTCCTAGCATGAACATAAGAAATAATCCCCATTAGCTTACGGATAAAAGCTCCCTACCACACAATTGTGGGTATGCTAGGCATGGCTAATGTAACAGTCTTGGAAAAACAATCAATGACCGCTTGATAGTGAGATAACCAGTCCATTCCCAATGTCATATCAAAATCCACCATATCTAATATAATAAGATCGGCATGAGTATCAACATCTCTAACCATCATAACACATAATCTAAAAACATAATCCACTATTAAAAAAT
This sequence comes from Capsicum pubescens, assembly GCA_030864215.1. Lineage (NCBI taxonomy): Eukaryota > Viridiplantae > Streptophyta > Magnoliopsida > Solanales > Solanaceae > Capsicum > Capsicum pubescens. The sequence continues at coordinate 138,157,252 of CM061540.1, forward strand.
TACCCATGGGAGTAGATACACATAAAGGCACATAACAAATCCCAAGATAACTCTAACCATGGGTCATAATAAGAAAACACATAAGATAAGTAGATACCGAATCAAATAAAGAAAAGGTCAACTAACAGTATAGTCAAATCGTACCTGTGACAAGAGAATCCAAAGACTCAGCCTTGGGCCTAGAAAATACTGCATACAACTGCCCACTACCTGGCTGGGCTGCTGACTAATCTCCTTCTCTACCTACTTGAGAACTTCTGCGAGCACCTTGAGGACCACATCTACGACCATGAATACCAACTCTAGCTAAGGGATGAACTTCTCTAATAGGGGGAACACCCTGAGCTGCGGTAATAATTTCCCCATGACTAGGGCACTCTCCCATGTAATTACTAAAATCTCCATAACCATAACATACCCCCTAAGCTGTAGTAGATCCAGAAGATCTAGATGACTCAAAATAACCACTTCAACTAGAAGAACCAGATGATGAGCCCCTTGACTACTGATCGCTACCCTGACCAAGGTAATCATTTACACAAGACTAACCCCATCAGTAATCTGGAGAGCAGTCTAAACAGATCTACTAGGATTACGTTGAGGCTGATACAACGGCTGTAAAGGGTATTTACCCTGAGAACTACTACCTTTAAATCATGAGCTACTATGGCTCCCACTTAAACTACCCTGGCACCGAGGTCTCTTATTGCTTCCTCATTGGGACTCGTGATGTATCTCCCCCATCACCTAAGCATGGTCAGGCATATTAGCAAAAGATCTACCTATATCAACCAGACTCTAAGTGGATATATAAAGTGGAAGTCTTATTCCTCAAATAAATCAATGAACCCTTTCATACTCAGTAGTCAGAATAAAAGTAGCGTGCATAGCCAACTCATGAAAATGATCCTCACACTCCACAACAGTCATGGAGCTATGATCAAAACTTGAGAACTGATCTCTCAAATAATCCCTTAGACTGTGAGGCATGTACTTCTCCAAAAAAATCAAAGAGAACTGAGTTCATGTCAAAGGAGAAGATCCAACTGTCCTAGAATAAAAATGACCTCTCCACCAATGTAGAGTTGCCAACTCAAACTAAAAGGTAGTACAATCCATACCACGAGTCTTGAGCCTAAATTACAGATCTTATCCTCACAAGTAATTAGAAACTTGTATACATCCTTGCTTAATGCACTAGAAAAACTAGGCGGAGCTAATCTTAAGAATCTGCCCAGTATTTTCTACTCCTCAATAGACATAGTAGGTTGTGAAACCACTGGCTGAGCAACTACTAATAAAGGAAGGACCTTATCTCTGGGATCCACAGCTATAGGCTATGCCCCCACCTCAGTACTACTCTGATCTGTAGACTATGCACCATCAGATGGTGTACCACCAATAAACCCCAAAAGCTAAACCAAAGCATCCTTAAGTACTGAAAAAAAGAATCTTGATGGAGCTTGGGGTGATCCTTAGCCCATCTCTAGCTGGGGCAGGACAATCTCTTCCTCAAGAATGGGAATAGGGTTTGTTGAAGTCCCCCTATCTTGGCCCCTAGTTGGGGACACATCTCGAGGTTTTCCACAACTCTGGGTTATCTATGAATACCTGTAGAATCCCTAGGCTCAATCTCGAGACCCTATCTCATATAATGATAGAACATGTCCTAGCCATCTGCAGAAGAGTGAAACCAAAGAAATGTCTTAGAAACTAACTCAGACACTTAGCACGAAATTGGTGAAAGAATTAAAGTTCTAATAATTTCCTATAACCGCTCAAAGATAAGAAATGGATGTAATCATTTTGATCCGCAGGATTCTACTAGACTTTACTCTTGTACCAACAATAATGGTGTAACCTAGGGTCTAATACCAATTTATCACAACCCAATTTATGAGTCATGATGGAACCTACTCTATCTCACCAGTAGGTAAGTTGAACCATAGCCCAGATCTATTTGCAATGGGCTAACTTGGTTGAAAATTCCCCAAATGAGAGGAATAGATAATACAACTCATAAATAAGCAAGGCCGTAGAAATAGTCTAAAAAAGAGCCACAATATAGGAAACAATCCCGCGACCTGGTAGAGTCAGTACAAGAGCTACTATAATACATCATAAGTTCTTTAATAGTCAATACAATCTATATTGAAATAAATGACAAGACATAGAAAAATAGAAAGAAAATGGGGCAACTCCGACTCCAAGAGCTTACCCTATCTCAAAAATCCAACACAGCACGATCGTAGAATCAGCAGTAGCAACTAGTACTCGGATCTGCACAAAAAAAATATAGAAATTTAGTATGAGTACCAAAACCACGGGTACTTAGTAGGCATCTAATACTCCAAAATTATAACTCTCCAAAGAGAGTGTAAGCGGTCATTGTCAAATATATAGCCCAACAAAGGTTAGGGTCGAATCCCACAGGGAGTGGAGTGTTAACTAAATTGTATGATTATAAATGGACTATTTATAATGAGTTTCCTACAATAAAAGGGGGTTTTATTGTTAAAAGTATCACTTTAGTAATTTTAATGTGTCAGAGACCAAGCCTTTGTTGTAACGTTTAAACAAATGAGAATTAAGAATCTAGGTTATGATCACCAAGGTGTATTAATGCTAAGGGTTGTGGGTTTTATGAAATCATGCAACAACAATTACCATTATAGAGGAATTTGCATAAGTAGTCCCATCAAATTATTTTTCAACTTTCAAAGCTAGACTCACTTTAATCCTTTCAAACATAAAGTGATAGATTAGTTTGACAAATAATTCCTAAGAAATTAATATGGTTAAGGCATAAATTTTACAATTAGTGAGTAAAGACTGTAATCATCGTTTCACCATTAGTGAGTAAAGGATCTAATCATCTTGTCACCATTCTCTTTTCCTAACATTAAATCCTTTGTTCAAGTAAGTTATGTTTATGGCACATTCCTTAAGTTTGTAACAAACTGAAATCATAAAATTGAAGAGATGGTGATATAATTGCAATTGTTTCTCATGAATTCATCAATCTCACAATCCTAATATTGAATTACACCAAGGCTTCCATAACCCTAGTTATGGGTGCTTTAGCCACACATAATTAATAATGATATAAAAAAATTATATTTCATAAATATTTTAGAATATACTTATAATTCAAAAGAATATTCTCAATTCCAAGTTCAAAAGATGAAAAATAGTGTAAACTTTAGTTCTCCACCAATTTGTCATACACTTTTTACGTTAAAATTTGAGCAATAGTCGAAAGATGCATCTTCAAATGTTAAGCCCAGTATTTATAGGCTCTCAGATAGTTGGGATTTGAAATTCAAATTAAGACTATTGCATCACTTTTGAAGATTCAACTAATGGGTTGTCGGGACTACAATGATCCATCGATTAGACCTTTAATTGTTATCCAGTATCTTTTTGTCCTGCAATGGTTGGCGATGGTCCATTAGGACACTGATGGTCTATCATGTTGTTCATCCCTTTAGCTTTAATTATCACTCATTCTAGTTAAGATACAAGATAGCCCATCGTGGGTACGATGGTCAGTTGCCTGGACCGTCGCCTATCTTAAATGATACCCTTATACTTTGCTTCAAGGTAACAGACGGTCCGATAGTCTGTCAGTTAGTTCATCGTAGCCTTCCAAAATCTTTTTTTTTTGGTTTATTTTTGCTCTAAGTTTGTTTCCTAAGAATAAGCAAAACAAGCATCAAATACACCAATAGTTGTTAAAAAAAACAAACAATTATCTCTTGTAAGATATGCAAAATATATTAACAAAATCCAAAACATCAACATCCTCAACTTACGATAATTTCTTGTCCTTAAGAAACTCAATACAATACCACATATACTTTTGGGAGACAAAATAACAATAAACTATTGAACTAGCAAGGGCGTCTAACAATTTAGTATGCACACTACTCTTGTACTCCTAACACAAGGGGATCTATGCTTGACATTACTCTAGCTAGCTATGTGTGTACACTTGAAACATGGTATCCAAAGATCAATAATCACATGTATAGTTCACTTTCTCTCACCTTTAAAGAAGTCTAATTCACACTTAATTATTTAGATTATAGACCAATATTCAAAAATGTCACTCTCACAATGAATTTAAATAAAAAGTATACACAAAACCATAAGCTTTCCCTTATCATTTTGTAATGTCTATAGCTAGTTATCAAGGATCACTACAATACTTTTTATGGCTTACAATGCGGCTTCGGGTGCAGGTGAGATATATTTATAGAATAGGGACTTAACCCTCCTTGCCATTGTTGCTACTATGAAATTATAATTCCCACTTTGCATTGCATCCTTAGATTATCTAAAATCCCTTCTCTTTTTTCTTTTTTAAAATAAAAACTTGAGAACTTCTTATCTTGTAGTTTAGACATCTACATTAGCCACCCTCAACTTAAGATGATGCCATAAGTGGAGGTATATAATATCCAAAGGGACCCGGGACAATGAGATAAAAGCTTAACAATCCAAAATCTTTTTCAAACTATCCTTCAGTTGTTAACTATCTGTAGTAGCCACCCTTAACTTAGGTAATTTTCTTGAGTCAGGGTGCACAATGTTCAAGGAGGGGACCCGGGCCATGATAGACTTTATCAATAAAGAATGGTAAGTTATAGGTGCTAAATAAGAATTTATAGGCCTAAAAAGGGACTTAAGTAAAACTACACATTATATTTTTGGTTAGGTTTTTAAGGCTAAAAGTGGACTTAACAGAAAGATGGCTTGTGATCCTATCCTATTTAAACAACTATCACTTTACAAAATTGAACTGGTCAAGTTCAAGATATATACACAAAGTAAGAAATGCAATAAATCCTCACACACACAACAGTGAACTAATACCTATGCTACCAATTTTTAGAATTGTGTTTAAACATAGACAAGCTTGATCATTCTAAAGCTTCTAATGCGAAACATAGATCCACAATGGTTAATTATTACTACTTATGTACCATAGAACATTTTTGAAGGTAGTCCTCATTTCTCAAAATCCAACAAACACAACAATCCAACAATATTTTATTTAGTCATTTTCCTTTGACACACATGATATTTACATAAGAAAGCAATTAAACAATGCATATTTAATCACATAGGAATACTAATCAACATAAAAATAAAATAAACTACTAAACGTGTCGGTTCTCATAGAAAGCACTAGAGGGAAAAGAACATATGAAATAAAAATACACGTGGTGATAGATTTCACTCAAGTACCGCACCTCCACTAAAACATATGTGTTGTCTTTAATGAATAAATAATTAAGTACAAGGGAGTAGAATACTTTAAATACCCTTAGGAATATGAATCTGTTGATAAATGAGAGGCCTCCTTGTCCTTAGCAACAGTGGAAGTGACCCCAGCCGTGGCCGGGGTGCTCAAATTAGACACCTCCTTAAGACTTTTTAGGAATAGTCAGTGGGGTTGTCGTAAGCTCACTTCCTTGCACTAAACCGGTGGACATGTCAGTCGCTTTATCTTAAACATGCTTTTTTCTTTCCTCGACATTCTTTCTTGATCTTCTTATACTTTTCATAATTATCTTTCTTCAAGTGTCTTTTCTCAGTGCCTTTTCTTTTTTGATGACCTTTTCTCACCACTTTCATCTACAACTTTTCCTTTATATTTTAGCATATTTCCCATGAGGTCCAAAAGATATTTTTCCTTATCAATCTCCATAAAGGTTTGATCAAACATGCTTGGGACCAGCTGTCTTTTTAACTCTATAATGTCAACTTGTTCCTGCTTCTGTTCGATAGTGAACCTAGCTAAGTCAGGAATGGAAAGATCTCTTAGCCTATTGTTCACACATTTTTTCATATCATTCATCTGCACGTATACATTCTCCTAGGGCTTCAAAGTCTCAGCTACCACTCTGATCAAAAATGGTTTAAACTTTTTGGCCTATACATTCTATTATTGCTCAAACTTCTTTTTAGGTTTGACCATTTTCACAAAATTCTCCAGAGTCTACCTGTACTCTGAGTATCTAGGTTGTGTAGAAGCGGTATCTGATGTGTTGATCATAGGAGGTGTCAGCACAGATCCAGAAGTTATAGATGTTCCCTGTGGAACAAAAGTAGCTAAAGGCAATGACATACTTAAAGGTGCATCTAATGCATTTGGTATAGGTTCAGACAATGATCTAAATGACAGTGGTTTATGAACTCTCATCTTAAACTTTGTGTTGTTATTTGTCTTTTCAATATCATGCCTTTTCGTTGTCCTAATCTCATTATCCACTCCCAGAATGATCGGTATATTTGTTGTCTGTAAAGCTCAGTAATTAGATATGCAAATAGTAATACATTATGTCTTGTGGGCTCGCACAAATATATCATCGCCAATTATCTTCCCAAAATCAATCTTTAAGCCTTCTATTAAGCTTGCTACGAGCACCGCTCTCTTAGGGATAATATTTGTATCTTCTTTTATCAGCATTATCCTTAGCCTGACTATGGACCACTACAACTTTACCCTAAAGCTTAAGGATGATTTTGCAATCCTTTATCTTTTCCTTAACCATGACGGATTGCCATTATCGGTTAGAACCAGAGCTAACCATATTTGATGCTCATGTGTTGTGGTCGCCTGATGCTTAAGTTGGTGTGATGGTGGAAGCGGTGTACTGTTGATTGAACAAAATTCTGTTGATGGTATGATCAGATATATCAATAGTCACCCCTCTCATTGGAACTCGTGTCCTATTTCATATATCTTCCACTTTTGATCTTTTCAAACAATCTTTCTCCAATATTTCCAAATAATTAGTGAAAAAATCATAAACTAAATTTGGATAGTATGATCCTGGAGGCTTGATCAGACATGCATTGAAGTGCCTTTCTAGGTTTGAGTACTCATGAAGTTCAGTTGTGATAATTTTATGTTCTTATATAGTGGTCCTCTTCATGCTTCTACTTTGTGTTGGTTGCATCCCATCGTAGAAGTTCTTTTTTGCTCCCTCAACTTTACATCTGATTGATTCCCAAACCTCTGGGTCCTTTCTCTGGATTACATCACCCTTTTCATCTTCTGTCTTTATTATAGGATCAGTGGTGACCTCTTTTCCTTCTTCAACCTTAGGCGTTGAGCTTGAACTATCATTATTTTCATGGCTAATTTCACTAGCCCCCACACTAAATGATTCACTCTTATTAGACTGGAAGGGTGGTTGATTATTCTGCTTGCTTTGACAAGTATGGTAGGCTTGGGCCTCACTATCCCCTTTTGGTTTATTTTTTGTCATTGGGGTGGTGATTTCTTGGGTTGGTTAAGATCATCCCCCACCTCTCCTCAAAGGCAGCTTCTAAGTCAAATTATTTGCATTAAGAGAAAAACACCATACACAACTATTAGTGAGATAAAGAAATGTTGATTCTTCTTAAGGTCAATGATCGAGCTAATGAGTTGTCGCAGCTGTGATGGGCCATCGTGTAACTCATCACCTTTAGGCAGTGTTTTAGTGACCATACAATGGTGAAGTCTATGTTCCATCTTAGAGTTGGCGGTCCATCGCGTTAATTGTTGCTGTTATCCAGAAAACATCAACTAATACTGCTTTGCTGTTGGCTACAATGATGGTCCATCACTAAAGTGACGGTCCGTTACTAAGGTGACAATACATCGGTAACCCCAATTTACTTTAATTTTCTTTGGGGAATTCTATCAAATACTTGGTGTGCTTATGTTTTTAATTCTATTGAAATCTCAAATTTTACTCAAAATTCCCTCAAAATACATTCTATAACAAGGTTACTCAGACTTACCCTAAATAGGCTCCACCATTATAATGAAAATACTCTTTTTCATTACTCATAAAATCAATTTAAGCATGCATCCACCCATACTAACCCGTTCAATAATTTAGCAGGTAACCTTATGAAGAATCAAGGCTGAGAAACATACCTGGGCTTGCAATGTAACTTCAAATTACTTGAAATTCGTAAAACTTAAGCACAGGATCACAAGAGTTGCTTTTTTTAAGTGGAGGGGATTTGAATAAAGTGAATGATAGAACAATGAGATGGTTTTCAGGGCTTAAATAGAAAAAAAAAAGGAACTGAAGAGCTCATAGCATAATGAAAGTGATTTAAGATAGATGAATGTGGGAGTTTCAACTATTTTAGAAACTAAAGTGGGAAGGATGTGCATATACATAGGTAACTGTTCTAATTCTTATCAATAAATACACTTGGGTCGGGTCATGGGCCCAATTTGTGCAAGAGTTGCCCAATATTTGGACTTGGGATGGCCTAACCATCAATTAACTTGCAACAGTTGCTGACGGTTCAAGCGACGGTCCATTGTTAGAGTGACGACCTATCGGGTGAGTCATTACTCATTACTAGAACTTTAAAAAAAATCCCTTTGGTCGACTATCTCACCGATGGGCCATCGTAAGGGATACGATCCATCTTTCCAATCATCAGGCTTTATCCAGCATATAGGCCATTCTAAGCTACTAGTGACTGTCAAAGAGACGGTTCATTACATAGTTGACGATCCGTTGGGCTCCTTGTTCCTACTTATCCAGAATAATTCAACTCCAATTTTCTTGTGATTAAAACTCCTACAAACTCAACATAGATTAATCCTACAAATTAAACAAAAACAACTACTTATATGATTTTATAACACATTGTGGGTTACCTCCCACTAGTGCCTGATTTAACATCACGACACGGCTCGATTATCTTGATTACTCAGACTTCATCAAGATAAATCATAGACAACACCTTTACCTTATCCATTGGACCAATGTATTATTTGATCCTTTATCATTTACTTTGAACATACTTCCATTTTTATTTTCCAATTCAACCACTTCGGATGGAAGAACTTGAGTTATTTTGAACGGTCCCGACAATTTTAGTTTTAGCTTTCCTAGAAAAAGCTTTAGTCTAGAGTTGAACAACAGCACTCAATCACCTACTTGGAACTCTCTTTTTTTTATTCTATGATCATGGTACCACTTCATCCTCTCCTTGTAAAGATCAGCAAATTCATAAGCTCGGAGGAAAAACTCATCAACCTTATTAAGCTGATCTAGCCTTATATCAGTTGCCTCCAACTCAAGTTTAACTTCTTGAGTGCCTACAACACCTTATGTTCAAGATCCACTAGAAAATGACAAGCCTTACCTAAAACTAGTTGGTAAGGAGACGTTCTGATGGGTTCCTTGAAAGCCATTCGATACGCCCAAAGAGCATCATCAAGTTTTCTCGACTAATTACTTTTATTTTCATTAATGGTCTGGGACAAGATATACTTTATTTCCCTATATAACACTTCCACTTGTCCAGTAGTTTTTGGATGATAAGGTATGGCTACCTTGTTTAGCTTCACCCCTACTTAGCCAAAGCAGCCCCAAACATTTTTTTGTAAAAGTGAGACCCTCTATCACTTATAATGGTTCTTGGAACACCAAATTGAGAGAAGATGTTCTTTCTCAAGAATTCCACCACTCTCTTTCTTTCATTGTCTACTAGATCTATATATTCTACCCATTTAGACATACTCCTCGGAAACCAAAATGTACTTGAGACCATAAAGACTGACAAAGGGCCCCATAAAATCTATGCCCCATACATCAAATAGCTCCACTTCCAACATCTTGGTCATTTGCATCTCATGATGTTTAGAGATGGACCCTTGTCACTAATATTGATCACAATCCGTCACAAGAATCTTCTTGAATAAAGATCCAATAGTAACAACTTTGCAAGATCTTTTTGACGGTTCGATCACCTGCGTGATGCCCTCCAACTAGGAAGGAATGGCATGCCTCCAAAATAGTCAATATCTCTACCTCCAGTATGCATCTCCAAATAAGGTTTTCAGCACAGCATCTAACTAAATATGGTTCATCCCAGAAGTACTTTTTTACCTTATGTAAAAACTACTTTTTTTATGGAAACTGACGTTGTCTGAAATGATGTCACTAACCATATAATTGGAAAAATTAGCAATCATGGAAAAGATCAAGAGTGGAAGCCAGAACCTGGTCATCAGTAAAAGAGTCATAAATTTCCAACTCTTCTGAACTCTTCCCTTCATTCTCTAATCGAGATAGATGGTTCGCTACTCAATTTTTACACCCTTTCCTGTCTTTGACTTCAAAGTCAACCTCTTATAACAATAGTATCCATATAATTAGCCTCTTTTTGGAATCCTTCTTTTCTATTAAGTATATTAGAGTTGTATGATGCACCACCACTTTTGGTCCTAATAAGTACGCTCAAATTTTTCAAAATCATAGACCACATCTAGGAGCTCCTTCTCTATAACAGTATAGTTCTTTTGTTATTTATTCAATGCCTTACTAGCATAATAGATGGGATGAACGATTTCTTCCTTTTTTTCCCAAGAATATCCCGAAGTTCCACCCCACTTGCAACTCACATCACTTTACATAGCTTATACCAGTCTGGAGCAATAAGTATGGGAGTAGCAACTAATTTTTCTGTAAGGAATTGGAAGGCCTTCAAACAATCATCATCAAACATAAAATTGGATTCCTTTTCCAACAATTTGCAAAGTGGATTTTCAATTTTAGGGAAATCTTTGATGAACCTCTGATAGAAGCCCGCATGGCCAAGAAAACTATGTACCCCTTTCACCAAAATGGGAGGAGGTAGTTTTTTAATGACTTTATTCTTTGCTTAGTCAATGTCAATTCCTTTGAATGAAATTTTATGTCCTAATACTATTCCCTCCTTCACCATAAAGTGGCATTTTTCCCAGTTAAGGACAAGGTTGAACTCCTCACAGCATAGCAATGCATTTCCTAAATTCACTAAGCAACTATCAAACGAATCACCAATTATTGAAAAAGTCAATACTCACTTCCAAAGTGTCTTCCACCATATCTGAGAAAATAGACATCATACACATTTGGAAAGTGGCAGGGGCATTGCACAACCCAAGCAGCATTCTCTTAAAATAAAAAGTTCCAAATGGAAAAGTGAATGTCATTTTTACTTGATCTTCAGGTACAATTGATATTTGACTATAACCTGAGTATCCATCTAAAGGGCAATACCAAACCCTTCCTGCCAGTCGGTCCAGTATTTGGTCCATAAAGAGCATTAGAAAATAATACTTCAATGTACAAGAGTTTGACTTCCTGTAGTCCATACATACTCTCAACTCAGTCATAGACCTGAGTGGAATTAACTCATTTTTCTTATTGGCTACGAATATCATACCTTCTTTCTTGGGACACACTGGACTAGGCTTACTAATTTTCTATCAAAAATTAGGTAAAATGCTCTTGTATATAACCACTTTATTATTTCTTTCTTCACCGCTTCTTACGTTGGTAGGTTGAGTCTGTGTTATTTCTTAATAGTGGGGGTGTAATCTTCTTCTAACTGGATCTTATGAATATAGATCCCTGGTGGAATTCCTATGATGTCGATAATCATCGACCCAATGGCCCTCTTATATCACCTCAACACTGAAATAAGAGAATCAATCTGACACTCCACTAAATCAGCTGCAATGATAACCAGTAGAGTTTTACCTTCACCTCGAAACACATACCAAAGATGCCCCAGTAACTACTTTAACTCCAACACCGGTGGTTCTTCAATAGAAGGCTTCGCAGTCGATGTTGGTCTATTTTTTAGGTCTAAATCTAGCTTCTAAGAGGCATATGAATATCACCCCATTCCAGTTAATGAACACACAAATTCATTATATTAATCAATCCCTTCACTGTAAAAAATCATTAAGACTGTAGCTAAGAGATCTATAGCAAACTTTCTTCAATAGGTATAACTCAATCAAATTTATCAATGGCATTAATATCTGACACTACACTCATCTTCCTTAACTAATTCATATATTAGAAATGTCAAAACTAACTTTTTCATCATTGAGCCTACATTTTAGCTCATTCTCCTCCATAGCAACCAATACTCTTTCAGTTCCAAAAAATGGTCTACCCAAGATTATGTGCACTTCAAAGTCCATTTCAGAATCGAGAAGTACGAAGTCTGCAGATGATATAAAGTTGGTCACTTTCACAAGCATATCATATAGAATGCCCACTGGTCTCTTCACTGACCAGTCTGCTATCAATAAATGCATAGACATTGGTTTAGGATTCCCTAAAACCAGTTGTTCAAAATTGTAAATTGCATGAGGTTGATACTTGCACCTAGATAACAAAGTGCTTTAGATAAGCTAAATGCTTCAATCATGCACCGGACAGTGAATGCTCCCAGATTATCTTTTTTCTGCACTAATGATCTAGAAGCAATGGAACTATAATGATGAAGCTGTCCACGAGCTCATAGGTAACTTCTCTATTCTTTGTCACAAGGTCCTTCATGAATTTAGTGTATCCTGGAATATTCTCTAACACCTCAACCAAAGGCATATTCACTGACAACTACTTCAGCATATTGATAAATTTGCAAAACTTGCCCTCCCCAGTTTTTTTCTTTAACCTATGTGAAATGGGAGGTGGTGGCCTTGGAATTCTTATTGGGGAGGCCTCTACCTTCTTTCCTTTTCCATACTCCATGTTAGTAGCATTTTAAGACTTAGATAGTTTCTCTACTTCTACACTCTTCTCCTCTAAGTCCCCTGGCTTATCAGACTTAGCTAGTGTATCATCATTTATTGTATCCTCTAACTCAACATCATCAACTTAAGAGGGTGCTCTCGGGTATAGGTCTGGTAAGAACTTACCACTTCTAATGGTAATACGCATACATGAACTATTATTCCTCAGGTTCTAACCTGTATCACTCGATAAAGTCTCACTCATTATTTGATTGAACGATGTTGATAATTGGCTCATTTGTGCCTCTAAATATTTAATAGAGATAGAATGAGAATCAACTAACTATATCATAGTCAACAAATCACTCCTCATTTTCTTGACACCTCCATTGGTTGACTCCATCCCTTTCAGCAATTTAGCCATCATGGCTTTCCATAGACATCTTCCCAAAATTATTTGCTAAATTGTCACGTCTCCCAAGTGGTACATATAATCCACTTCGATCACCCTTATTCTTCCAGCTTCCTTGGTCATGATCTCTATAACCTGACTTATCATAACACTTCTCCTACTGATAATTTTGACCTTTGTTTCCTTATCCACTAGATTAGAAACCCCCTGGTTATTCAAATAATTTGCCTCCTCCTTAGAATTGGATTTTACTTCCCTACAATGTGATCTTGTAGTTTTAACCTTTTCTATCTTTCCCCAAAGAGAAAATTCTTTGTGAGTAAATTCATTTATGTCTTCATATGAGCCATATCCTAATCACTTTTATCTTCTCTTTGGTGTTGTTTTGCTGGCATCTCACTTGAGTAAGTGTTTCTTACGACCTCCGAAACCCCGTTATGCCAAGATCTACTCGTCTTTGTTAGTCTATCCAACATAGCTATAGCCTTGGTAAAACTGCAATCCATGAAAGCTCCTCCTGCAGCATTATCCACAATTGGCTCTATATTTGAGTTCAAAGCCTTATGAAATGTTCCATCAAATATTCATCAGTCAACTAATGGTTTGAACACTGTATCAACTTATTCTTAAGCCTTATCCATGTTTCATGAAGAGCTTCATTAGGCAACTGCCTAAAGTTATTGATATTATCCTGCAATTGTAACATCTTAGAAGGTGGAAAGAACCTTTCTAGGATAGTTCCTTTTAGTTGCCTTCAATTTGTTATAAAATCAAGTTTCAGCTCATTCATTCATAGAGTTTCGTCCCCAGAAAGAGACAATGGAAACAACCTTAGATGAATGGCATTTTGTTCCACTCAATGATAATAGAATGGCTTACAGATGTTGATGAAGTTCACTAAATGTTGTTAGGATCATCCCCAGGTAATCCACCAAATAACCCCTTCAAGTTAAGCAGTTAAATCATCGTGCTCATAATATTAAACTTCACTCTAGGATCCAATGGTGGTGGAATAATTTCTCCCATGGAATCAGCTCCATCCATATTAGCATCATCATCATCTAGATAAAATTTCACCGAAGGCTATTTGTGCATACTTTCTCATGCTTGCTAATTCTGAGTTACTGGTGTGATGGTTTCAATATGTCACCTGTTCATCGGGTCAACCAACTCATCATCTCCCAAATCCTCATCATCTAAATTTGGTACTCGACTGGGTGCATCATTATTTTATTGGTAAACCTGTGCATTTGTGGTATAGCACAAACTAGGTTGGGGTGAATCCCATAATGAATAAGTCAAAAATCTTTCTTGAACTTGTTGAAATCACCAGGCGGTACAGTAAGTATAGTGGGGGATTTTCTAAAATAGTTAAAAGTATTAAGAAACGGATGCTTGAGGTTGTAAACAATCCAAGAAGAACACTAGGCTTATGTTCCCCCTGGATTCTAACTCTGTAGATTCATCGTACACTATCAAACTATTCCAATACCTTGTATACAGATTTAACAAGTTATGTATCAGCAACTGTCTGTTAGAATACTTTGGTGAATTTCACTCATCTCGTTTAGGTTATAGAGTTTCACCTTACTAACCCTTGCCTTGGAACCCATTTTCAAATATCTCCTCTAGGTATCAAGTTGATTAGATGAAAGTTGATCATCTTAAGTAGATAGTGCGGGTAATCTTATTTAGGCAATTAACTCCAAATTACTATTGTGATCTCCTTTTCCTAATATCTACCTCCCTCTCAAGTTCATAGTGAATACAAGTGGGATCCTAACATTGGACACCGCTAAGAAATCAATTAAACTAAAGGAAACCACAACACATGCGAAAATCTTTATCTGGAATGACTTGTCACTTCCTCTACTTCGTTAATCCACCAGGTTCCCACACCCCTAGCTAAGAGAATTAGCTTCTCATAGTTATGAGATAATTATGGAATCCACAGACAATTCAAAATCAATCTCACAATAATGAAAGAAGAAAACCAAAAGTCTCAAATTGAAAAAAAAAACAAAAATAAGAACATGAGTATATAGTGTGTAATCTTAGCCCCAAAGGGCATAAACTAGAATCTAAGGGCCTATCTCTACATATAACTAACTAAACAGCGTCTAAAGGGTATTTATAGATTACAAGAAAACCCTAGAATTCAAATCCTAAAAATAAAAAACTTGATTAAACGTATATAATAATGACTAAAAACATCATAAGAGTAGGTTTAGGTTACATGGAAACTCTACGAAATAAATCCAAAATGATCCGAGAAAAATGCCTCGACAGCTACCTATGGACCATAGGTGGGGGAGTAGGTGCCAGTCCCAAAATTTGCTCTCTGTTTTTACAAGTTTTGATACTTACAGACCCACTTACACCCAGTGGGTGGTACCTACAGGGTGTAGGTGCCAAAGTAGGTGGCCATTTTTTAGCTTTTAGTTTTTTTTTCTTCTGGTTAGCTTCCAATACCTAGTTTCCTACAAAATCACTCCAAAAACACATCAAGCCTAACAAAATAGTCTTAAGTACATGCATATTGTCCAAGTTTAAGCATTGTAAGTTCCATGAAACCCTGGCATATCAAGACCCTCAACTTAGAACATTGCATGTCCTCGGGCAACAAAAACATAACACAGCAATGCTTAACCAAGAGAAACCTAAGATACCTATGGCAGTCAATTATCAAATATTGCTCAAAACACATTACCCTCTCTAAGTTCAACACTTTAAAACCAATTGTGCATATCTATGAAGCACAATGGTGTAAGATAATGGAATCAAGCTATGGCATTACATTAGCAATAAATAACCATGCATATGAATAAGTTACACTACCCAAACAAGTAAGCAGCTAGCAATAAAACCTATGCGCCCTCACAATAAAGAATTCCCTATCACTCATATAAAATCATGCATATTAATGCAGGGATGTATCAAGAGACACTCACACTCAAAAGAGAACTTCCACCAATGCTCATCAAATACCATAGGCTTGCCCTTATTTTCTTTACCTTGGCTTCCAGACAGTCAGGTTAAGATCACAATAGGACTTTATTCAGCTTGTACTGTAGGCTTGAGGGTTTGGTATGGTACATATGGACTTTTGAGTGATTAAGGCTCCTTGGCACTACACATACTTTGGGTTCCACTTATCAGCCAATTTTTGTTTTATTCTTCCCTTATTTCTCCCTTCTTATTATTTTATTGTACATTCAAGTTGTGTATGGTTTCTTTTATTTTTATTTTTCTCTGTTTCACAATTTTTTTCTTTTTCTTTTCTACCACATCTAGCCCTACTTTCTTTTCTCTTATTTTACCCTTCTTCATACCCACTTTACATTAAGCATCCCTATGATTGAAACCCTCAACTTAGGAAAGATACCTGAGTTAAGATGCCCTATGTCCTAGGATGACCCGGGCCAAAACAGGTTCATTATAACACAAAGGGAAGGTGAAAAGTGTAACATGAAAAATAGACTATACAGACTTAAAATAGGGATCAAGGGATGCTTATTCACACATGGATAGTCATTTATGCTAAAAATAGACTAAGTTCAAGAACAACCTATAATCCTTTCCTAATCGACTATCCCACAAACCTAGGAAAGACAAATTGGGCAAGTTTTGATTCAACACACAAAGGGAACTAAGTATTATCTCACACACACATGGAACAGGGTTACATCACAAGCTACTACCTATCCGGTTCATGCAATTGGTAGAAATGATTATCATCTACCTAATCCTAATGCCATTATAAGATTCATAATAGTCATATATATATATCACACAGTTCTACAACAAAAATTTAAAGGGGTATTATTTTTCTCAAAACTCAAAAAAAGAATATGTCAGCTTCCCTAGACACTTATTTTTTCCTAATAAAAAATAAAGTATCACAAAACAAAACATAATACGCCTAAATATGTTGGCTCTACTAGGAATGGGACTCCAAGAAAAAGAGGCACGGTATCAAAAACCCAAAGAAGACATCAAGACCCACAAGCAGCCCCCCCAACTAAAGACATGCATTGTCCCCAATGCATTGGGCTACTATAATGAAAGAGAGTTAGAAATATACCTGTGGCATTATAGGTGCGAAGATCTGATGTCAATCACAATAACAGGTATACAAATAACAAAATACTTTGGGTTGCCTCCCAGGCAATGCCTGATTTAATGTTGCGTCATGATGGAGCAATGTTGGTTACTGAAAATTGACCAAAAATCCCATGGGTACCTTGATTACTCAAACTTCATCAAGGTAGCCCAGGAATTGGCCTCCAATTTTCTCTTTCCACTTTGAACTTATGAATTTTACCCTTAATTGTTTTTCTAATTTTTTATTTTGCTCAAGGGGGTGGTATAAAAATGAAAGACCCAAGCAATAGATTAGGCATGTTGTAGTTCTTGGTCCTTACATGAGAAATGTAATTCTTTGTTTCTGGCTTAACAAATACAAGAATCTAGACATATATTTTGTCTCTCTTGCACTTATTTTGGGGTTTGGGTGGCCCGATCAATATCTTACTATCCAAACATAATGTGGAAAAAATCCTTGAATGAGGTTCAATATGACCTAACTCAAGAATTATAGCCTTATTTACATCCCTACATAACGCTAGTGTGCTCTCCTTAATGGTGACACTATCTATAAGAGTGTGAGCAATTATCGACTCCTCCAATTTTAGCTCCTCAAGTTGGTTTTTCAAAAAAAAATTTAGTCTCATATCACCTATAACTAAGTTGTTAGGCATTACACACAGCAACTTTTGCATTCAACTCCACTTGTAAGTGGTGAATTTCCAAGACAAACCTATCAACCTTTTGAATAAGCTCATGTGTTTTTTTACAAGGTGTGTCAATATTTCCATCACGCTCTCCTTATATTTCCACACTACAATTGTATTCCCCAGCAATGACATAAAAAATTTGATGTCGCACAAACTATACCTCCAATTGAAGGATAAAGCGGTCACTGTCAAAAAAATAGTAACCCAACTAGGTTGGGATCGATTCCATAAGGAATACGTCATAAATATTGCTTGAACTTAGTGAAATCAAAAGGAGGTATTGCTAAAATAATAAAATGTAACAAAATTGAATGTTTGAGGTTGTAAACAATCTAAGACAAATACTAGGCTTGTGTTCCCCTATTTTCTAACTCCATATATTTATCGTGCACTGTCAAACTATTCCAATACTTGCATACAGAATTTGACAAGTTATGTATCACCAATCACCTCTTGGCATAATTTGGTGAATTTTACACATCTTCTCTCGGTCTCAAAGTGTCGCCTTACTAACCCTTGGCTTGGAACCCAGTTTTAACTATCTTCTCTCAAACTAAAGTTGATTAGATTAAAGTTAATCATCTTAAATAGATAGTGTGGATAAGCTTATTTCAGAAATTAACTCCAAATCACTATTGTGATCTCCTTTTTTCAATCTCTACCTCACTCTTGGGTTCATAGTAAATACATGCGGAATCCTAATATTGGATACCGCTAAGAAATCAATTAAACTAAAGGAAACCACAATACATGAAAGAATATTTATCTAGAAGGACTTATCACTTCCTCTACTTGATTAATCTGTCAAGTTTCCCACAACCCTAGCTAAGGTAATTAGTCTCTCATAGTTATGAGATAATTTGTGGAATCGAAAAACAAAATTACCGAATTAATCTCACAATAATAAAAGAAAAAAAACTAAAGTCTCAAATTGAATAACAAACAAAAAACAAGAACACAAGAGTATATGGTGTGTAAAGTTATCCCCAAAGGGCATAAAATAGCCTTCAAGGGCCTATCTCTTTATATATAACTAACTGAACAACATCTAATGGGTATTTATAAATTACAAGGAAACCCCAGAATTCAAATACTAAGCAAAAGAGGATAAATTGACTAAACTTACATAATAATGACTAAAAACATCATATGAGTAGGTTTAGGTTACATGGAAACTCTAGGAAATAAATCCAAAATAATCAGGGGAAAATGTATCGGTGGCTACCGACAGTGCAAAGGTGGAATCTATAGCCATAGGTGGGGAGCATAGTTCCCAGTCCCAAAATTTTCTCTGTGATTTTGCAAGTTCTGACACATACGAACCCACCTACACCCAGTAGATGGTACCTATGGGGAATTGGTGCCAAAGTAGGTGGCCATTTTTTAGCTTTTCATTTTGTTTTCTTTCGATTAGATTCCAACACCTAGTTTCCAGTAAAATCACTCCCAAAACACATTAAACCCAACAAAATAGCCTTAAGTACATGTATATTCTCCAAGTTTAAGAATCTTAAGTGTTATGAAACCATGGCACATCAATTAACGAAAGTAGCCAGTCTTGCAGCCTCTTGTTGGTCAGCTATGTTCCTACTCAAAGTTCTTCAAGGTGACAGATTATAGGGAAATAATGGCTCACAAGACCCTTCGGATTCATGGAATGAACAATATATAGCCTACAAATACCAAAAACAACAAATAAAAGTAAAATTAGGAAACTTGACTAAGAGTTAATTAATGCACATAAACTAAATTGACAATTGTATTCCCTGGTAACGGCGCCAAACTTTGAAATGCCCAAATTATAACTCTCCAAAAAAAATGTAAGAGGTCGTTTTCAAATATATAAACCAACAAAGGTTGGGGTCGAATCCTATAGGAAATAGAGTGTTAACTAAGTTGTATGATTATTAATGGACTATTAATCATGAGTTTTCAACAATAAAAAGGGGTTTTATTAGTACAAGTATCACTTTAGTAATTGTTATGTGAGAGATACCAACACCAAATTTGTAACGTTTAAATAAATGAGTATTAAGAAACTGGTGTTCTAATCACCAAGGTGTGTTAATGTTAAGGGTTGTGGGTTTTATGTAACCATTAAACAACAATTACAATTATAGAGGAAATTTCATAAGTAGTCCCATCCAATTGTTTTTCAACCTTAAAAGATGGATTCACTTTAATTCTTTCAAACATAAAGTGATAGATTAGTTCGACAAATAATTCCCGAAGAAATTGGTCTGGTAAAGGCATCAATCTAACAATTATAAAGTAAAGGCTCTAATCATCTTGTCACCATTCTTTTTTCCCAATATTAAATCCTTTGTTCAAGAAAATTATGTTTATGGGAATATTCCTCAAGTTTGCAACCAAGTGAAATCATAAAATTGAAGAGATAGTGATATAATTGTAATTGTTTTCAATAGTTCATCAATCCCACAACCCTAATATTGAATTACACTAAGGCTTCCATAACTCTAGTATGGGGCCTTTAGCCACACATAATTAAGAATGATATGAACAAATTATATTTCATAAATATTTCAAAATAAACCTATAATTCAAAAGAAGATTCTCAATTCCAAGCTCAAAAGATTAAAAATAGTGTACACTTCAGCTGTGCACTTGTTTCATAGACACTTTTTACGTTATAATTTGAGAAATAGTCAAAATATGCCTATTCTAACCCTAATGTGGATATTATAGGCTCCAAAAAAGTTAGGATTTGAAATTTGAATTTAGACTGCCGCATCACCATTGACGGTTTTTTTGACGGGCCATTGAGACTGCGATGGACTGTCGGGACTACGATGGTCCAGTGGCTGGATAATTAGTTATTATCCAGAATCTTGTTGTGCTGCAATGGTTAGCAATGAACAATGCAATGGCTTATTAGGAAACAAATGGTTTTTCATGCCAGTTGTCCCTAGAGCCCAACTTCTCACTCATTTTGGTTAAGCTGCAATAGCAAGGTCAATGGACTATTATGGTTCTGAAGGTTAGTCACCTGGACTATCTCCTATCTTTAATGATACGCTTATATTCTTCTTTGTGGTGGTAGACAGTCCAACAATCCATTGGGGACTTGACTTAGTCCATCAGTTTGTCCTTTGTAGCCTTCCAAAATCTTTTTTTTTCTGGTTTATCCTTGATCTAAGTTTTTATCCTAAAAACAAGAAAAACAAGCATCAAATACACCAATTATTGCTAGAAAATGAAAAATTATCTCTGCAAAGGATACAAAGTGTACCGACAAAAGTCAAAACATGAGCACATCGATCGACTGATCTAAATCATGATATAAATATGATAAGATGTAAGACAATTTAACTGAGTAAAGAAAAAGGCAAAACTGGATGTAAATCCAACCTTTCTGTACACAGTTAAACAGATAAAATTGGAATAACATAAATAACATGCATTCATAACAATAAAATTGGACCCCATAAGCCAAAAAATATGAAAAAGTAAATAACCCAATGCAGGTCCCATAAGTTTGGAGGGAAAAATTAAGGAAGAATATAACACTTATAATCAAGGAAGCCATAATTTTCCAACCTTCATGCCATCATTGGGAACCCGTCCGTATAATGCCACACTAATAACAACTCCTCCTACCAGACTTGAACCGGTATTTAAATCACCAATGTCATAATCAATAACTGGACTCAAACCAATATATATATCATTAATACCATAACCAATAGCTGAACTCAAATTGGTATATATGTCATCAACATCATAATCAATAGCTAAACTCAAACTTGTATATATGTCATCAATATCATAACTAATAGACAGACTCAAATCGGTAGATATATCATAACTATCAGGTTTTACAGTAATTAGCATTAATTTCCAATATCAAACCATCATGACCATCAAGTATTTAAATCATCAAGCCTCATAATAAGCATTTTAAAATGTATAACGAGCGTATAAATATCTAACAAGACTAGCTCAAGTCTTGTCCTAGTGGGTTGAAGGAGGCTTACTTTTAATTCCTAAAATCCATTATAAGGCAAACTCTACCCCAAACTAGGTTAAGGTACCTAGATCCACTTTGACATATTAATAAAGTATTAATTAGCCCTAATATAGAAAACCTATGAAGAATCTAAGCAACTAAGACAACTAAACCTAAATTATGATTTTTGAATAGCCTAAACAGTACAACTAATGCAAGTAATGGCAATTGTATCACCAATAACTAAAAGCCATCCCAAATCTAACATAATATCATAAACATAACATGAAATAGCTCAATATGAAGGAGGGAAACCTATCCTACCTAGACACCAAAGAATCTCACTAAATCACTGATTTTCCCTTTCTAGAAGCTTTCATGAGGTGCTACACTATCAAAATCACAATCTACTCATTAAAATGAGAACAATGATACCCATATTGCACTATTATACTTTTGGTCCAAAATCACGCAAAAATCTCATGTGGGGCCCGTTTATAGAAATTATATTTTTGAAATCAACCAAATGCTCCCTATACTTAAGTAGTATTTACCCACAAAGTTAAGTGAAATCCAAGCTATATTGGTGCTTAAATCAAGTCACCAAGATTTTAGAGATTTAAGGTTGAAAGTGAAAATCAACCATGAAAATAAAGGAACCTTACCTTAGATTTGAAGGAGAATTGCATAATTAACCCTTATCCAAGCTCCCAAAATCACCCACAATGCTATTCCTAAGCTTTCCTTATTTTTAGCGCTTAAATATATTAAGGATGGAAGAGAAATGGTAAAAAAGGGGCTAAATGGTATATTTATACCCTTCTTAGATATGCAGGTATCACATATACAACCTTCTAGTTGCATACCCAATATATATCCATAAGGGCAAAAGTCATATAAAGGACATTAGTATCAAATATGCGATACTTGCTAAGCTACTCGAGGTGTCGCTTATGCAACACTACTCTGGTCCCAAGACAGATCGTGTACACGATCAATGGCTTATGATTACAGGTGCACCAGCATCAGTTAACACTTAGAATTTTCCAAGTCTCTACCAACCCGTCTGGATTCATCCAAAAACCCATACACACAAATGAACTATGCTACCTGTAATGCCCCGAGTTTTTGGTCCTTGAAATTTTTAGAAATTTTATCCTCACTAACATAACTATGACTCACCCTACGAGTCATAGGGTATCGTGATGGATCCTATGACCCTAGTTTTAAGGAGTCCAGTAAATAGTTCTAGAGTTATTGTCATGATTACAACTTGGGGACATGAGCTGTAAGGACCCATGATGAGTCATTGGACTCAAATTGTAACTTAAATTATGTGTGTGTATGGATAAGTTCTATTCTGAGTATGAGTGGCTCACTATGAGTCATGAGGACTCACTATAATTCATTTAGTACAAATCGTAGGGTGACCAGTGTAAGGCCCAAGTGGTTCTATCTTTGATACGACTTGGACCCTATGTGTCATATGGTCATGATAAGAGTTGTATGATGTAAGTCGTGGGGTCAACAGTATGGTTTCCCCCTGACACTGTCTTGGTTATGACTCATGGTGATAAGTCGTAAGGTGCTGTTACGAGTTGCTGTGTGACCCTTAGTCACAGGCGGTACTTTTTCTTGTTTTTAAGTTAAGGACACTTTGAACATTTCCCACTTTAACCACTTAGACCCCATATCCATAAAACACCTTTGGGGCATTCCTTCCACAGTTTAATACATCAATGACTCTCTTTATTCTCTCTAAATATCCTCAAGTAAGATACTTAGAGTTTCCAAGAAATAGGTCATCCAATATCTTAAGGGTTGAATTCTTTCTATAAAAATTGGTATTTCAGACATATTAATCTTTCCTAATTGCTAATTTGTTAAGATCATAAGTTTTAAAGCAATTTCATATGATATTGATGTTGGTTTTGAAACATGGGTTGAGGATTTTAAATAATTGTTGTCTATGTGATGTTTCATGTTTGTCCCTGCATGGGTTACATTTAAATGGGGGTTTTAAAATCAATTTGATGCATGAATATGGTGAATAAACTAGGGAATTATGATATTCCTCAACTTGTAACTTTTAAAGTGGTAATGGACTTAACCCCATAATGTGAAATTGATTTTTATACGAAGAATATGCATATTGAATTAATTTGAGCTATGGTATGATTGAAAAGGATAATGAGGCATATTGGTTTTGAATTGAACCTTATGGGTTTAGTGATTTAACAAGCAATTTCATAATTTAACCAAAGGGTTTGTGAATTCTCCTACGTGATGTAATTGTTTAGGCATGTTGATGTTACCTTGCAAGTATAGTTGGTATGACGTACCAACAATGTATGCCTAAACGTGTATCATGGTTCAATGTATAGGAATGTGTGATAATTATTTTAATTGGGCTTTAATGAGGGTTATGTAGTTGAGTCATGAAACTAGAAGTCCTGAGGGACCAACACTGGAAACCGCGATAATTGATGTGGGGTCTATATAACCAAGTCGTTTGAGTCTTCCTTATTATTATCACATGATAGGGAGGTTTGAGTCCCCCATATTATATTACCTGACTGGGTATTTGTGTCACCTTGATGTGCCGAGAGGTTTAAGTCTCCCATGGTGCATATATATACCCTCTGGTTTGTGCGTCCACATCACTGGAGCCTGACTAGCTTGGGGATAGCTGGGCCTATATAGGTCATGGGTATCTTCTTATGTTATGACGGTTGAGCTACACAATCCAGGCTAAAGTTTTAAAGTACATGTTAAGCCTTGTCCCCTATCACGGCATATGATATATATGTATATGCATTTGATTGTGTGCATTGGATTTAAATCATTTTGAATTATTGATCATGGCATTATGTTATCCTTATCCCCGAGTTACATGCCAGTGTTCAACCCACTAACCGTCTTCAAATAATGTATCCCCACAAGATGCAGGCACTGAAGATACCTCTACTTTTTTGTGTAGAGTTAGGTAGATTGGCTCAGTTTGTCGGTCCATTATGGTGAAGTGGTGATTTTTCATTCGCTGAAAGGCTTAGACATTTCATCAGTTCTTTTCATAGATTAGAATTAAAAGTTTTCATTATCATTAATATTATCATTGTCATTATTAGAGTGTAGGACATATCCCAACCAAGATGGGTTTTTAATTCTTTTGTTAAAATGTTTTACTGTAGACTTGTGTGATGTTGGTAGGTTATTAGGCCGGTTATCAGTTATTGACTATAGACATGATTTAAATATCATTAAGTTTATTCTTATTCTATCTTATTATATGTTTGTAAGTCATATGATATTGGGGATGATGTGTTCACCTGGTTAGGTGCAGAGGGTGGTCTCCGGTCCATGTTAGACGTGAGATGACCATCATGGCCAAGCCCTAGTTTGGGTCATGACAAAGTTGGTATCAGAGCCTAGGTTTGGTGTCATTGGGTATCCACAAAGCCATGTCAAGTAGAGTCTCTTTTATGGGTGTGTAGTGTGTGACACTTATAATGGAGAGGCTATAAGACATTTAAGAATGTTTTCCTTTCTTGTTGTTCTATTTTGAGCTATAGAGTCTAAGGTATTGAAATTTCCTCTAATACTTATATGTTCACTATTTAGATTATGTCTTCTAGAAGATTTGTTGCTCATGGAAACTCTGTTGTCTTATCTGAGGATAACACAGATGGAGCTCATCCTACTCCAGGAGTTCAGAATGGTCTAGGGTCGCTGCTTCTAATTGCCCTAATGGAGCTCCACCGATGCCCCCTATTCCTCCTCGATCACCTTAAGCTGATGTATCTAATGCTGAGTTTCACCAATTAATTCATTAGCTTACCCAGTTGGTGGCCTCTCAGACTGAGCATGTTGCTTTTGTTTCTCCATTCTCTAAGGTCACTAGAGTTGGCCAATTTATGAGGCTGAGTCCTCCGACTTTCACTGGTTTTAAGGTTGAAGAAGATCCTTAAAATTTAATTAATGAGATGGGAAATATCTTACATATGATGCATGCTATAGATGTGGAGAGTGTAGAATTTGCTGCTTATTAATTAAAGGATGTATCATACCAATAGTATAAAAAGTGGGAGAAGCTTAGGGGAAATGGTGTTGAGTCCTCTTTGTAGGACAACTTCTCTAGTGATTTTCTTGATTGTTTCTTTCCTCAAGAGTCTAGGTAGGTGAAGTTTGGGGAATTCATGAATTTGAAGCATGGTAGGATTACAGTAAAGGAGTATGCCTTGAGGTTTCATCAGCTGTCGTGATATGCTCTGGAATTGGTATCTAGCATGAGGGCTAGAATGAGGAAGTTTACCTATAGGTTATTCCATGAGTTGATCTTGGAGAGAAAGGATGCCCTGTTGAATAAGGATATAGACATCTC
The DNA here is from genome assembly GCA_030864215.1 of Capsicum pubescens. Lineage (NCBI taxonomy): Eukaryota > Viridiplantae > Streptophyta > Magnoliopsida > Solanales > Solanaceae > Capsicum > Capsicum pubescens. Next base: position 138,183,358 of record CM061540.1, read on the forward strand.
CAGGTTGGTTGTGTATATGCAACAAGTGGAAAATAAAAAAAAGAAGCAAGAAGAGATAAGTGAAAGGGCAGAGTAAGAAGTTTCACTACTCTGATCCAGGTGGAGGTCAGCAACAGAGCGGTACAAATGGTTGAAAGTTTCCTAAGAATAAGTGAGGAAATTCTATTTCTTACTCTACAGCTAGTGCTCCTTATCAAAAGTTGTTGGGTGATCATCATTCTCATTATGATTGTAGGTTTGGAGCACCAGGAGACCAGCATCGGGTTGGAGGGGCTCCATCCGCTCCAGCATGTCCTCCTTGTAGATTTTATGGCCAGATGCATCATGATTTTTGTGAAGAAGGGAGGAACCAGTGCTTTAAATATGGTCATCATGTTGTTTTTGAAGAGGGGAGAAACCAGTGCTTTAAATATGGTTAGATTGGCCAAGTGCAGAGAGATTGTCCTTATAGGTTTGCTTCTGGAGAAAATAAGATTCTTGTTGTTACCTCATCATCTCTTGAACCAAAGGGAACTACTTATGCTTCTGGCTTCGGCACTGGATGGAATAGTTTGTACGCTCTTGCCACCCACCAGGATTCTGAAGCATCCCCCGATATTGTTACTGGTATGCTTAAACTTTTCTCTCATGATGTATATCATCTATATGATACCGGTCCTACCCTCTCATATGTGACCTCTTACATGGCTATTCATTTTGGTTTTTATCTTAAGTGTATTCTGGATCCCTTCTCTATGTCCACCCTAGTGGGTGACTCGATTATAGCTAGAAGGGTCTATAGGTGTTGTCTGATGTCGGTCTATAGTAGGGAAACCTTGATGGATCTGATAGAGTTGGACATGTTAGACTTTGATGTGATTTTAGGGATAGATTGGTTGCATTTTTGCTATGCGTCTCCTGATTCTCGAACTCGAAGGGTCAGTTTCCATTTCCCTAATAAGCCAGAAATCAAGTGGGAATATAATTACCCAGTTCCTAAGGAAAGGTTCATTTCGTATCTTAGAGCCCAAAAATTGGTTTCTAAAGGATGCCTCTATCACTTAGTACATGTTAAGGATTCTAGATCCCAAGGTCTTTTTTTGCAAACTACCCCTGTGGTTTGTGAATTTATCGAGATGTTCCCTGATGATCTTCCTGGTATTCTAGCCCGATAGGGAAAGTGATTTTGGGATTGACCTTCTTACAGATACTCATCCTATTTCTATCCATCCCTATAGAATGGCTCCAGCTAAGTTGAAATTTAACTCAAGGAGTAGTTGAAAGATCTTCTGGAAAGGGGTTTTATTCGCCCTAGTGTTTCTCCATGGGGTGCTCTGGTTCTCTTCATGCGTAATAAGGAAGGTTCTCTTTGGATATGTATAGATTACCACCAGTTGAATAAGGTGACCGTGAAGAATAAGTATCCCCTTCCAAGGATTGATGATCTCTTTGATCAGCTTCACGGTGCAAAGTACTTTTCTATGATTGATCTTCGATCTGGGTACCATCAGTTTAAGATTAGGGAGGCAGATGTCCTAAGACTACTTTCCAAACACGATATGATCATTTTGAGTTTTTGGTGATGTCCTTTGGTTTGACTAATGTCATGGCAGCATTTATGGATCTTATGAATTGGGTTTTCTATCATTTTTTGGACTTGTTTGTTATTTTCTTTGTCACACCTCAATACTAGATGAGGCGGACAACAAATATATGAACATATACTATAACAATAACCTAGATGAAAAAATGAATCACTAAACCAATTAAATCGCTAATAAGAAGTTGTATATACAATACCAACCCATTAGATGAACCAATACAGATGACATGTAAATCTATTAATGCATATGACTATTTTACAATGTCTACAAAGCCTCATGGACTCCATGACTCTAAAACCAATAAAATATATATGCTAAAGACACAGCAAGGTCCCAAATCAACTTGGAGCTTACCAACAGCCACTGAGTATCTTGTACTTCTATTGGGGAGATCTACTAGCTAAGAACCTATGCCTGCAACATAGAATGTTGGTCCCCTGTGAGGGACATTAGTACGAGCTAATGTAATGAATATGTAAGGCATGAGATAACCATAAGTGAAATAAGAAATCAATGAAATCAGTGATCAATACATAAATGTATAGATAAGGATGAACGACCACCCTTACTTACGCTTGTGGAAGCCTGTACATTACATGCTTTTCTTTAATTTTTTGTTCTTTGCTTTATAATCTTTGTAAGCCATATGATATATATGACCAGTTGATCAGTGGTAAATATAATAATTAGGGTTGACCCATGCTAGGCTTTCACCCCTAAGTTACCACCCATCCAAGAATTGGGATCGGCCTATGCTAGGCTTTTGCTCCTGAGCTGTCACCCATAAGTCCAAGAATTAGGATCAGCGTATGCTAGGCTTTCTCCCTTGAGCTTCCACCTATAATATAATCGTATAGCTTTACATTACCTCCTTAATCTTTGAGATTGTTATTTTGGTGGTCATAGTGTTTTTAGCTTTGGTTCAATAAATCATAGTAGAGACATGTGAGTAGGGACTCAAGGTAGTAACAATGACAAAACAATAAACTATAACACCAATGCAATTTTTAGAAGCTTAAGAGACATAATAAATACAATAAGAATTTGGGCATCTCAAATGGGAGCATACGTGTATATCAAGAGAGGATATCTAAGTGGACATATCTAATCCCTCAACAAAGAAGGTAAGAAATCTATACAATGATATGATAACTAGATACTTAGTAAGGATATCGATTAAAAGGGGTACATGAGTATGATATCTAGTGAGGCACTTGGGAAGATTCAAATTGAGAAAAGGAGTACATTTCGAGTAAGGACATATAAAATTGTACAATAAAGATGGTAAGGATTACATGAGCCACAATTATACACTAAGACACTTGGGGTGATAACCAATGAGAGAAATATGTAATTATGTGAGCAAATAAGTACATAATCAACTAAACCAGTTGGAGCAAGTTAGTGATGATTGGGAAGTTTGTGTACCCGATAAATCAACATGCTTACCATGTGTAATCAAGGATATTATTGACATATCTAAAGGAAATATGTGACAAGGGTTCACTATGGAAGCAAGTATAGTAATAACCCCACATTGAAGTACTTTAACACACTAAGAGATGGGGGAAGATCGTTAGCTACACCTGAGATCATATGCTTCTCCTTCACCCCATTTTCTAGGAAGAACACTTAGAAAACTTACTTTGTAACACAAGTACTAGATTCATGCCAAAGAATATGGAATCAAATAGCCTTACATACCTTATCTTCTGACCAATATGACTACAACAATTCATCTTTCCTTTTTAAGTGTTACTCTTTAATATAAGGACATAATGAAGATAATATTAGAACCTACTCACATTATAATCCTACAAAAAATAGTATCTAAATACTTGATGGGCGGTAAGCCCATCCAAACCCCCAAACACATGATGTACCACCATACCCTCATTTTATACTTCAATAGAATCTCTATTCAACCATTGTATAAGGTGACTCACTTCCTCACAATAGCAATATATATAAAATAACCCATAAAGAACCACAAAATCCATAAACCACAAGAATAACCCCCCATATCCGCATCTTTATTTCTGTCCCATAATAACATTAACCAAACATTTTTGTTAAGGCCATCCATGACTTCCTAACTTCTCAATACAATAATGTAGCACCAACATTACAATATAGTTAGAAAAGTTGAGCTCACTCTTTCAATTACCATCCCATGAGTTCCAATACACAAGTATGTATAAAATGTGCAAATGAGCTAATAATTAAAAGTTAAGGCAAAACCTTACCTTAGATATTTTAATCTATTATTTTCCCCCAGTTACTATATTTGTGACCTCTAAAACACAAAATAGGAAAGTAACATTAGCACAAGCATTAGATGAAAATAGTCCAACAACCCAAGCTTATGACATGAAATTCTTACCTTAATCTTTGAAAGATAGTGAAAGAACTTTGGTTGCCAACAACTATATATCACTCTCCTTGAATAACTTTTTAATATATTCAAAACTAAAGAGGAGAGAAGGTGATCTTATAGGCTTTTTTACAAAAAATATTTTGAAGAACACTTAGAATCCTAATGAAAAATAGGGAGGTCGTTTGAAGGATAGAAGAGACAGATTAAAATACTTGAGAGAAATTGAATTTGATGATAAAAATATGAGTTTGTTAATGATTTTTGACCTTTAAAGGCCTCACCTTGCTGGCTCATTCTCCTCTTTATTTCCATCCAGCATTTAGCTTTAATTTGGACCATAAATTCTAAGTAGGTATGCACCTTTTGGGCCATTTAAGCTGGTCAAAATTCTGCGTAGGTGATGCACCTACTAGGATATTTTTAGTAGCCTTTGTGGGCTTGGAAAGATTGGGCCTTGGGCTTCTATTCTCCTTATTTTCTTTTAGTTAATTTAGGCCTCAAATAAGTCCATCAATATAGGCCTCAATTTGGTCAATTAGTCTAAGTAGGTGATACACCTACTTGTCACCTACTAGCTTAATCAATTCAAGTAAGCACCTCATTTATTTTATCCTATATTTCGAATATCTTAATCCTTCTACTCTAACTTAACACTTAACTTTAATTTTAAGATTATATACCTCCTTAAAATATCAAGCTTAAATATTTTTTCAGTGATGTGTTGGTTGTGTATGTTTAGAAATATATACGAGGCATTACATCATCCCCCCTTTGGATCATTCATCCTTGAATGAAAAGTGTAGCTAATGGATTGATTAACTCTAGAATTTCTCAAGAAAATTTGCTAGAGTTTCCTTTGTATATAGGACTACACCAAATTTTTGTCTAACTAAAATCATGAATAGAGCCTCACAGGGCATCTCAATAGATATAATACATAAGAAATGAGAATATGACAAATAAAACTCCTTTATCGACCATGTATTTTGATGCAGGTCTTTTTAATTTAGCATAATCTTTCTTATTTTATTCTTTGGACAAGTATATTACATAGAATGAAGGAATTTAAGCATAAATCAATACCTTAAAGCATGACATCTGAGTGAGATATCAAATAAGCAACGCTAATGAAATATGTGATCATGTGAGGGAAGTACATATTTTAAAATCCTCCTATTGGTGCTTGGAATAAGGATAGCTATTTAAGATTCTTATCATATTTTACTTTCTAAGTAGCTTGTTCTATATTCTGGTTTACCCACAATCACTTTATTAGAGGCTATATCCCATAGGTACTTTATCGGAGAATATAACTTTTTCCCTGGTCTTCCTGACCTAACAATTAAAAAATGGCTATAGGGACTTGTTTGAATAATAGGTCCAAGTGGATTTAATATGGTATGGAAAGAGCACCAAAAGGTCCCCTTAACCTAAATGGTTTGGCTATGGATATTACTTGCAAGTAATGGGATGGTATGATGATACCTCCAATATTAGCCTTGGTTAATAAATAGTAAATGGATTTCTTGGACATGTTTTTAATTGGTAATTAATGGCGGGGTATGTAGCTAAGCTGTGGAAGGTGGCAGTCCTAGAAGTACCAAATCTAGAAACTCAGATTTGCTGATATGAGAAGTCCTTGATGACCACGTATGAGTGTCACATTTTATATTGGAGGGATGTACAAGTCATCCTATGGATATTGTCCGGTCGTGCAGCTACACGCACTGGGACCCTTTCAGCAGGAGGAGCTAAACCCATATCGCCCATAGGTGCTTAGGACATCAAAGCTACACAGCCCAGGTAAAGGTTTTAAGTGCAAGCTAAACCCGGTCCCTTTTCCCGACACTTAGATATACATGATTGCAAGCATTATGGATGGTTTTACTTGGTTTTATGACTGGCATTATTTTATCCTTACCCTGAGATTCATGCTAGCAGTCATTCGCTAACCTGATAACGCTCAATCTACAGCTCTCGTTTAAGTGTAAAGCGGTCATTAGCAAATATAGAACCCAACCTGGGTTGGGTGTCGATCCCACAGGGAATAGCTTGGCCAACAAGTAAGCAAGATTACTAAACTTTTGGTGCAAGTCTCATAAAAATGGGGGATTGTAATGTATCACCAAAACAATTAAATAAAAGATGAAAATAGCAAAGTAAAAGAGAAAGATTGTTACGTAAGTTGTAAAAAATGAGAATTGAGGCGTTGGGGTTATGTCCACCTTCTGAGGTATACGTCTCTATTGTTTATGAGTGTGTAGAATTCTGACATGCAATTGCTTATAGAGGATTGTAGTCGATGGTAAATCCAAGCGTCTCTCGACCTAAACAAGGACTATTTCACTTTAACTCTCTCGATCTTAAAGCGTGTCTAACGGTACGAATTCTCCAAGAGGTTAGTCCAGTTACGGCACTAGCTTTTTAGTAGGAAAGGGTGTCCTACTACCTTGACATTATCTCTTTTCCAGACAAATAACTTTTCTCTCGAACAAGTTAAATGTTAGACTGGCGTATTCTTGCGTTTGCAACCGCAAAGAATGTAGATTAAGATGAAGAGAATAATGATATAAGCAATATACATGCCTCGAACTCACAAACTCACAGCAATAGATAGTAACTCATTCGGCTTCCATAACCCCAACAGAGAAGTTTAGTTACCCATGAATGCGAAGGAGATCACGATTGACATTGTTGTTATACCACAAGATTGAGTAATTTCGTGTAGCTTAGGTGGTAGGCGTGAGGCGTGAATTCCTAGGCAAAGTAACGATTCTCTTGTTGTGGAATTTAAGAATAGAAGAGTAGAAGAAGAAAAATAGAATTGACTTGTAAGATGAGATGTTGAGAGGGATGGAAGGAAGTATTGTGTTCTCCCTCCTCCCTTCTTATTCAAAATCTCTAGCATGATAGGGTATTTATAATACCCATATCCTACTCCTACTAGATAAATAAAATATCTAACCAAATCCTACTAGGCTAATGTAATACTTAACCCAATTGTACTAGGTTAATGTAACATTATCATAATCCAAATAAAATAATGAAATACATAACCTAATTGTACTAGGTTAATGTATCATTGTCAAAATCCAGCTTTATGTCTGTAAGTCCCCAAAGTCTTCAGAATTGCTGTTTTAGCCCGGGACAGATTTTTCATGCAGCAGGTTTGGTCCCCCAAAGTCTTCAGAAATGCTGTTTTAGCCCGGGACAGATTTTCCATGCAGCAGTTTTGGTCCTTAGGCGTGTAAACTCCCTTCCCTTCCTTCGTGAGCTTTCTTTAGCGTCAAGTAAGCCATAAAATGCTGAATTATGCATCATTTATACCTGAAACTTTACTAATCATGTTCGTTAGCTCATTTACAGGAAAAAGGACTAAAAGTGCATGAAATATATAATTTGTTCTCAAAACTAGGCTAAAATATGGGCAAAATATATTGATATAGGTGCGTAAATTCGCCTATCATCATAACCCCATCTAGTGGCATCTGTATACCCACACTATGCAGGAATCGACCATTCTAATCCTCATGTTTAGCATACGAACTCAGTATCAGCATTAGAATTGAAGTAGTGAGCTTCTATCCTTTTGGAAGGCATCATTTCATGTTCTAAATTCTCTTTAGACACTTTTCTTTTATTTTGGATATTGGTTTTTACCATGTTTGAGGAAATGTCCCAACCAAATTTGTTTATTCTTTTAGATAGAGGCTTTGTGGTACTTTTGGGGGTTGGTATAGGAAAAATCATTATTGGTGTCATCCTTGGCATTGGAATAAGCCGGTGGGATGACATCATTGGACGATATTGTTGGTGTTTCCATCCTATTACATTTTGAGATTTATTTTCATATTATGTTTTGGTATTCCCTTTGGTTTATGGTCTATGGTTTGGCTTGGTATGGTTGGGAGGTTGATACAGCATGGTTGGACTCGGTTTGGTCGTTCACGATTGAGACCCTATCCCAGAGTCTTGATGAGAACAATAATGCTATCTTGTTATATGTTCGAAATTCAGCCCATCTAAGGCTGGACATAGGTGGTTAGGTTGGTTAACTGGGGAAAGTTCCTAATCCTGGTTGGACTTGGGATGCCTATTATGACAAGGTCTAGGGTTAGGTCATGTCAAGTAAGTATCAGAGCTTTAGGTCCATGGCCAACAGGTAAGTCCACAAAGCCGTGTCGAGTAGAGTCTCTTTTAGGGGTGTGAAGTGTGACACACTCATAAGCTAGAGATTGTAATATATTTAGGAATGTTTCACTTTCTTGGTATTCTATCTTCAAGCTTGAGTTCTCAATCCTGGAATCTCCTTTAATCTTTGTTTGTTCGTTTTTCAGATCATGCCTCCTAGATCTGGAACACAAGGAAATTTTTTCATCCCATCTGGGGATAATGTTAAAGGGGTACATCCTATATTTGAAGTATATCTTTAATCTCATGGTCTAATTCTTGATGGTGCTAGAGTTCCTCCTATTCTGGCTTGTTCTCCTCATGTCCCTCAGGGCAACGTGATGAACTAGAATTTTATCAATTTATTCATGTCATTGCCCAACTAGTATCTTCTCAGGCTGAGCGAAGTATGACTGGTGCTTTGTCTATTGAGGCCATAAGGGTTGGTCAATTTATGAAGATAGGTTCTTCAACTTTTTCTATAGTAAAGGTGGAGGAGGATCCACAGGGCTTCTTAGATAAAATGAAAAAGATCTTTTGGGTGATGCGGGCTACTAATATAGAGAGGGTTAACTTTGTATCTTATCAGCTCAAAGATGTTGCTTATCAGTGATATGATAAGTGGGATAAGGATAGAGGTAATATAGAATAGGAAGGATTATGGGAGGCTTTTTTCTAGTCCATTCAAGGATTGGTTCTTTCTTTAAGAGTTGAAGAAAGTAAATATGGAGGAGTTTATGAACCTCGGGTAGGGGAGGATGTCTGTAAAGGAATATGCTTTAAAGTTCCATCAACTATCAAGGTTTTCTCCTGATTTAGTAGCTAGTATGAGGTCAAGAATGAGGAAGTTTTCTTTTGGGTTGAATAGAGATTTGATTCTGGAGAGCATGATAGCCTTGCTGATTAAAGATATGGATATCTCGAGGTTGACTATTCATATGTAGTAGGTTGAGGATGAGAAAAGGAAATAAGTAGAGTTTGGGAAGAGGCAGGGGAAGCAGAACAGGTTTTCTGATCAGGAAGGTGCTCAGTCTCAGGGTGGTAGAGATGGTGGCGACTGGAAGAAAAAGAAGTGGGGGAGTTCTGCCTTCTTTTCTGCCAGTGCTCCTTACCCACAGTAGTCAAGAGACAGGCGTCACCAAGGTGGTGATGATTCTCGGGCAGAAGTTTCCCAATCTCAAGTGAGCATAGCTCAGTTACTTTCTTTGTGTCTACTTTGTCAATTCTATATCCATCCTCATCGGGGTTATTACGAGGAAAGAAGGGTTAAATGCTTCAAGTATGTCCAGTTAGGCCATCGGCTCAGGGATTGTCTGGTCAATAAAGTTTTTACAGGGACAAATAAGATTCATGTGGCTTCATTTTCTTCTCCTACACCTGGTAGTATGGCATCTACTTCTGTTACTACTCTTATTTCTAGTATTGGTAGGAATAGGTTGTATACTTTGGCATCCCGACAAGAATCTGAGGTATCACCTAATATCGTTACTGGTAAATTACAACTTTTCTCTCATGACGTATATTATTTTCTTGATCTGGGTCCATTTTTTCTTATGTGACTCCATATGTGGCTTTGTCTTTTGGTTTCGATCAGGAAGTTATCTTGGATCTTTTTTCTATTTCTACCCCGATAGGTGACTCAGTTATTGCTAAAAGAGTCAATGGGGGGTGGTAGATGTTGGTAGCAAGCGAATCATGGAGGATCTGTTTGAGTTGGATATGGTAGATTTTGATGTAATTTTAGGTATGAATTGGTTCCATTCTTGTTATGCGTCTGTCAATTGTCAAACCTATAGGGTTGTCTTTAAGTTTCCTGTTGAACCGGTTATAAAATGGGAAGGTAGTTCCTTAAATCCTAGGGGGGGGGGGGTATTTCGTATCTTAGAGCTCAGAGGTTAATCTTTAAGGGTTGTATTAATCACTTGGTTCGGGTTAAAGATTCTAACTCGAAAGGTCCTTCTTTGTCTTTTGTCCATGTAGTTAATGAGTTTTCAGAGGTCTTATTGGATGATCTTCTTGGTGTTCCGTCGGATAGGGAATTAGAGTTTGGTATTAATTTCTTTTCAGACACTCATACAATTTCTATTCCTCCATATAGAATGGCTCCGGTCGAGTTGAGGGAACTCAAGGAGCAACTTAAGGATCTTCTGGATAAGGGGTTTATTCATCCTAGTGTTTCTCTGTGGGGTGCACCAATGTTGTTTGTGCAAAAGAATGATGGTTCCCTTCGGATGTGCATTGATTATAGGCATTTGAACAACGTGATGATTAAAAACAAGTATCCTCTTCATCATATAGATGATCTATTTGATCAGTTATAGGGTACCAAGTTCTTCTCTAAGATAGATCTTTGGTCTAGGTACCATCAGCTTAAGATTAGGGAGGTGGATATCCCTAAGACATTTTTTCATACTCAGGATGGTCATTTTGAGTTCTTGGTGATGTCGTTTGGGTTAACTAATGCTCGGGCAGCATTTATGGACTTGATGAACAGAGTGTTCAGGCAGTATTTAGATCTCTGCTTCATTATATTTTTTGATGACATTTTGGTTTATTCAAAAAGTAAGGTGGATCATGCTAATCACCTTCGTGTGGTGTTGCAGAACCTAAAGTAACAATAGTTGTATGCCAAGCTCTCTAAGTATGAGTTTTGGTTAAACACTGTGAATTTCTTGGGTCATGTTATTTCTAGTGAGGGGATCATAGAGGATCTGCAGAAGGTTGTTGTGGTGAAGATATGGCCTAGGCCCATGACATCATTCGATATCCAGAGCTTCTTGGTTTTGGTTGGGTGTTATAGGCGGTTTGTGGAAATCTTTTCTTCGATAGTTGCTCCTTTGACTAGGTTGACTCAGAAGAAGGTTAAGTTTTCTTGGTCGGATGCTTGTGAAGGGAGTTTTGAGAAGTTGATGGATAAGTTGACTTCGGCTCCAATCCTGACTTTGTGCAAGGGCAATGATGGGTTTGTGGTTTATTATGATGCAACTCGGGTAGGGCTTGGTTGTGTTTTGATGAAGCATGGGAAGTTGATTGCCTATGCTTCTAGGCAGTTGAAGGTACATGAGAGAAATTATCCTACTCATGATTTGGAGTTGTTGGCGGTTGTGTTGGCTTTGAAAATATGGTGGCATTATTTGTATGGTTTTCACATGGATATCTTTTTTTTATCACAAAAGTCTTTAGTGCGAGTTCACTCAGTCTCGGTCTCAGAATTAGTATGATTTGATTTGGGTCATCGTGGATAGGATGACCAAGTCTGTGTATTTCTTGCCAGTGCAGATTACTTTTTTGGCGGAGGATTATGCGCTATTGTATCTTCAGGAGATTGTGAAGATTTATGGGGTACCTATCTCAATTATTTTTTATCATGGTACGCAGTTTACATCTCACTTCTGGTGGTCTTTCCAAAAAGGGTTGGGGACTAAGGTTAGTCTGAGTACTATTTTTTATCCACAGTCGAATGGGCAAGCAGAGAGAACTATTCATACATTGGAAGATATGCTTTGGGCCTATGTGATTTACTATAGTGGCAATTAGGTTGAGCATCTGCTTTGGGCAGAGTTTGGTTACAACAATACCTATAATTCGAGTAGTGGTATGGCTTCCTTTTAGGCATTGTATGGTAGGAGGTATAGATCTCCTATTATGTGGTTTAAGCTATGTGAGGCAGATACATTTGGTCCTAATTTTGATTATCAGGTGATGGATAAGGTGAAGGTGATCCAGGATAGGATTAAAGCTGCCCAAAGTCGCCAAAAGTCCTATGTGGATATTAGGCATAGAGACATGGGGTTTGAGGTTAGGAATAGGGTGTTCCTCAAAGTGTCTTTAATGAAGGGAGTGGTGCAGTTTGGCAAAAAGGGGAAACTCAGTCCTCGGTTCATTGGTCCTTATGTGATTTTACGGAGAGTTGGTAATGTTGCTTATGAGTGGAGTTGCCATCTAGCTTAACTTTGGTTCATCTGGTCTTTCATGTTTCCATGTTGAGAAAGAATCTTGGTGATCCATCATTGGTTGTTCCATTGGAAGAATTGGGTATTTTGGATTCTCTGTCGTATGAAAAAGTCCTGGTTGAGATATTATATAGGCAAATTCATCGGTTGCGGACCAAGGATGTGGCTTCGATTAAGGTTCTATGGCGAAACCATAAAGTGGAAGAAGCTACTTGGGAAGCGAAATAGGACATGAAGTCCAAGTATCCGCATTTGTTTTGTGCTCCTAGGATTCGTGCTCAAGGTATGTGTTCTTGAACACATCTTTATTTTCTGAGTTTGTTAAAGAAAATATTAACATCTTTGCCTCTTTGTTTTCAAACTTTGTTAAAGGCATGTTTGATAATTTAAATGACTTTGTGTATGGTTACCCCTACCTTGTATGTTATTTGGGGACGAATGATCCTAGTGGGGCCTTAAAAAATTTCCTGGAAATTCATTCTCCAGACCCAATATGACTCATGGGTACGAGCCATATGCTAGGGTATGGATGGTATGGTCCTATCATATGCTAACCAGTGTTAGTTGGTGGGATGTTTTTTATCATTAGAATGGTCATGACTTAGGGGTACGAGTAATACCGGTGACTCGTATGGTGGCCAGTGTTTGATCCTCTTGGAAATTCATTCTGCCAGGGATACGAATCATAGGTACGGATCTTATTCTGAGGTTATGACTTGGTTGGATGAGTTATATACTGGACAATGTCTAATCCAAAGGTTAAGGTCTGGGTACGACTGGTGGAAACCAATCGTGAGGATGGGTAAGACTCGTAAGAGGGTCAGTCGTATCCATGTGTCGAGTTTTAAGGGATTTAAGTGGAGGTATTATGGATATTTCCCTACTTACCCTAATTATGACCCAAGACTTCTAATACACTTAGGAGCTTATTTACCCTATTATTCTATTCATTAACACTTAGTACTATTCCAAAACACCCAATAATTCTCTCAAGAGTTGTTGGGGCAAGGAAGCTAGGGTTTCAACTAAGGGATTGCTTTAGGGCTTGCTTTGGTGATATTTTCCCATTAATTCTTTGATTCAAGGCATGATTCTCTTCCCTTATTGTAATTTTAACTAAAGGCATGGTTTATATGATTGATTTCATGGTTTTTACTATTTCATGATTATGGTTTTTCAACTATTATTGGGGGTTTTTATATTGAATGCTTGGTTATGGTTTCCTATGGTTTTATTTATGCTTTTGTATGCATTAATAGTGGTTTAGGACAATTGGATTTCATGGTAATGGTTTAATGGTCTTTGGAATTAGTTTTGGTTATATTATTCTCCCAAGGTGTTTGATGAAATGCTTATAAGGATATGTTCATTGCATTTACTTATTTTAATGGAACTCTTGCATGTTTTAAACAGGATAAAGCATTTATGCATAGTTCAAATGGTTTGAAAAGGCTAAAGGCTAAATATTTATACTTGTGTAGAACACAGAAGTCTTCTAAGTGGATTTAATATGGTATATGGAAACGGCACCTAAGGTCCCCTTAAGGTAAATGGTTTGGCTATGGATATTACCTGAAAGTAATGGGATGGTATGACGATACCTCCAATATTGGCCTTGGTTAATAAATGGTTAATGGATTGTTTGGACATGGTTTTAATTGGGCATTAATGGCAAGGTGTGTAGCTAAGCTGTGAAAGGTAGCAGTCCCAGCGGGACCAAAACTAGAAACTCAGATTTGCTGATATGAGGGGTCCTTGATGACCACGTGGAGTATCATGTTTTCTATTGGAAGGGTGTACTAGTCATACCATGGTATATTGCTCGGTCGTGCGTCTCTGCGCACTGGGACACTTTTAGCAGGGGATATGAACCTATATTGCCCGTGGGTGGTTAGGAATGCAAAGCTACATAGTCCAGGTAAAGGTTTAAAGTGCATGCTAAACCCGGTCCCTTTTCCCAGCACTATTATATGTATGGTTGTATGCATTATGGATAGTCCCTTTTCCCGGCACTATTATGGTTTTACCTAGTTTTATGACTGGCATTATTTTATCCTTACCCTGAGATTCATGCTAGCGGTCATTTGCTAACCCTGACTACTGGCGGTTGTATACCCATGCTATGCAGGAACCGACCATTTTACTCCTCTTGTTTAGCACACCAACTCGGTATCAGCACTTGGAATAAAATGGTGAGCTTCCATTCTTTCGGAAGGCATCATTTCATGTTGTGGATTCTCTTTAGACACTTTTCTCTTATTTTGGATAATGATTTTGGTCATAGTTGGGGGAATGTCCCAACCGACATTGTTTACTCTTTTTTATTGAGGCTTTGTGGTACTTCTGGGGGTTGGTATGGGCGGGATCGGTATTGGTGTCAACCTTGGCATTGGAATAAGACGATGTGCTAACATCATTGAACTATATTATTGGTTGTTCCATCTTATTACATTTTGGGATTGATTTTCATATTATGTTTTTGTATTCCCTTTGTTTTATGGTCTATGGTTTGTCTTGGTATGGTTTGGGGGTTAGTGCGGCATGGTTGGACTCGGTTGGGTCGGTCACGGTTTTGACCCTATCCCAGAGTCTTGATGAGAACAATAATGCTATCTTTTTATATGTTCAAAATTCAGCCCATCTAAGGCTAGACATAGGTGGTTGGGTTAGGTAACAAGGGGCGGTCCCTGATCTTAGTTGGACTTGGGATGCCCATTACGACAAGGCTGGGTCGGGTCGGGTCAGGTCACTATGACATATAAGAAAATTAGCACAAAAGGGGAACTTAGCTTATGAACTTGTGAGCCTAATAAGTATGCAACATGTTCACAATTGAGATATAAAAACATGTGATTTATGTCCAAGTAAGCTATGAAAGCATGTATTAGATAGAACATACAAGCTATAAAGTAGAATGTAAGCAAATGAAATATAAGACAAGTAGCATATGGGCAGATATATTATAAGTCCGATAGTATGCGAGCAATTGAGATAACTCATTTAGAAAATGATGCAAATAGTTTACAATACTAAAACTATGAAAGCATATATACCATATAAGTAGGCAGACCATAGAACATGTAGCTATATAAGAAAGAGAACTATGGAATAAAAATCACGTTGAGCAAGTGGACTATATTGCATGGATAAGTAGACTAATATGTCAATGAATACACGTATGGAATATGAGAAAAAGAGCATATGAAACATGGAAAGATAACTAACTATCAGGCCTATAATGCTTAAGGAAGTAGGCTACGAGGTATATAACATATCAGAAAATGGTTTGTGAAGCATATAACATGTGATATGTAGCATATTGGAAAAGGTCCTATAAAACATATGGAAATAAGTAAGGGTCCTATGAAAAGGCTAACACCAACATATAAGTGTTCTACGACACAGTAACAAATAAAAAATAATCCACCAAGGGAAAATGACATGTGAATAGATGAGTTATGGAACATGTAGCATGTATATAATGTATCAAACTAACCTCTAAAAAAATAGAAGTCATCTTATCGAATCATTCTACCACATTAAGTGCAAACATACTATCACTACAGTTAAATAATAAGTGGGATAGTTCTGCTCATGTTCTTTACTCACCTTAAAACACATGCAATTTGTTTCCCTATATTATCATTCTAACCTCCTATGAATTCTCCTTATCGGTATTTCCTTCCGAGTCAATGTAAACACTAGGGCCATGATAGAAAAGAAATCCTTAATAGTTCATTTGTAGGAGTAGGATGTTGAGGTCAACCTTATCTTTGCTACTGACCTAGGGCATCATTACAACCAATGTTTGGATCCATATGAAAGATCAACTAAGCGAATTACTAATGAAATTTAGAGGCACTATTGTATATACACTCTTATTTACAACAAGTCAAACATAAATGAATAGTACATGCAAAATTATGTCCTGGTTCTAAAAACATTTGTGGGTTAGTCACTTTGGGATTAACTAGATGAGTCTATCCATGCTAACTACTTTTCCCACAACAAGTGAGGGCTAAAAAAAACTTGTGTCTTAACAAGTGATGGAAATTTAATCGAGCAATTTAGATAGGCTATGCATCAAGGGAATTTCCATATCAGGGATTCAAGTGAACAAATGTTACTTTACTCTTCACGTTAATTTTAATAAGCCATCAGAACTCTATACATATGCATAACAAACTATCTCTTATTTTAATAGGGATAATGTAGATGCATCCTTAAATGATAGGTTAGGTCAAGTTTATATCTTCTGATCGCCTCTCTATTCTTGCATGTAATAAGACTAGGCATCAAAATATGCATTCATATTGAGTCATTTGAGTGTCACTCTTATCTGCTTTGGTGTCTAACTAATACCCTTTTTAACCAAAATTACTAGCTTTGTGTATTCTAATTCCACTACAATCAGCCTAGCTTATCACAACTTAGGTCTAACTAGTCAATATTCCATTTTCAACCTTAAAGTGTAGTCATATATTAATCCTCTATACCTAAAACATAGAACTGTAAGAACTGAGTGTACATAAACTCCTATACAAAACAATTGGAAATGCTCATCCTAGAGTTTTCTAACCACAAAAGGGATTGCATGTTATTATTACCTATTTGGGGTGGCCATACACACGTACCTTATAAAAATATAATTGCTAAAATCAAGAATGATATCTAGTAGGTGATTGGTCCTTATCAACTAACTAGGGGTATCCCTAGTAATGTTATCACATATAAAGTTTCACCTTTCTGACCATGCCATTAGCCTCTTTCAACTAATACAAAACTAGTTTAGCAGATTCTATTTTCAAAATTTGTGTAACTCTAAACCCCTATATATTAACAAGATACTAAATGTCCTCTAT
Organism: Capsicum pubescens; assembly: GCA_030864215.1. NCBI lineage: Eukaryota > Viridiplantae > Streptophyta > Magnoliopsida > Solanales > Solanaceae > Capsicum > Capsicum pubescens. The sequence goes on from CM061540.1 coordinate 138,200,303, forward strand.
TGAATTAAATACTATATATTAAAGGAGTCTTGTGGAGGAAATCTCAAACCTAAGAACCATTCACGTCCTCTAAAGCAGCGCACACTAAGAAATGTTTGCAACCCGTCTTTATGAATAGTTACCCATATATTATACAAAAATGTTAATAACCCTATTATATCCCGCTCAAACAACCAACACAATATAATTAGTACAAATGCAGCCTTATGTGCAAGTAACACAAAAACCATTACACTATTGTGGGCCGTAACGGTCGGACTAAATTGGCACACCCTAATATGAATTTCAAAAACTTGAGAGCCTTTTTGTAGGTTGCCTCTCTTGGGCATTAGTGGTGCTAGCCTTTTTGCCATCATTGACCTTAGATATAGTAGGGATAGTATAAATATGAGAGATCAGAGTAAGATTAGGAAAGAACACCTGAACACTGCTTTATCACATAATATGGAATATGAAAGAAAGTGACATTTCCTGAATGTCCAAGTAGCCCCCTAATTATAAATGTGGTGCACAACACATTCATAAGTAAGGCTATTCTAGACACGGCTTTGTAGACTCCCTAGGATGAACCGTTCTGATACCACTTTTCAATACCCAAATACTGGATGAGGAAGAAAACAACTATAGGAACATATACTATAACAATGACCTAGATGAGAAAATAAATCATTATACAAATGAAATCGTTGATAAGAAGTTGTATATATAATACCAACCCATTAGCCGAACCAATACAGATGACATGTAAATTTATGAATATATATAACTGCTTTACAATGTCTACAAAGCCTCTAATGGAATCCATGACTATAAAACCATTAAAATATATATGCTAAAGACTCGGCAAGGCCCTGAATCAAGTTGGAGCTTACCAATAGCCGCTGAGTATCTTGTACTTCTATTGGGGAGATCTACTAGCTAAGAACTTGTGCCTACAACATAGAATATTGGTCCCCCATAAGGGAAATAAGTACGAGGTAATGTACTAAATATATAAGGCATGATATAACCGTAGGTGAAATAAGAGATCAATGAAATTAGGGATCAATACATAAATGTATAGATAAGGATAAATGACCATGTTTACTTACACTTGTGGAAGCTTGTACATTACATACTTTTCTTTAATTTACTATTCTTTGTAATCCAGGAGATATATATGACCAGCTGATCAGTGGTAAATATAATAATCGGGATCAACCCATGCAAGGCTTTCGCCCCTAAGTTGTCACCCATCCAAGAATTAGGATCGACTGATGCTAGGATTTCGCCCCTTAGATACCACCCATAAGTCCAAGAATTGGGATTGGCCCATGCTAGGATTTTTCCCCTGATCTACCACCCATAAGTTCAAGAATTGGGATCAGCCCATGCTAGGCTTTCGCCCCTGATTTGTAACCCATAATATAATCATATTGCTTTACATTACTTCCTTAATCTTTAAGATTATTATTTTAGTGGTCATAGTATTTTCAGCTTTGCTGCAATAAATCATAGTAGAGATATGTGAGTAGGGACTCAAGGTAGTAACAATGACAAAAGAATCAACTATAACACCAACGCAATATTTAGAAGCTTAAGAGACAATATAAATACAGTAAGCATTTGGGCATCTCAAATGGGGGCATAAGTGTATATCAAGAGAAGACATCTAACTGGAGACATCTAAACCCTCAACAAAGAAGGTAAGAACTCTATACAATGATGTGATAACTAGATACTTATTAAACATATCGATTAAAAAGAGTACAATAGTATGAGAGCTAGTGAGGCACTTGGGCAGATTCAAATTGAGAATAAAAGTACATTTTAAGTAAGGACATATAAAATTGTACAATAAAGATAGTAAGGATTATACGAGCCATAATTATATACTAAGACACTTGGGGTGATACCCAATGAGAGGAACATGAAACTATGTGATTAAATGAAGTACATGATCAACTAAACTAGTTGGAGAAATTTACTGATGATTGGGCGATTTATGTACCCGACAAATGAACATGATTACCATGGTAACCAAGGATATTATTGACATATCTAACAAAAATATGTGACAAAGGTTCACTATGAAGCAAGTACAGCAGTAACCCCACATTGAAGTACTTTAACACACTAAGAGATGGGGAAAGATCATTAGTTACACCTGAGATTATACGTTGCTCCTTCACCCTATTTTCTAGGAAGAACACTTAGAACACTTACTTTGGAACACAAGTACTAGATTCATTCCAAAAAATATGGAATCAAATAGCCTTACATACCTCATCTTCCGACCAAAGTGATTACAACAATTCATCTTTCCTTTAAGTATCACTCTACAATATAAGGACATAATGAAGATAATATTAGAACCTACTCACATTATAATCCTGCAAAAATAGTAGCTAAATACTTGATAGGCGGTAAGACCATCCAAATACCCAAAAACATAATATAACACCATACCCTCATTTTATACTTCAATAGAAGCTCCATTCAACCATTGTATAAGGTGACTCACTTTCTCACAACGGCAATACTTATAAAACAACCCATAAATAGTCATAAAATCCATAAACCACCAGAATAACCCCCCATATCTGCACTTTAATTTCTGCCCCATAATAACATAAACCAAATATTTTTGTTAAGGCTAGCCATGACTTCCTAAATTCTCAATATAATAATAAAGCTCCAACATTACAATATAGTTAGAAAATTTGATCTCACACTTTCAAATACCGCCCCATGAGTTCCAATACACAAGTATGTCTAGAATGTGCAAATGAGCTAATAATTAAAAGTTGGGGTAGCACCTTACCTTAGATATCTTAATCTGTTATTCTCCCCCAATTACTATCTTTGTGACCTCTAAATCACAAAATAGGAAAGTAATATTAGCACAAGCATGAGATGAAAATATACCAACAACCCAAGCTTATGACATGAAATTCTTACCTTAATCTTTGAAAGATAGTGGAAGAACCTTGGCTGCCAACACCTATATATTCACTCCCCTTGAATAAATTTCTAATATATTCAAAACTAAAGAGGAAGGAAGGTGATCTTATGGGCTTCTTAGTAGAAAATATTTTGAAGAACACTTAGAACCCTAATGAAAAATAAGAAGGTTGTTTGGAGGATAGAAGAGAGAGATTAAAAGACTTGAGAGAAATTGAATTTGATGAGAAAAATATGAGAGTTTATTGATGATTTTTGACCTTTAAAGGTATCACCTTGTTGCCTTAGTCTCCTCTTTATTTCTAGCCATTATTTGGCTCTAATTTGGACCATAAATACTAAGTAGGTGATGCACCTACATTCTCCATTTAAGCTGGTCAAAAGTCCAAGTAGGTGATGCACCTACTAGGACATTTTGAAGTAACATTTGTGGTCTTGGAATGATTGGGAATTGGGATGCCATTCTCCTTACATTATTTCGTTAATTTGGGCCTCAAATAAGTCTATCAATATAGGCCTCAATTTGGTCAATTAGTCTAGGTAGGTGATACATCTACTTGTCACCTACTGGCTTAATTAATTCAAGAAAGCACCTCATTTATTTAATCCTATATTTTGAACTTCTTAATCCCTCTACTCTAAATTAACACTTAACTATAATTTTAAGCCTGTTAACCTCCTTACAATCTTAAGTTTGAATATTTTTTTAGTGATGAGTTGGTTATGTATGTTTGAAAAAATATACAGGGCATTACATCATCCCCCCACCCTTGGATCATTTGTCCTCAAATGAAAAGTGTAGCTAATGGCTTGATTAACCAAAAATTTCCAAAGAAAATTTTCTAGAGTTTTCTTTATAAATGGGACTTCAAACTTTTGGTCTAAATAAAATCATGAATAGAGCCTCACAGGGAGACTCAATAGATATAATACAAAAGAAATGAGAATATGATAAATAAAACTACTCTCTCGGCCATGTATTTTGATGCAGGTCCTTTCAATTTAGCATAAGCTTCCTCATTTTCTTCTTTGGAAAAGTATAATACATAGAATGAAGGAATTTAAGCATAAATCAATACCTGAATGTATCACATCTGAGTACGATATCAAATAATCAACGCTAATAAAATATGTGATCATATGAGGGAAGTACATATTTTAAAATCCTTCTATTGGTGTTTGGAATAAGGATAGGTATTTAAGATTCTTATCATCTTTTACTTTATAAGTGTCTTGTTCTATATTCCTGTTCATCCACAATCACTTTACTGGAGTCTATGTCCCACAGATACTTTATCGGAGGCTATATCTTTTGTCCTTGACTTCCTGACCTAACAATTAAAAAATAGCTATAGGAACTTGTTTGAATAATAGGTCCTTGGTATTTTACTATCCTTAAAGGGGTACAATGAAGAATGGATCTCCCACAAATTTCTATAAAATATACACATGAAATCATACACTTTCTAGACAATTGTCTATATAATTTATAAGTCCTGACATATTGAGGGCTCAACTTTCCTTGTTTCATAAATTTTATGATGCTTTTCATAGGTGAGTCTTATAATAATACATAACTGTTAATGTGAACTCTAAAGTTTGTTGTACCTTAGGGTAGGCTTTATGCTAATCCATTGTTTAGGGTTGCATTAAAATTCATATATATGCTCAACCTTTTCTTACCACAATACTCTTTTTAATAAGATATAGGGTAATCTTATCCCAGTAATTTCGATATTTGAATCAATAAGCATAAAAAGGCATATATCATATGAACAAATATTTCACATAGAGTCTATGGGAAACATCTTCGGTTTTGACCTTTAGAAAATTTCATGGGAATCCATTCTTCGAACCCAATACGACTCATGGGTACGAGCTGTATGTTGGGGTACAGATGGTATGGTCTAGTCGTATGCAGACTAGTGTTAGTTGAAGGGATTGTTTTTATCATTTGAAGGGGTTATTTTTATCAGTGAAATGGTCACAACTTAGGGGTACGAGTCCTAAGGCTTGGTATGATTCATATCAGTAACATGTATGGCGGCCAGTGTTTGATCCTCCTAGAAATTCTTTTTGTCAGGGATACGGATCATCGATATGGATTGTATGCTAAGGTTACAACTTGGTTGGATGAGTCATATACTAGACAGTGTCTGATCCAAAGGTTAAGGCCTGGGTACGACTGGTAGAAACCAATCTTAAGAAAGGGCATGACTCGTAAGAGAGTTTTTCGTAACCCTATGATGGGTTTTAAGGGATTTAAGTCAGGGTATTCTAGAAATTTCCCTACTTACCCTAATTATGACCCAGGATTCTAATACACTTAGGGAACCTATTATTCTATTCATTAACACTTAGAAAATATTCCAAAATATCTATTAATTCTCTCAAGAGCTTTCGGGGCAAGTAAGCTAGAGTTTCAACTAAGGGGATTTTGGGCTTGCTTTGATGATTTCTTTCCATCAATTCTTTGGTTTAAGGCATGATTCTCTTCCCTCATTGTAATTTCAACTAAAGTCATGATTATATGATTGATTTCATGGTTTTTACTATTTCATGATTGTGGTTTATTAACTATTATTGGGGGTTTAACTATTGAATGCTTGGTTAAGATTTCCTATGGTTCTAATTATGGTTTTTTGTGCATTAATGATGGTTTTCGACAATTGGATTGCATGGTATTAGTTTAATGGTCATTGGAATTGGTTTTGGTTATATTATTACCCCAAGGTGTTTGATGAAATACTTATAAAGATATATTCATTGCATTGACTTCTTTTGATGGAACTCCTGTATGTTTTAAACTGGATAAAGGATTTATGCATGGTTTAAATGGTTTAAAAAGTCGAAAGGCTAAATGGTTATGCTTGTAGAGAACATGGAAGTCTTCCAAGTTGATTTAATATGGTCTATGGAAAGGGCACTAAAAGGTCACCTTAACCAAATGGTTTGGCTATGGATATTACTTGCAAGTAATGGAATGGTATAAAGATAACTCCAATATTGTCCTTGGTTAATAAATGTTAAATCGATTGTTTGGACATGGTTTTAATTGGGAATTAATGGTAGGGTGTGTATCTAAGCCGTGGAAGGTGGAGGTCCCAAGGGACCAAAACCAGAAACTTAGAATCATCGATATAAAGGGTACTTGATGACCACGTGCGAGTGTCATATTTATATTAGAGGGATGTTCTAGTCATCCCATAGGATATTTTCCAGTCGTGTAGCTACACGCACTAAGACCCTTTCAACAGGGGGAATTGAACCCATATCGCCTATGGGTAGTAAGGATGGCAAAGATACATAACCCAGGTAGAGTTTTTAAGTGCATGCTAAACTCGATCCCTTTTCCCGGCACTTATATATGTATGGTTGTATGCATTATGGATGGTTTTACTTGGTTTTATGACTGGCATTATTTTATCCTTACCCTGAGATTCATGTTAGCAGTCATTCGTTAACCCTTCTACTGGCAGTTGTATACCCACTCTATATAGGAACCGGTCATTCTACTCCTCTTGGTTAGAATTTGAACTCGGTATTAGCATTTGGACTGAATTGGTGAGCTTCCATCCTTTTGAAAGGCATCATTTTATGTTGTGGATCTGTTTAGAATAATATAGGTAGGTATAAGATGATGGTTTTCGAGATTGGTAGTGATGGTATCTTAAGGTACCAAGGTAGATTATATATTCCCAATGTTGATGGTTGCAAGAAAGAATTTTGGTTGAAGCTTATGAGTCGCATTATATGATTCATCCTGGTTCAACAAAAATGTATCATGATCTCAAGGATATTTATTAATGGAATAATATAATGTGGGATGTGGAAAATTTTGTGGCTAAGTGCATGGTGTGTCCGCAAGTGAAGGTGGAGTACTTGAGGCTCAGTGGGTTGACTTAACAGATTGAACTGCAGGTATGGAAATGGGAAATAATTAATATGTATTTTCTTTTAACAGCCTTCCGCAGTCGCTCCAGCAACTTGATTCTATTTGGGTCATTATGGATAGGATGACTAAGTCTGCTCATTTCTTTCCTGTGAGGATAATTTTTTTTGCTGAGGACTACGCGAAGTTATATATCCAAGAGATACTGAAGTTGTATAGTTCACTCATTTCTATTATTTATGATTGAGGTACTCAGTTCTTATCTCACTTTTCGCAATCCTTTCATAAGGGTTTGGCGACTAAGATGAGCCTCAGTACTGTTTTTCACCCGCAAAGGGATGAGAAAGTGAAAAGGATAATTCAAGCCTTTGAAGATATGCTCCGGGCTTGTGTATTTGATTATGGTGGTAGTTGGGTCGACCACTTACCTCTCATAGAATTTTCCTACAACAATAGTTATCGCTCTAGCGTTGGTATGGTTCCGTTTGAGGCCTTATATGGTAGGAGGTGTAAGTCTCCTATTGGGTGGTTTGAGGTTGGTAAAGATAAGTTATTTGGCCTTGATTTGATTCACCAAACCATGGAAAAGGTGAAGGTGATTTGGGATAGGCTTCAGACCACCCAAAGTCACCAAAAGTCCTATGCAGACGTAAGGCAAAGAAAATTGGAATCTAATGTTAGTGATTGGGTGTTCTTGAAGATGTCTCCCATGAAGGGAGTAATGCGGTTTGGAATGAAGGGGAAGCTTAGTCCCTGTTATGTTGTTTTGTACTTGATTTTGAATGGTTTTATAATGTTGCTTATGAATTGGAGTTGCCTTCTAGTTTGAGCTCCATTCGTCCAATGTTTCATGTTTTGATGTTGAGAAAGTGTGTGGCGTGATCCTTTGACAGTCGTTCCTTTGGAAAAGGTGGGCATTTTGGATTTCTCGTCCTATAAGGAAGTCCCGATTGAGATTATGGACCATTAGTTGTGGACCAAGAATGTGGCTTAGGTAAAGGTTCTTTAGAGGAATCAAAAGGTTGAGAAAGCTACTTAGGAAGCCGAGGAGGATATGAAGTCCAAGTACACATTCCTGTTCGCCGCTCCGAATAATCATGCTTAAGGTATGTATATACCTTAGCATCTTTGTTTTCTGACTTTTTTAAAAGGTCAGTGTGGGAGTGTTTTTGAGTTACATTATTCCAACGTATGCCTTGACCCATCATTTGAGGACGAATGATCCCAAGGGGGAGAATGTAACGCCTCGGATTTTTGGTCATTGAAAATTTCTGAAATTTTATCCTCACTGTCATGACTATGACTCACCTTTGAGTCGTAGGGTTCCATGACAGGTTCTATGACCCTCGATGCCGGGTCTATTTGATCGGGTGGTTTGTTTCCCCCTTATTATTATCATATGATTGGGAGGTAAGAGCCCCCCATATTATATTACCTAAATGGGTGTTTGTGTCACCTTGATGTGCCAGGAGGTTCGAGTCCCCCATAGTGCATATGTATACCCTCTGGTTCATGTTTCCACACACACTGGGGACCTACCATATGGGGGAGAGTTGGGCCCATATAGCCCATGGGTACCTTCTTATGTTATGACGGTTGAGCTACACTATCCAGGCTAACTTTTAAAGTGCACGTTAAGCCTTGTCATCTATCCCGGCATGTGATATATATGTATGTGCATTGGATTTAAATGATTTTGAACTTTTGATCATGGCATTATGCCATCCTTATCCCTGATTTACATGCTAGTGTTCAACCCACTAATCGTCTCCGGATGTTGTATCCCCACGTGATGTAGGCACCGAAGATACCTCTACTTTTATTGCATAGAGTTAGGTGGATCAGTTTGGTTCGTTGGTTTGTTGTGGTGAAGTGGTGAACTTCCATTCTCCAAAAGACTTAGACATTTCATCAGTTCTTTTCATAGATTAGAATTGAGAGTTTTCATTATCATTAATACTATCATTGTCGTTGTTAGAGTCAGGGACATGTCCCGACCAAGACTAGTTTTTGAATCTTTTGTTAGAAGGCTTTGTTAGATTACTGTGGACTTGGGTGACGTTGGCAGGTTGTTAGGCCGGCTACCAGTTGACGGTTATAGACATGATTTAAATATCATTAAGTTTGTTCTTATGCTATCTTGTTATATGTTCAGAATTTATCTAATGTTAGGGATGTTGTGTTCACCTGGTTAGGTGCAAGGGGGGTCACCAGTCCATGTGGGACTTGAGATGCCCATCACGGCCAGGCACTGGTTTGAGTCATGAGACTACCCATTCAAATTTGACATTTCAGACTTAATGGCATAGTTAAAATTTCTATCTAAGGTCATTTCGACTAAAAGTGGGACCGACGCCTAACTTACCATTTTCTTAACTTCCGATCAACAGCTCGAAATGAGTCTCAGTGCCTCGAGCCCAAACCAAAGGTCCAATTATCCCAAAATCAATATTTTAGAGCTGCTGGAATAGTCAGAGCTGGCATATGAAGTCGTTTGATTAGATTTTTTGCTTAGTAGCCAATTTGAACTATTGGAGGCTTTAAAACAAGGAATTGGCTCTAAAGCCAAATGAACTGCCCGGTAACCAAACTGTCAGTCCCAGCAAGTCATAAATGATTTGGGATAGCTGTAGGAAAGCTCTAATGGTGAAAATAAGTGGAAATACATAAAAAAAATAGAAGGGTCATTACAACCTTCCTCTTAGATTGGGTTAAATTATAGTATCTATATGATGTTGTGCTAGATTTGGGTTAGAAATTAGGACTTGGAGTTACATTTAGTGTGAATTATATTATTTATCCCATTAAAGGACTGTAATTAGGCGTTATTGACTTAACTATTCGTTCTTTAGGTAGAATTGCTATCATAGGACTCAATAAGACTTATTTATCTTCTTGTAATAATATTGGACACCTTAGCCTAGTTCGAGGTAGAATTTTCCTTAGAATAGATTATCGAGGTTAGAACTGGGCCCCTCTGGTCCACCTTAGGTCAAGATTATTATTAGCTCCTTATAGACTCAATAGGCAGGTTACATTATCTCATTTACATTCTTGGTGTTTGGGAGATGATTAGTTTCGATTCAAGTTCAGTGATTTATGATATTAAGACCTATTCATTCTGGCATTATTGACGATATATAAGTTCTAGTTCAAGTTTGGCAATCATGATATTAGTTCTGATTCCAAATCCAGTATATGATATACTAGTTTCATTTTAAGTCCGGCATGGAGAGGTTATTTATGACAGTGATGGAACCAATTCGAATTTTCTATTTACGGTATGGAAAGATCCATGGTTATGATTTTGAGTTGTGGTTAATTATCATAATTACGTGTCACAACCAAACCAGGGCATGGTCGTGGTCGGTATCTTAAGTCCCACATAGATAGGATATCACCCTCTGCACCTAACCACCCAAACACAACACACCCTAAAGTCGGATGAATTCCAAATATATAACAAGATAGCATGAAATAGCTTAAGAAAATTTTAATGTATGTCCATGACCAACCACTGACGATCGGCCAAATGATCGACCGATACTGCCTAATAACCACAGTGGTCCAAACAAAGCCTTCTGACAAAAACCAAAGCTGAATATCTATAAAGTGTCAAGACATGCCCCCAACTATAGCAAAAACAAGTCTAAACAGTCATAGAACTAAGAGAACGAAACATGAAATGTAGACTTCTGATGTATGGAATCTCACTACTTCAACGTCAACTCATGAGCTTATCCCAAATCCTAATCATTGAGAAAGAGGAGTAGAAGCATGACCAATTCCTGCATCGTGTAGGGATATAGTATCCGAAGACGGTTAGCGAGGTGAACGCTAGCATGTAAACTCAGGGATAAGGATAACATAACGTCATGATCAACAGTTTATAATCATTCAAAACCGATACACATAATCAAATGCATATACATATATACTTCACATGCTAGGATAGGAAACAAGGTTTAATATGCACGTAAAACTTTAGCTTAGATTGTGTAGCTCAATCATCATAACATGTACCCACGGGCTATATAGGCCCCAGCTCTCACCCTCCCCTCCCAGTTGGGCCCCAGTGCGTGTAGCCGTAAGAACTAGAGAATAATCTCATATATATGCACATGGGGGACTCAAACCTCTCAACATATACCAAGGTGACTTAAGCACCCAATTATATAATAATTTATGGGGTACTCGAACCTCTTTAATCATGAAATCATAATGAGGGGGACTCGAACCTCCCTGGTCACTTTTACCCCTACATCGGCAAATACAATTTCCAATATCGGTCACTCGGACCTCCACTTTCACAGTTCAGCTAAACAACCCTTATTAGAGCCCAATTAAAACAAGTATCACAAATTTCCATTTGTTGAACCATATTCCACATTAAGGAATACATTGTTGGTATCGTCATACCAACTACACTTTCAAGGTAATAACATCATGCCAAAACAATTTCCATTAACTTGGGGAGAACAACTCCCTTTGTTCATTAAATCAGACCATTGTGTTTCAAATACCTTTTTATATCATACAATAGTTCAAGACTAGTTCAATTTCATAAATTCCCACAGTTCTCATAATTAAGAACCAATTTCACATCATATGGTTGGAGTCATAACCGCTTCAAAAGTCATAATTTTAGAAAATTCACAATTCCCTAGTTCACTCACCATACCTATGCTCCCACAAGTTTGAAACCATAATTAAACCATGATTAATCATATGTAAACCATGGGAAAACATTGTTCAACAATGAACATTAAAAAACCCCAACCCTTGTTTCAAACCAAAATAAACATCTCATGAACAATACTTTAAAACACATGATTTTACAAAATTAACAATAAGGGAAGAGTAACATGCCTTAAACACTAAGAAATTTGGAGAGAATTCTACCTTTGAGCCCTTAGATGGCCAACTTGATAAAACCCTAGCTTGGTTTGCTTGAGGGAACTTAGAGAGCCTTTGGAGTGTTTGAGAAGTTATTTGGATTAGTTTTTGAGTGTTAATGACACCCTAAAGGGGTTATAAGTCATGGATTTCAACTTGGATAAGAGAGAAAATGTCCAGAATGCCCTTAACTTAAAAGCTAAAAAAGTATTTCCTTTAACTATGAGTCAACCACTGACTCATAGCCACTCCTTATGACTCGTAACCAAGGTAGTACCACAAAGGAACCTTACAGTGCTGACCTTACAACTCAGCCACGAAAAACATAATAGGACCCTACGACTCATAGGGTCCAGTCGTAATCAACGCATAACCCATATTGGGACTTACACTGGACATCCTACGATTACCCCTAATGACTCGTAATATCTTTTTATGGCTCATAGTGATCCACTCATACTTAGAAAAAAATCATGTCACAAACTTACATGATTTGGTTATGACTCATCATGAGTCATTATGATGATTACCCTCAATTCGTACCCAGTACAGTAAATTCAATACCATTTTCTAGACACCTTACGACTAAGGTCACATGACCTGTCAAGACATCCTACGACTCGTAAGGAGAGTCGTAGTCAAAGAAGGAAGCTCAAAACACAAAAAAAATTCAAGGACAAAAAACTTGGGGCGTTATACTCCCCCCTTAAGATCATTCATCCTCAAATGACAGGACAAGGAATTTGCTAGCATGATTAGACCCCAAACACCACTACTCTTACCTTTAAGATAGAAAATAAAGATACTAAGGAATTTGCAATCTTTCTTTAACAAAGACAGAAAACAAAATAGTAAGGACTTACACATACCTTAAGCATGATTGTCTGAATCAGGAAACAAGAATTGGTACTTGGACTTTATGTCCTCCTCGGCTTCCTAAGTAGCTTCCTCAACCTCTTGGTTCCACCACAAAACTTTCACTGAAGCCACGTCCTTAGTTCCTAATTGATGGACTTGTCGATCTAAAATTTCCATCAAAGCGTCCTCATAGGACAAGGAATCTGAAATATCCACCTTTTCTAAATGTACAACCATCGAAGGATCACCCATGCACTTTCTCAACATTAACACATGAAACACCGGGTGAATAGAGTCCAAATCAAAAGGCAACTCTAATTCATAAGCAACATTACCAATCCTCTTCAAACCAAGTACAGACCGACATAATGGATACTAAGCTTCCTCTTCTTCCCAAACCACATCACTCCTTTAGTGGAAGATACCTTTAGGAAAACCTAATCTCTAACATCAAATTCAAAGTCCCTTTATCTCGTGTCAACATAGGACTTTTAGAGACTTTGGACGGTCTTAAGCCTATCCCAAATCACCTTCACCTTTTCTATTGCTTGGTGAACCAAATTCGGGCGAAACATGTTCACCAACTTCAAACCACCCGATAGGAGATCTACATCTCCTGCCATACAATGCCTCAAAAGGAGCCATACCGATGCTAGAGTCATAATTGGTGTTGTAAGTAAACTCTATGAGTGGAAAGTGGTCAACCCAACTACCACCAGAGTCAATTATACAAGACCAAAGCATATCTTCCAAAACATGGATCGTCCTTTTCGATTGCCCATTCATCTTCCAATGGAAAGCAGTGCTAAGGGTCACATTAGTTCCCAAACCTCTCTAAAATAAACTCCAAAAGTAGGATGAGAACTGAGTACCCCGATCTGATATGATGGAAACTGGAGTACCATGCAACTTCACGATTTCTTTAATAAACAACTTAGCATAATCCTAATAAGAGAAATTAGTCCTCACTGGCAAAACATAAGCAGACTTAGTCATATCCATGATGACCCAAATTAAATCAAACCACTGGAGAGGCCGCAGAAGACCGGTAAAAAAATCCATATTAATTATCTTCTATTTCCACACTGGCAGCTCAATCTCTTGAGATAACCCACCAGGCCTCAAGTGCTCTACTTTCACTTATTGGTATACCTACACTTAGCCCCAAAATTAGCCACATCTTGCTTCATATTATTCTACCAATAAATCTCCTTAAGTTCATGATACATCTTCATTGAACCAGGGTAGACCGTATACCGTGACACATGGGCCTCAGCCAAAATCCTACCTCGCAACCCATCAATGTCGGGAACAACAACCTTACTTGGTACCTCAAGATACCATCCCTACCAATCTTGAAAATCACCATATTCTACTTACCTACATCATTCTTGATTTGCATCAAGATAGGATCCATCATATGCTTTTCTTTTACCTCAGCTCGAAGAGATGACTTTGCCACTTCTTGAACAATTATGCCATCATTCTCGGAATCTAAGAGACAAACTCTAAGATTAGACAAATGGTGAATATCCATCACCAAATCCCATTTCTCCCCACCCATATGAGATAAGCTTCCCATAGATTACTTGGTAAGATCATCGGCAGCCATGTAAGATTTACCTGGATGGTAATGAATACTAAGGTCATAACCTTAAGTATCTCAAGCTACCTCCTTTGCCTAAGATTTAGCTCTTTTTAAGTGAACATGTATTACAGGCTCTTATAATCAGAATAAATTCAACATAAACCCCATACAAATAATGTTTCAAGATCTTCAATGCAAATACTACAGTTAATTACTCTAAGTCATGAGTCGGATAATTCTTCTCATAACCTTTCAATTGTCTAAAAGCATAAGTAATTACCTTGCCATGATGCATTAACACATAACCAAGTCCCACTTGGGATACATCACAATAGACCACAAAACCATTTGTACCCTTGGGCAGGGTCAAGATCGGAGCCGAAGTCAACTTTTCAAAACTACCTTTACAATGATCCAACCACAAAAACTTTGCCTTTTTCTGAGTCAGCTTATTCATAAGGGCGGAAATAGAAGAGAAGCCCTCCACTAACCTGCTATAATAACTGGCTAAAGAAACTCAGAATATTAGTTGGAGTCGTGGGTCTAGGATATTTCATAACCACCATAACTTTTTATGGATCCACCATGATCTCTTCACAAGAAACAACATAACCCAAATAAGTCATAGCATTCAACCATAACTCACACTTAGTAAACTTAGCATACAAGTGTTGATCCTTTAGGGTCTGCAACATAAGGTAGAGGTGATCAGCATGATCTACCTCACTCTTTAAATAAACCAAAATATCATCGATAAAGATAATCATGAACAAATCTAGAAACTAATGGAAAACCTAATTCATAGGATCAATAAATATGGTCGGGGCATTGGCCAAACCAAAGAACATCATCAGAAACTTAAAATGACCATAAAAAGTTTGGAAGGAAGTCTTAAGGATATCTGCCTCTCTAATCTTCAACTGATGGTACCCAGATAGAAAATCAATGTTGGAAAAGAATTTAGCACCTGGAGCTAATCAAAGAGATTATGAATCCTCGGAAATGGATACTTATTCTTTATGGTTACTTTATTCAATTGATGGTAATCAATACATATTTAAAGGAAACCATCCTTTGATACACCGTGGAAACACAGCACTGTCGATGGTTGAAATAAAGAATTTATACTTAGACTTAGGGGTTGTCTTAGTATATATGATGTGGTTTTCTGGTTATTGCAAGTAAAACAGGTAAATAATAGCCTTGGAATAAAATTGGCAGAAGAACCACTAAAAAGATGAAGTTTATAGATGATATGAGTCAGTATACCAGTCGTCAATATACCATATGGATCGTAGGTCAACTCATAAGCATAAAAGTGGCAAAAGCCAAGCAGAAAAGCTAAGTAAACATAAGATATGGCTATAGAGTATGAGTTGTAAAGAGAGGATACGGGTCGTGAAAAGGAATCGTAAAGAAAACATCAACTCAAGTATCCATTCAGAGTTAAAGTCAAAGAAAATACGAGTCGGAAGTTTGAGTAGGACTCGTATGGACAAATCATAAATATACCAGTGTCCAGAGCTTTAAAAGACAAATGCCCAGGTGGTAACTAAAGAAGACCATAATTCTTATGGTCAAGGTACGAATCATGAGGATGATTCATAAAGATAACAAAAACCTAGAGCCCTAGAAGATTAGACACTGGAGAACATATGATTAGCATAGTACGACTCATAAGAATACCTTATGAGTCGACGAAGCGAGTCGTACCTTGTGCTGACATTACTTTTCCTATTCTATTTTAATTAGTATTTGTGGGTTATTTTGAGATAATATAAATACCTTAGGGTTATTCCTTTATTAGGTTATGCACTTTTACAATACTTTTACTACTTTTTATATATTTTGATCATTACGATTGTGTTCTTGAGATTTTGGGTTCTTATTCAATTGAAGGCTTCAGATTTTATTCATCTTAATATTGTACAATTAACTACATGTTGTCTCTATAGATTATCATAGGTTGTTGCAACATGAACATGAGCGGATAGTTTTCTTGTCTAAGGTTTTGGGAATCCTGGTGGATTAACTACATAAAGAAAGTAGGAGATTCATCTTTTCTTAAGTAGTTGGATGTATCTTAATATTCTTTGTATTAATTGACCTTAGATCTACTGCAGAAGCTTGTGGATTGCCTGCATTTCAAAACGTCCTCACAAGGGAGTTCAAGATTGGGAAAAGAGGATTAAAGCAGTAATTTGAGATTCACATCTATCTTATTATTCTACCATCTTATCTAATCAACTCAAGACTTAAAAGGTAAGAGTTGAATTAATGTTATAGAAAAGGAAAAATAAGGTGATGCCTTGAGACTCAAGAGGTAAAGGGTGAGATTTATTAACACATTTACAAGATGGTTGATAATACATAGCTTGTCGACTTTACATGCAGAGCGGTAGAATAGGTGGGTTGAACACGAGAAAGTTATGAAGTTAAGAAGCCAAGGGGAACATAGTCCTAGTGTTTGTCTTATATTGTTTACAAACTCAAAGCATTCAAGTTTGGTTACTACTTATGATTGATTTCCAAATACCCCCATTTACTTTTTTCCACTGCTCGTGGATTTTAGAAAACTAAGCAATTGTTCAATATTTTCCTTATGGGTTTACCCCAACCTGGTTTGGGTTGCTATATTTGGCATCAATCGCAGCATACTTCTTTAGAGGTTAGTTTTTCATGACACCAAATTTTGGCGTCCTTACTGAGGAAAATAGTGTGAATTATTGATTGAAATTGGTGAAGTTTACTGGTATTAATTTATATTATTGATTTGGCATACGTCGGTTTATGTCAAAAACTAGGAAAAAAGGTAATACCTTACTTCCTTTTGATCCAGAGACAAAAAGAATTCTTTAAATATCGAGAAGGATACCAAGGCAAGTTTGTAATGGTGTTCTTACTGGGGTTCAAGACCTTCATCTTGTGCCTCCTCCACCACCTAATGATCCATAGAATATTGTTGATAGATAGACTGAATAATTATTAGCAGCAGTAGCTGAAGAAGCTAGAGTGGATGAGGAAGCACAATTAGCTGAAGAGGCTAGGGTAGCCCAGCAAGTAGCACTAGCCAGTCTAAGACAAGTGGTCAAGCATTAAGGTAGAGTTCAAATAGGCAGAGCTCTAAAAATTTCTGCATATCAGTATCTTCATCCATATAACAAATATAAGGACATAGGATATGTTAAACCTGCTGAGACAGGATCCATCATACCTCCTTCTCTATCACCCAATGTTAAATTTTACATCACTAGTGTAATTATACAATTGCTAAACTTGAAGGGTGCATTTTTGGGATCAGCAACTGATGATGCAAACATGCATCTTGCTAACTTTATTAGGATCTATTCATCGTATGCTATTCTGGGGGTAGACTAGAAAGCTTTAAGATTAAGGTTGTTCCTATTCTCGCTGACTGGATAAGCATCACTATGGTTAGGGGAACTTTCATGAGGTTCAATCACTACATGGCATAAGTTGCATAGACAATTTCTGAACAGATTTTTCCCTCCTACAAGGATTCTATAGTTGAAATAAGAAATCTATAATTTCATATAGTTGTTTACAGAATCCATGTACGAGGCATGGTTTAGATTCAAGAAGAAGATGAACATAGTACCTAATTAGAATCACATGATCCAATTTGTTGGAAATCTTCTATAGATCACTAAATATCAGCTTAAGAGCAATGGTAGATACTATTTTGAGATGTGCATTCATGCATCTTCGGTGGGACGTTGCACAAGAGATGTTAGATGATATTTCAGTGACCAATTGAGGTTGGCATACTAGAGATACTGAGCTTGGTGTAGGTACATATGCTATTGAAGTAGCTAATGATTATGGAGCTGGTCATGATTTGGTAGCACAAAAGGTTGCATAGCTTCAGACAAATATTAGGCTTCTTACAAAATAATTCACAATAATGAGTGCTGAGAGTGAATGCAATTAGGGCATAGAAATCCACATCTCAAACTTTTGAGACTGAATCTGAAGAGGAAGTGAAGTATCTTGATCGTCAATTGGAGGATTTTTTAGCCCAAGGGCATGGGAATCAAGGATGAAACTATTATAATAATTGATACAGAGACAAGAGCAGAGATCGAGATGGTGATTAGAGACTCAAAGATGACTACAAAGAGAGGACTGATAGATACACACTACCAGGTAGCTAAGATACTAAGTCTAGAATGGAAGAAATATTGTCGAAACTAGTCAAAGTCCAAGAAAGTCAAGAGAGTTGTCTTAAGGAGATTAAGGAAAACCTGTCAAGGCTAAATCAGAAAATTGAGTCACATACTACCGCAATCAAGCAACTGGAGAAGCAGTATGGCCAGATGTTGGCCACATTGAATCAAAGGCAACCTAGTACTTTTCCTAGTGATATGGTGGTAAATCCAAAGAATGATGGTAATGGACATGCCATTACCATTCAGAGTGGTAAAACCACCATAGATTTGCCTGTACCCACTATAGATAAACAAAAGAATGATGATCATTCTATTGATGTGGAGAGTAGTAGCAAGTAAGATAAACGAAAAGATGAGGACGAGGAGACTGTTTTGAAGACCATCCCAAGACCTCACCCTCCTTTTCCTCAAAGGCTAAAAAAAAGCAAGAAAAGGGTAAGTATCAAAAAAAAATATTTATGTTAAAGGAGTTATCAGTCAACATTCCGCTTGAAGAGGCATTAGATGAAATGCCAGGATATGAAAAACTCATGAAGGATCTAATTACCAAGAAGAGTTCAGTCAGTTATGAGCCAGTCAATAATATTCATCACTGCGGTGTTGTAGCTAATAGATCATTGGTAGAGAAGAAGGAGGATCCTGGTGCTTTCACCATACCTTGCACCATTGGATCTTTTAACTTCACTCGGGCATTACGTGATATGGGAGCAAGTATAAACCTCATGCCATTAGTAGTGTTTAAGCAGTTGGGGTTGAGAGCTCCCACACCAACCACCATGAGACTAGTGATGGCAGATAGAACAGTGAAAAAGATGGTATTCTATATGATGTATTGGTGAAGGTGGCCTCTTTTATTTTTCCTGCTGATTTTGTGATCTTAGACTGTGAAGTGGACTCTCAACTTCTAATTATTTTGGGAAGGACATTCTTAGCTATAGAAAGGATGTTGATTGATTTGGAGTTAAGACATCTGATGCTATGACTCAATGATGAGTAGTGATATTCAACGTATACAAATCCCTGAAGCAGCCAGATGAGTTGAGGGTAATATCTATGATTGATGTGTTTGATGAAGAGATAAACTATTCCATGATAATAATGCAGTGATTCTTTGGGATGATATTTCTAATATTGTTCCTATTGAAGAAAGGCTAGGTTTTGAAGCTCTAGCAGCCGGGATCATAAACTTCGACAGTGATGGTATTGATGACTATGATGAGATGGTATGTGCACTCTATGGGAGTATGTCTTATACTTATGCGCCAAAGATGCTTGATTTGTATATAAAAAATAGAAGAACTCCACCTACTCGCCCATCTATTGAGGATCCACCCATCTTAAAGTTGAAGGCCCTCCTCTCTCATCTGCGATATGTATTTTTAGGGGCCAACAATACTTTGCCAGTAATCATTGCAACTGACTTGATGCAGACAAAAGTGGAAGCCTTGTTATCAATGCTACAAAAATTCAAGAGGGCCATTAGTTGGTCCATTGCAAATATTCTGGGTATCCCACTTGGTTTTTGTACTTATAAAATTGAACTTAAACCAGATTGTATTCCAAGTGCAAAACATCAGTCGACTCAATCCTCTATGCAGGAGGTGGTAAAGAAAGAGAGAATCAAGTAGTTGGACGCTTGTGTAGTGTACCCATTGCTGATAATAAGTGGGTCGGCCTGGTATAATGTGTTTCAAAAAAAGGTGGTATTACTGTCATGCCTAATGAGAAGAATGAACTAGTATTGATGGATAGATAGTGTGTATAGATTACAAGAAACTAAATGCATGGACTCAGAAGGTCCACTTTACCATGACCTTTATGGACCAGATGCTTGATAAACTTATGATCAGATGGTGGTTCTATTTTTTGGATGGGTATTTGGGTTACAACCAAATCACTAGTGTTCTCTAAGACCAAGAGAAGACAACCTTCACTTGTCTTTTTGGGACCTTTGCATTCAAATATATGACATTTGGGTTATGTAATGCTCTAGCCATGTTACAGAGATGTATGATGTCAATCTTCTCTGATATGGTACAAGATACCATTGAATTATTTATGGATGATTTCTCAGTAGTTGATGATTCTTTTGATGACTGCTTGATTCACTTGGCAAACGCTCTACGAAGATGTGAGGAATGCAACTTGGTACTTAAATGGGAAAAGTTCCATTTCATGGTTAAAGAAGGCATTGTTCTTGGGCACAAGATTTCAAAAAGAGGTATAGAGGTAGATAGAGCTAAGATTAAAGTGATCGATAAATTACCTCCACCAATTTCTGTGAAGGGTATTGAATCCTTTTAGGAAATGCTGAATTTTACAGGCGATTCATTAAGGATTTTTCAAAAATAGCCAATCCTCTTTATAGGATTCTTGAGAAAGAGGTAAAGTTTGATTTTGATTAAGCATGCTTGAAGGCTTTTTAATGGCTAAAAGAGAAGTTGATGACAGTTCCTACCATAGTGTCCCCTGATTGGTCCTTGCCATTTGAGATTATGTGTGATGCAAGTTGAGTGGTCCTAGGTGTTATACTAGGATAATGAAAATAAAATATCCTTCATCCCATCTATTATGCCAGCAAAGCACTAAAACCTACTCAAAAGAACTATACAATTACCAAACAAAAGTTATTACCAGTGGTTTTTGCCTTTGAGAAATTTAGGTCTTATTTGATTGGGACTAAGGTAGTTGTACACACTGATCATAGAGAATTGAGGTACTTAATGGTGAAAAAAGATATAAATCCAAGACTAATTAGGTGGGTCCTCTTGTTGTAAGAGTTTGATTTTGAGGTCAAGAACAGAAAAGGTACTGAAAATCAAGTTATGGATTATTTGTCTAGACTTGAAGAAGCTATGCATAAAGTTGAAGATGGACTCGAGATTGATGATAGTTTTCCAAACAATCAGATATCAGTAGCTTCTTAAGATCTAATTCCATGGCTTGCTGACTATACAAATTACCTAGCAAGTGATCTAGTCCCGAAAGATCTTTCCTTCCAACAGAGAAAGAAGCATATGCATGAGGTAAGGAAATTTTTTAGGTTTAAGCCTTATTTATTTAGAATTTGTATAGATGGGATTATTCGTAGATGTATACTTGAGGTGGAGATGATGAGCATACTTAAGGCTTGTCATTCTTCACCAGTTGGGGCTCATCACTGAGAAACCCGCACAGCCCACAAAATCTTACAATATGGGTACTACTGGCAGATAATTTACAAAGATGCACATGATTTTTCTTCATCTTGTGATCAATGTCAATGCCAAGGTAACATCTCTAGATGCCATGAACTTTCTATGACTACTATTTTAGAATTGGAATTATTTGATGTATGGGGTGTGGATTTCATAAGACCTTTTATGACTTTTTTTGGTATAAAGTATATCCTTGTGTTAGTGGACTATGTCTCTAAATGGGTGGAAACGGTTGTGATCCCCAATAATAAAGTAAGAAGTGTCGCGGCCTTTTTGAAAAAATATATCTTCTCTCGATTTGGCCCGCCACATGCTATCATTAGTGACGGTGGGTCATATCTTTGTAATTATCTATTCGAGAGTCTACTTGAAAAGTATGGAGTGAAATAGAAGGTGGAAACACCTTATCATATACAGACTAGTAGACAGGTTGAGGTGTCCAATACAGAAATTAAGTCTATCTTGGCAAAGACAATGAATGCCAATAGGACTGATTGGTCACGAAAGTTAGATGATGCATTATGGTTTTACCAAACAGCTTTCAACACTCCCATTAGTGCTTCTCCTTATCATCTGGTCTATGGCAAGGAATGTCACTTGACTGTGGAACTTAAACATAAAGCACTGTGGGCGTTGAAGAAGTTGAACTTATAGTGGAAGGATGCAGCAAAATTATGGTTGAATAAGATGAAAGAGTTGGATGAATTCCAACTCCATGCATATGAAGGTTCTACACTTTACAAAGAAAATATGAAACTACACTATGATCACAAGATTGAGAAAAGGATATTCAAAAAAGGTGATCGGATATTGCTTTATAACTCTAGACTTCGCTTATTTCCAGGTAAGTTGAAATCTAGATGGTATGGTCTATTTCTGGTGACAAAAGCTTTTCTATATGGTGCTTTAGAATTGAAGATGGATGGTGAATCCCCATTCAAGATGAATGGGCAAAGAGTAAAGCATTATATAGGTAGCACTGAAGAAGTAATTGTGATCTTTGAGATGGACCTTGGTGAAGTATAAGTAACCAAGGCAATTACATCATGTCAAAATGTTAAATCAAGTGTTGCATGGGAGGAAACCTATGAGGCTAGTTGGTGAAATCTAGTATCCAACTTAGTCACATCGTGCCACGATGTTAAATCAAGTGTTGCATAAGGGGCATCCCATGTTGTGCACTTAATAATCTATAGGGTAATAAAGGTGTTCAGTGTGCAGGATTAAAATTACAGAAAATAGCTAGAAAGTCTAAGAAGTTAGGTCATACGGACTCTTCACGAGTCGTATCTTAAAGTAACGACTCATGAGCAAGAGTCATAAGGACCTTCGAGTTAAGTCAGATCCAAGTAAGTGGTCATTGGAGTGTTTATGCTTCTTAAAATGAGTCGTACCCTCTGGATACGACTTGTCCCGTTGAATCGTATCTACTCCAGAACCCAGGTAAAGTTATATGGAAGAAAAGACACATAAGCTTTGGTTACGAGTCATACACATAACTCTTAACCAAACTTTCTAAGTCGAGGATTATAAGTCAACCCGGTCTAATCCACTGATTTTAAACAAAAGAGGATAACCAATTAGAGTACCCAATACTACGAAACATAAAATACCTCCATTATTGACCAATTTTGAAACTCTAAATGCATTAGTTCACTCTAAAACACAAAAAAATTTGTTGGGTTCCATCATATTTCACAAAACATGGTGAAATTGAAGAATCTGAAAAATCTCAATACTCAAGTAAATTTTTTTGAACTCAAATGCTTTATATATCAAGTTGAAGTTGAGAATAAGTTGAAATTTTAGCATTTCTTTAAGTGAATATCTATGAGCATTGAAAATTTGGACCTTGGTACTAAAAAATTAAGTTTGAAATAAGGATTTAGGGGTGAACTTGAATGTGTGTTTTTAGACTAAATTAGGGTGGTAATGTTGTACACTAAAGGGTAGGTTGGGGATTGCATATTGGAACCAACTCATAAGTTAAACTATTATGTTGCAGTGGTTATGAGGCTCTTTATAGTTCGTACCCACAAGTAAAGAGTCATTATGAGACTCATAACCACTGACAACATAAAAGTCTAACTAAGTATAGGTTTTGGTATGGGTACGACTTGCCTATGTTAGTCGTAACCAACCCCTACGACTCGTAATAATTGGGTAGATGAATATAAGAGAACTTTGTTTCAGGTTATCTTACGAGTATTGGTAATGAGTTGTAACCTAACCAGTAAACAATGATCTACTTCTATCTATCTTATGACTTAGTCATATGAGTCATGCCCAATTTATACGACGCAGGCCCCCCAGTCGTAACATGAATAGAACATGCACACTAACACCTAATTCTTTTAGTTTTTCTTTTATTTTCTTAGTATTTACTAATGAGTGTATGCATACAGGCAATATGGGTCCGAAAGATGACTCCTCCATGAAGAATACCAAGAAGAAGCATGCCCCAAAATTTGACTATCAGTTGGTAAATGAGGACACAAAATCCAGCAGTAGTGGAGACCTTTTTAAGTACCCCATAAAAAGGAAATATAACCCAAGGTAAGAATGACCTCAGGGGAAGAAAGTCATCGCCCAGAGGACAAACTTCCCAGGGGATCCAGAAAGAAGAACCCACATATCCCACCAACGAGGTGTACCCCCGATTACGTATATAACCCTATTGACTGATGTACCACTAAGAGTACCGAGAACAACCGGTGCCACAATTACTGAGACAGTCCCAGTAGCTAATGGGACGACTATTGAGGATGGTGGACCCGATCTAAGGGTCCACATGATAATGATGCATGAGCTAGTGACTTGAGCTCCCAAGTATTTCCTTGATCCCTATTTTACTTTGTTATATGCACTGGGGACAGTGTATAGGGTTTAAGTTGGGGGTGGGGTGTACCAAGGTCACGATGGGTTATACTTACCGTGTTTCAAAACCATGGCCTCAATCTAAAAAACTTCTGGGAACCAGCATGTTTTGCATATTTTGTTGATGTTTTTTTTGTTTTGTGTGTGCTGGATTAGCTAAAAATAGGAAGAAAATTTTTACTTATGGTAGTAGATCTGATTTTGATTTTGAATAATTGTGCTGAAAAATTGATACCCCTTCTAAAATTTTGTTGATTGTGTGATATGTGTATGTGTAAGGGATGACTGTGAATATTATAATGTTATTAGAATTAGGGATATAACAACTCGGGAAAATAATTTCATAACTGGATGAGTAGTACCGAGCAATATGACCTTGTGCGAGTGTGTGAGGCATTACCCAGTTCCCAGTGTGTTAGAATCTAGAACTTGTCTGGTTGCTCTTACTTAAGGTTCAAGATAGTCGAATAGGATATGATCATAGGCCATTTTTTTAATTCCACTCGAGCCTAAATGCCAAACAAAATGTATTATGAATCCCTTGATCTAATAATTTGAGCCTAATTGACCCATTTTTGTTGAATACATTGATTTCACCTTCCCATTTTACTTATAATGAACCTGTATTGGACCTGGTCCTCCTTGGACACTGTGCACCTTAACTCAGACAAATCGCATAAGTTGAGGGTGGCTATTATAAGGGTGCATAGGGAAAATGAATATGAAGAAGACGTGTAGAAGAAAAAATAAAAAAGGATAGGTGCAGCGAAAATAAAAGAAAAAAGAAAATTGAAAGAAAAGGAAAATAAAGTGAGAAAAAAAATAGTACCTGGTCCAGTTTGAATGTGCTCTAGAAGAAAAGGGGATACATAAGGGCATAAATAAAATAAAGAAAAAGTGGAAAATACATGGACCCCAAATAAAGTGTACTGTCAAGGAGGCATATTCACTAAAAAATCCCAAAAATATACCATACCAGCCCAAAACCTATGTTACAAGTCGAATAAAGTCCTTTAGTAATCCTATCTCGACTGTTTGAAAATCAGAAAGAGAGCATATGGGTAAGCCTATGGTATTCAGTATACACCAGTCAATACTTCTTTGTGAGTGAGAGTTTCTTCTGTAATATCCCCGAATAATTTAGTTTATCTAAAATGAATGAATGGGATTTCTTTGATTCTGAGCGCACATGGGTCATGTTGCTTAGTAATGAGTGGTGAGTTTACCACTCATTCGCACTCATTATTTGTGCACATTTCCTAGGTTTGAATGAATAAACGAGACAAAATCCATGAATAGATGCACTATTATCCACTCTTTATTGGTATAAAGATGAGGAGACCAAAAGATGCGGATTGGAGCTAAAAAGGATAAAAAGGGAGCAAAGAAGAGTGCAGCTGAAGACTTGGACTACGTCAGCCTTGGTTACCGCGACTGCGGTCCTCGCTCTGTGATCGTGGTTAGTCAAGATAGTCAGAGAAATGCAGTCGTGGCATATGACCACGATCGTATAGTCGTGGTCACGGACAGCCATGCACGACCGTGGTCAAGCAGGAATATGCCCAGGGGAATATCTGTAAAAGCACTGAGATGCCTCCCAAGACATATTTAAGAAAAAACCCTTTCCTCTTTAGGATATCTTAGCTCATAAGATATTTTAAACTTGAATACTTGAAACCCTAATCTTGGGCAAGTGTGTAATCAACTTTGAAGGCTAAATTTCTTAGACTTTTTGTGAAGAATAAATGTGTTGGAGAATCCTTATGGCATATCTCTCTTTACTTTCTTCATGAGTAGCTAAATAATTTAGTCTTGGGATTATGTTGAATTAGGGTGTAATTGTGTGTGGGTATTGTTGTGTTTACATGGATTTTAGTTGTTGAGTAAGGATTCCACTATTGCTTAAGCTTACAGGTTAGAATTTTATGGGCGAAAGCCTCAAATCTCCAAATGGCTTTGATGGGTGAAAGCCCCAAACTCTAGAAACTCTTTGCCATCCTCGAAAAAGAGATGGATGTAAATATTAGGTAACTATAAGCAGAGAGGGACATGTTGACGATTTCAAAAAGTGTGATTCTGCAAGCGAGCCCTATATAGGATTTTGTCTTGATTTTGGACCCGAAGCATAAAAATGCAATATAGGTTCCAATGTTCTTATATTGGTGAGTAGATTATCTTTTTTACAGTGTGGCATCATGCGTAAGATTCTCTGAAGGGGAAATCGCCTATTTAGTAGACTTCATCGGACTCCCTTCAGTTTTCAGGTAGGCTATGTGATGTTCCAGCTTTTTAATGAACATTTTACATCATTTTTTAGAGATAATTATATGTTTTCAAGAAACTACTATTGTATATAATACTGGATTTTAGTGTTTTCAGGTTAAGGAGTTAGTTGGAAGAGAAATATGGAAAAATAGCAGAAAAAGAACATCGATGGTGAAACTGGCGGACCGTCAGCCATGCGACGGATAGCCAGGGTAGGCGTCAGAGCTAAACAGAACACTCCAAGTAGAGAATTCATGCGACGGTCCAAGTGGCGGACCGCCAACTTGGACGTCAGGTTTAAACAGAACTCAAGATTTTGGAGGATCCAGCGACGGCCTCTGTGATGGACCGTCAATCTAGCGATGGTCTGCCAACATGACCGTCAGCCCTTAATAGAACCGGACTTCCTGGGACATTAGCGATGGCCCAAGCGACAGGCCGTCATTATACCATCAACTTGGATGCGGCTTTTTTGAGATTCAAATTTTAAATCCTCTACACCTGGGAACATATAAATACCCAGTTTAGGTTTTATTTAGGTATCGTTTATCCTATTTTCCAACATTGAAACTTATTGTAACGTAGTTTTCTCTTGGTATCAAGCTAAAATTTGGGATCTAAACATTTTTATGCATATTTTCTTCTGAAGATTCAAGAACAAATCTTATGATTCTTGTAAGTATTTTCTGAATTTATTTATGAAAAAGACAATGACTTCTTCTTCTTCTATGAAAATGTGTGGTTAAGCTCCCATAACCCTTATGGGGAGCCTTGATGTGAAAATCTGATTGGGGTTGTGAAAATGTTTGATTTCCATAATTAACTAAAGTTTTATAAGCCCCTCTTCACAATAATGACCTTTCGTGGTTGCAAACTTGAAGGGTGAGCCCAAGAACATCACTTGTTCGAATAGAAAAGTGTTTTTTAGGAAAAGAAGAGGCTTTTTGGGAAAAGAAGAGGCTTACATGAGATCTAAAGGTATTAAACTTTGGGTTAAGGGTTGATGCCTTAACGGGATCAACCCACATGAGAGAATAATTAAATAAATTAACGTATTCTTTAAGTTTGAGAGAATTGAAGGATAATCTACTCATTCAAGTTGAGAAACAAATGGGTAAATTGTAGGATTCAATAACACTTGCAATTGAAGTAATTAATTAGAGAGTCAAAATAATTCACAACCTTAGCTGTTTGAACATCTTGGTAACCATAACTCTAGTTTGTCTATTCTCATTGAATTACTATTTGCAATAAAAATCACTAGCTGGAATACTTACTGTTACGAATAACGAAACAAAGTTTACAAACCAAAACCCCCTTTAATTCGGAACCTTTGATCAACAGTCTAATAACAACCACAATACTTAGTGAACACAGTATTCCCTGTGGGATTCAACCCCAACCTAGTTGGGTTATACATTTGACAACGGCTGTTTACTCTCTCGTAAGAGTGGTGCAATTTGGGCATATCAAATTTTGGCACCGTTGCCGGGGAATACGATTGTCAATTAAGTTTGTGATTGTTAATTAACCATTAAGTTTTCCAAATTTTACTTTTATTTATTATTTTTGGTTCATTATAGGTTCATTGTTGTTTATGCCATGCACCAGAAGTTCAGGAGAACCGCTATTACCCTTCAATCCTGAACCGCATCTAATTGGTAGAATGGAAGAACAACAAGAATCTAAAAGACTAGCCAACTTGGCTAAAGAACAGGTTAATCAGCAAAATGACGGGCAACCAGCTCGTGACCCTAATTCTGATGATGAGGATTTGGAAGATGATGATTTGATTAACCTAACAAACAGGAGGCGTGCAAAAAATGCAGTGGCGGCTGCCAACAGAAATTGGGCAGCCAGAGAGAGAGTAAACTACCAACCTGCGATGCAATTTGATCTTGATGATGAGGAGGACGACTTGGATGAAGCTGCTGCGACAGGAGTGATTATTCCACCTCCACTGGCACCTAGGGTAAAGTTCAACATAACCAGCACCGTGATACAGCTGGTAACTCTTAAGCGGTTGTTCGGAGGACTTCCAGGAGATGACCTAAACATGCACTAGGTAAATTTTATAAACATTTGCAAGTCCTTTGATAACCCTGGTGTTGGTCAAAAGTTTATTCGTCTTTAGTTATTCCTGTTGTCTCTGTTTGGGAAGGCAACAATGTGGTTGAACGAGTTGGCCCCTAATTCTATAACAAACTGGAGGCAATTGAAAGTAGCTTTCCTAGAAAGGTTCTTTCCGCCCTCCAGGATGTTATAGTTGAGGGATGAAATTAGCAATTTCAGACAATTACCAAATGAGGCACTACATGAAACTTAGATGCAATTCAAGAAAACGTTAACACAGTGTCCCAACCATAAGATGACTAATGAGCACTTAATGGAGACCTTCTATAGAGCTTTAAAGTCTATAACCAAACCAACAGTTGAAAATGCAGTAGGAGGAGAATTCATGGAGCTTACATTGAATGAGGATGCAGATATGTTGGAACGGTTAACTAAGATAAGTAGAGCTTGGCATACCAGGGATTCAGTGGTAGCAAAACCTACTGTGTCTATTGGTATGTCGGTAGAGCAGCATTAGAAAGAGGAGGAGCGTACCCAATACATAGCACACATGAAAACACAGATAGATCTTTTTACCTAACACTTATTATTCGGGAAGACTGAGAAGGCAAAACCTGTTGGATCGCAAAGCAGTGTTGAGTCTGATTCTGATGAGGAGGTGAACTATCTAAATAATTAGGGGGTTTCGAGGAAATAGCTAAGGGAATCAAGGTTGGAACTATTACGACAAGACTGGTTACAAAGATAGGGACCAAGGGAGTTGGAAGAACAAAAATAATAGGAGTGGACTATATGTACCTCCTAGAAACTGGGACAATGCAGCTACCAATTCAGGCAAGATGTCCATGTAGGACATGATGGAGAAACTATTAATGGGAGTTGAGTTTACTAATGCTGGGGTGACAACAATGAAGAGTGGCTTATCTTCCATGGGTCATCTAGTGAATTCGCACTCAACCTCTATTAAGAAGTTAAAGTAGTAGATGAGCCAACTCTTAGCTATATTTAATCAGAGAAAGAGTGGTACATTTCTTAGTGATACAGTGTAGAATCCTCAAAATGATGGCTTATGCATGGCAGTTACCACTCGGAATGGTAAAGCTTTATCTGGCCCTTTTGTGGGCAAAGTTGTGATCGATGATGTGATTAAAGAAGAGTTTGTTATTGATGAAACCCATCCAGTGGATTTTGAAAAGTTGGATGGTAAAGTGAGTACATCTAACCATCAGTAAGTTGATGAGTTAGAGGAAGCAAAGAAATAGGAGAAGGAGGCAGTGGTTACTACCCTTCCAAAACCACCACCGCTCTTTTCTCATAGATTGAAGAAGAAAGCTGATAATACAAGGTTTATCAAATTCATGGATATGCTGAAGAAACTGATGGTCAATGTGACTTTATTGGAGGTAGAGCAGATGCTAAGTTCATGAAATACCTAGTGATGAAGAAGAGAGCAGTGAGCTTCTAACTGGTGGATAACCTCACCATTATGGTACTATTTCAACAAGGTCTTTGGTGCAAAACAAAGCGGACCCAAGAGCCTTCACGATTCCTTGTACTATCGGGTCTCTTGATTTTGATAAGGCCTTGTGTGATCTGGAAGCAAGTATTAACCTGATTCCACTTGTTGTTTATAAGAAGATGGGTTTGGGAGATCCTATACCCACAAACATGCGACTAGTGATGGCAGACAGGTCGGTTAAGAGACCAGTGGGTATTTTGTATGATGTTCTAATGAAGGATGCCAAATTTATATACCCTGTAAAAAAAATTATTTTGGATTGTGAGGTGGACTTAGAAGTGCCCATAATCTTGGGTCGACCCTTTCTTGCAACTGGAAGGGTACTTATTGACTTGCGAGCTAATGAGCTCTTATTCAGGTTTAATGATGAAGTAGTTTGGTTTGATGTGTACCAATCTATAAAGAAGAACAAGGAAATGAGTGTGTTCTATATTGTGGATGTTTATTACGAGGATCATCAAGAAGTTTCAATAGAGGACAAATTCATTGTCAAGTCTTTGGTTGCTATCTTGATGAATTTTGATAGCAAAAGCATCGAAGACTATGAGGAGATTGTGTATGCCTTGGATAGAATGGTATCATATTCTTATGCTCCCAAGAATCTGAATCTAGATCTTAAAAATTACCTAACACCACAGACGAAGCCATCCATTGAAGAGCCACCAGTGTTGGAGTTGAAGGAATTTCCAGGCCATCTACAGTATGTGTTTCTAGGCAGTCAAAACACGTTACCCATGATTATTAGAGTAGATCTAGGTGAGCATCAAGTGGAAGAACTTATCTCTATACTTTAGAGGTACAAAAGGGCGATAGGCTGGACTATTACGGATATTATTGGTATTCCTTCAGGTATTTGCACTCACAAAATCCAGCTTAAGAAATATTGCACACCGACCATTAAGCATCAACGCCATCTTAACCCACCTATAAAAGAGGTGGTTAAGAAGGAGATCATCAAATGGCTTGATGAAGGAGTTGTATATCCCATTTCTGATAGTAAGTGGGTAAGACCTATCCAATGCGTGCCCAAGAAAGGGGGCATAACTGTTGTAGCAAATGAGAAAAATGAGTTGATTTCGGTCAGGCCTATGACTGGGTGAAGAGTTTGTATGGACTATCGCAAGCTTAACTTATTGACTTTGAAGGACCACTTCCCAATGTCTTTTATGGATCAGATGCTTGATCGGTTGGCGGAAAGAGGTTGGTATTGTTTCTTAGATGGGTATTCTGGCTATAACCAAATTTCTATAGCCCCGGGGGATCAGGAAAAGACGACATTCACTTGCCGATATGGGACTTTTGCCTTCAAGCGGATGTATTTTGGTCTGTATAATGCACCCGCTTCTTTTAAATGGTTCAAGATGTCTATTTTTTCCGATATAGTTGAAGACACCTTGGAGGTGTTCCTGGATGACTTCTCAGTAGTCGGTGATTCATATGAGTTGTGTTTGGTGAATCTGAGTAAAGCCTTGCAGCGGTGCGAGGAGTTTAATCTTGTGCTTAATTGGGAGAAATTCCACTTCATGGTGAAAGATGGCATTGTCCTTGGTCAACAAATTTCAGCCAAGGGGATTAAGATAGACCGATCTAGGGTCGAGGTTATTGAGAAGCTACCACCCCCCATTTCAGTAAAGGGAGTGCGTAGTTTCCTTGGTCATGCGAGATTCTATCGGCGATCATAAAAGACTTCTCAAACATTGCAAACCCACTTTGCAAACTTTTGGAGAAGAAGGCCAAAATTATATTTGATGATGATTGCTTGAAGGAATTTGAAGGCCTAAAAGGGAAATTGGTTAATGCTTATATTATTGTTGCTCTAGATTGGTCAAAGCCATTTGAGATTATGTGTGATGCAAACGGAGTGGTGCTTGGGGTTATACTTGGTCAAAAGAGGGATAATCTATTCCATCCTATTTATTACGCCAGCAAGTCCTTAAGCGGTGCTCAAAAGAACTACATTGTTACTGAATAGGAACTTCTTGCAGTTGTTTATTCTTTTGAAAAGTTTTGGGCTTATTTGATAGGAACCAAGGTGGTGGTCCACACAGACAATGCCGCCTTAAGATATTTGATGGCCAAGAAAGACGCAAAGTGAAGATTAATCAGATGGGTGTTGCTTCTCCAAGAATTTGACTTCAAAGTCAAATATAGGAAGGGATGTGAGAATCAAGTCGCAGATGATAACGCTTAAACTACACTCTTGAATGGGTGTAAGCGATCGTTGTCAATATAAAACCCAACTAGGTTAGGGTCTAATCCCACAGGGAATATGATGTGAACTCAAGTTGTTCATAGTTTAATTCATTGATAGTTTAACGTCTCCTGAAATGGGGGTTTAAGTTTCACAAATAATTGTTTGACACTTTGATTTTGATGTTTGTAACCAAGATTTTATGAAATAACCAGAATTATGTTCACTAGGGCTCACGGTACATGACAGATGCCAAAGGTGACTCAATATTCTCGTGGTGGTTAGGATAAAAAGATATCTTTATCAAGGACATGCTCAAATGTCTCTCGACCTATTTAAGCATCTAATTTCCTAATCCTCTCGGACTTAGGGAATCGCTATAACTGCCCAGATTTTACCTCAGGTTAATCAACCTTGTTACAGCGCTGATTATTAAACGAAGTATTTCTGAGTCCCTATAGATAATTCACTTCCTACTGTTTATGATTTTTTTTCTCAAGAAAATCAAAGTAGGTGCGCCTACTATTTGCAACCAACATACATTAATTAACATCTCAGAATTATCAAGAAATCCTGACACCTATTGAATCTTGAGTATTTAGCACCTCTTCATGACCTAACCCTAGATCCCATAATTCAGGTTAATGAGGTTTAGCCACTCATGATGCAAGAAACAAGTACACAAATTGAATTCATAATTAAGAAGATTAACTTACAACTATGATGAAGATCAAAAAGTATAACTTGAATTGATTCACAAGACAAAACTCCCAAAATATTGTTCTAGAGAGAGAGAGAGAAAAAAAAATCATATGTTGTCAATAAGTCAATGATAAGTCGATGTCCTTCAGAAAACCCTAAAACAAGTCTTTAAATAGTTAACCCTAAATAAGGAAACAAAATAGAAGTTTCAGCTTTTTCTCGAAATAAACGACGACATCAGTGATGGCTTATCAAGAGTCTAACGGCTTATCACAGATGTCGTCAGCTCCTCTGCATTTTTGGCTCTTGCTTCTTAAGGCTGACGATGATGTAGATGGACTATCACCATCTTGACGACGTGTCATGGATATTGTCACAAAAATTTCTTCAACTTCCATCTTCTGTTTAAGTCTGACGACATCCTTGACAGCTTATCACCAGGCTGACGACATGTCATGGTCACAAAACTGTCTTCCACTTCCATCTTCTGTTTAAGGCTGACGACACTTCTGATGCCTTATTACCATCCTGACGCCTTATCACAAAGTATCATCACAACTTCAACTCATGCCAAATATCTGGTTAAGTCTAACAAC
Source organism: Capsicum pubescens (assembly GCA_030864215.1). Taxonomy (NCBI): domain Eukaryota; kingdom Viridiplantae; phylum Streptophyta; class Magnoliopsida; order Solanales; family Solanaceae; genus Capsicum; species Capsicum pubescens. The sequence continues at coordinate 138,234,090 of CM061540.1, forward strand.
AACTGTGATAGCGTATCACAGGGCTGACAACTTATCACAGATGTCATCAGCCACACTTCTCTTCAGATTCCTCCATATTTCAACTTCTTTGATTCCATTCTTATTGTTTCTCTATCCCATCAGCTTAAACTATAAAATCAGACAAAAAATCAAAAACGACAAAAGTTGCTTAAGACTTCACAATTATTCTTAGTTAAAGGTCTTAAATGTGTTAGCAATTGGTCACATATCAATACCCTCAACTTAAAACAATTTCTTGTCCTCAAGAAACTTAACATAACTAAGAGAATACATAGAATATTCAGCAGCCAATTTTCTCTTTTAAGCTCAAAACATAGTTACCACTTCCACGGTCCATCCAATTAAAACCAACTGTGTATGTCATTGAAGAACAATAATGTAACACAAAGGACTCAACCGATGGCATCAATCTTAGCCACTGCAAATATTCATATACCATTGTTGCACTATCTAAACAAGCAAGTAGCTATCAATAATACCATTGTTCTCTCACAATAAAGAAATCTCCCTCCTCACATATAATAAACCAAAAATTTAAACATGGGGATCACCAAAAGACTCTCACTCTCAAAATGAAGTTCCAATTAGTGTATGCCAATTACCATAGGCTTGCCCTTATTTTCACTACCAAGACCTTCAGATAGGCCAGATAGGATCATTATAGGACTTCTTTTATCCTTATAATGTAGGTTGGGGATGGTATGGTATTCAAGGTCATTTAAAGTAACTATGCCTCTTTGACACTTCACTACTCTCTTGGGGATCACTTATTCACCTCTTTTTCATTTTCTTTTCCATTGATCGTGCATGCTCAAGTTGGGTGCCTCTCTTTTTTTTTTTAGAATAGCACCCAACTTTTATTCATCTTTTTCTTTATTCTACCCTTCTTCATACTCATCTTACACCATGCACCCCTATGATAGCCACCCTCAACATAGGTTGTTTGCCTAGGTCAAGGTGTACAGTGTCCAAGGAGGACCAGGGCCAAACAGGTTCATTATGATATAAATGGGAAGGTGAAAGGTGTCATAAGCAAAAAATAGGCTAATTAGGCTCAAAATAGGGATCAAGGGATATAATGCACATAGGGTAGGTTGTTTAGGATAAAATTGGGTTAATCAATAAAATGGCCTATGATTCTTTCCTAACCTCTATCATTTAACCATGGTAAGACTAACTAGGAAAGTTCTGGCTTTCGTATACAGAGGGAATTAAGTAGTTGCTCACACACATATGGCACACAAGTATATCATAGGTCACCACTTATCTAGTTTATGCAATTGTTCAAAGTAGGTATGCCTACTATTTGCAACTAACAGACATTAATTAACATCTCAGAATTATCAAGAAATCCTGACACCTATTGAATCTTGAGTATTTAGAACCTCTTCATGACCTAACCCTAGATCCCATAATTCAAGTTAATGAGGTTTAGCCACTCATGATGCAAGAAACAAATACACAAATTGAATTCATAATTGAGAAGATTAACTTACAACTATGATGAAGATAAGAAAGTATAACTTGGATTGATTCACAAGACAAAACTCCTAAAATATTGGTATAGAGAGAGAGAGAGAGAAAAAAAAATTGTTTGTTGTCAATAAGTTAATGATAAGTCAATCTCCTTCAGAAAACCCTAAAACAAGGCTTTAAATAGTTAACCCTAAATAAGGAAACAAAATAAAAGTTTTAGCTTTTTCTCGGAATAAATGATGACGTCAGTGATGGCTTATCACAGATGTCGTCAGCTCCTCAGTATTTTTTACTCTTGTTGCTTAAGGCTGACGATGACACTGACGGCCTATCACCATCTTGATGACGTGTCATGGATGTCATCATAAAACTTTCTTCAACTTCCATCTTTTGTTTAAGTTTGACAACATCCTAGACAGCTTATCACCAGGCTGACGACGTGTCATGGATGTCATCACAAAACTCTCTTCAACTTTTATCTTCTGCTTAAGGCTGACGACGCTCTTGACGTCTTATCACCATCCTAACGCCTTATCATAAAGTATCTTCACAACTTTAACTCATGCCAAATCTCTAGTTAAGTCTGACGACAACTTTGATAGCCTATCACAAGGCTGATGACTTATCACAGATGTTATCAGCCACACTTTTCTTCAGATTCCTCTAGATTTTAACTTTTTTCTTCCGTTGTTGTTGGTTCTTTATCCCATCAGCTTAAACTGTAAAATCAGACATAAACAAATCAAAAACAACAAAAATTTCTTAATACTTCACAATTATTCTTAGTTAAAGGTTTTAAATATGTTAGTAATTACTCACACATCAGCATACCACTTGTCTAGAGTGGAGGGATTTCAAGCACTTGAGGATGGGATAGAAATTGATGATACATTTCCAGATAAGTAAATCTTGGCTGCTGTGTTAGAAAGAGTGTTGTGGTATGCAGACTTTGTAAACTATGTGGTGAGCGAGATTATTTTAGAGAACCTTTCTTTTCACCAAAGAAAGAAGTTTCTTCATAATGTGACACATTACTTTTGGGATGATCCATACTTGTTTCGGTGCTGTGCAGATAATATTATAAGGAGGTGTATCCCAGAAGTGGACATGCTGAACATTTTGGAAGCTTGCCATACCTCTCTGGTTGGAGGTCACCATGTAGGTCACAGGACTGCTAGGAAAGTGTTGCAAAGTGCCTACTATTGGCCTACTTTATTCAAAGATGCTTATGAGTTCATACGGAGATGCGACTAATGCCAATGACAAGGGTCAATCTCAAAGCACCATGAGATGCCTTTGACCAAAATAATGGAAGTGGAATTGTTTGATGTCTGGAGCACGACTTCATGGGGCCATTCATGAGCTCATATGGGATGAAATACATTCTAGTTTTTGTTGATTATGTGTCAAAATGGTTTGAGTCCATCACGTTGCCAGATAATGAAGGGAGGAGAGTTATTGCGTTCCTTAAAAGGAATATTTTCTCTTGATTTGTGGTACCTCGCACCATTATAAGCGACGGTGGATCTCACTTTTGCAACTGAGTATTTCGATCTACATTAGCAAAGTATGGTGTTAAGCAACATAAGAAAGTAACTCCATACCACCCACAAACCAATGGTCAAGTAGAGATTTCAAATAGAGAGATCAAAGTCATTCTTGCTAAAACGATGAATGCAAGTAAACAAAATTGGTCCAGGAAGCTTGATGATGTCTTATGGGCATATAGAAAATCTTTCAAGACACCTATCGGTATGTCACCATATCAATTGGTTTATGGAAAGGCATCTCACTTACCGATTGAATTGGAGCATAAGGCGTTGTGGGCACTCAGGAAGCTGAATTTGAATTGGAACGAGGTAGAAGAGTTGAGATTGGGATAGCTAAATGAGATGGATGAGTTCCATCTCAGTTCTTATGGAAGAGAAAATCTTTACAAAAAGAAGATGAAAAAGAACCATGACCAGAGGATTATAAAGTGAAACTTTCAGAAAGGTTATTAGGTACTTTTCTTTATCTCTAAATTGAAGCTATTTCCAGGTAAACTTAAATCCAAATGGTCTAGACCGTTCAAAGTTAACCAAGTCTACTCATCTGGAGTAGTTGAACTTAAAAATAAAGACGGCATTATCTTCAAAGTTAATGGGCAACGAGTGAAGCTGTATATCTGTCCAATGGACTCGATAAAGTGCATAACTACTATCTATCTCGATGAAGTCTGAGTAATTGAGATAAATGAGTTGTGCTGCGACATTAAATCAGGCGCTATTGGGAGGCAACCATAAAATATTATTGTAATCATAGTTATATTTCATTTATTGTTCTTGTTCAATCTGATGTGTTTCTGAAGTGTACAGGGCTAAAAATTTAGAAAGAAAGGAGTTCTATAGTTGAAAAGGGGGTTGACAGGAATACCGACGGACCGTCAGGATCCTGACGAACCATCACTTGAACCGTCAAAGCCATGTAAAAAATTGGACATTCTGGATAAGGCTTGATGGTTGAGTTGGAGGACCGTCACTTCCTTCGTCGCACTGAGGCTGAAATTCTGAGATACTGGAATGGACTGACGGACAGGTTGACGAACCGTCGCGTCTATGACAGACCGTCGACTAAGCTATTGCAGCAATGCATAATTTCCTGGTCTCTAGTAAGATGTGATGGACAACCAGATAGACTTTCGGGCACCCGAAGGACCTCGAGTTGGCCGTCGATGAAACCCTAAGTGTGGGTCAGGTCAGGCTGATCTAAAACGTTATTTAAATCTGAAGAAATTAACCCAATTATCTTTTAAACTGATAAAAGAAAATGGTTACAGACGTTGATACCTTTTCAAATTATGCAACTGTTTAACTCCTAAATTCAAAGAATTTGGAATCGGTTACTACCCTTTAGGACTCTCCCTTTTCTTTTATCTCTTATTTAAACACACACATCTTTCTCTTCTCCTCATCACAGCCAAAGTAAAAATCACTGACAAAAGCCTTAAGTTGTTTTTTTCTGAAGTTGCAAGTTGAGTGTTGAATAGCACTCTGAAGCCAAGGTATGATCAAACTTCTTTCAAATTTTGGTTGCAATAATGAATTCAAATGCAAGAAGTTTTCAATACTACAAAAAAATGTCATCTTATTTTTTTCTTTTGCCTTGTTGATGCTATTTTTGATTGTCAAACTCTACTATACTCTATTTTTGGGTGAAGTCTGAGTAACCCATGTGCTTAAAGTAGAAAAATTTGTACTTAAATGTGAAATCGATGTCGTTGTGATGTTGAAAATTGACTGATGTACATCAAGTGTTTGTAAAAATATCAAAGTGAAGTTTAGATTGAAAAGGCTGCTGACGGTCACCTTTGTGAACCGTTGGATCTGCAACGGACCACCGGGTGGACCGCCGCAAAAGTTCAAAAATTTTTACTCACTGGATAAGACGCGACGAACCACTTGGTGGAACGTCAGTAACCTGATGGACCAACACTTTAACTGTCGCAAGACTCTCACAAATCATCACCTACTAGTTAAGGCTGACAGTCAATCCAGCGGACCGTCGCAACATTGATGGACCATCAGGTTGACCGTCAAGCCATATTTTCAATTATTTTTAGACTATTTTAACCTGTGAACTAATTCCTTGTCCCATTTTCAGGCATTATGGCACGCAAACTCCCTTTGACCAGAGATGGGGGTAGAGCACGAGGAAGAAGTGAGTCGGCTAAAAGTGTGAAGGCACCCTCCTTTTACACCCAATAAAGAGATAGGACAATCCCTACACTCTTCCAGTCTGAAGAGAAGAGTGAGAGCAGGACTAGCAATACCAGTTCGAGCCCAGCTGAGGAAGGGTTCAATACATCCAACCCCAACCCCGTTGAGGAGAAAACTAGACCTGTTGAAATGGATACCGAAAAAGCGAATGTAATCAAAAGAAAGGACCTTCAAATGAGGGAAGCACTTAGGTGGAAACTCAAGGGATCATAAGATAAACTCTTTGATGGATTGGAGTCGATAGCAAGCAGGGAAACCAAAAGGCCATGCACTGAAGAGTACCAGATAGTGACAATGGGGTTTCATGAATACCCCAAGATAGAGCATCGCTTTAATGAGTACAAATTATCCTAGATGAGAAAGCCACCCAGATCATATCAGTCGAATTTGGTAAGGAAGTTCTTTGCTAATTATTTGGTATTGGCAGAAAAGGATTGTCCAAAGGGCTCGAAGATCTTAGATTTTCCCAATAGGGAGTCAGTCCCAGTCTGAGGAGTTAACATTAATATATCGGCTTGAACCATCAATAGGATATTGTTTGGGTATGACTATGAAGCACCACTTGTTGTTCCTGATCTTAAGTAGCGGCTAACATCTGCATCGACTCAGAGACCTTGGTTGGCTGGGCTGCTGATTGATAATGGTAACCACTCCTGGGCAACCAACCCATGTGAGTGTATTGCTAATTCCTCTCTTAGATTTAGAGCTAAGTTCTGGTGAGCTGTTGTTAGATTGAGGTTGGTGCCAATTGGAGGTGATACAAATTTAGATAGCCATAGGGTGGTGTTAGTGGCTACTTTAATTTAAGGGTTGAAGATTGATTTTGGCCAAATAATTGTTGATGAACTATTTTTAAGGGCGCATAAAGTGGCAAGTGCACTACGATTCCCGTGTCTAATCACGGAGTTATGCAGGCAAGTGAATATACCCTTGATTCGAGGTGCTGATAATAAATTCTGGGAGATACATAGGCAAGACATTGAGAAATCAAAAGATGATACAAAGTTTGAGATGCGGGTCACTAAACCTCCAACCTATCAGACGTAATCCGCGCCAGCCCCAGACACTTCAGAAATCCCCACAGTTATGTCGTTGCCCATCGCCACTTATGTGAGGCCGGATTATGTGCCACCAAGTACATATGCAGGGTCAGGGTCTATGCCACCAATGGGTGGGGTAGATTATATAAAATATAGGTTGACGTAAAAGAATTTCACCAAGTCGGTATAGTTGCAGAAGAAATTTTGGAAACAACTGGACACATGGGCTTCACAATTCAAGCCTTTTGTTGATCAAATTGTGGCAAAAGAAATCCGTCCATTCCAAAACATTAAGCTAAGGTTGGATTGCATGGAAGACCGTATCAACAAGAGGTTCGATGAAATGTCCATTCCAAATCTATCCAAGTTCATGGTGGAGTTTAAACAGGAATAGGCTAACATAGCAGAGTTGAAGAATAGGTAGTCGTAGAAGCCCATATTTTACCCATCCCTGGTGATGAGTGATGAGGATAAAGGAATTGTTGATTTGATGGGAAAGCCACTGAAAGACAAAGGTAAAAAGCAAGTTGATGAAAGTGCAAAAAGGAAAGTTGCGAAAAGAAGAAAGAGAGAATCAATGATACCTAAAGAGAGAGAGAAGTATGATATGAGGAAAGCTTCAAAAAGATCAAGGAGAGATAAGAAGAGAAGACAAAAGAAGGCAGCAGATGAAACTGCAGGAGTTTTTATGAGTTTTGTCGCAGCAAGGGGGCCCAGTTCAGACCCAGATCCAGTGATACCTTCAATTCTGGAGGATGAGATTATGAGTACCCCTACAACGATAAGGGTCAATATTGCAGAAGGTGAGGACACTGGTTCCTCACCACATTTCACATATGACTCAAATGAATAAGAGGTATTAGAAGTATTCCCCTTCTCTGTACTTTAATTAAATACATTAAGGACAAAGCATTTATTTTTTATGGGGTGGGTGTACTTGTACCATGGGGGGTTTTATTGCCGATGTTCTTTTCCTCCCGTGTGCTATCGAGTAGAACTGGCATATCTAGGATTGAATTTTTCTTTTCTTAGGTTGTGATGTAAATATTTGTTGTTATTTTTTATTTATAAAAGTGTCTTTTATTTTAGCATCTTGGTGTGTATATGGATGATGAATGATGTTGGCATAAGGCTATAAACATATTTGTATGACTTTTTACTCCTGTCTTTTAGCATATGTGAGCAACCTTTAGTGAATGTGTAATTGGCATTATAATATAAGATATGAATGACATGTGATGAAAATCTTAAGAGTAGTAGAATGAGTTTGATTCAGTTGCTTGTGTGTGCGAGTACTTGTGTTAGTTCTTGCATAGTTTGGTACCCAGAACTTGCCTGGTTCATTGATGTCATTTTGTGGTTCATTTTATAGGATAAGATAGCAGGTCTCCTTGTATATTCAGTCCACTTAGCCAAAATAATTAACCCCACCAAAAAAAAATTCCATATTTGAACCCTTTTTGAGTTTGTATTAGTTTTCTTCAGCACTAATAACTCTAATTAACTCTAATTAACTCTCTTTAGGTTGTTAACACCTAACTCTGGCCCTGGTCCGATATTGGACATTGTGTACCTAAAATTAGGCAAAACACCTAAGTTGAGGGTGGCTATTGTCAAGAGGTTAGCTATCTAATGAAAAGTTGGTTTAGAGCTTAGTTTGAAGCATTTGGCCCTAGTCTATTCAAGACATTATGCACCTTGACTAGCTGCATCAGTATAAATTGAGGGTGTTTGATGCTTGCATGTATATAAAAAGGGGTATTATGGTAAAGTGTAAATGAATGAGAGAATGGTAAGTGAGCTAATAATGCAGTAGCCTTGGTGGGTAGAATTCAATAGCAAAGAGAGTTAAGCCACAATATTGAGTAACTTTTCCTAAAATCCTCTCTTACTTAGCCTGAAGCCTCAATAAAATCCTAGAAAAGACCTGTTTGGTCTTGGCAAATCAACTACAAGGGAGCGTTAGATAATAAAGGCAAGCCTATGGGTATGTACGTTATGCTTGTAAATTCTTTGATGAGTGTGAGAGTTTTAATTTGTATCCACAAACTATAAAGAATGGTGGATTTAATTAACTTTGAGGGCAACCTGAGTTACACTTAGTTTGTTGATCTCTGTGGGATATGATATCTATGTTTGTGTATGTTGAATCATAATCAATGTTGGTAGTATATCCTGATGTGTTAAGCCCATATGAGTGAGATGACAAATAAATGGTTGTACGGAATCTAATTCAATGGTCGATTGCCTGTTATTGTGTTATTCATATATGCAATTTGATGTTGAGTTGCTTGAGGACAAGCAATTGTCTTAAGTTGAGGGTGTTGATGTTTCGGCTTTTGAAGAAACATTTTACATCATTTTCAAGAGATAATTATATATTTTCAAGCAACTATTGTTGCATCTAATACTGGATTTTAGTGTTTTTGGGTTAAGGAGTTAGCTGGAAGAAAAACATAGAGAAATAGCAGAAAAAGGACATCGATGGTCAAATTGGAAGACCGTCAGCCATACAACGGACTACCACGGTAGCCGTCAGAGCTAAATAGAATGCTCCAAGTAGAGAATTCATGCAATGGTCCAAGTGGTGGACCGTCAACCTTTTAGCGGACCACCAACTTAGCCGTCAAGCTTAAGCAAAACTCAGGATTTCATAGGATCCAACGACGGACCATCAATCCAGCAATAGTCTGCCAACATGACCGTCAGCCCTTAACAGAACTAGACTTCCTGGGACATTCAGTGACGGACCGTCAGGCTTCCGACGAGCCATCAGTTAGACCATCAACTTGGACGCAACTTTTCTGAGATTCGAATTTTAAATCCTTTACACCTGGGAACATATAAATATCCAGTTTAGGTTTTATTTAGGTATCTTTTATCAATTTTTCAATATTTAAACTTATTGTAACATAGTTTTATCTAGGTATCAAGCTAGAATTTGGGATCTAAATATTTTTATGCATATTTTCTTTTGAAGATTCAAGAACAAATCTTGTGATTCTTGTAAGTATTTTCTGAATTTATTTATGAGAAAGACAATGACTTCTTGTTCTTCTTCTTCTTTGAAAATGTGTGGCTAAGCTCCTATAACTAGGGTAATTAGAGATTTGATGTGAAAAGCTGATTGGGGTTGTGAAAATGTTTGATTTCCATAATTAACTAAAGTTGTATAAGCCCCTCTTCACAATAATGACCTTTCTTGGTTGCAAACTTGAAGGGTGAGAATAATAACATCACTTGTTCGAATAGAAAAGTGTTTGTTAGGAAAAGAAGAGGCTTACATGGGATCTAAAGGCTTTAACCTTTGGGTTAAGGGTTGATTCCTTAATGGGATCAACCCACATGAGAGAATAATTAAATTAATTAACATAGGAGCCCGCATTGGGTTAATTAAATTAAATTAATTAATTATGGTTATTACTTCTCTTTGATTGCACCATCCGGGCTTATAGGAGCCCGCATTGGGTTATTTATTTTATTTGTACCTTCTGGCTTATGGGAGCCTATTATGTAGAGATAGTTATGATTTTTTTAATATTATTATTTCAATTATTTATTTTTCATTATTTGGAGTGTTATTCCAGGTTTGCCCTCTTTCCTCGACTAGTATTAAGATTTAGTTCAGTCGATCGATGATGCCTACTAAGTATTCATGGTTTTGGTACTCATACTACACTTCTGTACCTTTTTGGTGTATATCTGAGTAGTAGCTGTCATTGTTGTCATTGTTGTCATTGTTATTGTGTTGGTCAGAGTTCGGAGATAGGGTGAGCTCTTAGAGCTGGAGTTGGCTTTTTCTCCATCTTTTGTATTTGGATAGTCTTTCTATTTTCGAGGTTGTATTTTTTACTAAGATAATGCATGTATTCTTTTGATTAGAGGTTGTTGTACCTACTTTACTAGGTCATGGATGTTGTTACTCATCTTTTATTCCTTTCTGTTATGATATTATTATCCTTATGTCTATAGCTTGTAATTCTTTTACTTTCATATTCCCGATATTTATGCTGTGTTCCACCAACTATCCATTGCTTATAGCTTCAGACTACGATTTGACTCACCTACTGGTGAGATAAATTAGGTGCCACCATGACTCGTGAAATTTAGTTGTGACAGGTATGGAGACCTGAATATTTTGTAGGGTTTTCTAATCCTTACAGCAGGGGTTATTGCATCATCTTTATGAACCTTAATGCTTGGAAATTATGTTAGTCACTGTCTATCACAGAGGTAAAATTACCTATCGGTTATTCAGGATGGACTAACAACATTCAATCTTTCTACCACTTGGTGCAGCAATAATTGTGAATCTATCATGTTCAACAATAGTAGGTATAGTAACATTATCCTGAAAGATGCATAATTGGGAAATTTTATAATAAAGATACATAATTTCTCTGAAAGGTACACAATTTCTTAAAAAGATACATACTTAATGTAATAATATGCATAAGATACATATTAAACTAAATTAGTACTTATTGATGTATAAGATACATTATGTTATTTTCAAACTTGAAGTTGATACATATGAGTACACATAAAAAAATCAATTCTTTAACTAGTGATTACCTTCTACTCATTAATACCAACAACTATCTCTGCCAAGACACGTCTAATGTTCACATCTTCCTGATCATCAACTTATTTCAATGGATCTTCTAGACTTTCAGATTTCTGAGATTGATCAAAGTCTCTTTTTCTATCCATATGCTCATCTCTATTTGGACTGTCAATTTCAATAATATCCTGTTAAACAACAATTTCATGTCCATCAAATTGTAACCAATACAAGTTATTAAAGTTGAAAACCAATTACCTTCCACTCAATATGGTCCTTCTGCTTCAAAACTTTCATAATGTTGATGTATTGTTTAGTGACTAATGTCTTAAGATGGATAAATTTTTTATCAACCTTATAACATAAATAATTATGGATTAAGTTTTAATCTTGCTTAATTGATTTTAAATGATAAATGCAACAACACTTACATAGGTCTGTACATAGAACTTCAATGAATCTACAATTGCTTTTATCAAGTATTGTTCATGACTACTGAGAGAAGTATCTTGTGAGTTTTCAAGCACACATGGTTTTGAACCTCCTTCTGCTAATTTTTGAAGAACACTTGGCAAAGTCGGAGATGTACAGCCACTAATAAAGGCCACTTTATCTTGAACGACCCCAAGTGATGTGTCAATAGCAGATTCAGTAATATGGAATAAGGACTTTTTGAAGTACTCGGGGTCTGTTTTGCTTTAGGAATTTGTTGTTGTCTTATTTATTTCTCGTTGAATAGTTTTTTCTTTGATAATGGATCAGTCTTCCATCTCTTTGGTGGGGGGAGAGGGGGCGGGTGATTTTGTATTAAAGTTATTAAAATCATCATCTTTTGACACAATAGCAAGACCCTTATATTTAGCAATCATTTTTCACACGTACCAGTAGAAAATATGGGTATAAACAATATCGCCTAATCAAATAATACAATAGTAGCATGGGTTGGCAAGTCAAGTCTATCCATTTTCTTTTCTATATGAATTAGGTTGGAGTGCACACACTAAAAAGATGTTTTAAGAAAAACCATCATCAAAAATCAACTTTGATATCAAAGAACACCTATATATTAGTTAAATATCTTAGTAAACATTAATTCAACAGATTACATGTATCACCTATATGATTTTTATGATTTATGAAAGTTGATGTATCTTTTGTTGATCAAAAAGATAATTAATTATTTTTTGAATATAATACGCATAATAATTATGTTTCTTGAGATAGATAAGTACAAATGTAGTATGAAATGTATCTTAGAAGTAATTCACTTTAAATCAAAAGAAATCAGAATTAAATATGAGATATACCTTGCTAAACATTGCTCCCATAAAATATTCATATTGTGGACGAACTCCAACAACTTTTCAATCAAGTATCCTTTACCCTGACAGATAACAACTTTTCCCTCAACTACAGAACATCATTCATACATCCATACATTTAGTGTGTGTGGCATGCCTCCTAATTGATACAACTTTTTACAACATTCACATTTTGTCTAAGTATTTGCATCAATTTAGCGAAAGCAATTATTTTCCATGGAAAATATTAATATCTCCTATCCTCGGCCATCTTAATATCTACAACGCTCACAAGTGCATCATGTATTTGAGTGAGAATAAAGGTAAGAATGAAGTACAAGATAGTCATCTAGAGGGCATCCTGATCATTGTCGAAATTACCAAACTTGAAATGTTCAATGAAATCTAACTTACTCACAACAACTTTTTCATGAAAATACTTTCCCACCAACACATTGGGAGGCGAATCTAGGTAATCAAAATCTACTACATTAGCGGTGCATTTAAAAATGATAATAATAGCAAATTTAAATATAAAAATTTGAGCATATTGTCATTGACCCATACATGAACTTTATCACGATTGTCATGTTTTAATTTTAGCATCAAAATGCATTTGGTTATCTGATCGGTGAGATTACAATTTGGTATATTCAGATAAACACCAAAACATGTTTCTCTGAATAACTCAATGACCTCCTTGCTCATAATCTCAGCAAAATTAGTTAGAATATGTCAGTTGCATAAGCTATCAAACCTCAAGGACTGAGGTGAAATATCTTTGACAACATATTGCATGTTTTTCATATAAATCATTTAACTACAATATATATTTAATTATTAACTGGATATTCATAACATAAAAAATTATAACACAGAATATATAACATAGCATATATATTTTTCAAACAAAAAATACTTAAATGTAATGGAATTTTTCATCATTTATTTATCTGTAAGCCAATGGTATGACCTGATACATAAATATTTTGTATCTTTTGTCATTTTCATATCTGTAAGGCCATATAAATGTTATATATCGGATTGAACAAATAAGATGCTGATACATAATATTCTTAGGAATTTGGAATAAGATTTGTTATTCCAAAGTATCTGAAGCACAATACTACTAAGGATACATGTTTGCATATCTTTAGTGGAGGTCATCGTGATGTATTTAGCTTTTATCGCCACAGATTTTTTTGATTTTGTAGCCAATTTCTCCCGTAACTTCATCATCGCGGGGATCATTTCCATGCTTGAATATATTTTCACGAAAATATTTATCTTTTGAATCTAAATCATCCGAAACAAAATTCATCGGTGGATTATTATCACCTGAAGTAAGCATTTCACTTTCTACATCTAATTCCTCCATTGAAGTTTGCTCATCTAATTGGGCTATACCAAGACTAAATGATGGTGCTAATTCCATTAACTGATTAAAATACGTTTAAGAACAGTAAATTTAAGATGTACTGAACTTGAAAAATTTTGAAAATAAACTAACCTCTTTAATGATTTGGAGAAGAAGTTTATATGAGATTGAAAAATAGTAGAAGTTTGTAAATTAAAGATGAAGTGGAGAAGAAAATGATTACAATATAGAATCTTCTAAAATTTTGAAAAATTGTCGATTCATGCCGCTATGCCAGCCGCACTTGTAGGTCACTATTACGAAAAAGGTAGGTTGTGCTATGTATTAGATTTGTAGAGAGAGAAAGTGCTTTTAGAAATTTTTGTAATTATTTTATAAGAATAAGAATTTGTATAAATATTCTAAGTTAAGTTGTGTTATGAAACATGCTAAAAGTCCATGTGTCAAAACAAATGCCATGTGTCTTGTTAAAATTAGATAAAAAATAATTCATACTCCACCTCTTCTATTGGATAAAGTTTCCATTTTTTCCTTTGTCTATAAATAGCCATATGTAAGAAAAGATCAAAAGGAAATACTACTACTATTACTTCTCCATTTTGTGCACTTTTACTTTGGTTATTTTAGATAATTTGTATCACGTTATCAATACGAGTCTGCAAAAACTTTTCAACGACAGTAAAGGTAAGTATTTATTTTTCTTAAAATAATATCAAATATATCTAACCACAAATTTGTTTCCCTAGATATATTGGGCAAAACCTACATGTCCTGGGCACTTGATGTCGAAACACATTTGGATGCAATGGGTTTGGTAGACACCATCAATAATGGCAATCGGACATCAAATTAAGATCGTGCCAAGGCCATGATATTTATCCGTCATTATCTTGATGAAGGCTTGAAAATTAAATACCTCACTATTAAGGATCCCCTTATATTGTGAAATAATTTAAAAAAAATATACGACCACTTGAAGATGGTCGTCCTTCCATAGGCATATTATGAATGGACCCATTTGAGGTTACAAGATTATAAAAATATAACTGCTTATAATTCTTCCATGTTTAGAATTAAATTATAGTTGAATTTATACGGAGAAAATATCACCGATCATGACATGTTAGAGAAAATATTCTCTACCTTTCCCATCTCAAGTATGCTCCTACAGCAGCAGCAAGAAATGGGATTCAAAAAGTATTCTGAATTAATTTTGCATCTTCTTATTACTGAACAACACAATGTTCTTTTAATAAGAAATCATGAAAGTCAACCTACTGGAACTGGTCTATTTCCTAAAGTGAATGTTGTAAATTTTCACCAAACCAGGCGTGAAAGAAGCCCTGATCCTAGTCGTGCTCATGGTCGAGGAAGATATTTTAATCATGGTGATCTCCTTGCACTAAATAATGACCCTCAGCACCAACAGTGTAAAAAGGGTGAAAATGCTAAAGCAGTGTGAAGAATGAACTCAAAAAATAAATGTTATCGATGTGGAGAAAAGGGGCACTAGTCGTGTTCCTATCGTACGCCAAAGCATCTAGTTAAGCTCTATCAGGCGTCCCTTAGTAAAATAGATAACAATGTAGAAGAAAACTTTATCTCTGAAAATATTGTTGAGCCCATGGATTTAGATGTCTCAGATTTCTTTGCAATCCCTAAAGGACATGTTAGTCGCCCTGTCAGTGATGAATCTACAATAGTCTGATTGTTTTACTTTCTTGTTAAGTTGTATTAGTTTACATTTCTATTAGTATTATCTCACTAGTCTTGAAAATAAATAGAGTTTGTACAATACGTTATGTGCTAGTATAATTGTAATATTTACTTTGTTTATATTTTCCTTTTGAAGAATATATGGATACTCATCAAATTTTATTTGGATCAATAATCGATCGTGAAGATATTTGTGTAATTGATAGTGGGACAACGCACGCAATATTTAAAGATGAGAAATACTTTTTCCATTTACTTAGAAGAGAAGCAAATGTTACAACAATCTTTAGCAATTTGAAATTAATTGAAGGCTCTAAAAGAGATACTATATCTCTGCCTAAGGGGACAAAATTAGTTATAGAAGATGCATTGTTCTCTTCTAAATCCCCAAGAAACTTATTGAGTTTCAAATATATACACAAAAATGTATCATATTGAGATAATAAATGAACTGACTATTGAATATCTTGGCATTACCAAGAATGTCTTAGGTAAAAAACATGTGTTGGAGAAATTACCAACTATGTCTTCTGACTTATATTATGCAGAAATTAGTACAATTAAAGCACACTCTATCATAAACTAAAACTTTATCGATTTAAATATATTTGTTCTTTGGCATGATCGAATAGGTCATCCTAGCTCAATAATGATGAGACAAATTATTGAAAATTTAAAAGGGTACCCATTGAAGAACCTCAAGATTCTTACAAGTGATGAATTTTCACGTGTTGCTTATTATTAAGGCAAACTAATAACTAAACCATCGCCACTAAAAGTTGGTGTTGAATCTCCTCTTTTTCTAGAACGTATACATGGAGATATATGTGGACCTATTCACCTACCCAGTAGGTCATTTAGATATTTTATGGTCCTAATAGACGCATCTTCAAGATGGTCTCATGTATGTCTCTTATCATCTCGCAACCTGGCATTTGCAAAATTATTGACGCAGATAATAGATTATGGGCGTGATTCCCAGATTATCCCATTAAGGCTATTTGCCTCGACAATGCTGGAGAATTTACATCCCAAGCTTTTGATGATTATTGTATGTTAGTTAGGATAAGAGTTGAACATCCTATCGCTCATGTTCATACTCAAAATGGCCTTGCTGAGTCATTTATTAAGTGCCTACAATTGATAGCAAGACCCACTACTTATGAAAAGGAATTTGCCACTACTATTTGGGGATATGCTATCTTACATGCAGCATCACTTGTTCATCTCAGACCAACTCATTCTAATAAGTACTCCCCATCACAATTGGTCCTTGGTCATGAACTAAATATTGCTCATCAACAAATTTTTTATGTGTTGTATATATGCCAGTTGCACCACCTCAATGCACTAAGATTGTCCCCTAGAGAAGGTTAGGAATATATGTTGGGTTTGAGTTACCCTCTATAATTCTCTACCTTTAAACATTAACGGCAGATTTTTTTACTGCTCTATTTGCAGATTGTCGCTTTAATGAAACAAATTTCCCGCAATTAGGGGGAGAGAAACATGAACTTAAAAGAGAAATTGCATGGAAAGTTTCATCATTATCTCATTTTGACCGACGTACCCCCATATATAGAAATGAGGTCCAGAAGATCATTCACTTTAAAAACTGACAAATCAAATGCCAGACACATTTATTGATTCAAAAAGAATAACTAAGTCATATATCTTTGCAGCGAATATGCCTGTCTGAATTGAAGTCCCAAAAGGACCATATGCTAATGTCATAGATTCTAAATCCCAAACACGCCTGAAGCATGGTAGACTATTGGGTTCAAAGGATAAAAATTCTAGAAAAAGAAGTGCAAAAAATGATAAATATGACATTATAAAAGATTCTTATGAAGAGACTCAAAATCGGATTAATCCCGATATTCCTGAAGAAATTAGTGAACCCGAGACTCAAGTGAATGAAGAACTTTCAATACGTCCTACTAGTAATGAGGTAAATTTAAATCGATTGAAAATTATGGTAGATAATTTTTTTGCATATAATGTCGCACAAAATATTATGCAAGACAATGAGGACCTTGAACCTCTATCTGTCAAAGAATTTCGATAGAAAAAAGATTGGCCAAAATGGCAAGAGGTGATACAATCAGAATTGAACTCACTTTCTAAATAGAAGGTTTTTGGACCTGTAGTCCAAACCCCAGATGGTGTAAAACTATTCGACTATAAATGAGTCTGCGTACGTAAAAGAAATGAGAAAAATGAAATTATAAGATACAAGGTACGTCTTATTGCACAAGGTTTCTATCAAAGGCCCAATGTCGACTATGAAGAAACATAATCACCAGTTATGGATGCAATAACATTTTGATACCTCATTGTCCTAGCTGTATATGAAAATCTTGAAATTTAATAATGGACGTGGTTACGGCTCATCTTTATGGCTCACTTGATAATGATATTTACATGAGAATCCCAGAAGGATTAAAGATGCCTGAAGCATATAGTTCAAAGTCTCGATAATTGTATTCAATCAAATTACAAAGATCGTTATATGGTCTAAAATAATCAATGTGTCTGTGGTATAATCGCCTTAGTGGGTACTTGATAAATGAAGTTTACATAAATAATGTCATTTGTCCTTGTATTTTCATTAAGAAAACAACTTCAGGATTTTTTATACTCGTTGTTTATGTGGATGTTATAAATCTCATTGGAACTCCATAAGAGGTCCAATAGGCAATTAAATATCTAAACAAAGAATTTGAGATGAAAGGTCTTGGAAAGACAAAACTTTGTCTTGGTATGCAGATTGAACATTTAGCAGATAAGGCCTTTATCCACCAAAATCCCTATACCGAGAAGGTTTTGAAATGATTTTACATAGATAAAGCATATCCATACTCCAATGGTAGTTTGATCACTTGAGGTGAGTAAAGATTCGTTCTGACCTCTAGAAGAGGGTGAAGAGATTCTTGGTCCCAAAGTACCATATCTCAGTGCTATTGGTGGACTTATGTATCTTGTTAATGCTACATGGCTGGATATAGCATTTTCTATTAATTTTCTAGCAAACTATAGTTCTCTTCCTACACGAAGACACTAAAACGGAGTTAAGCATATATTGAGATACTTAAAGGGGACTATTGATATGGGTGTGTTTTATACTAACAAAGATAGTTCGAATATTATTGGTCGTACATAGGCAGGTTATTTATATGACACACATAAAGCACGATGTAAAATAGGCTATGTGTTTACATATGGAGGCGCTGCTATATCACGGAGATCTACAAAGCAGTCTATCGTTACTACTTTTTCAAATCATGCTGAGATAATAGCTATTCATGAGTCAAGTTGAGAAAGAATATGGTTGAAATCAGTGCTACATTCCATCAAAGAGAGATGTGGCCTACAGTTTGATATTAAGGTACCCACAGTCATATTTAAAGACAATGCAATATGCATAACTCAATTAAATGGAGGCCCTATAAAGGGATATAGAACGAAGCACATTTTGCAAAAGTTTTTTTTTCACACATGATCTCTAAAAGATATATAGCAAATTCGTTCCAGTAACAATCCAATAGATTTATTCAATAAATCTTTGTCAATTTCAACTCTTAAGAAGATGGTACACAAGAATGGAATGTGAAGACCGAACCAGTTGAATCGGGGTCTTCATCAAGGGAGTAAGAATACGCGTTGTACTTTTTTTTCCTTAACCAAGGTTTTATCCCATTGGGTTTTCCTGATAAGGTTTTTAATGAGGCATCACTCAAATGCGTATTCAATAAATTTTTCTTTACATGGACATTCAAGGGGAGTGTTATGAAACATGGTGAAAGTCCATGTGTCTTGTTAAAGCTAGATAAAAAATGATTCATACTCCACCTCTTCTATTGGATAAAGTTTTGATTTTTTCCATTGACTATAAATAGCCATATCCAAGAAAAGGTCAAGATAGAAAGAATACTACTACTATTACTTCTCCATTTTGTGCACTTTGGTTATATTTTAGATAATTTTATATCAAGTTGTATATTTTTGTTATTTTTTCTTCTTTTTTTTTGTTATCGTCAAATACCTACGATAACAAAGCCTTCTTGATGCACTTGAGAGTATGCGCCCACTTTTTGGTCCAACACTTTTTTGAATTTCCAAATCCTAATCCCTTCTCTCTCTCTCTCTCTCGCCGGTAGGGTTTCAAATCGAACACCTAAAGTAGAAAATGCTCAGTTACACCCACTTCACTCTTCTATCCAATCTTCTTTCTTTCTCTTTTTGCACTTTCCCATCTTCTTAAAATCCAAATCTGTCATTCATAAAAATTGCACATTTTACCCATCCAGCAATTATAGAATGAACTTCGAAGATTCGATAAAGACCCTTTTGGCTTCTACTAGCGGTGATACCATTAAGCTATTTGACCTCTCTCTGGAATCCCGTGATCCCTGCATTCTTAGCTACACTCCTTCCCCTAGCTTCCAAGTCAACTCCATCAAGTGGAACCACACTAGTTAGTCAAAAAATTTGTTTCTTTTACATTAATTTCAAGTATATACATATTTGCAAAATGGATTTAATTTTTGTTGTAGATTTGGTGGTGTCAAGCGCTGGAGATGACAACAAGATATCATTGTGGAGGAAAAATGGACAGACTTTAGGGAAGGCACTGATGGTGCTGACAATATTGAGGTAATTTTGTTTATTTTTTGACTTAATGGTTGCAAGTTTAAATGCAATATTGCAATTTAAGATTATTTGGTATCGCCAGCAACTGCAAAATTTACAAGTTTAAACCTTTTGTTTAATTTAATACTCAAGTATGTTAGCTACTTCGTCGTCATGTTATCAAAATGATCAAAATGTAATATTTCCTTAATTTTCAATTATTGCAATGGATTTTGGCACCACATTTTTTGAGAATAGTGAATTTTGAGAGTTAAAGATATGTTGGATTGCAGCAGCTTGGACCAACTTCATTTTTATCTCTATTTGCTGCTGAAATTTACAAGAAGATTGGTTCTTTCATATGATAAGTTTTCCTTTAGAATGCACAGGACAAGTCTCAATGATGTTCTCAAATATTAGAGAGATTTCTAAAGCATAATAGCATACTGACTAGCATATTTCAAAAAAGGGACATTATAGCACATTGAAACTTTTCTACACATGGCTAGGCTGCTTTTTTCATATACATTTTATGCAACATGGGTACTTCTGATTGTGCTAATAATACCAAAAGAAAAAGGTAGGCTAAAGGGAAAAAAGATTCGAGCTGATTCATGTAGTAGCAGATTCAAATATTGATTTTTTCCCTAATATAGTAATTTCAAATATTGATCATGTATAATTTCTTTGGAATTTTCATCTAGTGGTAATATCTCAACACATGATGTGTGTGTGTTAGGTTCATATAACGGGTTCGAAATTGTTGCAGATAGAAATCTGATGTCTAAGTGGAGAAGGAAGATGGTAGGCCCATTATCTACCTAGTTTTGAACCATTCTCCACGGACCCTTATGGAATCAAAAAAAATGTTTATTATGATAAATTATGTATGTACTATCTAATACACTCTTTGATAGCCATGTATCATCTAACACATTAATAGTGTCACGTAGATTCGTGGATGTTGCACTGATTAGTGGATATTACACTCAAATATTCTCCAATAATTACTTTTCTACTTTCCCTATTTTCTATGTTGAAGGATAAGTTTTCCAAATACCGTTAAGAGTGATAAAACACCAGCTAAAATTCACGCTTCAATTTCAAAGAATAAAGGCATCTACAAGACATTGTTTGAACCATAATATAATAATTTTGTTAAGAGAAAGCAAAAATGATGTCAGTTTTGCTAAATTAGAAAAGTGTGCTTGCCGTTGGATTATAAGAATACCATAATTTGCTTTATATACTAATCAAAAAAGAGTACTAAGTACTATACTTTACATCTCTATATATTGAATGTGCTTGTCATAGATTTTTGTGTTCACCACTAGGTTTGAATGGGAAGGAGATTGGGTTTTGGTAGTGTATAAGAAATGGATCCCTAATTGTTCGATTATCCTGTGGCATATGTTGATGAGAGGGGGATGTTGCATAAGTGTGGTCTATATTACAATTATATAGAAGAAGATAAAGATGTGAAGATTTGGTTTGGGATAAAGTTAGCTTCCTATCCTATCCCTAATACCTATCATGGGTCTTCAGTATAAGTGTTAGAATATGAGTAGGAATAGGAATAGTATATAAAATCCTACTTAGAAAAGGATTATAATATAGTGTCTATAAATAGGGATTGGATGTAATTATGTAAACACACCATTCAATAATACTTTACTCCATTAATTCTCACATGGTATTAGAGCGTTAGTGAGAAACAACTGGAAAAAAAACCTCAGTCACGTCAATTCTGGTGAACGATTTGCGTCATATTTAATTTTGTGGGTTGTGTGAAAAATACAATACCACCAAGAGGATCAGAAAGATCAAGCGACAAAAACCCGACCAAAACCGCCGAAAAAGTACTAGCCACACGCCCTCATGCGCCAGCTGGAATCCCGTAATTCCGGTGAGATCTACTTCACGCGTTGGCGCGTGAGAACTTCTCTGATCGAATTTTTGAGGTTTTTTTTCTGTTGGGGTCGCCGGTCTATTCCGACTCTGACCACATACCCTTTTCCAGATTACGCCAAGTATTTGAAGATTCCGATTGCCGGAACCTTAATTCTGGCGACTTCATAATTTTTGGTAACTATTTTCGGTTTCCAACAACTATTTCCAGCAACTGTTTCTTGGAGTTTTCAAGTCAAATTCTTAAGATATCTTTTGAGCATGATATTTTTGGCTCCAAAAATACTGGAATTGGAAGTTCAAGTCCTATGATCACTTCCAAACCTTTAATAGAAAGTTCAAATTATTTAGCCTGGGCTTCCTCAGTTGAGTTGTGGTGCAAAGGTGAAGGTGTCTAAGATCAATTAATGAACAAGGCTATTGTGGTAGATGAAAAGGTAAAATCTAGCGCGGAGGATGCGAAAGCTAAAGAACATTGGAAGAAAGTTGCCGCTCAATTATGCTGTCTCTTATGGCGATTTATTGATTCTAAGTTGATGCCCTTGTTTTGTCCGTTCCAAGCGTGTTTTTTAGTTTGGGAAAAGGCTCGTGCTTTGTACACTAATGACATTTCTCATTTTTATGATGTGATATCTCGCATTACCAACTTGAAGAAACAAGAATCCGATATGTTTACTTATTTGGGACAAGTACAAGTAGTCATGGAAGAATTTGATACATTGATGCTTGTCACTGCGGATGTGGAAAATCATCAAGAGCACAGACAGATGTTGTTTTAGTTCTTACACTTGCTGGAATTTCTACTGACCATGATGTTGTACGTGATCAGATTTTAGCTAGTCCTACAGTTCCTACAATTGATGAGTTATTCTCTTATCTATTTTGTCTTGTCGTGCCTTCCAGTCACAGAGTAGTTTTATCGCCCACTGTTGACTCATTTATTTTTGTATCTCAAACCATAGAAAAATGAACATATCAGCCTATGGAGAATCGGCGAGGAGAAGGTCATTCTGAAAAATCTCGATCGAAGTGTAGTTATTGTCATAAAGTTAGGTATACTCAAAATATATGTCATAGTTTTCTTGGTCCACCACCCAATTATGATCCAATTGTTGTAAAGGAATATAATGAGTTCCTTCAGAATCAATCAAGTAAGTAGATATCTCCACAACCTAATCGACCATCTAATAATACTCATATTTCCTAAACAGGATATGATGAGTTCCTCCAGTATCGAGCAAGTAAGTATACATCTCCACAAGTAGCCTCAGTTGCCCAGCCTAAATCTTCCGTTGCTGGTAACCCTTTTGCTTGTGTTTCACAGTGTAGTACTCCTGGATCATGGTTTGTGGGCTCAGGTTCTTCTGATCATATTTCTGGTAACGAATCACTTTTGTCTGATATTGTTTATTCATAATCTCTTCCTGCTATTACTTTAGCCAATGGGATCCGAAAAAAAAAGGAGTTGGACAAGCCAAACCCCTATCCTCTGTTACTCCGGACTTTGTTCTTTATGTCCCTGGTTGTCCTTTTAATTTTGTATCGGTTAGTCATTTGACATGTGCCCTTCATTGTAGCATAACCTTTTTTATGGTTCTTTTCTAATGCAGGACCACAGTACAGGACAAACGATTGGCATAGGACATGAATCACAAGGCCTTTATCATCTTACCTCATCAAATTCCTTTACATCACGCTCCATTACAGATCCTCCAGACCTAATTCACAAACGTTTGGGACATCCGAGTCTATCCAAGCAACAAAAGATGGTGCCTAGTTGTCTAGTTTATCCATATTAGATTATGAGTTATATCAACTTGGGAAACACACTCGTGCTACCTTTTCACGTAGTATTGAGAGTCGTTTAGAGTTTATTTTCTAATTAGTTCATTCTGATGTTTGGGGTCCTAGTAGAGTCAGTTCAACCTTAGGTTTTCGTTATTTTCTTAGTTTCATTGATGACTTTTCAAGATGTACTTGGGTTTTCTTAATGAAAGATCGTTCTGAGATATTTTCTATATTCAAAAAATTTTGTGCTGAAATACAATCTCAATTTGGTGTTTCTATTCATACTTTTCGTAGTAATAATGCCTTAGAATACATATCCTCTTAGTTTCGGGAGTTTATGTCCCATCAAGGAATTATTCACCAGACATCTTATCTGTACACACCTCAGTAGAATGATATAGCAGAAAAGAAGAATAGGCACCTTCTTGAGACTGCTCGCCCTCTTCTCATTGAATTCCATGTACCGCTGCAATTTTGGGGTGATGCAATCCTTGCATCTTGCTATCTAATTAATAGAATGCCATCATCTTCCATTTACAATCAGGTTCCCCATTCCATATTGTTTCCACAGTTACCTCTCTACTCTATCCCCCCTTGTGTCTTTGGGAGCACATGTTTTGTTCATAACTTAGCCCCTGGGAAAGATAAATTAGCCCCTCATGCTCTCAAATGTGTGTTTCTTGGTTACTCTCGAGTTCAAAAAGGGTATCGTTGTTATTCATCGGATCTTTCTCGCTACCTTATATTCGTTGATATCACCTTCTTTGAATCTCAACCCTACTATACATCTTCTGATCATCCTGATATTTTAGTGGTCTTGCTCGTATCTCCAAATTACCTATACCAACCTTTGGGGAATCGATGATTACTTCTACATCTCCAGTTGAAGTGCCACCACTTTTGACTTATCATCATCGTCCACGTTCAACATTAGTCCCACATGATTCATGTCATGTGCCGGACACTTCTTCTACTGCGGACTTTCTACCTCCTAGCCAATCAGTTGCACTTCAAAAAGATATATGTTCCACTCGTAATGCTAATTCATATTATACTTTCTTGAGTTATCATTGCCTATCATCACCCTATTATGCTTTTGTATCATTTTTTTCCTCTATTTCCATCCCTAAGACTATAGGTGAAGCACTTTCTCATTTAGGATAGAAGCAGGCTATGATAGATCAGATGTCTGCTTTGCATATGAGTGGTACTTGGGAGCTTGTTTCCCTTACTGCAGGTGAATCCACTATTGTTTGTCGTTAGGTTTATGTAGTCAAAGTTGGTCCAGACGGTCAGGTTTATCGACTTAAGGATCGCCTTGTTGCCAAAGTATACACACAAATATTTGGTCTTGATTATAGTGACACTTTTTCTCCCGTGCCTAAAATAGCATTTGGCCGTCTTTTCTTATCTATTGTTGTTGTTCGTCACTGGCCTCTTTATCAGTTGGACATTAAGAATGTTTATCTGTATGGTGATCTTGAGGAAGAAGTCTATATAGAGCAACCACCTGGTTTTATTGCTCAGGGGTAGTCTAGTAGACTTGTATGTCGATTGTGTAGGTCACTCTATGGTATGAAATAGTCTCCTCAATCCTGGTTTGGAAAGTTTAGAAAAGTAATTCAGCAGTTTGGCATGATTTGTAGTTAAGGTGATCACTTAGTGTTCTATCGGCATTCTGAACCAAATCTGTGTATTTATTTGGTGGTTTATGTTGATGATATCATTATCACCGGCAATGATCAAGATGGTATCACTAAGTTAAAGCAACATCTCTTTTACCATTTTCAAACTAAAGACCTCAGCATACTGAAATACTTTCTAGGTATTGAGGTTGCTCAGTCCAAATCAGGTATTGCTATTTCTCAACGCAAGTACGCCTTAGACATTCTTAAGGAGACAGGAATGATGGGATGTATACCCATTAACACTCCTATGGATGAAAATGCTAAACTTCTGTCAGGACAGGGGAAGCCACTCAGTGATCCTGAAAGGTATAGGTGGTTGGTTGGAAAGTTGAATTATCTCACCGTGACTAGGTCCGACATGTCATTTCCTGTGATTGTTTGTTTATGACTTCCCCCTATGATAGTCATTAGGATGCAGTTGTTCATAATTTGTGATATATAAAGTCATTTCCAGGTAAAGGACTTCTCTTCGAAGATGAGGTCATGAGCATAGTTGGATATACAGATGCTGATTGGGCAGGATCACCCTCTGATAGATGCTCTACATCTGGATATTGTGTTTTAGTAGGAGGTAATTTGGTGCCCTGGAAGAGTAAGAAATAGAGTATGGTAGCTCGATCTTATGCAAAAGAAGAATATGGAGCAATGGTTGTAGCAACCTGTGAGCTAGTTTGGATCAAACAACTGTTGAGAGAACTAAAATTTGCAAAAAATGGTAAGATGGAATTTATGTGTGATAATCAAGAAGCACTTCATATCGCATCAAATCCGGTGTTTCATGAGAGGACTAAACACATAGAAATTGATTGTCACTTTGTCAGAGAAAAAATACTCTTAGAAAATATTGTTACAAAGTTTGTGAAGTCGAGTGATCAATTTGCTGATATCTTCACGAAGTCTCTCACCGGTCCTCGTATTAATTACATTTGTAACAAGCTAAATACATATCATTTGTATGCACCATCTTGAGAGGGAGTGTTAGAATATGAGTAGGAATAGGAATTGTATATAAAATCCTACTTAGAAAAGGATTATAATGTAGTGTCTATAAATAGGGACTAAATGTAATTATGTAAACACACCATTCAATAATATTTTCCTTCATTAATTCTCACAATAAGAAGTCAACTTTTTATTAAAGAGCGCCTTGTTTAGTGGATTGTCATTAGTGCTTATGCACCGCAAGAAAGATCGGATGAGAAAGAAAAGAAGAGCTTTAAGGAGGTGTTGGATGAGGTGGTGAGAGGTATACCACACACTGAAAAGCTTTTCATAAAAGGAGATTTCAAAGGACACATCCGAGAGGTTATGATGATGTGCATGAAGGCTTTGGTTTTGGTGATAAGAATGAAAAAGGAGTCCCACTCTTGGATTTTGCAAGAGTTTTTGAGTTATTGGTAGTCAATTCGAGTTTCATGAAGAAAGAGGAGCATTGTCTTATCTTCCATAGTTTGGTGACTAAGACTCGGATAGACTATATGGATAAAGTTCTTTATAAAGAATGGAAGGTTATCCCAAGTGAGGATCTTACGACGTAACAGAAACTCTTGTTGATAAATTTGGAGATCAAGAAGAGGGGGAAAAGGGTTGTGGATGGTCAGTTAAGTATCAAATAGGGTAGATTGACTATAGCTAGTGTATTGGAGATAAGGTATGAGTTAATGGTTGTATGGGATTAGGGGAGGATAGGGATGCAAACATTATGTGGGCTAGGACTGCTAGTCATTAAGAAAGTGGCTAGAGAGATGTTGGGGTTTTGAAAGATCAATTTGGTGAGAATTGAAAAGACTATTGGTGGAATGGAGAAGTTCAAGGAAGGAGGCATATGCGAAGTTGGTTGAAAGTAAGGACAAGAAGGAAAATGTATAAGATGGCTAGGAAGGAGGCTAAGTTAGTGGTCACGCGGCAATACGACAGCTTGCTGGTATTTATAATTAGAGGACAAGGGTGGGAATAAGAAGTTGTATAGGCTAGCCAAGGTGAGAGATGAGCACCCGTGACTTGGACAAAGTGAAGTGCATCAAGGATGAGCACGATAAAGTTCTGGTGGAGAAGGCACTCAATAGACAGAGATGATAGTCATACTTTTATAAATTCTTGACTATAAGGGGGACAAAAGCATTGTATTGGGGATGTGGAGCACTCAGAGAGGTGTCACAGTTATGGATAATGTATACATATAAGGTTTAGGAGGTTAAACGTGGTATTCTTAGGATGCGTAGGGGTAGATAAATAAGGTAAGATGAGATATCGATGAAATTTTTTATAATCGTAGGCAGGATGACATGGTGTGGTTGATCGAGTTGTTTAATGTCATTTTCATGACGATAAAGATTCTCGAAGAATGATAGAGTACAATAATCTCATAGTGCATAAACAAGGATGTCATTCAAAATTACAACAACTATAGGGGTATCAAGGTACTAAGATGCAATATGAAAGTTTGAGAGAGGGTGGTGGAGATAAGGGTGAGGAGGGGTGCGACTATTTATGAGAAACCAATTCAAATTCATGTGTGGGAGCTTAACTATAGAAATCATTTATCTTGTAAGGAAACTAGTATAGTAGTATAGGTATAGGATGAAGGACCTACACATGGTGTTCATTGATCTAGGAAAGACTTGCAACAAATTCCTAATGGAGGTTCTATTGAGTTGTTTGGAGTCTAGATGACATAACCCGACCACGGGCCTTGTCGTAATAGGAATTCCAAGTACATCCGAGACCGGGGACCACCCCATGTTACCCAACCCCATGCGGTTTACACAGTCTTTGATGGGCTGGATTCCGATCATATAACAAAAGAGCATAAATGTTCTCAATAAGACTCTGGTATAGGGTCACAATTGTGACCTACCCAACCGAGTCCAACCGTACCACACCAACCGCCCAACCATACCGACCAAACCATAGGCCATAACTAAATAAGTATCAAAATATAATATAATTAATTCCAAAATGTAATAGAATGAAACAATAAAAAATCATGTCCGATGATGCCAACCTCAATGTCAAAAACAATCCTAAAATTGACACCTCTACCGATCCCGCCCATACCGACCCCCAGAAGTACCACAAAGCCTCTATCCAAAAGAGTAAATAAATCTGGTTGGGACATGCCCCCAACCATGCCCAAAACCAATATCCAGAATAAAGTTAAAATGTCTAAAAATATCCATAACATGAAATGATGACTTCCAAAATGATGGAAGCTCACCACATCAATCCAAATGTTGTCCCCGAGTCAATCACTATGTAGGAGGAATCGAACGGCTAGTTCCTGCATAGCGTGGGTATACAACCGCCAGTAAATGGATTAGCAAGTGACCGCTAGCATGAATCTTAGGATTAAGATAAAATAATGTCAGTTATAAAATCAAGTAAAGCCATCCAATGCACACAACCATACATATATATATATATATAACCATGCTGGGAAAGGGGACCGGGTTTAGCATGCCTTTAAAACCTTTACCTGAGTTGTGTAGCTTGGTCGTCCTAAACCACCCACGGGCTATATAGGTTCAGCTCCCCCTACTGAAAGGGCCCCAGTGTGTGTAGCCGCACGATCAGAGAAGTATTCCATGGGATGACTAGTACATCACCCAATAGTGTGACATCATGCACACAGTCCACTAAGATCAATTCTCATATCGGCAAATATGAGTTTTCAGTTTTGGTCCCCTCGGGATCACCACCTTTCATGGCCTTGCTACACACCCCGCCATTAATACCCAATTAAAACCGTTTTCAAATGACCTACCAATTTATTTACCATTTTATTAACCAAGGTCAATATTAGTGGTATGGTCATACCATCCCTTACTTGCAAGTAATATCCATAGTCAAACCATTTAGGTTAAAGAAGACTTTCAAGTGCCCTTCCATATGCCATATTAAACCAGTTGGGAGACTTCCATGTTCCCCACAAGCATAATATTTAGCCTTTAGCTTTTTCAAACCATGCATAATTCTTTTACCAAGTTTAAATCATGCAAGAGTTCCATTAAAAGAAGTCAATGCAATGAACATATCTTTATAAGTATTTAATCAAACACATTAGGGGCATAATATAACCAAAACCAATTCCAAAGACCATTAAACTATTACCATGCAATCCAATTGTCCAAAACCACTATTAATGCATATAAAAGCATAATTAAAAACATAGGAAACCAAAACCAAGCATTTATATCAAAACCACCAAATAATAGTTAAAAACCATAATCATGAAATAGTAAAACCATGAAATCAATCATATAAACCATGCCTTTTGTTGAAATTACAATGGGGGAAGAGAATCATGCTTTAAACCAAGAAGATAATGGAAAGAAATCACCAAGACACACCCTAAAGCAATCCTTTAGTTGAAACCTTAGCTCTCTTTCCTCAAAAGTTCTTGAGAGAATCATGGAGTGTTTTGGAATAGTTTCTAAGTGTTAATAAATAGAATAGGCCAAACCCATCGACGGCCCCCTAAACTTGGCAAGATCTTTCACTTTGGCACCTCAAGTGGATGTTGTTCACTTTTAGAACCTCAAGTAGTCATAAAGTGTGTCATTTTGGCACCTTTTCCTGAATCAGTAAAGAGAGTGTATTACACTGGCTTTTAAGCGCGTTTGGGGGTATTTTTGTAATTTTTTAGGGATATTTTTGTAATTTTTCATCTTTAAATTCTTTTAAAATTATTGAAAATTTCTATTGTCTTCTCCACACAACCTCAACCTCCATTAATGGAGATTGAATTTTTCAAGAATCTAACGAAGACACTAACAACAATTAACAAATACTCTTGCACAACAACAACTTCACGAATTCATCACCTCCAAATGTTTAGTCCAAGGGCTGGTAAAGGTGAAACTTTAAATTCACCCCCATCGACTTGCACTTAGAATTTTTCATTTGTCACTAATTCAAAGGTGCAATCACTGATTCAAAGGTGCAATTTTCTTTCTTTCTCACATAATTTATGAAAATCAGGCAAAAACCCAACTAGGAAAGATTCAAACTTTAAGCCAGTAAAACAAATTGAAAAAAACCCAGTTGAAAAGAGAAAAATACAACAACCCCACTTTATTTGACCCGTCCACCATTCTTGATTATCCTACAACACCAAACTTTAGGCCTTCCCCAGCTGTCTTATGTTCAAATTGTAAATATATTTATTTCCTTGGTTTTGCATATGTACAACATTGTTTCTTGTAATTATCTTCTATATCGTGGGGTTTGGGAGGGTGGGGGAGGGGGAGAGAAAATAGAGAAGATGAACGGGGGACGGGAGGAGGAGGGGCTACCAAATAGATAAGAGGACTTGGGGTGAGGGTTGTCGGGGGGATGGGTAATGGTGGAGAATTTTTAAAAAATTAATTGTGAATATAAATAATGATGTGGCAATTTAAATGAGTTGGCACAAATCAATTGGTCATTTTATCCACGTTGGAAGTGAGTGAGATACACTCACCAGTGTTGATGTCGAAAGGTGTCAAAATGACACACTTTATGGCTACTTGAGGTGCCAAAAGTGAATAACATCCACTTGAGGTGCCAAAGTGAAAGACCGTGCCAAGTTTAGGGGGCCATCGATAGGTTTGGCCAATAGAATAATAGGGTAAATAACCTCCTAAGTGTATTATAAGTCATGGGTCCTAATTAGGGTAAGTAGGGAAATATCCAGAATACCCCCACTTAAGTTACACAAAATCCCCTCACTGGGATACGACTAACCCATACGAGTTTTACCCTTATAAACGATTGGTTTCAACCACTCGTATCCAAGCCTCAACCTTGGGTCAGAAATTTTCCAGTGTACGACTCATCCAACCAATTTGTAACCACAGCATACGATCCGTACCCATAACTCGTACCCCTGGCAGAATGAAATACCAGGAGGATCAAATGCTACCCACCATACGAGTCCCTGATATGACTCGTACCAAGCCTTACAACTTTCCCTAAGTCGTACCCATTCCAATGACTAAAACCATCCCACCAACTAACACTGGTCAGCATACGATAGGATCATACCACTTGTACCCCAACATACGGCTCGTACCCATGAGTTGTATTGGGTCCGAAGAACGGAATTCTAGGAAATTTTCTAAGGGTCAAAACCCTGGATGTTTCACTAGAGGTATATTAGTGGCATACACTAGGGCGATTAGGACATGTATGATAGAGTCAAGACTTATGTAAGGATTGTAGGAGGAGACTAGAGTACTTTCCAATTTTGATGAGGTTGCACTATGGATCTGCCCTTAGCCTTTCTTTATTTGGCTTGGTGATGGATATGTTAAAAAAAACAACAAATTCTATGTGAGGTGCCATAGATGGTGTATGTTATTTGCGAATGACAGTTCTAATTGACGAGACTCACGGTAGAGTAAATGCTAAGTTAGAGATTTGGAAATAGACCTTGGAGTTTAAGGAGTTCATGTTGAGCAAGACCAAGACAGAATACTCAGGAACACAAGCTCAATGACGTAATGCATAAAGTTGATGCAGATGCAAAATTATTGAGAGAAAAAAAAAAGCGAAAACCCTCGATGGTTCATTGGGGCTTTAATCTCAAAGCACAGATAAAGTGTGGGCCTTAAAAAAATTGGAAAGGGAAAAAAGTACAAATGTATACTACCTCCATTTCAAAAAGAATGACCTAGTTTGACTTGGCACAAAATTTAAGAAAATAAAGTATACTTTTGAATCTTATGGTCCTAAATTAAA
Organism: Capsicum pubescens; assembly: GCA_030864215.1. Classification (NCBI taxonomy): domain Eukaryota; kingdom Viridiplantae; phylum Streptophyta; class Magnoliopsida; order Solanales; family Solanaceae; genus Capsicum; species Capsicum pubescens. Next base: position 138,266,080 of record CM061540.1, read on the forward strand.
GTTATGTCAAATGCACCAAAATGCCTTTTAATTTTGTGGTCTTAAACATGCCATGTGGAAAGTTGAATTAAAAGTATTGCCAAAAAAAGAAAGGGTCATTCTTTTTTAAACAGACTAAAAAGGAAAGTAGGTTATTCTTTTTAAATTGGAGGGAGTATATGTTTAGTCCATGACTAAGAATTATAAGCATGAACAACAATTATATGGAAAGAAATAGAAAAAATTAGGATAAACTGTAAATGGTTTAGTGTCACCTTTGAGAAGAGGTTCATTTGCAAGTAAAAGTATGTCTAGAACCTTGATGATGCCACTAAATGCACATTAAGCGAGGCAAAGTGCTTAACATGTTTTGATCCTCACTTCAAGGCATAAGCACACCTTTGACAACACTGCGTGGAAGTGAAGCTTGATCATAGGTCATCCATTAGAGAAATTTTTTAAGTATCTTGGGTCTATTATTCAAGGAATGAGGATGTACCTCACCGTATTAGTGCAGGATGGATGAAGTGGAGGCTCTCATCTAGAATCTTATGTGATAGAAAGAAAGTTCTCCAGAGTGGTGGTTAGGCCAAATATGTTTGGGACAGAGTGTTGGCAGTCAAGAACTCTACTCTTATATTTAGAAGATGAAAATTGTCGAAATGAGGACGTTACGATGGATATGTGGACATACTAGGAGAGATAAGATTAGAAATGGTAATATCTAAGACAAGATGGAAGTGGTTTCAGTGGAAGATAAGATGCGTTAAATAAGGATGAGATGGTTCGAACATGTGATGAAGAAATGCCCCAGCTGATGATAGGCGAATTTACACGCCTATAGCACTATATTTTGCCCATATTTTAGCCTAGTTTTGAGAACAAATTATATATTTCATGCACTTTTAGTCCTTTTTCCTGTAAATGAGCTAACGAATATGATTAGCAAAGTTTCAGGTATAAATGATGCAGAATTCAGCATTTTATGGATAACCTGACGCCAAAGAAAGCTTCACGAAAGGAGAAAAGACAATCTTGGACGCCAAGGACTAAAGATGGCACATGGAAAATCTGTCCCGGGCTAAAACAGCATTTCTGAAGACTTTGGAGACTAGCAGTAATTTATTAGGATTAGGATAATGATACATTAACCTAGTACAATTGGGTTAAGTATTTCATTAGCTTGTTAGGATTAGGATAATGATACATTAACCCAGTACAATTGGGTTAAGTATTTCATTAGCTTAGTAGGATTTGGTTAAGCATTTCATTAGCTTAGTAGGAATAGGATATGGGTATTATAAATACCCTATCTTGCTAGAGATTTGAGGACATCTTCTTACATTCAATTCTATTCTATTCTACTTCTAAGACATTCTAGTTCTAAACAATCATTCTTCCATTGATTCTATTTTTCTTCTTCTATACATCTATTCTTAAATTCCACAACAAGAGAAACGTTACTTTGCTAAGGGATTCACGCCTAACGCCTACCACACCATTACAAACGTGAAATCATTATTGTGGTATAACAACAATGTCAATTGTGATTTCCTTCGCACTCATGGGTAACTAAACTTCTTTGTTGGGGTTATGGAAGCCGAATGAGATACTATCTATTGCTGTGAGTTTGTGAGTTCGTTACACGTATGTTGCTTATATCATTATTCTCTTCATCTTAATCTAAATTCTTTGTGGTTGCAAACGCAAGAATACGCCAGTATAACATTTAACTTGTTCGAAAGAAAGGTTATCTGTCTGGAAAAGAGATAATGTCAAGGTAGTAGGGTCCCATCCCCTATTAAAAAGTTAGTGCCATAACTGGATTAACCTCTTGGAGAATTCGTACCGTTAGACACGCTTTAATCTCGAAAGAGTTAAAGTGAAATAATCCTCGAATAGGTCGAAAGACGCCTGGATTTACCATCGAATACAATTCTCTATAAGCACATGCATGTCTGAATTCAACACACTCATAGTCAATAGAGACGTATAACTCAGAAAGTGGACATAACCCCAACTCCTCAATTCTCATTGTTTCACAACCTACTAAACATTCTTTCTTTTACTTTGCTATTTTCTGCTTTACTCTCTTATTTTGGTTACATTACTATCACAATACAATTCCCCCCTTTTTACGAGACTTGCACTAAAAGTCTAGTAATCTTTGCTTACTTGTTGACCAAGCTATTCCCTGTGGGATCGATACCCAACCCAGTTGGGTTCTATATTTGACAAACGACCGTTTTACACTCCTACGAGAGCTGTAGATTGAGCGTTATCAAAAATTGGCGCCGTTGCCGGGGAATACAAGAGTCAATTAAGTTCGTAATAATTACTAGACCCTTTGGTCAAAGATTCTCGTACTTTTACTTTTAGTTTTTGTTTTTGTTTACTGCAGGTTTTTATTCAGTGCATGCCCCATACCCGAAGTTCTGGTCAACCGTTATTACCTATCAATCCTGAACCACAACGTATTTGCAGAATGGAGGCACAACACGCAATAGAAAGGATGGCTGCTCAATAGGAACAGGCGAGACTAGCTGCGCTAGCCGCCGCTCAAGTGCATCAACAGAATATTGATAACCCTGGGCGAGCAACAAATCCTGACGATGAAGATCTAGGTGATGACGAGCTACTAAACCCTAGGCATGTCGCTGAGATCGCAACACCTGCCAACAGAAGAGATCGTCAAGCTAGGTTTAGGCCTGAACGCCAAGCTATGCAACCAGCTTTCGACGATGATGATGATGATCTTGATGGAGCCGGAGCCACAGGAGCCATTATTCTCCCACCATTAGCGCCCGGAGCCAAGTTCAACATCACAAGCACCATGATTCAGTTATTGCAACTCAAGGGATTTTTTGGTGGACTAGCAGGCGATGATCCGAATATGCATCTCATCAACTTTATTTCTACATGCAAGTCATTTGACAATCCTGGTGTTGGTCAGAATGCAATTCGATTACGTCTATTTCCATTGTCTCTGTCTGGGGAGGCAACTCTATGGTTGAATGGGCTGACTCCTGATTCTATTACAAATTGGAGGCAATTGAGAGACGCTTTCCTAGAAAGATTCTTTCTGCCATCCAAAAAAGCACAATTGAGAGATAAAATCAGCAACTTTCGTCAGCTTCCCACTGAAGCTCTTCATGAAACATGGGAGAGGTTCAAGACAAAGCTAGCGAGGTGCCCAAACCATCATATGACTAATGTTCACCTAATGGAGATATTATATAGAGCCCTAAATTCAATAACTAAACCAGTGGTGGATAATGCGGCTGGAGGATCCTTTATGGATCTCACCTTTGGTCAAGCAAGCAATATGCTAGATCGTATGACGAAACAAAGTAGAGCTTGGCATACCAGGGTTTCTGAGGTAGCAAGCCCCACTTTATCTATTGGCATGATTGCAGACCAAAGAAGAAGACAAGAAGAGCGTGATCAAGATATGGCGCACATGAAAACACAAGTGGATCTTCTTACAAAGCATTTATTATCAGGGAAGACCGAAAAAGTGAAAGCTATTGCGTCAAAAGGAAGAGACGAATCTGATTCGGAAGAGGAAGCCAACTACTTGAACAATCAGGGGGGTTTCCGAGGCAATGCCCAAGGAAACCAAGGTCGGAACTATTATGATAAGTCTGGAAACAAGGACCAAGGTAGTTGGAGGAAAAACAATGAAAAAAGTGGTTTATACGTACCCCCTGGAAGACGTGACACCACCACATCTAGTTCTGGAAGTATGGAAGACATGATGGCTAAACTACTGAAAGGAGTGAAAGCAACTAGCGCGGGAGTAACGGAGGTAATAAATGATTTGTCCTCTATGAAGCAATTAGTTGATTCACATTCCACTTCAATCAAGAAAATAGAGCAGCAATTGAGCCAACTTTCAGCAGCACTCAATCAAAGAAAGGCTGGCACTTTACCTAGCGACACTGTGCAAAATCCAAGGAATGAGGGATCATGCATGGCTATTACTACTCGAAGTGGTAAGGCGCTGGAAACTTCATCTAAGGGCAAACAAGTGGTCGACGATATAGCAGACATTGATGACAAGGCAAAAGGAGAAGCTGCCGTAGAATCCACCCACGACGTCCATGACGGTACACCGAGTATGTTGCAGCCTGAAAAGGCTGAAAAACGAAGTCAAGAGGAGAAGAAAGCCGTGGAGAGAACAATTCCATACCCACCACCACCTTTTCCTCAAAGATTGAAGAAGGTGGCGGACGATACAAAGTTCAGCAAATTCATGACTATGTTAAAGCAGCTGACCATTAATGTTCCATTGGTGGAGGCACTTGAACAAATGCCTGGGTATGCGAAATTTATGAAAGATCTTTTGACGAAAAAGCGGGCAGCAAGCTATGAGTTGAAAGATAATGTTCATCACTGCAGCGCCATCGCTACCCGATCACTAGTTTAGAAGAAGGATGACCTCGGAGCTTTCACTATTCCTTGCACTGTTGGATCTTTGAATTTTGCCAAGGCATTATATGATTTAGGAGGCAGCATCAATTTTATGCCATTATCTATCTATAAAAAGTTGGGGTTAGGTGATCCTACTCCAACCAATATGAGGCTCGTAATGGCGGATAGGTCGGTAAAACGACCTGTTGGGATTCTATGTGATGTATTGGCAAAGGTTTCTTCATTCATCTTTCCGGCAGACTTTGTTATTTTGGATTGTGAAGCAAACTCAGAAGTTCCCATAATCTTGGGGCGCCCTTTCCTTGCTACAGGAAGCGTGCTTATTGATTTGAGAGCTAAAGAGCTTTCATTCTGAATAAATGACGAAGTAGTTCGCTTTGATGTGTGAAAATCAATGAAGCAACCCAAAGAGCTGAACATATTCTCGGTGGTTGATGTTTACTTTGATGATGAGAAAGAACTACTTAAAGAAGAGCAAATTATTGATGACCTAGTGGCGGTTGTGCTCATGAATGAAGAGAGTAAGGATGTTGAAAATTGCGAAGAAGCTATTTGTGCTCTATCAGGATTAGGGACATATCGCCATACTCCCAACAAGCTGGACCTCGATCTCAAAAATCGACCCACACCACCAGCCAAGCCATCTATTGAAGAGCCACCAATGCTAGAATCGAAAGAGATCCCCGATTATCTAAGGTATGTGTTCTTGGAAAGTATAAATATACTTCCGGTGAGTGTGGATGATTTAAGTAAACAGCACGTAGAGGCTCTCATCTCTACTCTAAAGAGATACATGAGAGCTATGGGTTGGACTATTGATGATATAATTGGTATCCCTCCTGGGATAGGCAGGCACAAGGGTCATCTCGAAGAAGATTGCATGCCTACAAGTAAGCCTCATTATCGTCTGAATCCATTCAGAAAACGATCCACCATCTATCTCGACAAAGTCTAAGTACTCGAGGTAACTATGTCGTGCCGCGACAATAAATCAAGCGCTAGATGGGAGGCAACCCATCGTTTATCGTTTTTCATTTTTCTTTCGTTCTATTACGTGTTTGCTTTTGATAAATAAAAATCCAAAAATAAGAGTCGTACCACGACCAAAACTAAGGCGCTTGATGGGAGGCAACCCATCGTTCTAATCGTTTTTATTGTTTTTGAGCAAATGTAGGTGCAAGAGGTATTTAACGAGGAGATCGGTTTCAAATTTTAATTTGGACGTATTGCATGGTAAAGGTGGTAAGTTAGGCATGAAGATGAAAAAGGCTATGGATTGAGCATTGCTCATGAAAATATAGGCATCGAGCAAGGCTACGCCTAGGTAAAACTAGGCCACGAACAAGGCAAGGCCTATACTATGGCCCAAGGTCTCGGAATCTAGTGTGCCATAGCATAGGCGCCGCCCATGCTCAAGTATGCCATAGCAGAGGCGCCGCCTATGCCAAAGCATTTTGTCTCTGAATCTCATAGGCCATGCTAAAGGCGCCGCCTATGGTCACTAAAGGCATTGCACTAGGCGCCGTCTATGCTCACCATAGGCTTTGCATTAGGCGCCGCTTATGCCAAGCATAGGCAAAGCTAAAGACGCTGTCTATGGTCACTTTTTGTCTCCAAAACCGATTTTAAATGGGTCAAAACACGACCCATTCTTTTCCTATATAAAGGAGACTTAGTCTTGAGGCACAAACACATTGAAAACCTAACATAGGCGCCGCACATAGCATCCAAATCTTCTCAAAACTTTTGCTCTTCCACTTCACAAGAACATCTCTAAAGGCTTCAATTACGTATAATAGCACCCAAAGCAAGACAAGGCAAAGATAAGGCTACCACTTTACAAAAAGGCAAGAAAAGAGGCCGAAAAGAGCAAGGAGAACCCTCCTCGCTGCAAATACCTCGACTCACTCTTGGAATTAAGTGGGATACTTATGAGGAACCTCTTGATAACGACATGCCAACCGATGATGATTGACGAATGCTAGACTCCGACGTGGAAGAGAACTCTGATGACAAAGACTCTGATGATGATTTCGATGCAGGGGGTATGACCCCAGACATAGAGGATGAGTCCGACTAATCAGGTTCTTCTTATTTATTTTTCACTGAGGACAGTGTGTCCCGTCTAAGTGTAGAGTGCTGGTATTTGCATGCTATACTTCTCTATCCACATTTGCATTTATTTATGTTTGTTTGTTTTGTTAGTAGTTAATTGTTTTTTTCAGTAGTTAAATTTTTTTTAACTTAGCATCGCATGAAATTATTCTAATAGGCAGCATGAGATTATGACAAGAGTTTGTGCTAAAATCATGACTATTGAGACGTTTAGGCTCTAATTGTGACTCACTATGTGATATTGTTTGGTTTAATTCCTTCATCTGTTGGGTCAAGAGTCTATACTACTCCCAATAAAGTCGACCATGTGTCTTGTATGTGTGAGCTAATAGTATATTTTGTGCTTGTGGCTGATGCTAGAACTTGCCTAGTATGTATGTAAAGCGAAAATAAGGAGTGTAAGTTTAGGAGATGATTTAGGCATTTCTTTGGCAACCTATATTTGTTTACCTTCATTTTTACCTACCCATAGACATTATCCTAGTTAACCCTTTTGAGCCTTTAGCCTATTTTCTTTGACAACCTCATATGTAAGCCTAATCCATTTTTTTAAGACCATAATTTGATCCAAATTCCTAAGTGCTTTAAAGTGTAAAGTCATGTGACAAAATAAGAGGAAATTGGGTGAGTATGATGCTTTAGAATGCATTGGTGCTTGAAATTGCTATGAAAAAAAAGTGTTATCATAAGAGGTATGTTATGAAAAGAAAAAGGAAGAAAAAACTGAAAAGTTAGTCATGTTTAAAATTGAAAAACAAAAGAGGAGAAAAAGGGTGGTAGAATAAATGAAAGAAAGGTTGTTAGAAAGAAAAGTTCTAATGACACAATGTGATGTATTAAAGCGCTTAGGAACATAGTCACTATTTCTGGCCAAAATAGTCCTACCCGTCCCTTAGCCTACATTACAACCATCAAAAGACCTATTTGATTCTAAGCTTAGCATTCTGACATTTAGTGGAGCATTACACTAAGGGCAAGCCTATGGTCATCAGTTACTGCATATGAATTCTTTGTGAGAGTGAGAGCAAGGATATTTTGATACCCATGTTTGAAAAATATGCTATACTTGTGAGTGATTATGGGTAATATATTGTGAAACACACATGGTTGATGAGTTTTGGGTAGTTGTGTATGATTCTTTGTGCCTTAAATTTTGATTATGAGTTGACCACCATCACGAGTCTATGTTGGAGGCTAAATGGTTTCTACTAATGATCGAAAAACTACTCTTTGTTGATAATTGTTGTGCTTGTCTTGACGAATATTTTGTGTCGTTGCTGTGAAACCCTAAGTTGATATTTAGAGGGACATGATATTTTGTTCGAGGACGAACAAAGCTTCAAGTGTGGGGTGTTGATGATAGGCGAATTTACACGCCTATAGCACTATATTTTGCCCATATTTTAGCCTAGTTTTGAGAACAAATTATATATTTCATGCACTTTTAGTCCTTTCTCCTGTAAGTGAGCTAACGAACATGATTACCAAAGTTTCAGGTATAAATGATGCAGAATTCAGCATTTTATGGATAACTTGACGCCAAAGAAAGCTTCACGAAAGGAGAAAAGCCAATCTTGGACGCCAAGGACTAAAGATGGCGCATGGAAAATCTGTCTCGGGCTAAAACAGCATTTCTGAAGACTTTGGAGACTAGCAGTAATTTATTAGGATTAGGATAATGATACATTAACCTAGTACAATTGGGTTAAGTATTTCATTAGCTTGTTAGGATTAGGATAATGATACATTAACCTAGTACAATTGGGTTAAGTATTTCGTTAGCTTAGTAGGATTTGGTTAAGCATTTCATTAGCTTAGTAGGAATAGGATATGGGTATTATAAATACCCTATCTTGCTAGAGATTTGAGGACATCTTCTTACATTCAATTCTATTCTATTCTAATTCTAAGACATTCTAGTTCTAAATAATCATTCTTCCATTGATTCTATTTTTCTTCTTCTATACATCTATTCTTAAATTCCACAACAAGAGAAACGTTACTTTTCTAAGGGATTCACGCCTAACGCCTACCACACCATTACAAACGTGAAATCTTTATTGTGGTATAACAATAATGTCAATTGTGATTTCCTTCGCACTCATGGGTAACTAAACTTCTCTGTTGGGGTTATGGAAGCCGAATGAGATACTATCTATTGCTGTGAGTTTGTGAGTTCGTTACACGTATGTTGCTTATATCATTATTCTCTTCATCTTAATCTAAATTCTTTGTGGTTGCAAACGCAAGAATACGCCAGTATAATATTTAACTTGTTCGAAAGAAAGTTTATCTGTCTGGAAAAGAGATAATGTCAAGGTAGTAGGGTCCCATCCCCTATTAAAAAGTTAGTGTCGTAACTGGATTAACCTCTTGGAGAATTCATACCGTTAGACACGCTTTAAGCTCGAAAGAGTTAAAGTGAAATAATCCTCGAATAGGTCGAAAGACGTCTGGATTTACCATCGAATACAATTCTCTATAAGCACATGCATTTCTGAATTCAACACACTCATAGTCAATAGAGACGTATAACTCAGAAGGTGGACATAACCTCAACTCCTCAATTCTCATTGTTTCACAACCTACTAAACATTCTTTCTTTTACTTTGCTATTTTCTGCTTTACTCTCTTATTTTGGTTACATTACTATCACAATACAATTCCCCCCTTTTTACGAGACTTGCACTAAAAGTCTAGTAATCTTTGCTTAATTTTTTACCAAGCTATTCCCTGTGGGATCGATACCCAACCCAGTTGGGTTCTATATTTGACAAACGACCGCTTTACACTCCTACGAGAGCTGTAGATTAAGCGTTATCACCAGCGCAGAAGTGTGAGAGGTTGACTATGGATAGTTTTAGGAGAGGTAGAGTCTATGTTGCTTGTACTCAGCTATTTTTCCACCGAACCCATCTCGACATGAGACTGAGGAGAAGATGTGTGCTTCCTCCTTCTCTGATTCGATCAAATGATTTCAGAGACATTGACCAAACTAAAGAAGTAATTTGAGGGAAACATCGAAATTAACCAGCGACTTACCTGAAAAATCTTGACCAAAAACCACCGGAACAGAGACGGCGTTGTCGATGTTCCATTGCGGTCGCCGGGAATCATCCTCGAAGTCGTTGTCAGTCATCCGTTTCTCCCACCTCAGTCGGCGTTGGACACAGTGATGGGTTTTTCTTTTTTGGTCAAAGTGACGGGTTTTATTTTTCTGTGTTGTTAATAACATATATTAATATTAATATTAATAAAAAATATATTTTTTAATGAAAAGTAAAAATGCGTGTATACTTTGACAGCACTATGTCGGTCAGTATAGTCAGTATACTTACTTTGACAGCATTAGTTTAAATTTTTAATTATACTTATTTTTTAATTTTTGGTAAATAAATGTGAGTTATAATTTTGAAAAAAAATTCTAATACGTATACTATTCCTAATTGAAAAGTAAAATCAATGAAAAAAGTAACTAAAAAAATAAATTTGAATCCCTCTGGGTCAAGGAAAATTTAATTGGTTTAAAATTGGGAAAAGTCTAAAATTATGTTCATCAATAACATTATAAATAGAACATCTGTCAATATTCTTTATCAAATAATATGACATCATCTGCATCGGGTAGTCAAAAAGGAAAGGGTCCTATGAGACCAACAGAAAGTATAGGAGTAGATTTTGATGACAAACCATTATGGAATAATGTGAAAGTAATTTCAACTGCTCCCAATGGTGATGGAAATAGAACATGGTCATGTAACTATTGTAATTAACAAGTTACTGGATCATATAATAGAGTTAAAGCACATCTCTTTAAGATTATCGAGTTGTGGAGTTCAAATATGTAGCAAAGTTCAAGGTGATACGTTGAGAATTTTGAAGATAGAGCACGAACAAGCTGAAAAGAAAAAATCTTCAATTCAAGTTGATGCAAGAAAAAAAGCAGACTATGTATCTCTTCCGGAAGGTACTGATTTACTTCATTATAGAAAAAGAAAGAGTTTAGAAAGTGGAGCTATTGGAAAATCTTTCGGCATTCATGAGAGGAATCTTGCCTACAAATTAGCAGCTAGAATGTTCTATGCATCAGGTTTATCGTTCAATTTTGCCAATTCTCCATACTTTAAAAAATATTTGAAGTTTTTAGCTGAAAATTTCATCCCCGGTTATATTCCCCCTTCATATAATAGGTTGAGAACAACTCTTTTAAATCAATAAAAGACTCACATTAATAGGAAGTTGCAACCAATTAAAGATACATGAAAAAAAGGGTTGTCGATTTATTCGGACGGATGGTATGACACTAAAAGACTATCTTTGATCAATATATTGGCATCATCTAGTAAGGTCCAGTGTTTTTAAATTCAATAAATTCTAGTGGGTGCACAAAGGATGGAAAATATATTGCTAATTTGTTTATTAAAGCAATAGAGAAAGTGGCTCCAAATAATGTTGTTCAAGTTAATACAGATAACACAAGTAATATGAAACTTGCCGGTACTATTATGGAGGAAAAATATCCTCGTATATTTTGGACTGCTTGTGTTGTTCATTGTTTGAATCTATCTTTGAAAAGTATGTGCCAACCGTTTGATGGTCCGAAATTATATCTCATTTATGATTTGTGGGACTCAATAATTAAGAAGGTTAAAAAAAATCTTTGAGCATGAGGGGGAAGATCTCATTTCTGGCCAATCAAACTTTTTTGATTCCATTCATGGTGTTCTTGTGGCTAGGTGGAACAAAAGCAACACCCATTTACATTGTATGGCACATTCTTTGGTTCCCAAATACTATCATGAATATTGGCTTCGGGGAGAGAATGGAATTCAACGGGTAGCTCCTAATGAAGATTTAGAAATTGCATCGAATAGAATAAAGTGCTTTCGAAGGTACTTGGATTCTAATCAAATGAAACAAGTCTCATTGGAGTATGGAAAATTTTATAGCATGAGTGGTTATTTTGGTAAACCTCATGTGATTGATGCTATGGAGTATGAAGATCCTCTTTCTTGGTGGGGAAATCATGGTGTCTCGATTCCACTTTTGCAATAATTAGCTTTCAAGTTGCTTACTCAATCAGCGTCTTTCTCCTGTTGTGAAAGAAATTGGAGCACATATTTTATGATTCACAACATCAAGAGAAATAAGTTAGCAACTTCAAGAACCGAAGATTTAGTGTTTGTACATTATAATCTACGGCTACTATCTCGCAAGAAAGATAAATATATAAATGGGCCAAGCAAGTATCTACATTTTCTTTATTAGTTTCTCAATTATTTATTTTGAATGATAATTTTTTCTTTGTATAAAACTTTTTAATGTATACATTATTTTTAACTTATTTAAGTGGAGATCAATTTGAAGTTGAGGCTACAATTAATAATTTAACTGAGTTATTAATAGATGAACCTCAATTGGAAAGAGTGTTTTTTGACGAAGAATTTGAAGATTTGGAAGAAGTTGAAGAAGATGCGGAAGAGTAGTTAACTTAAGTAACTTGATAGTGGACATTTCTTTTTGTTCTGTTAGTTTTGAATTGATGTCTTAAGTTGGGATGTTTTCTTATGTTTGTTTAATAAAGTATTTTTAGAATATCTTTATAATTCTATATTTATAATATTTAATTTTTTTTTAGCCGAATCCCCGCACCCGTATCCACACTCAAATTCGCACCCCCGAATCTTAAAATTTATATTTTGACGAATCCGACTCTTGGATCCGTACCCATCTCGGATACCCGCACCCGAGTCTGAGCAACTTAGGGTAGAGGTAGACCAAAGAAGAGTTGATTAGACAGGACATGCCACAATTTTAGCTTACTAAGGACATGACCTTAGATAACCGATAATTTCTTAAAGAGATCTTAGGTAGAGGGTGTGGATGATACGGATAAGGATAGAAGGTTGGTAGGTACCAGCGTGTTGTCTAGTTGTGTTCATATTAATAGTGATAGTATTGTTCTTGTAGTTTCATGTCCGTCGATTTTTGTTACTATCGGTTGATTCTTTGTACGTTGATTATAGTATTGGTTTGTTATTATCTGTTGTTCTTGTACTCCCATTACTTCTTTTCTACATTGCTTTGCATTGGTTTTCCTTGATCTGAGGGTCTATTAGAAACAACCTCTCTACCTCTGAGATAGGGGTAAAATTTATGTACACTTTGACTCTACCTTCCCCATACCACACTTTGTGGGACTACACCGAGTATGTTGTTGTTGTTGCTGTGTTGTTCCAAGTAGTTACTCTATATCACTTGCAGGAATTTATTTCAACAATTAACTTTAGCAGAAAAGCATCCAGATACATTTGTTCAGGAGGCAGTGGCCAAGTTGTACGAATATGGGATTTGCAGCGGAAGCGTTGCATCAAATGGTTGAAAGGTCATACTGATACTATCAGCGGTGTAATGTACAATTGCAAAGATGAGCACCTAGTTTCTATTAGTCTTAATGGAAATCTTATACTTCACAACCTTGCTTCTGGTGCAAAGGCTGCTGAACTCAAGGATCCAAATGGGCAGGTTAATTCATTCTTCCCAAGTCCCACTTTGCTGTAAAGCATCTTATAGCTGCAATTTACTTTGGTGTTTGGAATGATGCTTTGTTTTTTGTTGCCATTTTTCTTTGTCTGATTATCACAAGATCAGGTTTTGAGAGTGCTTAATTATTCTAAGATTAGTAGGAACTTATTGGTGATAGCTGGTGATGATGGATCTATCCACCAGTGGGATACAACTAGTCGCAGCCCCAAGGTTTGTTGACATTCTGGTGTTCTGAGATGATAAATTTAATTTCATTACATTTGTATTAGTGCCTAGATCTGTCTTTGGCTAAAAGGGTTATAATTGGAGATTACTAGGGAGTTCCATTTCCTTCTCCTCGCAATCTGCATTTGCAAGTCAGTTCTCATCCGCTAATTTGGTATGGGCAGTAGGCAATTGGCTGACATAGAACATTGTTGTCAGTATGTTTTCTGAAAGAAGAATCAGCAATCCATTTGCTCCTGTTACTTCTCAGAGGGCTTGACAGTCTGTTACTCCTAAAAAGAAAAATTTATCACTGCTCTTTGGGGGTTTGGTAGTCAAAACTCAAAAAGAGAAATTATTACTGCTTTAGGTGCTGTGCTATTAGAAGCTATACGTTTAGCTAGTGGACTTCAAAGTTGGAGTGCAAGCTTGCATGTGACATACAAAACACTGAATAATGGATGTGAATTTTATGAAGTTTTCAGAGAGAATTATTTTGGAACCTCCCGGACCCTGTCACAGTACATATTTTACCTCCCTACCTTCCAAATTAAGAACATGTTATGGTCCTCCCTCTGATCCTTCTCCGGTGCTCTTTCTTCCTTTATATATTTGAAAAATGAGACATGGATGTTTCATCTCTTTGCAATTCCTTCAACTTTCATCCTCAGACATGCTTTGATAGCCATAATAGTTCAATTCACCAAGTGCAGTGACATCTTGCTTTGCATTTCGTGTCGATCTTTATTATCCCTTAATATAGCATCTGGCCTCTTTGGGTTGATGTCTCTCACGTGTATATCTTGCCTGTTGTGCATCGTTTCATTGGATAACTGGTAATTATTTTTATCTCTGACAAGTTTCTTGGCTAAAGCAGCACTCTGCACCAACTTCTGGTGTTAGTTTCTCACCATCAAATGACAAGGTTTATTTTCTATTATACTGATCAACTAGTACACGTACTTTTGCCCTGTTCTACTGGAAGAACTATAAATCCATCCACTTTCCAAATGATGGGAAGCATTTACTTAGGTTTGGTTTTACTATTATCATTGCAGATTGTTGCTAGTGTTGGTATGGATAAGAAGTTGTATACTTTTGACTCAGGATCAAGAAGACCATCGTTTTGCATTCCTTACGAGGAACCTTTTTCTTCACTGGCATTTACTGATGATGGCTTCACTCTGGCAGCTGGAACAAGTAGTGGTCGGCTGGTATTCTACGACGTTCGTGGAAAACCACAACCTTTGACTATTTTACGTGCTTATGGAAATTCTGAGGTCTTTTATTCTTCTTTTCTTAATCAAGTTTGTGTTAAGAATCAGTTTGTCCTTGACTGTTTGCTTCTATTATGTCATTTTATTACCTTGGGGAAAAACATGAGAAAGGAAAAGAAAAGAGGAGAAAAGATTCAGTTCCTATTGTCAAAGGATGGAGATATGGAACCATATAATAAGCCCATATGGGGTTGCTATTCATATATACTTATGTCCACTTATTGTCTTTGTTAAGTATCCCACATCGAAAAATGGATGGGTGATTGGTCTCCTTATATGGACTTGGACAATCCTCCGCTCATGAACTAGCTTTTGAGGTTCAGTTAAGTCCAAGATCCATTTCTCTCTCATGGTATCGAGTCAGGCCCATCCCAAATCTTTGTTCACCGATGTTGTTCCCCTATATTATATTGTCCACGCTCCAGTTAACGAGGCCTGGGAGTGTAGGGGAGTGTTAAGTATCCCACATCAGAAAAGGGATAGGTAATTGGTCTCCTTATATGGACTTGGACAATCCTCCCCTCATGAGCTAGCTTTTGAGGTTGAGTTAGTCCCAAGATCCATTCTTTACCATCTCTAAATTATTTCTTTTGTGATGATAGAGGTGGATTATCGGGAGGCTCAGTACTTCAACTAGTCTCCATGTTCCTTGAATAGATCTCTTTGTTGTTGAGAAGGTTGGCCAAAAGAGGTATATAAGGCGGAACCAGTAAAACTTACAAGCAAAACAGATATAATGATGGCGCGACTAGGGTTGTTGTTTCCATTCTAATCATATTTATATAATTTCAAGACCCCAATGAATCTATGATAGGATCGTTTATTTACAACGGAATGGTATACAGAGTCAACAGATTTCAATGAATATATGGATATGCATAAAAATGGTTAATATGCAAGAATGGAAGAGGGATTAGATGGAAGTAGGTGACCCACAGTTTCTTCTATAATGGCATGTAGATTTTGAGAGGTTAAAGATAGCCAGCATTTGCTTCGGCCTTCACGGAAGGAGAGGTGGTCCTTTAAGCTATTGACCACCTATGATACGCTTAGAATGCAGCAATAGGGTTCAGAAGCAGCACTTCACTTAGTCGGGCATGACAACCAAATAGGGTTCAGAAGCGGCACTTCAGCTGTGATACGCTTAGAGTGCAGCAATAGGGTCAGAAGCGGCACTTCATTTATGCAGGCATGACAACCAAATTTGTGGTTGGTCAAATGTGGATAAGAACTAAACGCATTTCTCAATTTCCTGTAATTTGTGAGAAATATAAGGGAAGAATATTATTGAAATTGTTGTAACTACATTATTACATTGAGACCCCATTTATAGACATTACATTCTAATCCTTTTCCAAGTTGGATTCTATATGTTATTTCTATTCCTCCTTATTCTAACACTCCCTCTCAAACTGGTGCATACAAGGCACATGTAACAAGCTTTTTATGGATGTAATTAATATGAGGATCAGTGAGGGACTTGGTGAAAAGGAACAAACTGAAAAGTGGTTACGAAAGTAGTAAACATCATCGGAAAGTCGATCTATTGCTGTAAATTGGTATAAAATATATGGGTCATCTCGAAATGAAGATATAAGTAGATATTGAACAAGAAAGTCACAGAAAAACTGGTCGAAACATGCCTACGCACTGGATTATTAGATTTGACGGGTAAAAAGTGGTCAAAACCTGGGAAAAATTATATGGGTAGGGTCGGAATGATAGCACGACCCTACCAAGAAAGAGAAATTATATAGGTAGGGTCGGAATGATGGCATGGCCTAACTGGAAAATAGAAATTATATGGGTATGATCGGAATAACTACAAGACCCTACTAAAAAAGAAAAATAATATAGGTAGGGTCGGAATGACGACACGACCTTACTGAAAAAGAGAAATTATATGAGTAGGGTTGGAATGATGGCACGACCCTATGCAAATTAGATTTGAAGAGTCATTGAAAGATGCACGGAACTATACAAATCAAATCTGAGTCACCAGTAAGACGCATATGCTATGTAACTCAGATAAGAGAAAGTAGTCCAAAAAGATGTACGGTACTATGAAAATTAGATATGATAAAGTAGTGATCGAAAAGATGTACGGTTCTACACAAATCAGATATGAGGAAGTAATCACCGAAAAGATGCATGGTGCTATGTAAATTAGATATGAGAAGCCACCGGAAAGATGTAAGGTGCTCAACTTTTGCAAACATGATCATTTTGCCAGATGGGTGACATATATGGGTAATAGCTGCCCGACGGCAGTGGAAGCTCTTTGATTCTCTACCAAGATCGTAGAGGCTCTGATACGATGTGAGGGAAAAATATTATTGAATTGTTGTGACGACATTATTACACTGAGACCCTATTTATAGACACTAAATTCTAATCTTTTTCCAAATAGGACACTATATTACAATCCTTTTCCAAGTAGGATTCTATATGCTATTCCTATTCATACTCATATTTCTAACAAAATTGAAAACATTATTAAGATGTCCTTGTATCTTTCTTGTCTAAATGTTTCTTTGTGGCATTTGTGTATCAAGGGTAGACCAATGTGCATAATCTGATTGATGAGTTTGAAGATGATATGCAATATTGACTTGTGGCATTGGGCAAGGGAGCTCATCTTGAAGCTCTTCCTCACCCTCGCTTCCTCTCTCTCACTCTGTAAAAGTAAACAGCATGGTGTTTCTGTATCTATTTGTATGTCAATATAAATGGACCAATGTTTTTCATACTGATATTCTGCATCTTTTAGCATGTTCTGGTAATCCTTTATATGCTTTGTTTATCAGCTTGTTAACTTCAGTTCTGGTCCTGATTACTGAACTTTCTTACTATTACTCTGATTTATTTCCTCTTACTAGCAAAGTGTGATGAATTTACAGGTTGTGACGAGTCTATGCTGGCAAAGAACAAAACCTGTAATAGTCAAGGAAAACAATTGCACAACAGAAATGGCTCTTCTGGGAAGTGCTGTGGAGGATTCAATTTTAATGCCTGACCCACTTCCTGCAATGATATCATCAAGCCTAACAACTACTATGACAATATCAGGTTCCATAGCCACTATTCATTCAGGTTCTGTGGACTCATTTTCTTTTCCAACAGGCGTTACAGGATCTACATCTGGGACACTAGGTTTATCTCCATCTGAAGAAATACCCATACAAAGTAGTTTGTCGAAAGGTGGATCTTTGACAAGATTACATGCTCCTCATAACTTCAAGGATGATATGGAGGTCTTTTCTCCTCTCATTGAAGTTCAGCCGATTACACCTTCACTTGATAAGTTATGGGATGATCAGGAAGGTTTTAAAAAGGATTTTGATAAGAAATCATCTTTGTTATTTCCTTCTTCTCTAAGGTTTCCCCTTCCAGTTGAGGGTGGCAATGAGAATCGCCCCATATTTGATTGGAAATCAAGTTTCTTGCCCAATCAGGTTTGGATCTTGTCTGGTTGTTGATGCCTTGATTTATTTTTGTTTGGAAAACAAATTATTTCCTTTATTGCAGGACATTTGGTAAAATTTTGACTTGCTCTTCCATATACAAAAATGGTCAACTTATTTGTCAAAATTTATATGGTGTTGGATGCAAAATGGTGCTTTTGATATCTAGTTGAAGTAACTAATTTCTTAATTCCTTCATTGTTAGGTGCTAATAATTTGTGGAAACAGCCTCTCTACCTTGTAGGGGTAAGGTCTGCGTACACACTACCCTCCCGAGACCACACTTGTAGGATTACACAGTATGTTGCTGTTGTCCAGAAAGTGGTGTCAGTATTCTAAAGCTAAAATCAGTGACTGGGTTTAACATTAAAATGCATGAGTTCTTTTCCTTTCTTGACAAATATTTCATATCTGACATTCCTGCAGGAGGACGCTTCTTTTGCACAGTCATCTTCTACTCCTATATTTTCCCGTAGTGATGACTCTTCCACCATTACTCCTCCAAAAGCTTGGGGTGGTGAGAGATTATCTCACCTTCGGCAGTCAGGAAACATGCCTTCCCATTTTACAATCTCGACATCTGGTCCTCTTGCACTAGGAACTATGTTATCTGGATTACAGGATAATTTTCCGGCAACTCAGAGTATCAGCTCTTTGACTAGTTCTAGTCTGAGGTTAGTTAATTTGCGCATTAAAGAAAATTCAAATGAAGAAACTTCTCTAGGATCGTCAGAGCATGTCCCCTCTAGTACCACATCCTTTTCAATTGGAACAAAAGGCATTACGGGGCTGGGTATTCTTGATTCTCTTGGTTTAACTATGTCCCTCCCGTGAAGATTTTCCAGTTATGCTGAGAGAATAAGCACTGCACCATCCTTTAGTGATGGAACCCTTTCTGTTGGTTCTCCAGAAACTAAGAAAACTGGAGCTGAAACCAGGGAGGAACTTCTAAGTAGCATGTTATCTAGGTCCGACATGTCATCTGCTACAGCAGCTGGTGCTTTCCAAGCAATGAATGTATGAATCAGGAAAACCTGGGTGTTTCTCTCTTTATCTTAGGCATCATTTGTTATGAATCATCATCATGGATGTTTTCGCCTTTTCTATTTTTTAAAGAGAATCTCGGAAGCATGAGCTGGTGGAAAGAGCCTTAATGATGAATCATTCCAAATGACTAGACTTTATCTTTTAATAGAAAGTTTTCATTGACCTATGAAATTTTTCAGGGTGAAATTAAGCAATCACAGAAGTCCACACTGCCTGAATTGCAGCAAGGAAGTAACTTTACACTCCAGCTATTTCAACGTACACAAGAAGAAATTCTTTCTTCCCTTCAAAAATCCATTCATGAGAAAATGAGGAATCTTCACTTATATATTTTAAGACACTTTCATATGCAGGAGGTACATTTCTTAACTTTGCACTTCTCTAGTTCTTCAGTTTTATACTATCTCTTTGATTTTGGAAACATTACGCAGATGAAATTTCTAGTGCTATAAAATTGATACTGGAAAATCAAGCAGAGCTGATGAAAGAGGTTCAATTACTTAGAATGGAAACACAGCATCTTCGACAGTTATTATGACCAGAGTAGTTTAGAGGTCTTGTCAGTATGTATTCCTATAGTTTTAGCCATGTACCGCAATGTTGTTTTAGGAGATTTGTGCCGACAGTTGTTTAGTGGCTAGCGAGTACGCAAGTGCGGAAGTGTTATTGTGTGTTTATCTAAATATGGGAGAATTGGGGATTTATTTTACCCTAATATAGTAAATGAGAGTGTGTGAAGGCTGATCAATACTTGCCAGTAAGAGGGCTGTTACGGTTGTGTACAGAGTTGGCTAGGCCAATTTCAGAAATTTAATGTACAGATCATTTGATTCACTTTGATTAAAATACATCCTTCGAAGTCGGAGTATGTCTCATCTTTGTTTATTCATATGGATGTTCATGGGATATCTCTCAGTAGTAGATAATTCCAATTTCCAACTGAGTATGTCGTAGTTTCAAAAGTAATCCACTATAGTGTGATAGTTACGTAGTGCTACCAAGTTATAGAAATATTTCAATTGATGTTAGTAAAAAGATGAGCAGCTTCCTTTAAAATCATATTAGGACTTCAATATTTACTAGGACACTATTATGTTTATCATAGTTTTTATGACTTCTATATTAGGTGGAGCCTGAGGGTACCAGTGAAGTAGCAGCCATGGTGCTTAAAACTAGACTTTCTCCTTTAGTAATTTATTGTACAACTTAGGATAGTAATGACAAATCTAATTATAATTTTCATTGTACTAAATCATATTAAAAAACAAAGGAATTAAGGTTTCTAAAAGTTCCACTCCCAGTTTTATTCCTTGCTACTGCCTTGACATATTTGCACAATAGCTATCGCATCTGAGGCATTTTTCTTGCGGGGCCGAATCCATAGATCTCTTCAACAAAAGTGAGGCAGCATCGACGCACGAGAAAAACAATACCTCACGAGCATTAATTTTAGACAAATGAAAATGCAAGCTAGTATAAGTTCAAGAAACCCATGTTTAGAGACTGAAGCGAAAGCTTGCCTGCTTCTACAATCAGAACAATTGCAAGCCTTTTGAGATAAAATTAAGTTCAAAGCCAAACATGCGCACGGTGATTTGGCATGACAATTAGAAAACATGGAAAAAATGAAGCAATTTCATCAGCAAGCAACAACATGCTGCAACGAGAACTAGCCGATAGAAGCATAATGAACAATAACACTCCCAAGAGATAACTCCCTCAAATTATATGGCTATATAAAATTCACCAACAATATTTTTTTTAACTTGCCAAAGACTTAGATGTCATGGTACAATAACTTTAGATGTCATGCATAGA
The DNA here is from genome assembly GCA_030864215.1 of Capsicum pubescens. Lineage (NCBI taxonomy): Eukaryota > Viridiplantae > Streptophyta > Magnoliopsida > Solanales > Solanaceae > Capsicum > Capsicum pubescens. Next base: position 138,286,964 of record CM061540.1, read on the forward strand.
CTTCTGGTGATGGACTTGGTTATCAAGAAGAGACGGGGTGGGGAGGGTCGACCTAGAGTTAGGTGGGGTGGCCTGACTCCAGTTAGTGCCTTGGAGATAGGGATGAAGTTAGAGGGGGTGGGGGTTTGGGAGTGTAGGGGGGACGTGGATAGTATGTGGGACAGGGCTGTGGGATGCATCAAAGAGTCTTCTAGAGAGGTGTTGGGTGTCTCGAGGGGTTGGTTTGGCAAATATCGGGGGTATTGGTGGTGGAATGAAGACGTTAAGAAGAAGGTGGAGACGAAGAAGGTGGCTTATGTTAAGTTGGTGGAAAGTAAAGATGAAGAGAAGAAACGGGTTAGCAGAGAGGAGTACAAGTTAGCTAAGAAAGAGGTTGAGTTAGCAGTTACAGCTGCTAAGACAATAGCTTTTGAGAGTTTGTATAGGGGGTTAGAGGAGAAAGGCAGGGAAAAGTGGTTCTTTAGGCTTGCCAAGGCTAGGGAGCGGAAGGGTCGGGACCTAGACCAAGTGAAGTGTATTAAGGGGGAGGATGGCAGAGTATTGGTGGAAGATGCCCTCATAAAGATAAAATGGAAGTCGTATTTTCATAAGCACTTGAATAATGAGGGGGACAGAGGTGTTGTGTTAGGAGAGTTGGAGCACACCGGGGAGTGTCACGATTTTGGCTATTGTCGGCGTTTTAGAGTAGAGGAGGTTAGTGATTCTATCCGCAAAATGCGAAGGGGCAGGGCGACAGGGTCCGATGAGATTCCGGTGGATTTTTGGAAGTTTTCTAGTAGGGCTGGGTTGAGATGGCTGACCAACCTGTTTAACAACATTTTCAAGTCTGCAAAGATGCCTGAGGCGTGGAGATGTAGCAAGATGATCCCATTATATAAGAACAAGGGTGACATTCAGAGTTGCAACAACTACCGGAGTATTAAGTTGTTGAGTTACACGATAAAGATTTAGGAGAGGGTGGTGGAGCGGAGGTTAAGGAAGATTGTGTCTATTTTGAAGAATCAATTTGGTTTTATGCCTGGTCGCTCGGCGACTGAGGTAATTCACCTAGTGCATAAACTGGTAGAGCAGTATAGAGAGAGGAAAAAGGATCTTTATATGGTGTTTATTGACTTGGAAAAGGCGTATGACCAGGTCCCTAGGGAGGTTCTTTGGAGATTCTTGGAGGTGAGGAGGGTTCCTGTGGCGTACATCAGAGCAATTAAGGATATGTATGAGGGGTTGAAGACTTGAGTAAGGACGGAGGGAGGAGATTTTGAGCATTTTTCGATCTTGACAGGGTTGCACCAAGGATCAACTCTTAATCCGTTTTTATTTGCTGTGGTGATGGATGTGTTGAAGCGGAGTATATAAGGTAAGGTGCCTTGGTGTATACTTTTGCGGATGATATAGTTTTGATTGAGGAGTCGCGGCAAGGTGTTAGCGATAAGCTGGAGGTTTGGAGGAAAACCCTGGAGTCTAAAGGTTTCAGATTGAGTAGGACCAAGACGGAGTATTTGGAGTGCAAGTTTAGTGACTCAAGGCAAGAAGAGGATGTGGTAGTGAAGTTGGAATCTCAGGCAGTTTGTAAGAGGGATAGTTTTAAGTATCTTGGGTCTACGATCCAGGGGAATGGAGAGATAGATGAGGATGTATCTCACCGTATTATTGTAGGTTGGATAAAATGGAGGCTCTCTTCGGAAATTTTATGTGATAAGAAGGTGCCTCCCAAGCTTAAAGGAAAATTCTATAGAATTGCGGTCCGGCTGGCTATGTTGTATGGAGCGGAGTGTTGGCCAGTTAAGAGTTCTCATATCCAAAAGTTGAAGGTGGCGAAAATGAGGATGTTGCATTGGATGTGTGGTCTTACAAGGGCGGACAAGGTTAGGAATGAGATTATTCGGGAGAAGGCGGGAGTGGTATCGGAAGAGAATAAAATGCAGAAAGTGAAGTTGAGATGGTTTGGTCATGTGATAAGGAGGGACATGGATGCCCCAGTTCGTAGATGTGAGAGGCTGGCGTTAGATGGTTTCAAATGGGGAAGGGGTAGACCGAAAAAATACTGGAGAGAAGTGATTAGACGTGACATGGAGAAGTTACAACTCACCAAGGATATGACCCTGGATAGGAAGGTTTGGAGGAAGAACACTAGGATAGAGTGATAAGGTGGGTGTTTGAATCGTAGTCAATAGTTAGGTTTTTTTTGGTGTCTTTTGTTTGGTAATGTACTTTATTTTTGTGGTTGTCGCATCTATGTTAGTTTTATCACGTTTCTTGCTTTGGAAGTTCTGGTTTATTGTACTGTGTCTTGAGCCGGGGGTCTATCGGAAATAGCCTATCTACTTCTTTAGAGGTAGTGGTATGGACTGTGTACATTCTACTCTCTCCAAACCCCACTAGGTGGGAATATACTGGGTTTGTTGTTGTTGCTGTTGTTGGGCTGTAAGATTTATAGCAAAAATAACTTAAGGACTTCACAATCACGGCGTTGATCAATGACGAACAGTACAATGTAGCCAAATTTAAATTACCCTACTAAAACATCAAAACTTATGCAACAAGTAGAATCTATGCCTCAATAAATTTCTTCAGATTCTTAAGCCACATGACATATTCCTTGGTGTCCTTGTTGATCATGTACTCGTGCAAAAAGTTAGTTGTGCTGGGTTTGAACCCTTTAATCTCCAAATACTTGTGGAAAGCCTTTTGGAGGTTCTTATCCAAATCCCTGATGTTGAAGAAAAAGATCTTTTATTGGTATAATGAAAATAGATAAGAAATGAATATATGGATGTAAGCAACATAAAAGGCTTGAAGTTGCAGGAAGAGGAAATAGTTAAACGTAAAAGGTCGTTAATCAAATTTTAAGACTCACGAGAAAGCAGGTCCTTCATAAGCAATCTGATCCTTAGCAACTTTAGGATCTTTGATTGACAAACTTTCAATTGCAATCTTATCTGCATAAGTTGTGAGACCAAACTCCAAAGATAGTCCATTCTTCCTAGACACCCTAACGACGAGAGGAATTTGGGATTGATTGCCACTTTCACGGTCATCCTCAGCATTGTCGTCATTCTCATCTTCACTGCCATAAACAACGTCAGGCATGTGAACTTCGACAACAATAGATTCACCTTGATACTCTCTTGTCAATGTTATAGTTTGTTGTCCAGGATGATCTTCAATCTTGAAGGGGAAACCCTCAGGAGCAGCCTCGTCAACCTGCAATGACAATGAAAACCAATGATAATAGTCTCAAGTATACTAATCCAGTAGTTTTTTTTTTGTAAAATAAACAATTACCATTGTGAGAAATAATGGAGAAAAATATTATTTAATTGTGTGTTTAGATAATTACATCGAGACCCTATTTATAGACACTATAGTACAATCATTTTCCAAGTAGGATTTTTATATATTATTCCTATTTCTACTCATATTCCAACACTCCCCCTCAAGATGGTTCATACAAATCATATGTACATAGTTTGTTACAAATGTAAATAATATGAGGACCAGTGAGGGACTTTGGTGAATATATTTGCAAGTTGATCACTTGACTTCACAAATTTAGTAACAATATCTCCTGAGAGTATCTTTTCTCTGACAAAGTGACAATCAATCTGTATGTGTTTAGTCCTTTCATGAAACACTGGATTTGATGCGATATGAAGGGTTGTTTAATTATCACACACAAATTCCATCTTATCGGTTTCTCCAAATTTTAGTTCTCTCAGCAACTGTTTGACCCAAACTAGCTCATAAGTTACTACAACCATTGCTCGATATTCTTCTTTCGTACTAGATCGAGCAACCACACTCTGTTTCTTACTCTTCCAAGACACCAAATTACCTCCTACTAAAATACAATATCCGGAGGTAGGACGTCTATCAAAGGATGATCCTGCCCACTCACCATCAGTGTATCCAATGATATGCTCGTGACCTTGATCCTCTAAAAGTAGTTCTTTACCTGGGGCTGACTTTATATATCGCAAATTACGAACAACTGCATCCTAATGACTATCACAGGGGAAGTCATAAACAAACACTCATAGGAAAGGATATGTCAGGCCTAGTCACGGTGAGATAATTCAACTTTCCAACCAACTGCCTATACTTTTCAAGATCACTGAGTGGCTCCCCTTGTCCTGACAGAAGTTTAGCATTTGGATCCATAGGAGTGTCAATGGATCTACATTTCATCATTTTTGTCTCCTCAAGAATGTCTAAGGCATACTTGCATTGAGAAATAACCATATCTAATATGGACTAAGCAACCTCAATACCTAGAAAATATCCAGTCTCCCAAGGTCTTTAGTCTGGAAATGTTGAAATAGATGTTGCTTCAATTTAGTGATACCATCTTCAGAATTACCGATGATAATGATATCATCAACATAAACCACCAAATAAATACACAAATTTGGTTAAGAATGTCGATAAAACACTGAGTGATCAACTCCACTATGAATCATGTCAAACTGCTGAATTATTGTGCTAAAATGCAGCGAAACATGGGGATTCAATGAGAAGAGTGTGAGGAGTCTCAAGAAGATGCCTATTTTTCCTTTCTGTTATACCATTCTGCTGAGGGGTGTACGGGCAAGATGTCTAGTGAATAATTCCTTAATAAGTCATAAACTCCTGAAACTGAAAGGATAAGTATTCTAAGGCATTATCACTATGAAAAGTACGAATAGAAACACCAAATTGAGTTTGTATTTCAGCATAAAAAAATTTAATATAGAAAATATCTCAAAATGATCTTTCATTAAGAAAACCCAAGTACATCTTGAAAAATCATCAATGAAACTAACAAATTAACAAAAACCTAAGGGTGAACTAACTCTACTAGGACCCCAAACATCAGAATGAACTAATGAGAACATAGACTCTGAACAACTCTTAATACTATGTGAAAAAGTTGCACGGGTGTGTTTCCCAAGTTGACATGACTTACAATCTAATGTGGATAAACTAGATAAATTAGGCACCATCTTTTGTAGCTTAGATAGACTCGGATGTCCCAAATATTTGTGAATTAAGTCTGGAGGGTCCGTAACGGAGCATGCTATGAAGGAATTTGAAGAGGCAAGATTGTAAAGGCCTTGTGATTCATGTCCTGTGTCAATCGTCTGTCCCATACTGCGGTCCTGTATTAGAAAAGAATCATAAAAGAAGTTATGCTACAATGAAGGGCACGTGTCAAACGACTAGCAAATGCAAGATTAAAAGGACAACTAAGGACATAAAGAACAGAGTCTAGTGTGACAAAAGATAGGGGTTTGGCTTGTCCAACTCTTTTTGGTTTTGTTTAGATCCCATTGGCTAAAGTAATAGCAGAAACAGATTATGAATAAACAATATCAGAAAAAAGTGATATGTTACCAGAAATATGATCAGAAGCACCTGAGTCCACGACCCATGATCCAAGAGTACTAGTCTGTGAAACACAAATAAAAGGATTACCAGCAACAGAAGTATCAGGCTGGGCAACTAAGGCTACTTGTGGAGATGTCTGCTTACTTGCTCGATACTTAAGGAACTCATCATATTCTATCTAGGAAATATGAGCATTATTGGATGGTCGATTAGACTATGGAGATGTCTACTTACTTGTTTGATTCCGAAGGAACTCATTATGGTCCTTTACAGTAATAAAATAAAAATTGGGTGGTGGACCATGCAAAATATGACATATATTCTGAGTGTATCCAACTTTATGACAATAACTACACTTTGATCGAGATTTTTCAGAATGACCTCCTCGTCAATTCTCCATAGGATGATATATTCATTTTTCTATGGTTTGAGATGGAAGAATAAAGGAGTCAACGATGGGTGATGAAATTACTTTGTGACTGGGAGGCGCAGCAAGACGAAGAAGACGAGTGAATAACTCATCAATTGTAGGAACCACAAGACTAGCTAAAATCTGATCACGTACTGAATCATGGTCAGTAGAAAGTCCAGCAAGTGTAAGAACTAAAAGCAACATCTGTTTGTGCTCTTATTGTTTTTCCACATCCGGAGTGATGAGCATTGATGTATCAAATTCTTCCATGATTGTTTGTACTTGTCCTAAGTAAGTAGACATATCAAATTCTTGTTTCTTCAAGTTGGTCATTCGAGATATCACATAATAAGAACGAGATATGCCATTGGTGTATAAAGCACGAGCCTTTTCCCAAACTATATAACATGTCTGGAATGGGCAAAATAAGGGCATCAACTTGGAATCAATAGATCGCCATAAGAGACTACATAATTGAGCGTCAACTTTCTCTCATTGTTCTTTGGCTTTCGCATCTTCCGCACTAGATTTTGTATTTTCATCTACCACAGTAGCCTTAATCTTTAAGTGGTCTTGGACACCTTGACCATTGCACCACAACTTAACCAGGGAAGCCTAGGCTAAATAATTTAAACTTCCCATTAATGGTTCAAAAGTGATCATAGGACTTAAACTTCCGATTCCATTAGTTTTGGGGCCAAAAACATTATACTCAAAAGATATCTTGGGAATTTTGACTTGAAAACACCAAGAAACAGAATCTGGATGTCTAATATTGCTGAAAACTCACCAAAAAAATATAAAGTCGTTGGAATTAGGGTTCCGACGACCGAAATCTGTGAAACTTCACTGAAACTGAAAAATACAAGCTGGTCGGAGGTCGGAGTATCTAGGCGACACCAACAGAAAAGAAAAAGTCGACCGAAGAATGGCTTACTCACCAACGCGTGACAGATATCGCCAAAATTCTAGCAAGTGCGTGGGCGCGTGGCTGGTGACTTTCCGATAGTTTTGGTCGGGTCTTTGTCGCCTGAGATTTTTGATCCTCTTGGGTGTTGTATTTTGCACACAACCCACAAAAAAAATAATGACACAAATCAGTCACCGAAAATTGATGCACGGTGACTTTTTTTCCTGAATTTCTCATCAATTTTCTGATACCATGTGATTAATAATGAAGAAAAATATTATTGAATTGTGTATTTACATAATTACATCGAGGCCCTATTTATAGACACTATAGTCTATAGTACAATCCTTTTTCAAGTATGATTTTTATGTACTATTCCTATTTCATACTCATATTTTAACAACCATAAATTTCAAAAGTTGAATCAAATTTACAATTAGTAGTAATACTTAGTAATCAATAGAAGTACATCTATATTAAAAAGAGTAATCACGTCCATCTTATGTACATTATCACTATTTTTCTATTTTTTTATAATAGTGGTGCCTGGTCCATCCGTGCCCGAGATGTACCAGGTAACTTCGTCCATCAAGGCTAGACTTGATGGAACGAAATCACCTAATGTGATGTTTTATTGTCTGGAAATTGAACCTGAGACCCCATGGTGCTCAATCGACTTCATAGACCACTAGGCCACAACCTTGGGTGCGGTACACTGTCAATATTTGGTCCACTCAGATTTTTTTAAATAACTCAAAACTGTAAAAATACTAAGAGTATCTTGTCTGGTTTCAAAATATGCACATTTATTTTAAGAAAAATAAAGAAATGATTTGATGTCAATGTCATACACAGAATTTGATGCTTTGACCATTACTCTGCAATTGGTCGGTTTATAGGTGCAGGGAGTGGGTAACATCTTTGAAATAGGTTTTTTTTTCTTCATAACTTTAGTCTACAACCAGATCTATGGAGGAACTAAAAATTAAAAATAAAATTACAGAACAGCTATTAGCAAACAGAATACGGTAAATTTATACGTACTAATTCAAGAAACATTCTTTTCTACTCATTTCATTAGTATTAATATTCATTTTCCACTCTAGCCCTTAAAATTGGTCTATAACATAAGCACATATAAAGAACAAAAAAAGAAGATGAGAATTTCAGAAAATCAAATTTCAAACCCCGTCTTGTTCGTCGGCTGACTCAGCACATAGGATTTCAGATTGAATGACCTTGATGAGTGACTCATTATAATTGGACCTCTTGGTAGAATAGCAACTCAAGGTAGGCAGTACTGAGCTGCGAAAGAAGTTTCTAGAACCAGCAATACGGTTCGCTATAGTAGAGAAAAGAGCAAAGGATCGATGATGACGACAACCCTGTGTTCTACCGATGACCTGAGCAACCAAGGGTACAACCCGAGAAGCAATCCTCCTGATGATGTTAGTCAAAGCCATTTGGGGAATTCGGCAGTACGTGGAGATTTTAGGGTTTAAAGAGAATAGGAGATTTGGGTTTAGGGTTTTGGCTACTAATAGGTGGTTTTGGAGCTTTACGAAAATTCACAACTTTGAAGTAAAATCTTGGACAAATCGAAATTTTGATGACGATAAAATGATAAAAAAGAACTATCTATTTACAAACTATTAATGTTATAAATTTATTTATCTACATATTATAAAAGCACTATATGAATAATATTTGTTAAATATTGAACGATTAAAGTATCTTTTAAATATTAAACAACTTTTACATCAAATTAGATTAAGATTCATTGCACCTCAGATAAAATAGTAAAATCGCTAATTGAAGTCCTAATATTAATATCCTTGGAATCATAAATTAGGTTAGACTACAAAATTTGATTATAGTGTGAACAGTTGAGAGAATCTCATTTTATCTCTAACAATAATAGGAAAAATTAAAATTATATTTTACAGTAAAAATGACATTTTTTTTATGAATCACTCAATATATATGTGTTTATAGCTACCAAGCAGTAACTTCTCTTATTTTCACTCTAACACTTATTTTCTTTCATATTCTAGTGTACCTTTTTTTTTCAAATTGTACCGATTCTTCATATTGTTATTTCAATTTATTTTTTTTCCTCGTATTTATTCACCTTAATAAATAAAAAGATAAAATGGTCTATTACCCCCAACCTTTAGTAGGAATCCCAACTACACACTCAACCTTTAAAGGTGACTTATTACCCCCTGAACCTTTTTTTATCGAATTTATGACCCCCCCTGAACTATTTAAAACAGAAATTATAACACCCCTAAAAATTCACAACCACATTTATGTTGAGAGGTGAGATACACGCATTTTGACACCTGTAAAATATATTTAATTTTTTTTAATTAATTTTTTATTCATTTCCTTCTACAATTATTACTTCATTATTTTATTCTTCATTTCCATTTCTATTCATCTTTCTCCTTTCTCTTCATTTTCTTTTCTTCAATCTCAAAAGACATTTTGGTCCAACAACTGTAATAGATTATTTTCTCTTGTCAAAATATAAATTAAAATATTCATTAAATTTTCTTTCCTTTTTATTTTTATCATTTTCCCAAATCAAAGAATGTTTTGAGAAATAGTTTAAAGATTCTACCATTCACTTTTTTTTTTGTCCAACAACTGTAGCGGTGGTATGTGTATGTATTGGTGGGTCTCCCTTAGCTTTTTTTGTGGTAGGCATTCTCCAGCAAGCGTATGTGTGAGTTCTGATCGATGTGGGTCTCCCTTTTATCTCTCCTTCTTGTGATTTGCTTGTTCTTTCCCTTATTTTAAGTGTGTATGTCTGGTGCGTGTGTTTTGGATCGTTGTTTTTCAATCCCAGTAAAGTGTGTTTATGTGTGTTTTTCGTCCCTTATGTGTGTGTAAATTTGTGTATGTATCTGGTCAGCTGTATGTTTTCTGTTAATGAAAAAATGAGGAGCGACGTGCGATGTTGAGATTGAATGTTTGTGTGTTGTTTGATCTTTATTGTCGGTGAATAATTGTTCATGTTGGTTTGTTGTCGATTCTTTGGTTATGAACTATGTGATGAAGTCAAAAATAATAAACAACATCAAATTTGAAAATTTTTGATAACCTTAAAGTGGAAAACAATGACCATATCAATTATTAAATTTTCGACGATCTAAAATTCGAAAACAACGAACAATACCAATTTCAAAACTTTCAACGACCTTGAAGCCGGAAACAATGAACAATACCGAATTTAAAATTTTTGATGACCTTAAAGTCGGAAACAATACAGAATTTTGAATTTTTCGACGACCTTGAAGTCAGAAATAATGGACAATACCACTTTAAAATTTACGATGACCTTGAAGTCAAAAATAATGGACAATATCAATTTTGAAATTTTCGATGATCTTGAAGTCGAAAATAATAAACAACATCGAATTTAAAATTTTCAATAACCTTGAAGTGGGAAACAATGAACAATATCAATTTTAAAATTTCCGACGATCTAAAGTCCGAAAACAACGAAGAATACGAATTTCAAAATTTTCGATGACCTTGAAGCCGGAAACAATGAACAATACCAAATTTAAAATTTTCAATAACCCCAAAGTCGGAAACAATAGAGAATTTAAATTTTTCAACGACCTTCAAGTCAGAAACAATGAACAATACCCATTTTAAAATTTACGATGACTTTGAAGTCGTAAATAATGGACAATAGAGGTTTTAAAATTCCCGACAATCTTGAAGTTGGAAACAATGAACAATATCCATTTTAAAATTTTCGACGAATTTGAAGTCGAAATCAATCGATTTTGTGCTTAGAGATAAGAAAAATGATAAATTAATTTTCGATGCCATTGATGAGTTGTTGGTTGTCATTGTTTGTAAGAAGAAGATGAAGAAGAATAAGAAGAAGAATAAGAAGAAGAAAGAAAGAAAATAAATAAAGAAATAGAATAATTAAAAATGAATAAAGAAAATAAAGAAATATTAAAAATAATTTTTTAATAAAAAAAATCGTCCTCACTCTCTTTAGAGAGTGAAACACACTCTCTTGCCATGTCAGCGTTCAGGGGGGGGTAATAATTCCACTTTAAAATAGTTCAGGGGGTAATAGGTCACCTTTAAAGATTGAGTGTGTAGTTGAAATTTTGACTAAAGGTTGGGGGGTAATAGACTATTTTCTCTAAATAAAAATCGTGTTCCGCAAAATAAGGTAACTATTAATTTTACAGTTATTGTGTGTTATCGCTTCCCCAAATTCTATATATTTTGTACTCTTTTTCTCATATTTTTTCACCTTAATAGATAAAGATCGTGCTCCACAAAATAAGGTAACTATTAATTTTACAGTTATCTTCCTCAAACTCAATATATTTTGTATTTTTTTTGTTCATCATTATTCTTGTGATTTTTTTATTTTTGTATTTTTTTTGTTGTATGATTGTGGAGGTTTGCTCTAATCCCAGAACAGTTGAAGAAATCAGTGAGCGACGAAGAGATGAAGTCGAAGCATTGTAATGATCCAGAGAAGATGGTCGAAATAATGAAACAAAAAGGATTGAAGAAACTTTCATCTCTGAAATCCCCCAAAAATACAAAGATCTGAAAAAAAATTTAGAGAATTAAGCAAAATTTCAAGTCTCGATGCTGAAACTCTTCTGAATATGATTTTGAAGAATATAAAGACGAAGAGATATTTGTATAAGTATTTATTAACTAATGGGTACTCATTTTATATATATATATACAAATCTGGTTGTATATAAATTTTTTGGGGCATGTGCATGTATTTGTATTTTGTATATAAAAATACATATCAATATGTATTTTTGTAGAGTGTTGCATTTGTCTTTGAACTGTTCTATGTCATTTTAGATGGTAACATATATATTTATTTGTATTTTTTATTATTTATAATATGTATTACGTATTTTTTAATTACCTGTATATATAGTTGTCCTTTTTGTTATAGAGATTTATGTTATATGTGTGTATATATACATATGGGTCAGATATATATTTTTGTAAATACATATGCAGATATATATTTTTTTTGTATTGTAATACATATGTAGATCTGTATGTCTCTGTATTTTGTATATTTTTTAATATGTATATGTGATATAATTTTTTTTGTTGTTGTATAAGTTTCGCATGATCATATATTCATGGCAAGAAACAACAATAAGGCCTGTTAGGAAAATTAGGATAGTAGACGACACAGAAGTCCTTGAAGTTTGATGTTTTTTTCTATTTTGTGTATGATAAAGATTGACAGTGATTTAGTTGAATAGTTGTTAAGTTTCATATCTTACTTTCATGTTTCATGTGAAAAGTTAATTGAATTTGACAGTTATGTTATTGTATTTTGAATATTGGTACTTAATCAAATTGAATGGAAGGTTTCCATTTTAGTATTATATTAGATATTTATCCTGTTTCTAATAGTTGTATATGTAATTATATATATATATATATATATATATATATATATAGGTGATTATACAATTCTATGTTCAGATCTTACATATATATTACTTAGTTGAATAACTATATATTTGTATTTATATGTATTTAAAAAATCAATAGCAAATACATTCAGGTAATTGTACATGTTTGTGTATATGTAATTTAATTAGATATGCATTAATAATTTAGGACATGTTTATATAGTTGTATATATAATACAAATTTATTCTTTATAGTTGCACGATATTTTATATTTGTATTTATATGTATTTGTGATTGTACATTTACCCAATATATAAATGTACTCTTAAATAAATATAGATAAATTTATTTATATTTTTTCAATCAAAGTTACAAATACTGAAAAGATAACTGTAACGTATTTTAATATATGAAACATAATTATCGTCAAAGTACTAATCACATCACAACAAATATTTTGAAATGTATCATTTATGATATTTCCTACATAAACGCTTATTGTGACACTTAAACCCAAAAGCACTACATGAATTGATGGTTTTCTTTTCAAACATATTACTTCCTAATTTTTAATACAAATACAAAATAAAATTTTAAAATACAAGTTTATTGATGAAAATAAAATATAAATACAAATAAAATAAAATCACAAAATAAAAAGACAATATGCAATCAACAGTAAAATAAAAATATAAAACAATCCTTTGAAATACAAGTGTGAATTATATAAAACATAAACGATAGTGCGAACTATAATACAAATACAAGTGCAGTGCGAACTATAATACAAATACAAGTGCAGTGCGAACTATAATACAAATACAAGTGCAAACTATAACATACAAATACAAGTTCAAACTATAAAACACATACAAATACAAGTGCGAACAATAAAATACGAATACAATTATATCAATGAATATAAAATATAAATAATGGTGCAAATACAAATACAATAAATAATTATAATTTTTTATTATCATCTATAACTTGTGCTTGACGTAGCCATATTTTTTAAAAATTCAAGTAAAATATTAAATAGAACTCAAAAGTTTTTTTTTTTTTTTTTAAAATAGAAGCTAAAGATAAAAGAGAAAAAAGGAAAGAAAAAAAAAGAAAAAAGTTAAAAAGAAAAAAAAAGAAAAAGAAAAAAGTTAAAAAGAAAAAAAAAGAGAAATAGAAACTAAAAATACAAGAGTAAAAATAAAACTGAAAAGAAAGAACAAAAAAAAAATAAGAAGAAGAAAACAAAAATAGGAAAAGAAAAAAAAAGGAAAACCAAAAAGAAAAAAAAACAATAAAGAAAAAAAGGAAAAAGGAAAAAAGAAAAAAAAAGAGAAATAGAAGAAAGAAAAAAAAGTAGAAAGAAAAAAATGAAAAATAAATAAATAAATCAAAATAGAATAAAAAATGATAAAAAAAGAAGATAAAAAAAACTAACAAGAAAAAAAAATGTGAGAGATATAAGAGAGAGAAAGAGAGAAAAAAACAGCATGCTTTATTTTGAAATTTTGAAGATCATGAAGATAATATCTTTAGTTGACTTGGAAATTCAATACTTTAAATAAGAGTAATTTATGAAAAAAGAATTTATTGTTTTAACAAAAAGTGTAATTTAATAAGAATAATTCTTGAAAAATGAATCTAATGTTTTAAATATGTGGGTAGTTATTCCTTATTAATTCAACTAATTTGAGTAAAAAAAGGACAGTAAATCGTGTTGTATATTTATTTTAGTAGAAAAAGATAACTAAAATACAAAATACAAATTGTTATTTCTAGTAATTATAAAACAATTTCTATGAATCTCTTAATTCTGAGTTTTTTTTTTCGGGGGGAGGGGGTTTAAATTTTGAAATTTTATTAATTAAAATTCAAAATAAAGTATTAACAAGGATGGACCAACCCATCCGAAAATACCCAACGAAAAAAACAAAAGCCTACTACAAACTCCTACCCGGCCCAATCCAAAAAATACCAAAGAAAATACATATAAATGTAGTAGGGTTTTCAAATTGGGCATTGTCTTTTTCATTAATTGCCTCCGCCTCCTTGTGCAATATTTCCCTTTGTCAACCGACAGTTCTCTCTTCTTCAACTTTGGGTGATATGCATTGTGTCTTGGTCAATCTTCCATGGAGCTTCTTCCAGCTTGCATAGGTAAATTCTTTCCATTTCTTTCCCTTTGTTTTCTGTTGACTCTGTTGTTGTTCTTTCTTGATGTTTATTTCAGTTGTGTTCTCCTGCAGATGAGACTTTGTTGTATTTTTGCATCGAGGGATCTAGTCAACTGAGAATTGTTACCTCTTCCAAGTAAGCAGATTTCCACTTCTTTCCTCTTGGTAATTTTGTATATAAGTGTTTTGCTTAAATTCTGAATCCCTAATCTATATATACGGCTGGTATGGAGAAACTGGGATGCTTGGAACCACGAATATTTGGAAAGTAATATGTTCCTCAGGTTCTTGAAGTTCAAACTAACCATCTGATCCTTTCCTTTTATTGCGAGTCCTTTTTGCTGGCTGCTATAGATTAGGCAAAATAGTTGTTTTACCTTTTTTGATACCTTCTTAGTTAGTATATATAAAGCTTGTGAAAACTTAGTTTTAGCCTTCCCATCCCCTTCACCCTTTTGATGGTGACAATCTCAGATAAGGATATTGTAACTTATTACTGTTAACAATTCTCTTACCTGATGCATGTAACTATTTAAATGTTGTGAATGTGAAGACCCTATTATCAAGTATCAAATTAGCAAAGTAATCAGCTAATTGATTTCCTTCCCCAAGGATATGTTCAAACTACACTTTCTTGCTTGACATTAAATGTCAAATTTGCTGAACACAACCTGATATGCTCCATGGACTATCCCATTCTCTGTTTAAAATTTTTTGCATTGATAATGAATCTATCTGAATGATCACCTTATCATGTTTTGTATGAGTGTAATGCTTGGCTGCCTGTAGAATTGATATTACTCCTGCCTCCATATTATTTGTATCCTCAATTATGGCTCATTTTGCATACAATAAATCACCATGCATATCTCTTAGATAAAAAACATATGAACTATTTCCTGAATTTCTCCTTGATGCTCCATTAGTATTATACTTCACTCATCCTTCCATTGAAAATTTTCATAAAACGGTAGTAACTTTAACTATAGGCTTTAGTTGTTCAAAATCCTCTAGAATTCCTGGTCAATCATAAGAAAATTTCAACTTTGGTTTTCTTACTTTCAGTAACATCCGCATATTCCTTGTAATGTTAAATATCAGCCTTTATGCAGTCACATCTTTTCCTTCATGCTTTAAGCTATTCCTTCTTTTCCACAATTCTCATAGAATGATAACAGGTAATGCCTTGAACTATACTTTCTCCCTCTGCTTTAGTTCTGTATTCCACCATTTAAGAATTGTTTTCCTTAGTCTTAGATCCTGAATGTTCATATCTGCAAAAGAAGAAAAATAGGATCAAGTCCTGTTAGCTATATATGATCTCAAAAACACATGAGACATAGTCTCTTATGCTGGATTTGTACAACTCCAACTCCTGAAAAGACCGTCAACTCGCCACCTCCTTATATTATCATCCATCGAGACCTTTTTTTTCACATTCTCCACATAAAAAAGATAATTTTAAATGGCAACTGTTTTATCCATAGTTCCTTATAAGTATCATTAATCATCTCTCTTTGTCTAACATACTGCCAAGCTGATTTCATTGTAAATATGCCTTTTGAGTCAATACTTCATACAACTTTATCTTTTACTTGGGTCCGCTCAGGTGGTATTATTTTATTCAAAATGTGAGTAACAAAGTCCTCTAGAAAGAGGTTCTTTATCAACTCTTCATTCCATGCTCCATTTAAAATCGGGTCCCTCACATATTGATATTTGTCATCCCACTCATTACTTTCCTGCATAATAGTATACATATCCCCCATGCCAGTCCAGTTGTCAAAACAGATATGAGAATCCCCATTTTTGATCTGCCATATAATAATATGCTCAATAAGATCTCTGGCTTGCAACATTTTCTTCCAAACCTGAGACCCCCTACCTGTTTTTCATATAACCTCTTTAGGATACTCCTTTTTACAATACTTATTATATATGTAGCCACTCCAAATAGACCCGCTAGTCCTGAAATTCCACCAAAGTTGTAGTGGATACATCTTGCAACAATCTGAAATCCAAATCTCCTTCATCTTCTGGTAAGCATAAGTTCTTCCATTTCACTCAATGACTTCCTCTTCCACCTATAGTACTACTCCAGAAGAATTGAGTAAATATTCTCTGTATAGTATTCAAAACATTCATGGGAGAATTCATAACTGAAAGGCAATGAATAGGAATATTCTGCAAAATATGCTCAATTAAAATGGCTCTACCATCAAAATATAGTAATTTGTCTTTCCAACTTTGCAATTTGCTGCTTATTCTATTCATTACAGACTAGTAATAATATTTCTTCTTCCTCATGTAAAAAATTAGGCACCTTAAGTAGTTAAAGGAAAATTCATGTCTCAATATCCATGTAGGTACCTCTGCCACCACTGCTGTACCATTAGACAATTCCTTATGGAAATATAAAGCACTTTTCTCTTTATTGATCTTCTGTCCAGAAGCCCTTTTATATTTGTCCAGAACTGTTACCATCTGCAAAGTACCTAACTCAGCCTTGCCTAATATAATCATATCGTATGTAAAGGCCAGATGATTGATTTTAAGACTTCCCCTAGACATGCCAAATAACTTGGAGTCCTTTTTGAGAAGCAAAGACTTTAAACTCCTAGATAACACTTCTGAAGCTAATATAAACAAAGTAGGAGATAATGGATCCCTCTTGCTTCGATCCCCTAGAGGATTTAAAAAAGCCTTTAGGTTGCCCATTCAACAATATAGAATATCAATTATTTCCCAGAAGCCTGAACACCTTATCAATTATTTCTTCACAAAATCCTATCTTTCTCAAAGACTTTTGTAAGAAACAACCACTCCACCCTATCATATGCTTTCATCATATTCAGTTTCATAACCATATTAGGAGGTTTTTCTCCTTTTTCTTATTTCAGACACAATCTCCTATACCATCAATATATTCTCAAGAATACTTCTTCCTTGGACAAAATCAACTTGTTCTTTAGGAATTATATTTGACTGGATTTTCTTAATTCTTTCATGAATAATTCTAGAAAAGATTTTATTCACAAAATTACTAAGAGATATAGGCCTCATATCTAAAAAGGTATTCACTACCAACTTCTCTAGCAGAAGCACCAAATTAGCATGTGTAATGAATCTTGGTAAATCGTATTCACAGAAGAAAGTTATTATCATTTGATGAAGATCCTTACCAAAAATATCCCATGCATCTTGATAAAAAGATCCAGTCATTCCATCAAGGACCCTAGCACTATTTTTGTTCAAATTCATCACTGCATCTTTTATTTTCTCCAGACTTGGAACTTTCTTCAACTCCCCATTATATGCTTCTGAGACTGCTGAAGTCAGTTCCTCCAGCTTTGAGAAATCTCTTTCATCCTCCTATTTTGCAAATTGTTTCTAAAAAATTTCTGTAGCAGCTTCTGCAATCTCAGCTTGTTCTTCCATCCAAATGCCTTCTTCATTCTAAATTCTTCTAATCTTCAGTCGAGACCTTCTACCTCTCACTATTGTGTGAAATAATTTGGTATTTCTTTCCCCATCCTTGAACTATTCAAATCTCGCTTTCTGACCCAGAAATCTTCTTCCCTTCTTAGCTGCAAACTTAACTCTGATTGTGCCTTTATTAAGTTTGCTCTCTTGGTTCCTAAAGGATCTTCTTCAAACTGCTTCTTTCTTACCTTTATAACCTTCTCCAAAGTAGCTATCTCTTGAAAGATATTATCAAATTTTTATTTACTCCATATGGTTAAAGCAACTTTTGTCTTATTTAATTTTTTATGAAAGATGATAAAAGGATTGCCATCTATATCAGTTTACCAATTCAACCTTATCACCTCCATGCATGATTCATCTTTTAATAAAAAAATAAAGAAATCTAAAAGACTTAACAATTTGCTCACTTATGCTACTAAAATATAGTAGCATTGGAGCATGATCAGAACTACATTTTTAATTTATGTGAAGAATTCTACAGATTCTTCAATGTAGAATCTGTAATATGCAAGAATTAAAAGAAGAGAAGAAGAAGCAACAAGTAGAGGATGTGTAATGGTTGATCTTGTATTATCTTTTTTCATTGTGATACAAAGTGATATGTAGGTATATTTAATAGTTAGTTAGTTGGTTAGAGTAGGTTAGTTACTAACTAACTTTGTGAACCTGTAACTAACTTGTGAGCTAACTTTCTACTAACTATATTAACACCTTGAACTACTTATAAGAATATGATTTGGTCTCAACACTCCCCTTCAAACTTGGTGTTGTGGAGATATTACACACACCAAGTTTGGAAGTGAGATACAGATGTTGAACTCTGTTCAGGATCTTGGTTAGTACGTCTGTAGGCTGATCAGTAGTAGGAATATGCATAGTCTTGACCAGCCCCTGCTGAATCTTTTCTCTTATGAAGTGGCAGTCTATTTCAATGTGTTTTGTCTTTTCATGAAATACTGGATTGGCAGCCATTTGAAGTGCATCTTTACTATCACTGTATAGACAAATTGGTTGTTGTAGTTGGATGTCTAGGTCTTTGATAAGTCCACCTAACTATGTTAACTCTGTAACTGTAGTGACTAGGCTCATATACTCAGCTTCTGCTGAGCTTCTAGATACTGTAGTTTATTTCTTAGACTTTCATGAGACCAAGGAATCACCCAGTTTTATAGCAAATCCTATAACTGATTTCCTTGTCATGGCACAGGAATCCCAATCTGTATCACAGTAGGTTGTTAAGACATTTCTTTTATTGCTGGAAAGTAGTATACCTTGTCCTGGTTTGTTTTTTATGTATCTGATGACTCTCAGGGCTGCATTCATGTGAGATACCTTTGGTTTTTGCATGAATTGGCTTAGTGTCTGCACACTGTAGAAAATATCTGGTCTAGTGACTGTAAGATATAAAATTTTTCCTATAATTCTCTTATAGGTACCCTGATCAGTTAGTTCTTCATCAGCACTATATGTTCCTCCTTTGACATGATGATTATATTCAGAAGTTGTGAGCTTGTTAGTTGTATCCATTGGTGTATTTGCAGGCTTAGTAGCACCAAGTCCAGTCTCTGACATTAATTCTAAGGCATACTTTCTTCGATGTATCACAATACCCTTTTTTGATCTAGTAAATTCAATTCCCAGAAAGTATTTGAGCTCACCAAGATCCTTTACTTTGAATGCTTTGTGCAGATCACTCTTGGTCTTTTCAATCATACTCAAATTATCACCTGTTACCAGAATATCATCCATATATACCAAACTATGGTAATACCATCCTTGGTTCTTTTTGTAAAGAGTGAATGATCATATTATCTGTGAATAAATTTTCAAGCAGATAAAGCCTCAGATAGTTTATCATTCCACTGTCTTGGTGTCTGCTTGAGTCCATACAAGTATTTGGAGAGTCTACATACTTGATTACACTCCCTCTGACTCTTGAATCCTTGTGAGAGTTCTATGTAGACCTCATCATATAGGTCACCTTAGATAAATGCATTGTACACATCCATTTGATGGATGTGCCAATGTCTTGCTGCAGCTATAGCTAAAATAGTCATGAGAGTGACCATCTTGGAAACCGGACTAAAAGTCTCTTGGTAATCAATTCTCTCAGTTTGACTATATCCTTTGGCAACAAGTCTTGCTTTAAATATTTCTACTTCATCAGATGCATGATATTTAACTTTAAAGATCCATTTACATCCAATTGGTTTCTTCTCTTTAGGTAATGGTACTATTGTCGAGGTGTGGTTGTTTTCCATTGCTTTGATTTCAGCTTACACGACTTCAACCCACCTTGGATCCTTGCTAGCTTCTGCAAAAGTAGTAGGTTCAACAATGTTAGAGAATGCAGAAAGAAAGGCTTCATATTTAGATGATAAACCATCATATGAGATGTATTTGGACAGTGCATAAGGTTTATCATCATGAATACTGAGAGAAATAAAGTCTTTCATCCATGTAGGAGGATGTGACCCTGTGGTGGATCTTCTTGTTGCTTGAACAGGTACAACAACAGCTTGATCGGGTGCTCCTCTAGTTGCTTAGGTAGGTACATGTTCATCAGCTGGTGCATGTATGTCAGTTGCATTGGAGTGAGTACTCTGTAGGTAATTAGGCATTGCAGCTGGAAATACCTCTGTAGAGTCTTCTATCAGATGTTGTGATGAGTTCTTGAACAACTGTGTATTGTGCTTGCCATCATGCTCAAAGGGAAACACATCCTCTCTAATATAACACCCCTATTAACAAAGAATATTTTGTTAGTTAGATCATAAATAACATAGCCCTTTTGGGTTTCTGAGTAACCCATAAGGACAAACTGTTTAGTCCTAGATAGTAACTTGTTAGTTTCTTGGACTACTTTGGCATGACATAAGCATCCCATTATTCTTAAGTGAGTTAGTGATGGTTTTTTGTTGTATAATTTTTCAAAAGGAGATATATCATTAGTAGATGAAAGTCTGTTAATTATGTATACAGCAGCCTTTACACAGTAACCCCAGAATTTAAGAGGGATTTTAGCTTGAAATCTTATAGCTATAGTGATTTCTAGTATATGCCTATGTTTTCTTTCAGCAATGCCATTTTGTTGAGGTGTGTAAGAGCAAGATTTTTGATGAACAATTCCCAACTTAGTGAACAAATCAGTACATATAGTGTTTACAAATTCAGTACCATTGTCAGTTCTTACTGTCTTAACATAGGTATTGAACTGAGTTTGAACATAAGCAAAAAATTATTTATGACTACTACTGCATCAGATTTTAATCTCAAGAGAAATATCTAAGTAAATCTAGAATGATCATCAACAATAGTGAGAAATGATTTATAACCGTCACAAGTAGACACTTTATAAGGCCCTCAAAGGTCCATATGTGTTAGGTCAAACATATTAGAACTAGTAGATGTACTTGAAGGAAAACTTGTTCTTGATTGTCTAGCACAAGGACATACAGTGCAGTTTTCTAGAACTTTTTTTACAGACTGACTTTGATTAGGAAATAGTTTCAACATATTCCTAGCTGGTACATGACCAAGTCTAACATGCCACAAAAGTATAGATTTTTTGTTTGTGGAATTAGCTATTAGTTTATCACTTATTGATAAACCAAATCCACCATTCTGTATTCCAGGTAGTTTTTGATTGATTAGGAAGTAGAGTCCTGCTTTTTCTTTACCAATCTCCTTCACCTCCCCATTGTAGAGATCCTGAAACAAGAAAAAGTTAGGATAAAATATAGCTGAACATTGTAACTGTCTTGTGGCCTAAGATACAGATAACAAGTTATACTTGAATTGAGGTACATGCAATACATCTTTTAAGGTGCTTCTATTAGAAATATTACTTGTGCCTGTGTGTGTGACTAGAAAAGTTCCACCATCAGGTAAGTGAACTTGTCTAGGTGTACTGGATTTGATCACATAATCTTTATTTAGTAAGTCAATAACAGAAGTCATATGGTTAGTAGCCCCTGTGTCAATGATCCAGTAATGTGGATCATTATTTACCATCAGATCACTCCTGGTACCTGTCATGTTTACTGTATTTGCTGAGAAGGTGTTGTCTTAGTTTTGTTCCAACATTTTGCAGATCTGATCATATTGCTCATTAGTGAAACTAGGTGGTGTTGCATAGTCTTCAGTTGTAGAATAACTCTGTGAGCTAGAGTTTGAATTTGTTGGACCATGTATATATGCTGATTGTCTCTGTTAGTGAATAGCAACACTATACTCTCAGTGTGCAGCAGTTTAATTGTGTTCCCATTCTTCAGTTATGACATTATGAGCCCTAGGACCAACACCTATTCTTCTTTGTTTGTTTCTATGATCAGTGTACCTGTGGTACTCATTATTTTTCACTTCTGAACCTTGTTGCTAATTGTGTTTAGGATGTCCAGGTGGATAGCCTATGAGCTTATAGCAGTCTCTTTGAAAATGTCCCTTTAGTTTACAATATCCACAAGTAGCATTAGAGTTGTAGTTTGGAATAAAGAACCTCTTACCTTTCTGACTAGAGAATCTTGAGTACATAACAGTTGAATCTGGAATACCAGGTGAAACCCCTAACAACCCTACATTGCTCATAGTCTTAGAAACACTTTTCTGATTTTCATCACTCATGATCATTGAATAAGCTTGAGTGACTGATGGTAGGGGAATCATAAGCAGTATCTGGCTCCTTGCTTGTGCATATGTGTCATTAAGACCCATTAAGAACTGATATAGCTTAAGTCTTTGAGCATATACTTGATAATCTTTAGCAGTTTCACACCCACATGTAGGGAAAGGCACTACAGGCTTAAACTCATCCCAAAGAGCTTTCAGTTTGGAGAAATAACCAGAAACTGACTGTGTTCCTTGCGTTAAAGAAGCAATTTCTTGGTGAATATTGAATGTTCTTGCACCATCAATTTGATGAAATCTATCTCTAAGATCATTTCATACATCACAAGCATTCATGGCATAGACTACACCACCAACTAATAACTCACTAGAAACAACGTTCATCAACCAGGATAATACCACAACATTCACCCTTTCCCACTGGTTCCACAATTCTACAAAAAACATCTCCTTCTCTAATGTCCCATCCACTACACCTAACTTGTTTCTCCCTAGTAATGCAATTCTCATGGCCTTACTCCACATTACATAATTCTCACTACCCTTTAACTGAAAAGAAATGATAGTCAGACCACTTACATCAGAGGTAGACAAAAATAGAAGATGGTTAACATCAAAAGGTATTAAAGCTGGAAACCTTGGGATCGACGGAGAATTGACAGGAACTCCTTGAGTTGATGATGAACCTGGAGGCATTGATCCATTTCGTGATGGATTTGATCCATCTCTACTTGAGTCAGTCATTGTAACTTAGAGAATTTGATCAAGATTGAACCAGAATAACCAGAATTAGAGATTAGTAGTAGTAATTGCAGAGATTGCATAGATATGCAAGAATGAATGTCCCCTGCTCTGATACCATGAAGAATTCTACAGATTCTTCAATGTAAAATCTGTAATATGCAAGAATTAAGAGAAGAGAAGAAGAAGCAACAAGTAGAGAATGTGTAATGGTTGATCTTGTATTATCTTTTTTCATTGTGATACCGAGTGATATGTAGGTATATATAGTAGTTAGTTAGTTGGTTAGAGTAGGTTAGTTACGAACTAACTTTGTGAACCTGTAACTAACTTGTAAGCTAACTTGTGAGCTAACTTCCTACTAACTCTTTAACACTTTGAACTACTTATTAGAATCTGATTTGGTCTCAACATTATGTAACGCATTTTACTTTTTAATTTATATTTTGTCTTTTTTTAATTATGAGTTTAAGTTTGATACTTATGAAATTTTTCCAAAATAACATTCCCTCCACATATTAAAAAGGAACAATGACATCTTTATGCAATATTTTTTTGGTGAAATTTTTTTCTTTTGAATAAAGATTCAGGAAAAAACTAAAAAAATAAGAAAATTTACCCGCAAATCCTTAAAAAATTACTGAAGCGAAGAAACTTTTTGGCGCTAAAATATTTTATTAGAGGGGAACTTTTTTATGGTAGTTTTTGGCACTGTATGTTCTTTATATTTGTTATTTTGGTTTATCAATTTCGCAACCAAACCCATGTAATCTCATCTAGACATATTTCTAAAGATGAGTAATAGTACTTTAAACTTTTATTCTGTAAAATAATTTACAAATAGATAATCTTTCAATTATTTGATCCAAAGTTCTCCCCTTATCCTATCGTCATGGATGAATTTATAATCTTTCAATAGAACAATATTAATGTGTATACTTTTTAATAGACACCCACCTGAACATTTGAGGCTTCAGACAATAGGTTCCAAATACTATGTACTGCTGTGTTTGTAACTTTTTAATAAGTTGGTGTGTTTTACCTTTTTAATAAATGAATTATTACTCATTGTTTTACTCATACGTACTGGTATTTGGAAACTTTGCTAAGTATTCATACGTAACCAGTGGCATATCGCCCGTGATGATTACGGGCTTAATATTTATATTTTTTTATTTTAATTTATGTAACGTATTTTACTTTTTAATTTGTTCAAATAAGAATGCCATTTGTTTTATGTTTAGAAATAATTTGTTTTTACAATTTTTATTTTATTTTTAGTAAAATATTTTATGATTATAGAAAATCTAAGGTTTATTTATATTAGGAATTTTAAAATAGTATTTTACTTTTTCTACTCCATGCTTAATCAAATGGTATATTTTATTTATTTGTACCAAATAAAATTAAAATTTTGATCAGTCATATCTTAGCTCGTAACTATATATTTAATCAGTTTAGACATACGCACTTTGCACGTGTACCTATACAATGAGTATAGGACTAAGTAAATAAATATTATTAAATAATGTGTTTTAAGTTATAAAATTTAAAAACGGAATCATGATTTTTTTTTTTTTTAAAAAGAGTAATGTTGATCATATTTAGGAAAGAAATCATGTTAATATAGAAATTCTCAGACAAACAATGCAAACGCTTATAGGATTAATTATAAACTAAAATATGTATGACAAGTATAAATTCAAATAATAGATACATTTAATTATCAGTTCAAATATCATAAATATGATCTATTACTGATTTAAACAAAATTAAATGACACAATCTTAATTAAATTCAAAATTCACCATAAGCTAAATTTAATATTAAGAAAATTAATATAAAATATTTTTAATTTATGTTGCTAGCAATCCCACACTTATTCTATTTTTTCTTTAATCAACAACATGTTATATTATATGTTGAATCACATATGTTTTGCTTTTTTAAATTGTTGAATCTTAAACTTGTTTTACTTTTCTCTTCGTTTTCTTTTATGAATTTCAAAAACATTATTAGATTAACTTATTATTCACTACTCTCGGTCTTTACATCACCTTTCACCTCCATCATACAATTATATTAATTGTCACCGCTACCACCATCGTCGTATTACTACCACCATCACTATTAAGCATTAGCTACTATCACCACTGTGGTTAATCCCTACTACCAACCACCTCCAACACACAAATCATTTTCACCATTACTAACGAACATAAATATTTTATTTTTTAACAAATAATAATTTTATTTTATTAAATTTATAGTGTGTATAGTATTTAATTATTTTTTATTTAAATTATATATTTAATATGTTTGTAAATAAATAAATTATCTGCATTCAAATATTGAAAAACATAGATATAATCATTAGTTTTTAAAATCTAGAGACAGTATCTTAATCATTTAGATGTGTATCAGATTCAAATGTCTTAAACTTAACTAAAACAAATTAAGCATGAATGAAAGACAATGTTACCTTAGTTGTGAGATGGCCTCCAGAACCACCAACTGTTTGAGATTGCTAAATGACACTATTTTATCAATGTTCTTAACCATTGTAAAATCTATAATTGCTTCATGCTTAACAACTATGTATTTCACTAAATCTTTTGGCCTATAACTCCAATTCCTCCTCCAAAACTTCCCCATCACTCGACACAAATAGCTCCATTATTCAACATTTCTCGAAAAGATATTTCTCCTTCACTTATACCATGAACTATACTATAAGCGGTCATTTGGAATACTGGCTTGGATAAATTGGGATATTTCATGAGTTTGGATATTTCATGAGGCAATTTTATACCATCCTTCAAATGAGGATTGTAATTCCACCATTCTAGTACAAATGATAAAATAAGATAGTTTGGGAATAATTAATATCTTATACCAGATATGGCATAAAGTTGATTCTAAACTTTACCTCAAAACTATTTTCCTTACCTAGTGTACCAAATGATCACTAAATTTTCAAACTTTCCATTTGATTCTTGATTCTCTTGTTGTTCAATATGTCCCAGCCAATTATATACCTTAGAACAACCTTTTTCACTGGGTTAGTTAATGTTATATAAAAACAAGCAATTTCTCTTTTCTCTATTTTACCTTAACAACAGATTTGTCAACTATGTCCTCAGCATCTTGTGTCAAGTCCCTAATTTCATCAACTCAATTTTTGACTCTTTCTTCTGTCTGTGTTTTTGAATCAACGTCTTTCAAGAAAACTTACATACTTCTTAGCAGCGACTAAAAGTAAAATTTTCCTTGAATAGAAATCCTTGTTCAATTTTTTTTGTAACTTGCAAACATGCTTAAAAGAATTGTTCACAAAATAATACGCTACTACAATCAGTAATCAAAAGAATTGCTTAATAAATTCAAAATCACCTATTACGAAGAAGGCTACTCATGAGGTTACTGACCTAAATGATCAAAGGCAGAGGGAGGCATTAGACATAGAGAAAAACAACATAAATCTTACTTTCTTTATTCATGACTCCTAACGAATTATAATTACATAAATTGAAAAATCAATTTTTTTTATTTCCTGAATATAACAAAGCTTCGAATATTACCTGAAATTTTCAGTCTCGCCATATTATTTTGAGTAAGAACACAGCCTAGCAAACATAAAATATGAAAATAAGAAAATCAGAACCAATTTAAACTAAAATTAAGGATAAAATTTCAAAATACCACAAAGCACACATAAAAAATCACACAATTAAGTTGTGAAGAACATCAAAACAATACTCAAAATGCAATAAATTTAATTAAAGTTAAACATCTGCCTACGACTAATAAGAGAAACTCCAAAGTGCAAAGAAGATACAAATTATATTGAAAAGAAAAGAAACAAAGACTGCAAACTTATTTGAATCGTTGTTTGAATAATTAAAGTTTACCTTATATATGACATTTAATTTATTTTGACTTTTGGTTTGAGCTTGTTTAGGCCACTAATTGTTATTGCCACTGATTTTGTCTTTTAATATTTAGGTTTAGTTTAAGACATAAATCAAATTAAATTTGAAAAGAGTTTCCAAACTTAACCAAAATTAAAACCATACCAAAATATTAAGATTTCTTACCTAGTTCAAATAAGGAAGTAATTAGTACAATTAATTTTAGTTAATTTTAAATTATTAAATGTAAGAAAAATAGTAAAAAGATGATTTTATCTAAAGCAGAGTGTTTTAATGAAGGACAAAAAGTCCAAATCATATTTCTAAGGGTCTTCACACTTTTAATATATTATAGATTTTTTGTTTAAATCCAATCATTTAGATCTTAATAAGTGTACTACTCTCATACTCCCTTTTTGACACAGACATGATTGTTGCAAAGTACTTTATCCAACCATTTTTAATTTATCATTTTGTATCTATTTTATCATTGTTATTGAATATTGTTTATTATCTAATACATATGTAACTTATATAACTAATTAGAAGTGATATAGTAAAATTACTATTAAAAATACTTGTGAAAAAAATTAAGCGGGCTCTATATAATTCGTCAGTTTAATTTAAAATACCAAGAGTTAACTTAGCATTTTTGTGTCTATTTTACGTTTTTTATGAAATATTATTAATTTTCTAATGCATAGGTGACCTATAATAATTAATTAGAGATGATATCATAAAATTACAATTGAAGTATCAAAACAGACACGTCTTAAATGACTTATAACAACTAATTAGAAGTGATATAACAAAAAAACTATAAAAAATACTTGTGAATTTTTTTTCAGTGGACACATATAAGAGGTCAAGTTAATTTAAAACATCAAGAGTTAATTTATCATTTTATGTCTATTTTACCTCTTTTGATTAAATATTATTATTTTTTTAATACTTAGATGACTTATAATAATTAATTGTGGGTGAGATAGTAAAATCATGGTTGAAATAGCAGAAGCAGCTATGTCATAAATGTCTATTTTATTTTTTTATTAAATATTATTAATTTTTTAATACGTAAATAACTTATAATAATTAATTAAGAGTGATATAATAAAATTACAGTTAAAGCAATTGAAGTAGGCATGTTGACTTTGGGCAGTCTGCTTCAGCTACTTCATTGCCACTTATTATATATTACTATACGCAACAGCCCGTGCAAGCGCGGGCCCAATATATACTATTTTTTATTCTAATTCATGTAATATCGATAAATTTTTGGCAGTCAATTAAATTTTTTGAATAATTTTTAGATATTTTAAATTATTAATTATTATGATATATAATACTTTATATTTTTTTTAGATAATATGTGTTACTTTTGTTGCTTCAATTTATGCGACACCGATGAAGTTTGGAGAGTCAATCAAATTTTGTAGTATAACTTTTACATTATTGTATTATTTTAGAATATTTTTAAGTTGTTAATTATTGTGATTTATAATCCTTTTATATAATTTTCAGATAATACATGTTACTCTTTCCATTTCACTTTATGTGACACTGATGAAATTTAGAGAGTAAACCGAATTTTTTACATATAGTTTCTACCTATTACCTTGAAATTTACCATAAATGACATAGTTTATGTTGAAATTTAATATATTCTAATAATTTACTACTTATTTAAAGTAAATATTTTTTCTTAATTTAATTGGCTATCATATTCAAAACTAATCTACTTTCCTATTTATTTTAGTAAATTAATTTTTTTTATTATTTTTGTCTTATACAGAAATACTCATATTTAACTTTACAAATTTAAATTTTAATAAAAATAATAAAAAAAATTCTAATGAATATTTTCTTAACATTTATGTCAAGTCAATATGTATCAAGTTAAAAGGAACTAATAAAAAATTTTAAATTATGAAATTTTACTTTTGTGAGAGGTAAACATAACTTATTATGAAGTAATGCATAATAATGTTGTATTTTATATAAGGAATGCAAAACTTTTTGTTTGAATATCTTTGTTTAAATTTTCTTTGTTTTAATTTGTTTATCTTATTTTTTAAATTTGTTATATATATGTGAGTGTTAAACGTACTACAAATCACAATAATTAAGAACTTAAAATATTTAAAAGACATACTCCCGTCGTTTAAAAAAATAAACTAATTTTTATTTTAGTCTGTTTAAAAAAGAATGACCCTTTATTTTTATGGAAATATTTTAATTTCAACTTTCTACATGACATACTTTAACAAGATTAACGAACGTTTTAGTACATTTGAGATAATTTTAATTTAAGGCCACAGGATTCACAAATTTTCTTCATTTTCTTAAACTCAGTGTCTAATCTACTAATTTTTAAATAATATATGTTACTATCTCTGTCCCAACTTATATGAGTGTGATAGTATTTGACGAATCAATCAAATTTTTTATATGTTGTTAAATATTTTAAATTGTTAATTTTTGTGATTTATGATACTTTTTACGTCATTTTCAAATAATATATGTTACTTTCTCGATTTCAATATGTGCGGCTCTGATACAATTTTGTAAGTCAACCAAAGTTTTTTTTATATATATTTTTCAAATATTTAAGCGGTTAATTATTGTAATTTATAACAATTTTTATGCAATTATTAAATACATATTATATTGAAAAAAGTAAGACAAACAAATTTAATTGGAAAAAATTTAAAAATTTATAATACCTTCTACGTTATTTTAACATAATCTAGAGAAAATGCACAGTTTTCACCCTAACCTATACAAGAAATTGCTGAGATACACCCGAACTTTAGGAGAGTCCTATTACTCCCTAGAC
Organism: Capsicum pubescens; assembly: GCA_030864215.1. Lineage (NCBI taxonomy): Eukaryota > Viridiplantae > Streptophyta > Magnoliopsida > Solanales > Solanaceae > Capsicum > Capsicum pubescens. Next base: position 138,316,872 of record CM061540.1, read on the forward strand.
TAATTAAAACCATATTTTTGACAACCTTAGTACCTATGTGGCACATACGTGTGCCTACGTAGACCTTCAGTGTGTTAATTCACTAATGTGCCACGTGTGTGTCACGTAGGCACTAAGGTTGACAAAAATACAATTTTAATTAGTCCAGGGGGTAATAGGACCCTCCTAAAGTTCGGATGTATCTCAACAATTTTGTGTATAGTTCAGGGTGGAAACAAAATATTTTTCCTATAATCTATGTTACTAAAAATAACTTTTATAGTTGTTATTAATTAAATAGCAAGTGAAAACTCAATTATATTTTCAATTTGTTTTAATCTCTAATTCTTTTTACCCAAATACTGTCAATTTTATTCAAAATAGGTCCTAAATTGGCTCAATTTAAAATCTTGAACTAACTCAATTCAATAACCCTCAACCCAGCCCAAATCCTAGTTTTAATCTCAACCATCCATATCTTTTGATCAGACGGTCCCTATCAATTTTCTAATATATTTTCACTTTATTTTACCCTAACAACCTTTAATCTATTTTCCCAACCCCAACTGCAACTCTCCTCTCCTTCCCCCATCACCTCCATTATCATCACTACCACCGACCACTGCTGGCCCAAGAACAGATTGATTCGCTGCTATTTTTTCTCATTTCCTCTCTCCCTTTTGAGAAAAAAATGACACTTTCTTGAAATTTAGTTATTTAAAGATTGAATTTTTATGGTAAAGAAAAAGTTTTGATTTTTTGTTTTTTTATTTGTTGGGTTGCTTGGTATTGTTGGTATTGATTAATTTTTGTTGTTGTGGACTGAGTGTGTTAATTTATTGTGGGTATTGATTTTGTTTGATCAAAGATTGATGTTTTATGAGGTTAAAGGTTTTATTTTAAGATCAGTCCATGTGAGATTTGTAGATTTATGTAATAAAGTTTTGATTTTTATAGCTTTTTTGGATTGTTTTGATTTATGTAGATTTATGCGAGAAAGCTCATTGCCAGATGAAGTACTCCACAAAATTTTTTCATCTCTCTATATTTATTTTCGTCAACATCTCCACCATTATTACTTTAATTTTTCCTTTTTAGTTTTTTTATTGCTTGTTTTTGTTTTGCTTTGACTGGTTTAGGTTATTTAGGAATTTTAATATTTCGATCGTTATTGGAATTGCTTGTTTCAATTTAGCAATACAAATGTTTTCTTTACCTTTTTTTTCACTGAAATTTGTTCTTGTCTTGTGCATAAGATTTTGCTGCTCCTACTTCATTTTGCAACTGGGTCTTTTGTTTTTAATGTGCTATCCATGCTCTTTGCCATAATTTTTATCCATTATATGCAGATTGTCACTTTTTAGTTTTTTGCCTAGTGGAATTTGGGAATTTTGTTATTATGTTCTATTTTCTAAATTATCGTCTTTATGAATCTGGTTAATTTAATCACCTTTTCATCTCCACCATCTATGTCGGTTTTGAATTCCCAAAGAGAATTTTGCGGTGGTTGAGATGAGATTGCAGTGAAAGGACAAAAATACCCTTAGAGGAGTTGTGTGTTATCCAAAATACATGAAATGACAAAATTTTCCTTTGGTCTAAACGGGCAGGACAACCGCTTCCTGCCTGCTTTAAGCCACTTATATATATATATATATATATATATATATATATATATATATATATATATATATATATATATATATATATATATATTAGTAACTCTATTTTCTAAATTATCGTCTTTATGAATCTGGTCAATTCAATCACCTTTTCATCTTCACCATCTATAACGGTGTTGAATTACTTAAGAGAATTTTGCGGTGGTTGAGATGAGATTGTTGTGGAAGGACAAAAGTGTCCCCAAAGGAGTTGTGTGTTAGCCGAAATACGTGAAATGACAAAATTGTCCTTTGACCTAAGCTGGCAAGACAACCGTCTCCTGCCTGCTTTAAGCCACTTATATATGAAATACTCCACAAAATCTTTTCATCTCTCTATATTTATTTTCGTCAACATCTTCATCATTATTACTTTAATTTTTTCTTTCTACCCTTTTTAATTTTTTTATTGCTTTTTTTTTCCTTCGACTGGTTTAGGGTTTAGGTTATTTTAGGAATTTTAATATTTTGATCGTTATTGAAATTGCTTATTTCAATTCAGAAATACAAATGTTTTCTTTATCTTTTTTTTTTAATTGAAATTTGTTCTTGTCTTGTGCATAAGATTTTGTTGCTCCTACTTCATTATGCAAATGGAACTTTTGTTTTTAATGTGCTATTCATGCTCTTTGCCATAATTTTTATCCATTATATGCAGATTATCACTTTTTAGTTTTTTGCCTTGTGGAATTTGGAAATTCTGTTGTTATATTCTATTTTCTAAATTGTCATCTTTATGAATTTGGTTAATTTAATCACCTTTTCATATCCACCATCTATACTGGCGTTGAATTCCTAAAGAAAATTTTGCAGTGGTTGACATGAGATTATTGTGGAAGGACAAAAATGCCCCTAGAGGAGTTGTGTGTTTGCTAAAATATGTGAAATGACAAAATTACCCTTTAGCCTAAGCTGGCAGGACAATCGTCTCCTGCCTGCTTTAAGCCACTTATATATATTAGTAATTCGTCTTTATGAATCTGGTCAATTTAATCACCTTTTCATCTCCATCATTTATGCTGATGTTGAATTCCTAAGGAGAATTTTGCGGTGGTTGAAATGAGATTTCCGTGGAAGGACAGAAATGCCCTTAGAGGAGTTGCATGTTAGCCAAAATACATGAAATGTCAAAATTGCCCTTTGGCAGGACATGCGTCTCCGACTTGCATTATTTATTTAATAAATATTTAAATTTTGTAAAAAGTGACCACATGTGGTCTTTTTTTTATATTTAATTTTTTTTAACAAAATCATTTTTAAAAATAAGCGACCACTTTTGGTTGGTTTTTCTGATAATTTTGCCTAAAATCGATTATAAGTGGTCGATTTTTCTGATTATTTTTCCTAAAATTGACCACAGGTGATCGATTTTTCTGGTATTTTCTTTTAAAAAATACAGCATATATACTACATCCATATCAAACCTACTATACAATACAACCCACCAATCAAATTTAACATCTAATCAGCCATCATCAAAATACAAACATTAAAATCATATTATTAACACATAAATTTATTATTGTTCCAAAAATAAACTACAAATCATCAAAACATACAAAAGAGTACGAAGCTACAATTCGTCATCCTCATCCTCATACATAGAATCAAAATCGTCTATAGTGATATTCATCAAGTGAGCTTAGGCCTTTCGCAACTCGAGGTGCATCACCAGAACACGGAGGAAGAATCCGTAGAGAATGAAGAAAATTATTGATCTGCTCTTGGATCATTTTTATTTGTAATGTTGTTTCGTCCTCTTTATTCCTCGCCCTTTCATTTTATGCAGCAAGCTCTTTAGTGAGCTGAGAACCGTATTTTGTAACAACATAATGATTTCTCTATCAACTGATGAGATAAAAGATGATCCACCAAACGAAAGTCTAATATTCTCTGTAAAATATTTTCTATGATAGCTGTAGAGTGTACCTCTAACTGGAGAACCCACAGATTGTTTTCCAGTACTCCTCCTCTACATCTTCAGGTATTGAATCTCCGTGAATTTTAGGAGGCTGAGTTCTACGAAACTCATTAATCAACTGCATATATTTGTCCTATATTCAAAGTAAAGTAAAAACTAATAATAAAATGATATTAAACTATTCATACTTAAATAATATCAACTATGAGGAAAAAATTTATAAATACAAATGTGATTCTTACATGGGTAGCTTTTGCAGGTGGCTCAACCCATATATCCTCATCTGTTGGGTTCTTTTTCTTCCTTACGTGGGTCTCCTCGAATATCTCACGTAAATCTACCTCCCTACCCAATTTTTTTGCTGCATATGATAAAATTATTAATCTTCAAAATAAAAAATAGTTAAAATAAAAATAAACTATTAATTCAATAAAAGTTACATATCATTTTTTCCTCCACAGTAATCCAACTAACAACTCCTGTAGTATGTAGAGAGCCACCCTTGATAGATGATCTGACTTTCTTTTCTTTTTCACTCAACAAATGGAATCTTTTGTAACGACCCGAGACTACCCCTTAGTCGTCACATGGTGCTTAGGACCACAAGTGATCCCAAGCTAACCCTTGTACTGGAATAACTCATGAGCAACTGAATAAAACACATAAGTCTGAAGAAAAATACGGAAAATAAATCTTTTCTGAACTTGATCAATACAAAGCTATATTAAGATGATTACAATTCTGCTTATACGAAGTAGAACTTAACTTGAATACATCAACTCTACTAATTGTCTATGAAGCCTCTACTATACTGACTATAGATAGCTGGGGCGCGACTCCAGATACCACTAATCAATACATATGAGTAAGAAAATAAAGTACATGAATAACATCTAACTGAAGTCCCTGAAGTAGGAGGACTCATCATCTGCGGGACGAAATCTGTAAGTTGTCTGAATATGATGAACGCGCTACAACTCGTACCTACATTATGAGACAATGTAGCACATAGACATATATGTGGATCAGTAATTTTGGAGTGTACTGAGCATATGGGGGGTTAATGCATAAGTAAAACAATAATGCTTTATTTATACAAACTGTCAAAAACTGCATGCTAAGTGTAAGTGACTCACCTTGGCTTTAGTAATCAAAACTGTAAAATCATAAATCATGAGAAGTAAAGCGTAAAGGTAATTCTGTGAGCCACCACACTTAGTTCTAAAAAGTTGTAGTCTTATTCTATTTTCAAATCATGCTGGCTAAGTCTAAAAAAAAGGACTCACCTTTATCATATGAAAACTAAAAGCTAAAATTTCATAGCTAATGACTTATGTAAAATAATAGCTGAATAAAATTGTGAGCCTTTACACTTAGTTTCTAAAAGTTTTTCTATTATTATTTTCTGTTAGAGAATTCTTTTAAAAGTTTTTCTATTATTCTTTACTAGTAGGGAGGTTCTTCGAACCGACATAAATCATGTGAGCTATCATAGAGTCCAATGTCTTATTTTCCTTTGGGAAAAACCTCACGTTGGGAAGAGGTGTCATACTCTTGCCAGGGAGTATAACCTGAGCTAAGTGATCACAATCTTATCAGTTATCCATATAGAAATGGGAATAATCTGGATCTGTATCTACGTTGGCTCGTAGTTTTGGGAAAATAGGATGTGCTAAACCCACACTTCCAGCTCAGTGATAAATACTACTCCCTTACTTATATCCTCATTCTTTATGAAATCTACTTTAAAATAGCATAAGGGTTTATAATGAAAACCAGTTATGCATCTGTCTGTTTTAAGCTGAAATCAAAACTAATCTATTTTCTGTAAACTATAATAAAACTGTAATGTGGATTCCATATCTTAGCTAAGGATCAAAAGATCAAATCTTTTCTCAAAATTTGAATATATGCTAGTCATAGGGTGCTTAACAACAAAATCTTCTTGAAATTTCAATACTCAAACTAGGGCTTAATAACCCATGCTCTAAATTCATGTCAAATCAAAATAATACTTCATGCTCAATAATCTTCTTGAAATACTTCAATAATTTCAGTCAAGATAATGAAATCAAAATTATAATATGAATCTTATGGATCAAAACATGAGCATGCGTAATCTTGATGCACTTAAAGCCTTTAAATCTCATGCTTTCTTTTATATAACTTGCAACATAATATCATGCTTTAACAATTTAAAATCTTTAAATCAAAGCATAAATAGATGAGAACAAGCATGCACTTCAACACTTAAATCCATAAAGTAAAAACAAGATAGGTTGGGTATGAACCCTAATTGCAATTTACGTAAATTCAACTTTAAAACTAGTTTTGGGCATAAGGATGAATGAGTATCCTTGTTCATAACCCCACATACCTTATCTAAATGGATTCTTAAAGGAATCTTTGAAATTGAAACTTGGATCCTTGTGTTCTTGAGAGTAAAAGCTTGAATTATTGTTCTTGGAAAAAAGAAGGGTTTTTACGTGAGTTGATTTGAAGAATATGGGTAAATAATGCCTCTTTTTGAGTTATAAATCGTGTTTGGACGGCTGGGGATGAGGGAAAAAACTAAGCAACCCCTTGTCCTCTTTTTCTCGTGTAAATGAACCTAGTGGAATGACCTCCAGAAGCGGGAATGAATCTTGCATCGCGCCTCCTAGAAACAGGAATGAATCTCGCGTCGCGAGAGCTTACTGCCTCATACGAAAAATGAAAACTTTTTGCCCGGGTATTGGATTAAGGCGAAATTGGTATCGTTGAAAAGCTAATTCGATTATCTATAATTTGGTGGGTCTTAATCTTCCAAATTATTATAAAATCAAATACTAAAATTTGGACGAATGAAAGGTTCTTAGCTCAACTTTGTTCTAAGTGATTCCTATGAACATTTTTCACCTCGAAAGCACATCACACACTAGGATAATGATCATGAAAATTGTATGAACATGGGAATCATTTAGATTAGAGCTAATACACGTAGGAATAATGGTTAGAATTCTAGAGGAAAAATATGGGGTGTTACATCTTTGCTATTCCAATAGCGAAGAAAATCTTCTCATATTCTCTCATCTATATATCTTGGTCTTCTCTTATTTGTTATTGAATAATCCAATAGACCTTTTGTTCTAAGTCTTGATCTTCTAAAAATATTCTTCCGTATTGAAAAGAGGTCCACTGGATTATACCAAAAATATTTCTATAATAAAAATAGCAGTTTAATATTTAATTTTTTGTTCTAACAATGTGTTAAATAGTTGATAAGATAAATCATTACCTGGAATTCTTTTAACATTTCCTTTCTATAAAATTATGAAACCTTTTGCCAGCTTGTCTAATAACCTTTGAAGTTGTGACAGATGCATTTAGTCATAATTTTTACAATTCTACCATCGAAAAAAACCCTACAATACAAGATCAAACATTAATATCATAGAGCATAATAATATAATAAATTAAAAGTAAATAGTGTTGTTATATTTAGAAATTATACCCTAGTCCATATGGAATAATGTACTCCCTCTGACTAGCATCTTTCTGTCCTGGCTGCGAAGCAAGTGATCCTAAATGTGCTATCGTATGTCTATCTAAAGCACTAGATTGTGTATCTCCAAGATAAAGATCAATCAACCCAATAGATCCAGTAGAATCACTATGAGTACGTGGGTGACTACTAGGAAAAGGTAGGGAACACAATAGTAAATGACTGTAAGTGACGTCGATCGTCTGGTAGTACTGTAATGATGGTGGCATGACGATGGGGGCAGACCAATTCTCTGTAGAGACATGACCCATATGTATAAGAGCGCTAACAAATGATGCAACGACCTAGAATAAGAGGGTCGTGCTGGCATGTCATCTAGACGACCCTCAAATATATAAATCCCTGTTGATAGTCTATAAGGTGAAGGTTATTTTTTCTTTTTTTTCTTAGTAGGATCAACTTTTTTCGTACCTTTGTCATCTTTAACTACCATCTATATTATTTAAAGTTAAAAAGTAGTTAGTCCTTACAAAATGAATATAAGAAAATGACCCTTTTAGAATCTTATAGAAAAGGAAGATTTGTTATAAAACGAACACACATCCATTTTCAAGTCATTAGTACACATTCCAAGTAACTACCCTTAACTGTTTTCAAGTCACTAATTTACATTTCAAGTGACTACACTTACCTGTTTCCAAAACATAAGTTCACATTTTCAGGTTACTACACTTAACCATTTTCAAGTAACTAATTCACATTTAAAGTAACTATACTTAATCATTTTCAAGTTCCTAATTCACATTTCAAGTCACTAAATTTGTATTAAAACACCAGTGAAATAGTTACATAATCATAGCAAGTTTAGAATCACTCCAGCAACACAAGAAGGACAAGAATATTTCTAACTTTACTATATAAAAGATGAAAAAGTGATAACAGAGTGATAAGATGTAAGAAAAAATACATTCAAAGTATAAGGACAAAACATTTGTATAACATATAGTTGTATAGTCAATGCGAATATGCATTTAAAGATTTTGCATTAATTATAAAAGTTTCTGCAAGCTAAACTAAAAATTTTAAGCTATAAATGCTAAGGTACAAATCACAATTAATACATTTTTCACCATTCGCCTTTTATGAGTCAATTCCTTAAATTATCATCGAACTTGTGCAAACATCCGATTTAAGTAATCTTACTCAGGCTATTGCATATCAATCTTAAACAAGAAACATAAAAGGTAAGTAGTACAAAGCATAAATACATCAATAAATAACAAATACAACCTACACAAATTAATCCTCCGCTCCCGAAGATTCTCTATTAAAACATTCACCCTCTTCTGAAGTTTTCTCATATTCTACCCACTCAACCTTTTCTTCTACAATATTAACTTCTTTGAAAATATTTTTCTGGTGGTTCAAAGTATCTATTAAATCAGTGTACACTAACTGGTGATTAGTCTGTATTTCATTTTGATATGCAGATTCTAACACATTCTCAACTTTCACTCGTCTTATAGGCTTCGTTTTGATTATAACCCACTAATCAGACTTATCCTTGTGCAATGGATAAGGACCATAGTACACTTGTTTAGCATTTTGTGCAAGAACAAAAGGATCGTAAATAGGATACGTCTTACTATGCATAACTTCAATGATGTTATGCTCTTTAATTACTCTTGTGCCTCTTGTTCTTGGATCAGACCACTTACACTGAAAGAGTACTATTTTTTATTGGCCAACTAACATACTTCATTTCTAAGATCCATTGTATGATGCCAAAGTAATCAACATCATCATCACCCTTAGCCCAAACACCACTATTGTTTATTTTCCTTATTTTGGAGTGTTCTTTGGTGGAAAATTTAAATCCATTTACTATGTAATGGGGCATTGTATGATTTCAAATGGTCCCAAAGAAATATCCTTCAAGAACTGATCATATGTGACCATAGTTGGTGAATGGTATACCTAAATATATATGCATGTATGTATATTATTTAAAGAATGTGTAAATGCTTAAAATTTATTGTAATATTATTAAACTTACACACCTGATATGTATACCATGTTGCAAATGATGGATACACTTGATTTTGATAAAATTGAGTCTTAAATGAGCTGAAGATTCATCATGTGAAACACAATTAATTTCCTTAGTGAAATGAGTAATTAAATCTGATATGTAAACATTTAATATCCTTACTTTAGAAAGGTCTCAACTTCTGGGAAATTCAACAAGACATACAAAGTTGCTGATTTGTACTCCATGGTTATGAGCTGATGAAAATTGGTCTATTTTGCCTTACTACCAAGTTGATTAAAAATTGATATTGGTTGCAAATATGGCCCATTCTTATCGTCCTAGTGTTGATTCGGTCTATTTCTTCAACAAGTAATTTGATCACTAAAGTAGTATGAACAAAATTAGGATGTTTTTCTTGCAAGTGTGCTTCAACTATAAAGTCTTCCACCCTGTATTTATTTTTAGGACCCTTTTTCAAAATTTTAATTGTCCTGCATAATGTTAACATTAGGTGTTTACTATATAAAAATAGATATGTATTTGAAGAATTAATTAATAAATTATATATATTGTAATTGCTTACCACTTGCACGGATACATCCACCTAGGTTGAACTGGACTGCCTAGCCTGACTTTGTAGACAAGGTGAATGGGAAGATGTTCCATCACATAGAAGAACTCAAGTGGAAAAATCTTCTCCAACTTGTTGGTGATAACAATAATATTACCTTCCATTCGAACCAATTTTTCTTCTTTTAATGTGGTAGAACTTAAGTCTTTGAAGAACAAGCTAATCTCTGCTATCGATTTTCATATGTTTTCAAACAAACCAATAAAAGAAATTGGAAGTAACTATTCTATGAAAACATGACAATCATGGCATTTTATTCCATGTAAGATTACTTGTACTATATCAACCCTCTTTCCCAAACTTGAGGCATATCCATCGGGCTTCTTTGAATTTTGGACCTACTCATATATTTTTTTACTTTTGGTCAAACTTAGATGTATAACTGGCCTTGGGCTTAAGCAAATTGCCATTGGGACCATCCTGAAAGTGTAATTTCCTGCGCTTGCAATATTCTGATAAATCAAGTCTAATCTTAGGATATCCTTTGTCTTGCCAGTGACATTCATAATTGTGTTGAACAAATTATCAAAATAGTTCTTTTCAGTATACATGACATCAATATTATGTCTAAGTAAATTACCTGGCCAATATTCTAACTCCCAAAATATACTTTACTTAGTCCAACTATGTGAAATGCCATATCTATCGAACCCATATAATGGTTCCTCACTAACTTTTGGAAAATTTCAATTCTCTCCCAAATATACCGACCTGTTAATCTTGGAGGTGGACCATCAGGTTCAGTTTTATTCTTTCTAAATGCATTCTTGAGTCTCCTAAACTCATGATTAGGTGGCAAGAAACAACGGTGACAGTCAAATCATGAATTTTTATTGTTATATTTCAATGTGAAAGATTTTGTATTTTCCATATAGTATGGACAAGCTAACTTTCTAGATGTCATCCACCCAGACAACATTTCATAAGTAGGAAAAACATTAATAGTCCACATTAGATAGGCACGTAGATTTGAATTCCGTTTAAGTGAAATGTCCTAAGTTTCAACCTCCTCATGCCATAACAATTGTAGCTCATCAATCAAAGGTTGCAAGTAAAAATCTATCTCAATTTTCAGATTATGTGAGTCAGGAACAACATAATTCACAAATATATATGGACTAGTCATCAACATTTCAGGAGAAAGATTATACGGGGTGAAAAATATAGGCCAACATGAATATGATGCAACACCAACAGAAAAAGGTGAGAAACCATCCACACACAAACCTAAACAAATATTTCGTGGATCAGCTGCAAAATCTGGATAGGTTGCATCAAAATGCTTCCAAGCCTCTCCATTAGATGGATGACACACAACACTCTATTTTTACTGTGCTATCTCATATGAGAAACTGAGTTGTTTGATGCATACAACCTATTCAACCTTGGTAGAAGAGGTAAATAATGCATCGCCTTGATAGTAATTTTATTTCCACGACAATCACACTTATAGTGAGGGTGTTGACAAAACTTACAAGACTCTAGTTTAGCATCTTCCTTGAAGTATAACATGCAAATAATTTCATAAAAATCAATTCTAATCGAGGAGAGACCTAACTTTGACACCATTCTTTTTGCCTTATAGAAAAAATCAGGAACCTCTAAAGTATGGTAAACTAACTCTTTAATAAGGTCTATCATAGAGTCCATTTCCCCTTTAGCAATATTCCAATTAGATTTGATATTTAATAATGTAACAATAACAAACAATTGAGTGTGCGAACACCCGCCAAACAAAGGATGACTAGCAACATGCAATTCTTCTTTAAAATGATATGCTTATCTATTGAGAACATCTTCAATATTTTCCCTAAATTTGACCCCTTGTTGCATCCCAAAAGCATCATGCATCATTTTTGTCATCCTAGTATCTTGATAATTATTATGACCTGCAGACCTACTACTTTCACCAACAACAAAGTTATTTTGCCCAACTTCTACATGACTAGTATGCAATCTTAAAATGTCCTCAAGAAACCCTTTTTTATAAAGATGATCCTTCACAACTTCTTCTTTTAGAATGCTTGTACCATAACATTTTATACAAGGACAACGAACTGACCAAAATAGTGATCAATCATCAAGTGTCTTGGCATGTTCAATAAATCGATTGACACGTTTCATAAATTCCTCCCTAAGGCCCACTCTATTATCATTATTTCATTGATAGATCCAGCTATAATCAGGTTCAATCTACACAATCAATCACAATCTTAATTAGTTCAGGTCACAAGTACACATTTCAAGTGACTACACTTAACCATTTTCAAGTAACTAGTTCATATTCTCAAGTTACTAAACTTAATCATTTTCAAAACACTAGTTCACATTTTAAAGTAACTGATACATATTTCAAGTCAATACACAACCATTTTCAAGTCACTAATTAACATTTCAAGTGACTACACTTGGTCATTTTCAAGTCACTAGTACACATTTTTAGTGACTACATTTAACCATTTTTAAGTAACTAATTCACATTTCAAGTAACTAAACTTAACCATTTTCAAGTCACTAATTCACATTTTAAGTTACTACACTTAACTAATTTCAAAACACAAGTTCACCTTTCAAGTAACTACACTTAACCATTTTCAAGTCTTTAATTCACTTCTCAAGTGACTATACATAACTAATTTGAAGTAACTAATTAACATTTCAAAACACTCACTTAACCATTTTCATGTCACTAATTCACTTAAACATTTTCAAATCAGTAATTCACATTTCTAGTGACAACACTTACCCGTTTTCAACTCACTATTTCGATCTTTCAAGTGACTACACTTAACCATTTTCAAGTCTCTAATTCATAATCCAATTCAATACACTTAACCATTTTCTAGTCACAAATTCATATTTGAAGTGACTACACTTAAACCATTTTCAAGTCACTAATTCACATTTCAAGTGATTACACTTAACTAATTTCAAAACACAAGTTCACCTTTCAAGTAACTACACTAAATCATTTTCAAGTCACTAATTCACATTTCAAGTGACTACACTTGATCATTTTAAAGTAACTAATTAACATTTCAAAACACTACACTTAACTATTTTCAAGTAACAAATTCACATTTCAAGCAACTACACTTAACCATTTTCAAGTCACTAATACTCATTTCAAGTGACTACACTAAACCATTTTCAAGTCACTAATTCACATTTGAAAATACCATACTTAACTATTTTCTAAGTCTCTAATTCACTTTTCAAGTGACTACACTTAAACCATTTTCAAGTCACAAATTCATATTTGAAGTGACTACACTTAACCATTTTTAAGTCTCTATTTCACATTTCAAGTGACTACACAAAACCATTTTCAAGTCACTAATTCATAATACAAGTCAATACACTTAACTATTTTCAAGTCATGAATTCATATTTTAAGTGACTATACTAAACCATTTTTAGGTCACTAATTCACATTTTTAAGTGACTACACTTAACTAATTTCAAAACACAAGTTCACCTTTCAAGTAACTACACTAAACTATTTTCAAGTCACTAATTCACATTTCAAGTGACTACACTTGACCATTTTAAATTAACTAATTAACATTTCAAGTGACTACACTTAGCCATTTTAAAGTAACTAATGCACATTTCAAGTAACTACACTAACCATTTTCAAGTCACTAATACTTATTTCAAGTGACTACACTAAACCATTTTCAAGTCATTAATTCTCATTTGAAAACACCATACTTTAACCATTTTCTAAGTCTCTAATTCATTTTTCAAGTGACTACACTTAACCATTTTCAAGTCACAAATTCATCTATTATGTGACTACACTTAACCATTTTGAAGTCACTAATTCACATTTCAAGTGACTACACAAAACCATTTTCAAGTCACTAATTCATACATCAAGTCAATACACTGAAACCATTTTTAAGTCATGAATTCACATTTTAAGTGACAACACTAAACCATTTTCAAGTCACTAATTCACATTTCAAGTGACTACACTTAACTCATTTCAAAATACAAGTTCACCTTTCAAGTAACTATACTTAACCATTTTCAAGTCACTAATTCACATTTTAAGTGACTACACTTGATCATTTTGAAGTAACTAATTAACACTTCAAGTGACTACACTTAATCATTTTTAAATTACTAATTCACATTTCAAGTAACTACACTTAACCATTTTCAAGTCACTAATACTCATTTCAAGTGACTACACTAAATCATTTTCAAGTCACATTTTAAAGTAACTTATTCACATTTCAAAACACTATACTTAACCACTTTCAAGTTACTAATTCATATTTCATATTATCAACATCACAATTCAAAATAAAATTATTCAAATTTCATTTATACTATAAGTCAAACAATTCAAAAGATTTAATAATGAAATAAGTAGAGGCGTCGCATGTCCCTCTCACACCAAGTAATCATCACAACCGAAATCATATTTCAAAATAAAATTATTAAACTTTAATTTATAGTATAAGTCAAACAACTTAACAAATTTAATAAAACAAATAAGTAGAGGCATCACATGTTCCTCTCACACCATATAATCATCACAAAACCTATGACTTTCAAAGCCTTCTGCAACAAATAATTCCACCATAACACTACATTTAAAGACTTCACCATAAGAAAATAGAGAGAAACCAACTTACATTTACTTGGTGTAAGTTAAAGAGAAAGAGACAAGTGGTCACCGAAAAATAGCAAAGCAACCGTTTTTACTGCTCTCACAAGAAACAACACCTGCTAATGTTGATCTAGCAGTAAAAATAAAAAGGAATAATTCAGTAAATGGAATTTTAACTCCAAATTTCAAACAAGATTGATAGATTCCTCAATTCAATTGCAACTCTACTTGACAAATGGTTTGGACTATGAATAACACACAAGAATGTCCATCTTTTTGAATACTAGCTATAAAAGAATTATTAACAATTTAAACCCAACTACTAAAGGTTATGGAAACTTTAAAACAAAATATATAGAGCATCTTCGTGGTTAAGAAATTTACTAGAGAAGCAAATGAAGAACCTCTTGTTCTGCAATACCTACTATCATAACATTAAAGAAGATCAATTGCAACTATTCTTGAACAAACACACGTTCCAATTTACATGGCAATGAATTAGAAATGCATAAATTGTTTGCAACCAAGATGAAATAAACTGATTTGTGATGAACTTATTGCCTATATGACACACAATTTCAACTCTAGAAAATTGAATTTTCTACTGAAGGAGGACTAGCGTGACATAGTACCCACTAATGTGGCAAGTCAGATGGTTCCTCTATATTAAGAATACAATAGAATTCTCTACAGAATACATCCCTAAGCACTTGAGTCAAACGGATATGCATTACCTAGATGAGATGGTAGAAAAAGGTTAGTATCATCAGCTAATTGAGATGGTCTAAACCATATCTAGAAATCTACTAAACAAATATTAGGCTGGCCATAACTTAGTAAAGTTCAAGGTAGAAAGTCCCTTACCGTGTTTTGTATTTGCAGGTTCGGGTGAACAATTCGAACATAAATCGACCTCTATTTACCACCGAATTGATTGGAAGAGACAACTTAATTGCTAATCATGGAATTCATTGCTTATATTGGCTACAATATAGACATACAGGGAAATCAACTAGTGTAAGTGGACTACACCATTTACTTAGGCCAACCAAGAAACCAAAGTCCTTTCAGGGGATTATGTATGGCTATATTTGTCTCGAAGCTTCACTAAACTAAGCATTTTTTCAGATTTCACTTGTTGTACATGCTCAAATAATTCACATCCAAAGTAAAAAAGGTAGTACCAAAGCACCTGAGTAGAAGTACCGCCGGAGTTGAGGACTATTTTTCGTCAGAGTTGAGGAGAAGTACCGCCACAAGCTGAGTGACGAGCTGCTTTCCGCCGCTGAATAAGGCTAAGTGTTGTTTACAATTAAATCTTCTAAAAAAGATGGATATCAGTGAGATTTCGCCATTGAGCAAGGCTTAATGTGGTCACTAATCGTGGGTTAATTGATATGCTAGGATAATTAAATCTTCTAAAAAAGATGGATATCAGTGAGATTTCGCCATTGAGCAAGGCTTAATGTGGTCACTAATCGTGGGTTAATTGATATGCTAGGATTTCTCAGTTGAAGTGTAAAATCAGATTAGGGTAATTAGAAGGAAAAGGGGGCAATTAAGATGGGTTAGGTCAGATCATGGTCGGATAATACAATTTTTTGAAAAAATCAATCATAAGTGTTTAGTTTTTTTTTTTTTAAAATAATTATTCAAAAATGATCACTTGTGGTTGGTTGTATTAAAAAATTAAAATTTTAACAAATTATATAATATTTATAATAACATTCAAATAGTTTAATGCAATGTATATATAAATTAGATAATTAGTTATTTTATCATTACATTAACATGAGTAGCATATTTTCTCAATCGTATAATAATATCAGTCATTTCGTAAATTAGGATGAATTTTTGGTTAATTAGCTTTTAAATACGATATTATATACTTCGTAATACAATGTACTAATCAGATGACTTATCGATTTATTAGCATATATAGGTTATTATAACTTCAACAATATATCCGTGGTATACATTAATAGGAGTAGTATATTTTCTCAATGGTATGAATCAACGTATTATTCAAAATACTTGGATATATAGATCAGTTAGCTAGCTTTTAATTATTACGTACATCACTACACTATATATACGTATATACATATATTCGATTGACTATCATCTTCGAAATACGTATTATATACATCACATACATGTGTATATTACCCCATAATACAACGTATTTCACATATACTCAGATGAATTACTGATTAGTTTATCTTAAGTTATTATATATACTTTCAACAATATATTATTACCTCGATTGATCGATCGTATGATATCAGTGTATTCAATATATAACGGGATACATTTACTTAGTTTTTTACTACATACTACATACATCACTATGTGAGATATACATACATATAGATATATATAAATGAAAGCTTTGAACTATGTACTACGTACATCACTACATAATATATACATACACACACACACACACTATTGACTATCAAATTCTACTACATACTATATATAGATCAAATACACGAATATATATATTACCCCATAATACAATGTATTTCATATATACTCAGATGAATTATTGGTTAGTTCATCTTACGTTATTATAACTTTGATAGACTATTATTACCTCGATCGATCGATCATATTGTATAAGCCTATTTAATATGTAATTGGATACATTAGTTAGCTTTTGACTACGTACTTCGTACATCACTACATGATACACACACACACACACACATATATAGACACCCACACTTTATTGACTATCAGGTTCTAAATACGTAGTATCTACATCACATATACGAGTATATTACCCCGTAATGTAACGTACTTCATACATGCTTTGATGAGTTATCGATTAATTTGATTAACTTACACTAATATAACTTAAATGTATTATAGTATATTATTACTTCGACCGTTTTGAATCAAAGTATTCAATATATACTTGGATACATCCAATTATAGCTTTTGACCTTTTGCAATATACGAGATACACACACACACTTATATATATCAACTCTTGAATACATCCTATATACATCACATGCACAAGTATATATTACCTCATAGTACAACGTATTTATTATATTCTAATGAATTATCGATTATATATGTACCCTACATTATTATAACTTCAATAGCATATTATTACTTCGACCGTATGATATCAACACATTCAATGTACAAAGATTATGTTTAACGTATTTAACGTATATACGACGGAAAATATATTTATTTTATATATTGAAACATAAGTAAAAACTAAAGATTATGTTTAACGTAATTTATTTATTTTATTTAATATATTTCTTAGTATAGATTTTTTACAAATTTTAAATTTAATTTATTTTTATTATTTTTATATAGGTTGCTGACTACGTGTGGTCAATGTAGTTAAAAAAATATAATATATATTTAAAATATATCTAATTTTACATGTAATAATTAAAGTATTTTCTTCCTCTTTTTAATCAAAAAGCGACCACAAGTGGTTGATTTTTGCATAGTATTTTTATTTTTTTAATGCAAGTGATCACTTTTTCAAAAATATTTTCTTTTTCATATTTTTAATCAAAAATCGACCACAAATGATCGCTTTTATATAAAGAGCAGCAACAAGAACAACAATAGCATGAACAACAATAACAAAAATAACAACAACAAAAGCAACAACAACAACAGTAACAATAGTAACAACAACAACAACAATAACCACAGTAACAACAACAACAACAAGAACAATACCAACATCACTACCACCACCACCACCACCACCAGCAACAACAACAACAGGAACAACAACATCAACAGCAACTACAACAATAGCAGCAACAACAACAACAGTAGCAACAACAACAACAACAACAACAATGACAAAACAACAACAACAATAACAATAACAAAAATAACAATAACAATAGCAACAACAACAACAACAGCAACAACATCAACACCACCACCACCAATAATAGCAATAACAACCGCAGCAACAACAACAACGACAATAATAATAAAACAAAAACAACTACAACAACAACAATAACAATAATAACAACAATAACAACAACAATAATAACAACAACAACAACAACAATAATAATAACAATAACAACTACAACAATAACAATAATAACAAGAACAACAACAATAATAACTATAATAATAACAACAACAAATAAATCAACAATAACAACAACAACAATAACAACAACAATAATAACAACAACAATAACAATAACAATAATAATAACAATAATAATAATAACAACAACAATAATAAAAATAACAGCGACAACAACAACAATAATAATAGCAACAATAACAACAACAACAATACCAAAAATAACAACAACAATAATAACAATAACAAAAGCAATAACAACAATAATAGAAATAATAATAACAACATCAACAACAAAAATAATAAAAATAAGGTAAAATGGTTCAGTAGACCATTGTACTATGTCCATTTTATAATGTGGATACTCCTACTTACATGTTTGTCATCTGGACTCATGAACCCACTAAAAAGAAATATTTTAAATCCTTTGACCATTGACCGGATCTATGTGACATTAAAATGGTTGACTAGGACAAAGTGCATGCAGCCACGCGCCTAGGGTGCGAGTGGGGATCAATTTTATATTAAAAAATTTTTAAAAATAAAAAATCTCTGCTACAACTTTCATCAAACACCTTACGTGCATCCCCAATACTACCATTCACATTATACATATGAACAAGATTATTACATACAAACACAACAACTAAAAACCCAAACTTCAATTCTTGACAATGAAGGGTCTTACCAAGAAACAACAAATTCAGTAACCTACAAGCTTTAAGAACAAAAGGGAAAGTATAGGAATCAGGTGGAACTAACATTCTCTGCATTTTGAGTACGTAAAAGAAGGAAGTATTAGGAGAAGAAAGCAGGGTGTTAGCTCGAATAATAGTGTTATAACAGAAAGTTGATGGGTTGTTAATTAGGCTGAAAATTGAAGTGACATAGTGAGTGAAATAGGGGATTATTGTAAAGGGAGTGAAGAGAGAAGAAAAGTAAAAGAATGGAGGATTTGAGGAAAGATAAGGAGGCTATTGGTAGTGGATTGAGCATGAACTTGATGAATTTGTGAAATTATTTTGCATTGTTGTTTTAGTGTAAATACTAAGTAGGATGATGATTGTTTGTTATAAGGTACTTTAACCATGGAAGTTGTTGTTGTTGTTCATTGGGGAAAATTAAAATTCCTCGTCTAGCCACCCCCACCCACCACTCACCCTCGTCCAACCCCCTTTCCATCCAGCCACCCCTCTCCCTACTCCAGCCCCTCCCTCTCGATAGTAACAATAATGAACTCCATTAACAAGCTTGATAAAGCTTGAAAAATAACAAATGGATCATGGAAATTTGTGAAATTAATTCAAACTCTTGATTGGGGTTTATTGGATTTGTATTTGTTAACTTGTAATTAAAAATTTAAGTCAAATAGAAAAATATTTAAGCTATTTGGAATGAATTTTATGCCCAATTTATAAGTAAGTGTACAAATGAAGGTTGTTAGAGATTGTAAATAGAGGTTGTTAAAATGGAAGTTTATAAAGAAAAGAAGAAGGAGAAGAGAGAGTAGAAAAAGAAGAATAAGGGGAAGAGAGTGGGAACAAAAGGTTTTTTTTTTTTTTTATTTGTTTTAATATTTAATATTTTTTATATATAAAAATGACGTGAAAGATGACATAGCAGCTGACGTGGGGTGAGTGTGTTACACTCATTGAAAAAATGTTTAAAATGTTGTTTTTTAGTGGGTTTAAGGGTCCAAATGACAAACATATAAGGAGGAATATCCACCTTACAAAACGGACATAGTACAAGGGTCCACAATAGTAACAACAACAATAATAATAATAGCATCAACAACAACAGGAACAACAACAACAGTAATAACAATAACAACAATAACAACAACAATAATAACAACAACACCAATAACAACAACAACAACCACAACAATAATAACAATAATAATAACAAAAATAACAACAACAATAGAAACAACAACAACAATAACAATCACAACTAGAATAACGACAACAACAACAACAACAATCACAACTAGAATAACAACAACAACAACAACTACAATAACAACAACAATAATAATAACAGCAACAACAACACAACAACCACAACAACAATAACAACAAGAAGACTACCATCATCATCACCACTACCCCTACCACTAACAATAACAACAACAACAACTATAGTAGCAACAGCAACAATAACAACAACAACAACAATAATAAAAAATTTAATATTCAAATATTTAGACAATCTTTAAGCAAAATAAATAAATCTAACACCAATCATATGGCACAGATAAATTTATGACAATAATAATAATATAAAAACAAGAGACACATACAAAAAGAAATAGAAGTTTAATAAACGAATGAAAATTATAACTTAATGAGTGATCTAAGCTTCTAACACATGAAGTAGAATAATTATAAAACTTATAATTTCAAATGACTAACGTGATATTCAATGAATGCTAAGGCGTTAAACTTGAAAGTTTGAGCAGTGAAGATTATAAAAGTTAAAAAAATAAATTACGTTGACTCACATTGAACTTCAAGCCTCTAATCACTTTGTCAATCCATCTAATTCCATAAAGAGTTTCACAAAAGTAAAACATAGGAAATTTTTTATTATTATGATGACACCGAACTCATAAATAACTGCCTATTTATCCTTCATATAGAGAAATTAGGTCAAACATAATTCAAATTACATAAAAGAAAAGCATAAATGACACGACCCAAAGTAGGGCCTTGTCGTAATGGGAACCTCAAGTCCAACAAGGACTGGAGATCACCCCGCTATCCAATCCAACCATTCAACAAATCACAATGCAATAACCAAATCCATATACATTCTATAACATACTCAAGTCCACAGTTTGTCCATACAAAGCCTCTAAAAAAATCCAAGAATATCCCGTTGAGATATTTCCATGACCATAGACAAAACCAATATCTAAATCTAAACACATAAAGACATAAGAAAAACTCAAAACAAGAAATAGAGCCTTCCGAAGTACTGAAGCTCACCACTTCAAGTCACCAGAAGTTGTTCCCGAGTCCAATCACTGAGTAAGAGGTGTAGAAATATAACCAACACCTGGATCGTGTGGGGATACAGCGTCAAAGACGGTTAGCAGTTGGAGCGCTAATATGTAACTCAAGGATAAGGATATAATAATACCAAAAATTCAAATCCAATCAACCAATGCATATAACCACTACAATACATACTTATATAAATATACCATGTCGGGGTGGGAAATAAGATTAGCATGAACTTTGAAAACTTTAACCTGGGTTATGTAGCATAACCGTCATAGAACAATTCAGCCACAGGCTATATAGGTCTAGCTCTCCCCTTAATGGAAGGGCCCCGGTAAGTGTAGTTGCACGAACCAGAGAATATCCATAATCGTATAAGCCTATATGGGGGACTCGAACCTCCCAACATAATCAAGGAGACATAGCACCAATGTGTATAATATGGGGGACTCTGCTCCCATTCAGATATTCATCCGAGGACTCAAACCTCCCTGTCATATAGACACCCACACCGGCAAGCATGGTTCTCAGTGTTAATCCTTCAGACTATTTTTTCACGGCTCGGCTAAACATCCTACTTAAAGACCAATTAAAATATTCATTACACATACACAACCATTAAGCCAATTATTTACCAAAGGCACTTCGTTGGTATCTTTATACCAACCCCACTTGCAAGCGTACAATATGCCATAACCATTGTCAATCAACTTTGGACGCGAACTAATTGTCTATTCGAAGCCATCAATTCAATTCAACATTTAGGGACTCGAACCTATTATCAAATAAGGACATTAATTAATTTAATATTTAGGGACTCAAACCTTTTTAGCAAAGTAAACCACCAAGGTTACCATTTTGATCATTACATGGCCAACAAGGCATTTACAAAACCATTTACCAACCATTTATATTTAATAGGTCAATGCCTCAGTTCAAAATGCATTTGAATTTAATTTATGGTCATCAAGACCTTTAAAAAATCATTCATCCTTTATCAACATTCTTATACCAAGTATTAGTGCAAACCCCAATTCATCATGTGACTAGTTTATTCTTCTAGGCATTTTCACAAAGAATTTGAGGGAATACCCTTACCAAGTCCAAAACCAAAGTAAAAATCATTCATTTTAGGGTAACCTATGACCCATTTGGTAAACCAAAATTACCAAGAACCCACATGTGCAAACCATCATAAAAATTTTGTATAAATAAAAGTTAAACCAAGAGTAAACAATGCCCAACCATATGCAACCAAAACCCTCAATATTGGTTTTCAAAACCACCATTAATGAACCATAATCAATGTTTAAAACACATGGTATTTAAGAGATAACAATAAGGGAAGAGTCACATGCCTTATTCACAAAACGGAAGAAACTTGACTCTTGAGCCTCTAGATGAACACCTTTGAAGAACCTTGGCCCCAATTTTTAAGAGAGAGTTTAGAAAGTATTTTTGGAGCGTTTGATCTTTCAAAAGTTTGTTATGAGAGGCCACAACATGTTATAAGAAATATCCTCAGCTTAAAAATTGAAAACATTATTGCAGGAGGGTACGACCACCCTACTCAAACTGTACCCTATCACACAAGTAGTACCCACCACTCGTACCCTAGGCATCACCCTTGAACTTAAAACTGACCAACATACGACCATAAGGGATAACTAGTATCCTATCATACGATAAGTACCCTAGAACCATACCCTAGGCAGAATAGAATCATTTAGGCAAGACATAGGGCATCATACGATTTGGCATTATACTTCTAGTACCCTAACATATGACTCGTATGATACATCCGTACCTTGGAGAGAAACGACCCAAAATTCACTGATCATCATACGAGTGAAGGAACCCTAAATGGTACCCCATCATACGACTAGTATTCATAAGTCGTATGATGTCCAGAATGTTCAAGTTAGAAAATTTTCTAAGGGTCCAAGCCAAGGTGTTTCAATCCTCCCCCACTAGGATTATTCATTCTCGAATAACGGGTAAGGTAATCACAAGCAAGAGTTAACACATTATTACATACCAAACTAACCTTTAACCAAGTTAGAAAACGAAGACAAGAAATAAAGATATTAAGAACAACACGTACCTCAAGCCCGAATTTCTGAAATAGGGAATAAGTGAGGATACTTGGACTATGTGTCCTCTTCCACTTCTCAAGTAGCTTACTCATCCTTATGGTTTCTCCAATGAACCTTTAACGAAGACACATCCTTCGTCCGCAGCTGACGAACTTGATGATCCAATATCTCAACCGGGATTGCCTCATAAGTAAGGAATCTGAGATACCTAACCCCTCCAAAGGGACAACCGATGAAGGATCACCTACACACTTTCTCAACATAGAGACATGGAAAACCAAATGAATAGAGCTCAAACTAGGAGATAACTCCAACTCATAGGCAACATTGCCAACCATCTTCACAACCAAGTAAGGCCAACATACCGAAGACTTAATTTCACCTTCTTACCAAACCACATCACTTTCTTCATGAGAGATACATTTAAGAACACCCAATCACCATTATTGAACTCCAAATCCCTACGCCTTACATCCACATAGGACTTTTGTTGACTTTAAGAGGCCTTTAATTCATCACGAATCACCTTTACCTTTTCTAAGGCTTGGTAAACCAAATAAGGGCCCAACAACTTACCCTCACCAACTTCATACCACCCAATAAGAGAACAACATCTCCTACCATACAATGTTTCAAAAGAAGCCATACCAATGCTAGAGTGATAACTATTATTATAAGCAAATTCAATCAAAGGCAAATAGTCAAATGAACTACCACCATAGTCAATCATACAAACACAAAGCATATTTTCCAACGTATGGATGGTCCTTTTCTCTTATCCATCCGACTGTGGGTAAAAAGCGGTACTAAGGCACTCCCTAGTTCCCAAACCTTTCTAAAATGACTTCCAAAAATGTGATGAGAATGGAGTACCACGATTCAAAATAATGGACTCCGGAGCACCATACAACTTCATAATCTCTGCAAGATATTACTTGGCATTTTCCTCCGCCAAATAGCTAGTCCTCCCAGGCAAGAAGTGAACGGACTTGGTCATCCTATCCACAATGACCCAAATCAAATCATATTAGTTCTAGTACCAAGAAGACTGGTAATGAAATCTATATTAATCACCTCCCACTTCCATTTGGTCAACTCAATCTCTTGATACAACCTTTTGGGTCCCATATTCTTAACTTTCGCTTGTTGACATACTATATATTTAGCCACATAGTTAGCCAAATCTCGCTTTATATTATTCCATCAATAGAAATCCTTAATACCATGATACATTTTTGTAGATACATGATGAATAGCATAACGAGATCCATGAGCTTCAACCAAAATCCTTTTCGTTAATCCATCGACGTCGGGAACACATAGCCTACCTTGGTACCTCAAGATACTATCTCCACCAATCACAAAGTTAACAACCCTTTTCTGACCTATATTTCATTTATTCTTCATCAAATCAGGATCCAACATTTGCTTTTCCTTATTTCAACAACAATAGATGATTGCGATACCTGATGCACAAACACACCACCATCCTCAGAGTTCCTGAGACGAATACCTAGATTAGACAAACGGTGAATATCCTTCACCAACTCTCATTTATTCTCATCCACATAAGCTAGACTTCCTATGGATAACCTGCTAAGAGCATCAACAACTGTGTTAGCTTTAGCTGGATGGTAGTAGAGACTTATATCATAGTCCTTCAGCAACTCAAGCCACCTCTTTTTCCTGAGATTTAACTCTTTCTGAGTAAACATATACTGCAGACTCTTATGATCGAAAAAAATATCAACATGAACCCATAGAGATAGTGATGCCAAATCTTCAATGCAAATACCACAGCTAACACTTCCAAGTCATGAGTAGGGTAGTTCATCTCATGAACTTTTATCTGCCTAGAAGCATAGGCCACCAACCTACCATGCTGCATCAATACATAACCAAGCCCAACACGAAAAGCATTACAATACACTACAAAGCCATCATTACCCTCAAGAAGGGTAAAAACTAGAGCTGAAGTTAACTTATCCTTCAACTTCTCAAAACTACCTTCATACACATTCAACTATAAGAACTTGACCTTTTTCTGGGTCAATCTACTCAATGGAGGCAGCTACAGTCGAAAAACTTTCCATAAATCTCCTATTGTAACCGGCTAAAGCCATGAAGCTCCTAACATCGATTGGAGTCGCGGGTCTAGGCTACTTTTCAACCATCGCAACCTTTTGCGGATCTACAATGATCTCTTCACTAGAGATAATATGACCAAGAAAAGTCATAGCCTTCAACCAAACCTCACACTTAGAGAACTTGGCATATAAACGTTGATTCTTTAAGGTCTGTAATACATCACAGAGGTGATCAACATAATCCACCTTACTATTAGAGTATACCAGGACATCATCTATGAAGACAATGATGAACAAATCTAGAAACCGATGAAAGACCCTATTCATGAAATCTATAAACGCTGCCAAAGCATTGGTCAACCCAAAAGACATAACTAGGAACTCATCGTGACCATATAGGGTCCTAAAGACAGTCTTAGGGATATCCACTTCCCTAATCTTAAGATTATAATAACTCGACCTAAGATCAATCTTAGAGAAACACTTCGCACCTTGAAACTGATCGACTAAATCATCTATTCTAGGAAACGGATATTTATTTTTTATCGTCACCTTATTCAACTACCGGTAATCAATACACATCTAAAAGGAACCATCCTTCTTATGCACGAACAACATGGGAGCACCCTAAGGAGACACACTAAGACGGATAAAACCTTTATCTAAGAGATCCTTCCATTGCTCTTTAAGCTCCTTCAACTCGTCCGAGGCCATCCTATAAGGAAGGATAGAGAGAGGACTAGTGTTCGGAACAAGATCAATCCCAAAATCCATTACCCTATTGGGAGGAATAGCAGAAAGATTCTTCAAGAAAAACCTCAGAAAACTCATTAAGCACCGGAATAGATTCTAGAGAAGGACCTTTCGAGTTAGAATCTTTAACTCAAATCAAATGATACAAACACCCTTTGGAAATCATCGTTCGGGCTCTAATATATGAGATAAACCTTCCCTTAGGTACTAAAGAACCCCCTTCCCATATAATGACCGGATCATTAGGGAATTTAAACATGACCTTACGGGTCCGACTATCTAAGGAAGCATAACAAGAATGCAACCAATCCATTGCTAATATAATATCAAAATCCACCACATCTAATTTAAATAGATCCACCAATATTTCTTTACTACCAACAAATACCACATTCCCTCTATAGATACTTTTAGCAATAACAGATTCACCTACTGGGTAGAAATAGAAAAAGGGTCTGAAACACACTCGGGACCAAAACCAAAATGCACAGCCACAAATGGGGTCACATAAGAAAAAGTGGATCCTAGATCAAGTAAACAATACATATCATGGGAGAATAATTTCATCATACCAGTAACGATATTAGGAGATGCCTCAGAATCCTAGCGAGACACAAAAGCATATAAGTAATTTTAGCTTGTGCCGGGTACCAGAAGCAGAAATAGATGTAGAAGTGGCACCCTTTGGTGCAGGAGTAGATGAAGAGGCAATCGGAACCTTGTTAGCTCTAGAATCCATCCTAACACAATAGTCACACTGAATATAACCAATCTGACCATAATAAAAACCTTTATTCTTTCTTTTCTCACAGAACTCATGGTGCGACCGCCCGTAAAATTTACAAAAAGGGTGGTATCGAGCCGAATGAGCCCCACTAGCCTGAGATTGGGTACTTTATGCCCAGGACCCACTTTCATGCTAAGACCGACGATCACCCGATGGCTTCGAGTAAGGAACACTAGCCATGGAGAAAGAACCAGGACTCTCCCACTTTTTTTTGGCCACTTACCACCATCTCTACCACCCTGCTCAGAAGGCCTAAATTTTTTTCCCTGTCTCTCACTAAACTTAACTTGCTTCTTCTTTTATTCCTCCACCTGTTGCATATATACAACCAACCTGGAGAGATCCATGTATTTGATCAACAACGTAGCCTTAATCTCAAGGATCAACCCATGAGACAATCCCAAAGTGAACTTACGCATTCTAGCCATCATGCTAGAAACCAACTCAGGAGCATACCTTGACAACTGATGAAATTTCAAGGCGTACTCTTTGACAAATATCCTACCTTACCTTAAATTCACAAACTCTTCTGTTTTTGCTTTTCTCAATTCCTGAGGAAAAAAATGGTCCAAAAATGCACTAGAGAAGTCCTCTCCTCTCGACTGTTTCCACTCTTCGTACCACTGGCATGCCATATCTTTCAATTGATAAGCAACAAATTCAACACCTTCTCCTCCGAAACATGCATAATTCAGACGATCTTCTCCATTTCATTAATGAAATTTTGAGGATCCTTCTCAACCTCAGTACTTATAAACATAGAAAGATGCAACCTCATGAACTGGCCAACCCTTGTGGCCTCAGAAGATGGAGTAACAACTCCACACTCAGACTGAGAAGCTACCAACTGAGGCAACAAAGTAATAAAGCAACAAAACTCAGAATTGGTAGCCTTCCCTTGATGAGACTGAGTATAAGTATCGCCCTCAAACATAGGATCAGTAGGGACAGGTGGAATCCCACAAGGACAGTCAGATGCAACGACCCTTGATCAGGTCTGGACCCCAGAAGTAGGGCGTGTCCCATCAACATTGTCCCTAGTTGGGACATAGGAGTTTACATGAATATCAGATCTTCTTGGAGGCATGATTTGAAAGGTATGAAAATAGAAATCAGAAAAATCCAAGACCTTAAACTCTATATCTCAAAGTAAGATAATAAGAAAGTGAAAAATTCCTAAATATATCATATTCTTTCTCTTATAAGTGTGGCGCACTACACACCCATAAAACAGACTCTACTGACACGACTTTGTGGACACCCAGCTGACCATGAACCTAGATCTGATACCACATGACATGACTCGAACCAGGGCCTTGTCGTAATGGGCACCTCAAGTCTAACAAGGATTGGAGATCACCCCGCTACCTAATCTAACTATTCAACAAACCATAATGTAATAACCAAATCCATATACAATCCATAACATACCCAAGTCCATAGTTTGTCCATACAAAGCCTCTAAAGGAAATTCAAGAATATCTGATCGGGACATGCCCCCGACCATAGACAAAATCAATATCTAAGAATAAACCAATAAAGACATAGGAAAAACTCAAAATAAGAAATTGAGCCTTTCGAACTATGGAAGCTCACCACTTCAAGCCTCCACAAGTTGTTCCTAAGTCCAATCACTGATTAGGAGGTGTAGGAATATGACCAACACCTACATCATATGGGGATACAACACCGAAGATGGTTAGCGGTTGGAGAACTAGCATGTAACTCAAGGATAAGGATAAAATAATGTCAATAGTTCAAATCCAATTAACCAATGAATATAAATAATGCAATACATACTTATACATATATACCATGCCGGGGTAGGGAACAAGATTAGCATGAACTTTGAAAACTGTAATCTGGACTGTACAGCATAACCGTCATAGAACAAGGCACCCACGGGCTATATGGGTCTAGCTCTCCCCTAACTAGAAGGCCCTAGTGTGTATAGCCGTACAAACTAGAGAATATCCATAACCGTATATGCCTATATGGGGGACTCGAACCAACGTGACATAGCACCAATGTATACAATATGGGGGACTCAAACCTCTCATTTATATATTCATTCGAGGGACTCAAACCTCTCGATCATATAGACACCCATATTGGCTAGCGCGCTTTCGAGTGTTAGTCCTTCAGACTTTACTTTTATGGCCCGACTACACATCCTGCTTTAAATACCAATTAAAATATTTATTACACACAAACACAACCATTAAGCCAATTACTTACCAAAGGTGCTTCGTTGGTATTGTCATACCAACCCCACTTGCAAGCGTACAACATGCCATAACCATTGTCAATCGACTTTGGGACTCAAACCCATTGTGTATACCAAGCCATCTATTTAATTCAACATTTAGGGATTCAAACCTATTATCAAATAAGGACATAAATCAATTTAATGTTTAGGGAATCAACCCCTTTTAGCAAAGTAAACCACCAAGGTTACTATTTAGATCATTACATGGCCAACAAGGCTTTTACAAAACCATTTACTAACCATTCATATTCAATAGGCCAATGCCTTAGTTCAGAATGCATTTGAATTCAATTATGATCATCAAGACCTTTAAAAAATCATTCATACTTCATTAAAATTCTTATACCAAGCATTAGTGCAAACCCCAATTCATCATGTGACTAGTTTATTCTCCTAGGCATTTTCACAAACACTTTGAGGGCATACTCTTACCAAGTCCAAAACCAAAGTAAAAACCATCAATTTTAGGGTAACCCATGACCCATTTGATAAACCATAATTACCAAGCACCCACACATGCAAACCATCATAAAAAATATGTATAAACATAAGTTAAACCAAGAGTAAGCAATACCCAACCATATGCAACCAAAACCCGCAACATAGGTTTTTAAAACCACCATTAATAAACCATAATCAATGTTTTAAGCACATGGTATTTAAGAGATAACAATGAAGGAAGAGTCACTTTCCTTATTCACAAAGATTCACGGAAGAACCTTGACTCTTGAGCCTCTAGATGAACACCTTTACAGAACCCTAGCCCTAATTTTCAAGAGAGAGTTTACAAAGTATTTTTGGAGTGTTTGATCTTTCAAAAGTGTGTTATAAGAGGACACAACATATTATAAGACGTGGGGATTTAAGGTTTTTAGGGTAGAAAATATCCAAAACATCCTCAGCTTAAAAATTAAAATCATTATCGCAGGAGGGTATAACCACCCTACTCAAACCATACCCTATCATATTAGGGGTACCTACCACTCGTACCCTTGGCATCAACTTAGACCTTAATACTGACCAACACACGACCATAAGGGACAACTTTTATCCTATTATATGACAAGTACCCTAGAACAGTACCCTAGGCAGAATATAATTATTTAGGCAAGACATAGGGCATTATACAGTTTGGCATCATACTTCTAGTACCCTAACATATGACTAGTATGATCCATTCACACCTTGGACAGAAACCAACCAAACTACACTTCTCATCATACGAGTGAAGGGACGCTAAACCGTACCATATCATACGACAAGTATGCACAGGCGTATAATGTTCAAAATACCTACTTAGGAAATTTTATAAGTGTCCAAAGCCAAGGTGTTTCAATAAAAAAAACTCTATATTATGTAAGGCTTCAAGTAATTTCAAGTGCTTGGGATCCCAGAATTGATAATCAATATCATATCCTCTTCATCAATGTCGAATAGGTACAAGTCATGCTTAGAAAACTTGAAAGATGGTATTATGGAAATGAATAAGGGCGACTCACATTAAACATCAAGCCTCTGATCATTTTTTTAGTCCTTCTAATTCCATATAAAATTTTAAAGAGGTAAAATATAAGATTTTTTTTTTATTATGATGAGATCGAATTCACTAAATGAGCGTCTACGTGTCCCTCTTATAGGGAAATTCGGTCAAACATAATTCCAATTACATAAAAGAAAAGTATAAAAAAAATCTATACTGTGTAAAGCTTAAAGTAATTTCAAGTGCTTGGGAGGATGAAATGGAGAATCAACATCATATCCTTTCCATTAATATCGAACAGGTGCAAGTCATGCTTAAAAAATTAATCAACATCGAGATTTTATCCTGTCATATTTATTACCTTGGTATAAATCATCGCTTGAATTTATCATTAAAAGTTCATCATTCTTCAGTGATGTGTCCTTTCATCCCTAAATGATAAGCACATATTTTAGAGTGATAATCTAATTTGCATATGTATCTCTTACAATGGCAGGAATTGAAACAATATAGCCAGAAACTCTTAATTTCTCATACAGTTGGGCTATGGGCTTAGCCAACATTGTGTACTATCTTGGTGGATTTTTCTAAAACGTAGCTTGACGTCTGGTGGATTGATTGGATTGTTGATTTGTTGGTAGATTTGATAAGACACTGAAATGTATTTTGATGTTGAGGCAATGTATGAAGGTGGTACTAAATAATTTGAGGATGAGGTTTTGTGGAGGATTGAGGATAATAGGCTTAGTCATAATTTGGTGTTGGAATGATTTCTAGAGATGAATACCATAGAACTTTTCTTTACTATCCTTTCATTTCTTTTCAAATTTTATAGTTCTCTCCTCAATGGGCAACATTCATCCATATCATGACCAGGCATAGCAGAATGGAAAACACAATATTTTGGGGATCAAATAAAGGACTTGAATTGGGCAATAGGAACCAATAAGCTTTGTCTGCAATATTATGTGACCTCAACATTTCAAAAGTAATTGATGGTGGTTCATCTAAGTGAGTCATATCTTGGGGTTTTCTCACTTTGGGCTTTGGAGAATTTGATGCCTCATTGATAATTATCTTTTCCTTATCCCTAATTATGGCTCCACCAAAACAACCTTGTCATGCCTTAAGGTTTCTACTATGAACTTTCTTTTTAGTCTATTGTTGTGTCATGACCCAAAAATGAGGGTCATGATGGCACTTGTTGTGACGTACCTTGACAAGTAAGTCTATCACTCAAATTGATACAAAAAGAGGATAAAACATAAATACCCTAAGGTAAGGATTCTAGAACGAAGACGAACCATACAAGTAATTATAGCAATGCAGAAAAAACACATCCAAATACCATACATTCCCAAAATCAAGTATCAATAGTGTAAGAACTACTAATACAAACCATAAGTCAAATACATCAGAGATGTCCTCACAGGGTCAACATCTGTCTCCAAATACAAATAAAGACATAACTATTATAGAAAGAAAGAGGTGAACTTTGGACGCATGAATGTTCAACCTCTATATTGAGAAATCTGAAGATGCTCGAAATCAACCAATCTGAGGCACACTCGAACTAGAACCTGCACCGAAAGGGCACAATATGTGTAAGTATGATCTACTTATACTCAGTAGGTATCATATGCCAACCAAGCATAGTAGTAAATAAAGTATACAAAATATACACCAAGGGAACATCACCTACAATAAAAAAAATATCCCACAACGGTAGCCCATATCGCTTGCACTAACAGTTCTACAATATCCACACATAATACAACAACACACTAGATTGGATCCAATTATATACAATATTACATAAGTGGAACAAAAGAGGAACACGTATAATCAAGATGATCAAGTAAAAATAAAGGAAGATAGAATAATAAGACATTAACAAGTCAAGATATAGAACAAATAGATAGATGACAAGTCAATATGGCAATATAAGCACACCATAAACACAAGTCAATATTACATATATGATGATGATGATGATGATGATGCACGAGATCATCGCACAACCTCCGTATACACCCACGGAGGCAAGTTTTCCAATGTGGGACCCATGGGGGACTCGTCAACCCATATATAATTCATATATCAATTTATCCTCTCCGGCATATTCCTCGGGGAGAGTCATAAAATCTAATGTTTCCAAAATTCCTAGTATTTTCAATATTTCCAGTGTTTCTAGAGAACATAAGACATAAATCAAGTATGACAAACAACAACAATAAGTATATACAAAACATACAACAAACAAGTAAAATTATGTGTATGATGCCATGGGAATGATAATGTAATATTCATGATCCATCATAATAAGTATTTTCACAACACATCACATGAGGTATTTGTGCAACCAATCATAATAATACATTTCCACAACCATGTGAGCCAATATCCACTCGTTAATTTCACCATTCATGAATTTTCACATGTTTTATATGCTAACAAGTATGAATATATCACAATACACCAATGGTATCACATTAGGCATTTCAACAACAAAAATCAATTATTCATATGTATTCAAGGCTATCAATATCACATAGGACCCCACACGATCACACATATCACATAATATATCAATTTCAATAATTATGTCACATATAGGCCCCGCACGGTCACAACACATAGATAGCTATTTTTCATGATTAGTTCTCATCCTTAACATACATTTTATACCATCATATACTATTTAGCTTAAATTGAAAGAGTTAAGCTATAGCCTACCTCGAATGCCGAAATTGATCTGCTACACTTCGGACCCACAACGTTACTTTCCACGAATGATTCCAAAATTAACTAAAACCAAAAAATATAAAATCTACACGTCAAAATAAAGCTAAAGATATTTATATTGACTACTTTTAGTTCGGGGTCAAAACGAACCCCGAAATGGATTTTTGAAAAGGAAGGACAAAATTGTAACTTTACTTCAAAAATGTATTTTCCTGAATTTATAGCTGAAAACCCAAGTCAAATCGAGTCAAAAACTAGGTTCAACTCAAAGAAAAATTATTTTTGAGCTTTACCAAGTAAAATCTTTCAAATTCATGTTAAAATCAAGAATCGAAGTTGTTTTGAAGGTTAAATTGATGAAAAACTAGTAATTATAAGATTAAAATATTATTCAAGTGAAAAGTGTAAAATTGGGGTTTAAAATCAAGACTTAAGATTTTTGGGGTTTTTAGAAATTAATCAAGAATTAGAGTAGAAAAAGATGAAATCTCAACTTAAATCCATAAGAAAATCAAGAAATAAATGTTAATCTAGCTTCCAAGCTCCCACAAGCTTCACTTTTAATCTCTCATACTATTATAGGATTTAACTCTCAAGAGACAAGGTGAAAGAATGGGAGAAAGAGCAAAAAAAAAAAAGGGTACTGGGGTGTTTTTATACTGCACCAGATCTGGAAAAACTAGATTTTTTTTCATGTTCGATCCAAAATTTTGATGGGGTGACAGGGATTCGTTTGGAGTCTGATATACGCAAACGACTATGCAACCAAACTAAATTCGATTCTACAGACTCAATGGCCATATTAGAATTTCAAAAAAATATCATTTTCACAAAGTTGACCCTCGAAACTCAAAATCACAATTTTTCAAACCGAGGATCAAAATAAGATTTAAAAACCGTAAAATCACAACAAATATGCTACCACTCTAAAATAGATATTCTGGACGAGTTGGCGAAGTCAAATTTTTGATCCGAGGTTGTTTCAACCAAATGTGGATCCCACACTCATATTTCTAATTTTCCAACTTTCCGACCAACAGGTCGAAATGAGCTCGGGTGCATCGGGACCCAAACCAAAGGTCTACCCCTAGCCTAAAATTGATATTCCGGAGCTGCTGGCATAATTTGTTCAATCATCCATCGCACGGATCAAAAAATATACATATAAGTCCAAAATAAGGCTCTTGAAGCCACCAAAAAATCATAATATTGCACAAAAGGCACCAAAATACATCGGAAATCGTAGAAATCACCCCACACCCTAAAAATACCATAATGCAACCATGGGGAGAGGTAAAATAGTTAAATCACACAAAATCACAAATTTCACATATTTCATCAAATTTTCAGGTCGTTATATGTCGAATCACCCAATAAAGTCACTTGCCAAATTGTCCCAAGAGACCCACTTACTTGTATCTTTCTCTGTGTACCATATCAATGCTAGATCCATAAGTGACCTAACAAAAAGCTTCATCTTAAGACCTTTATTTTGTCCAATGACCAATATTCCATTGAGGTAGGCCTTATTTTCTTAAGACTTGACAAAAAGCTTCATCTTAAGACCTTCATCATATAACGAAAAGTTCAAGTCCCCAACACTAACCTTATTTTCTTCTTCTGATTTGGATAAATTATCTATATCAGATTGTTCAGATGACCCTGCCTTATGGTTAGAAAGCTTTTTTTCATTTCTTTTTCTTTTCCCATATCTATCAACCCAATGAGTGTTTTTGCCAATGTAATTGAATACAGACTCAAAGATACTTGTGCATCACAATCAAGCATCGGTAAGGTCGTCAATAAGGAAGACCCCATAGTATAAATGAGAGCAACAAAGTCAATTTGGATAATTGCTCTAGGAAACCTGGAGGCATATCAGATAAACCGCAAAGATTAATCATTATTCCTCTAATTCTTTCTATTTTCCTTTCCATACTCATGATACTTGACTTAAATAGAGTAAATTTGCCTTGGTGGAACCCTAAACTTCTACGCTCAACTTCACTGTTGACAAGATTGATAAACATAGCTTGACTGACCATTCTTGATATTCAATTTTAGTCAACCTTAGAGAAAAACAGACTCGCAGTAATGAAAAGATCCACATGAAAAAGTTTAGAATGAATATTCTACTTATTTGAAAATAATGACTTATGCTCATTTAGAGTGAATCAAAGTTATGAGAGCTCTATATGACTTAGAGATCATGAAAGATAGAGTACAACACAAATATAATAACATTAACAATCAAGAGTCATGGTAGGAACGATAGTATGTAAATGCTAAAAGGGTTGAGATGAATATCCTAAAATGATGAATTACACAAAAAGATTATAAATGTGACTAGCACCTCTTATCAAAGAAAGAGTCGGACCAAGAGATGATTAGTATACTAATGGATATTTTAGAAGACAAAATTGAGTCTAGAGGATAAATTACAGGAAAGTTTTGATTAAGTCCTAAGGGTATATTGTTGGGACCTAACATGACAAGAATTGTAAGAGTAAAGAACTCTAAAAAGTGAGAAACACTAAGAGTAAGAAATAACTAGGATAGAAAGTAAAATAACAAGGTAGGTAAAATATTAACATATACATAGAAATTCAACACATAGCAAATAAGATTATGCATCCTTTTGAGATCGTGAACCTCTATAGACTTAGGCTAAATGAGATGCATACTCCTTAGTAAAAGAATACACAATCACGATCTAAAGAACAAGAATAGTTTCATGACACGGTTCCCTCAAGTGGAAAACTTGAGAGTGAAAAAGCCCATGACTGTCAATGCACTATTGATTGATCGATATATAAGGCATTTTCCATCAGGGTGTTTTAGGAATAAATATTTATGCAACCCATGCAAGCGTTCTTACAGGAAAAGAAAAGAGGTTCCAAGTGGAAAAAGTTATGGGCATAATGACAATTAAAACAAAACAATAAACATATAGCATGTACATAAAGAGATAACAAATACACAATTTATGAAAAACAACAATATGATTAAAAAAATAAGTAAATAAACTAAATGTAAATAGATAAGAAAAAGCAACACACGTTATAAGACACATAATGAAGAAAAAGAAAAAAATTAAACACGAAAAAATATATCAAATATTCAAGAAAATGAATAAATGAAAAAGAAAGAGAGATGAACAGGGTACAATAAATAATTCAAAAAGAAAATAATAATGCTAAATAAGGAGTCAAATTAATTATTTAAAAAAATAAACAAAGAAAGAAGGGGAAAATAAATTTTAAAAAATGAAAAAAAAATACAAAACCCCACATAAACACGAATCCATAATGGTTAGAATCTAAGTATTCCTAGAAAAGTCGTCATGCAGTGGCACCCCATTTTTCTCGTGAAAAGAGAGATTCGATGTGACAACTCTTTTTAGGATTGTTAAAAAAAAAGAGTCGCCACCTAATGAATTGAAGTACGTTAGGGTACCATTCTAAACTAATTAAGAATTATTTAATAATTAGTCTAGATTATCAAAAATTCTGTTAAGGTTCAACTTACCTCGAAAGACAGGTGTTAGACATCATTCGAGGTCCACAAATGTGGATCTTGGCTGAATTCTTATATTACATAGGGGATTCTATGTGATAAGCAAAAGTCTCAATATTAACTAAGTGTTCAAACATGAAAAATAATTGTTTACCTAGGTAATATAGACCTAAATGATAAGGGATTAAGAATATATATATATATATATATATATAGAGAGAGAGAGAGATAAAGATATCAGATAAACGAGAAGAGAGAAAGGACATAATAATATAATCAAATGATTTACTTAAATAATAAACCTAAACTATCCCAAAAATGTAACGTCCCAAAAATCAAGTTCCGATACGCCACACGGTGCTTAGGGTCACAAGTGACCCCAAGCTAACCCTTTTCATCGGTATAACTCAAAAGCAACTGATTAAAACATAATTCTGAGAGAATAAAGCTGAAAATATCTCAATACAGAATCTGTTCTGTACAATATTGGAATTACAAGATGACAATTCTACTAACACATATACATATACAAGAAGGAGACTGAATACATCAACCATTACTACTGTCTATGAAGCCTCTACTAGTATTGTATGTACATAGTCGGGTCATGACTCCCAACTACCACACTCAATACGACCGACAAAAGAAGATACAATGCTCCAAACTGAAATAACCGACCCAAGTCCCTGAACTGTGAGGACTTTTTACCTGCTGACTGAAAACTGCAACTGAATAGAATAGTAGATGGGGGTCAGCACAAAGAGAATGTACTAAGTATGTGGGGGTGCATACAACACTTTAAATAACATCATCAATTTCATGAAAACATGCATACAGACAATGATGCCTCACTTGGCTTGAGTTATATCAAATCATACTCTTTATACTTTCATAATAAATAGTTCAAATGGTAAAATCTCATAATCCATGTAAATCATCAAAAATCATAAATTATGATAAATCATCATAAATTATCATATCGTCAAAATTCATCATAGGTAATCATAATTCATCATAATATCTCAACTCCTTGACTCAAATCTCGGAGTGACTCGGTAATTTAAGAAACATGACTTTTATGGACAAGGGAGTTTCCTATAACCGAAAACTCCACTTGAGCTATGTGGAATACCAACGTTTGAAACCCCCGTTGGAGGGAGCATCATACTCTTTACCAGGGAGTACGACCTTAAAATTGCAATAATCACAATCGGGCTCTCTGGCCAATAATATCATCATCAAACAACCCTACGGTGGCACATAGGTTTGGGGAAATACCAAATTTCCCTCTCGGAGCTAAATACTACTCCCCGACAAGCTCAGAACGCGTGAGGATATCCACCATCATCATCACAAGGGTCTATCATAAAGACCAAATCAAATATCTCAATTTATAATTCATCAACAATTTGTGGATTCCTAACCCCAACTTCGACTTAAAACATTTTAATCTTTTTCAACATCAACAAGGTATCAATGCATTGAACCATAACCGACTCGACATTTGGACAAGGATATGAAGACTCAATACGTAATATTTTCAACAATTCAACTCATCAAAATCATCCAGAAAAAAAATACCAAAATTTATCTCAACATCTATATCAAAATCAATCTTTCTCATAGTCAAAATCATCTCGACTCTGCGAGTTCAAGGTCAATGTACTCAAATGATTATTCTTTCAATTCGACAATTAAATCATGACAACAGCTTTTGAAAAGCACTTGAGACCTTCAATTCATAATAAGAATACATATCCCGTAGTACAACTCAAATCACGATTTTTATCTCGAAAGCCTTTAGAACTATCAATTCATTATAGTAGTATGCAATTCATAGCATAAATTCTCAATATAAGAAGTAGAGTAATGAAGTAATCATGTATATCCATATTGGAAAAAAAATTCAAAGTCTTATAAATCCTTCATAAAGTAATTTGAGTGTATACCCATTTTCGAATATCATGAAATTTTAATAATAGAACTCAACCTTTTTAAATGTCAAAATGTAACAATTTATCAAGTCATGACAACATCAATATTTTTGAGAAAATATCAAGACTCATGGTAACATCTCAAATGTTATATCTCAATATGCTCAATGATTCAATTTCGTCATAAAGAAGCTTTAAGCTTATCATAAATCTCAAAATCATTCCAAAATACCATTTCAACATATATCTCGAAATCATTCAAAATAAAAATATGAAATTTACAATTATAAATATCAAGACATCTCATGTCTCAAATATATATTCAATAATTCAAATCGTCATTGGGAAGCATAAAGCTTGACACATATCTCAAAATATTATTCCAAAATACCATCTCGACATACGTCCCAAAATCATTCAAAATACCACCTCGTGGTAAAAGTGTGTAATTCACAATGATAATTATTAAATCATATCATGAAAACATTGAGATAATCATATAAATCAAAGTTTATTCATTCAATCATCATAATCTCATAATCGAATTATTTAGACATAATCTCACTTGCAAAAT
Organism: Capsicum pubescens; assembly: GCA_030864215.1. Lineage (NCBI taxonomy): Eukaryota > Viridiplantae > Streptophyta > Magnoliopsida > Solanales > Solanaceae > Capsicum > Capsicum pubescens. Next base: position 138,356,552 of record CM061540.1, read on the forward strand.
CATGTAAAACCATAATAAAATTAAAGCTTTGGGCACAAGAACGGAAGATTGCTATTGTTCAAAACCCCACATATCTTGAAATTGACTTCTTGATTACGGAATTCTGTTCGGACAAATAATGGGTGCTCCTCGAAGGTCTTGAAATGAGGAGTTCGTTTATCGGATTAATTTTGGATTTTTACGGTGAAATTGAAAGATATTTGAAGGTGAAATTTGGCTAGGGTTTCATTATCCCAAATATTTCATGGAGAAAAATGAATTTTGAAGGTTTAATTATGGATTAAATGGACAAATTTTCGTCCAAGAGGGGGGTGTGAAATGACCAAATTGCCCTTAAAAAAATAAATAATGTCAAATATATCCTTTGGTGGACTGTTTTGATAGGCTGAAGTAGATCGACCATAACGTTTTACTCCGATAGTCAAATTAGATGAAACCAATTTCATTAGAAAGAGGACTCTTAGATCTTTCCGTTGATATATAGTAGCTCACCCAGATCATTATGTACAAGGAGTTATGGTTGTTTGAAGTTGACCCAAAAATTCGCTTTTGATAGGCTGAACTAGATTGACCATAACTTTTTCCTCCGATAGTCAAATTGGATGAAACCAATTTCATTAGAAAGAGGACTCACAGAGATTTCCGTTGATATATAGTAGATCACCCAGATCATTATGTACAAGGAGTTATGATCATTTGAATTTGATCCTGAAATTCGCCTGGCTGCAGTAATTTTAATTTCCTGCACGTTTTACTGTTCACAGTTCGATCGGAATGGTCGTAGTTCGATCATAATGGTCGTAACTCATCGCTCGAGTGTCCGTTTTTGATGATCTACATATTGTTGGAAAGCTTATTCGATACTCTACGCAATGGTAGGTCAACGTTTTAGAAATACTACACAGAAAATTTATGGATCGCTCTAAAGCGTAGAACTCGATACGTTTCTCATAAAATCTTTACGAAGAAAATTTTCCGGGGTATTACAAAAAAGTACAAGCAAAAATTAAAAAAAAAATGGTTGAAGACCTAAGAGATTGAGAAAGGGGTTAAGTTTATCCTATTCGGATCAACGCCCGACATATTAACGTATGACTATGTCGTATTCTGCTCCAGTCAACTTTCATCACTTTCTTCTTTCTACCCACCTAATTTGGTTATTAGGTTGTTATTAAACCTAGAAGCGCACTAAAAAAATGATAAAACTAATGATCCCTAAGATGCCTACTCATCCCAACTTAATGTCCAAGAAACGTTGGACAACCTACTTTGAATAAGGATCTAGACATAAAGAAAGTTTAGGCTACCTAATTAAACTCGAAATTAGCGTCACACAAACACGACAAGCAAAACATAGCACGTAACGATTTTAAATAAGCCTCTTAATTAATTGAAGATTGTTTAAGATGATTGACATGTTGAAAGACAGTTATTCATTTTATATAATTTAAACCTATAGACTAAGTGACAAATAATTGATTATTGCTAAAGGAAGATTAAACAGACTGGCCGTTTTAAAAAATGCTGCAGAAAATTATTTAAAGTGTGTAAGAAATTAATTAGAATATGCAAAATATTGATTAAACTATGCAGAAAATTAATTAAAATATGCATATAATTGATTAAAATGTGAAGAAAATTAATAAAAAATGTGCAGAATGTTTGATGAAAATGTGCAGAGAACTAATGAAAATATGCAAAAAAAAAATTGTTTAAACGGTGTAAAATATTGTTTAAAGTGTGCAGAAAAACTTGTTTAACCTGTGCAGGAAACTATTGTAAACGTGCAGAAAATTATGTAAAAGCTAAAAATTAATTCAAAAATGCTGAAAAGTAATTTAATACGCTTAAAAAAATAACAGAACATGTGGAAAACTAAATAAACATGTTGAAAAATAAGATAAATGCTAAAAATTAGTTATAGCATGCTAACAAAATTGTCAAACATGATAAAAATGATCAAACATATTGTAAATTAAATTGATGTGTTTGAAATTAGTTAATATGTTGAAAGTTAATTAAAAATTCTAGAACATAATTCTAGGTGATATCCCAAATTTAATTGATAGTCCTAGAATATATTGCCTAAGTGATAAAAGAATTTAATTAACATGTTAAAAATTTGTTAAATAATCCTATAGGCATGATATCTAAGTGATAAGATATTCAAGTCACAAAATTCTTGGCCCCCATAAGCAGTCGAAATTTCATTGTACATATTAGCATTTATACAAATTATTACATACTCAAATTATTGATAAGAAAACTAACAAAAGTAAAGATTGTTGAGACAAAAATCTATTTATTTCGAAACACTCTTCATCATAATCTAATCATCGAGTAAGACTGTACCTGTCTAAACACAACAAATATGCAATGACAAGCCGATAAAACTAAATCTCTGAAAGAGTCATGAGCATGTATTCTAGCACCACATTTAATTATAGAGAATAGACTATCTATTACGAATATAGGCAAGTAGCATAACTAGCAATTTTACCAAGAAACAAACAGACATGGTGTTTGAAAAAAATATATCAAAAGGCTATAGCATGTCATCACTTAAAGAGTTCAAACAACGTGCACCAAAACAAGATTAAAAAATAGACAACTTAACATACAAATGTCAAATTCATAGATAAGAAAACTAATGGGTTAATAGCAGTAAACAGACGAAAAAAAAATAAACTTTAATAGCACTCGAGATGAGAATAACAAAACAGCAACCCAAGGTCGGTGTTTTCAGAATACTAACAAGATGAAAGATCAAAGTATTTTATGTGACCAATCAAAAGCTAAAAAAAATGTATTTTAAATCTAGAAAGTGGTAATGTTTGAAAAGTTCAAGAGCAAGTATAAGTGGGAGATAGTAATAGTAAGGAGAGGTGTTGTTTATATAATAAAAGAAATCACTAAGTTAAGGCAACAAATAAGAAAAGAATCACCAGTCACACTATATTTTCTTTAAACAAAATAAATTATCTCAATCAAGTGTAGATAAAATCTCAAGTTACCATAATTATATATGAACCAGTCAAATTTTCTAAAAGAAAATGAAGATAATCACACAAAACTTATTACAAGTGATCAATTGCTAGGTTATCCACACTGCTAAAGGAAAGTCAATAATCAAAATAATTAATCATATAAGAAGTTCCCTCAATTACACTGAATGAATCAACCAAGCACAGAACCAATCTAGGCTTACCAAAATTATTCAACCTATCAAAATTTACCAAAAATAGACATAATACACGCATTGAACATATAATGCTTTGAATGACCAAAATCATATCACCAATATATTATTGAAAAAAATAATTAAAGGTTATTACGTTGAGCTTAAAACGTGATTCATAAGATTGGGAATTTTCACACAGAGCAATAAGAAAATACATAGGAACACTAATTAATCAAATTTAAGTGCCAAATTCATACCAATGTTAACATCCCAAAATCCGTATAATCTATTGAGCAAGAAAATGAATATACAATGCATACTAGAGATAATTTGTACATATATGTGATAGAGTTCCAAACCTTAAAATTTGATGAAGAACAAATGCGATTTGATAAATTCAAATCTTCTTAAATTCATGAATCATATAGAACTCGATAGTCAAATTGGTTATTACATTGAGCTTAAAACGTGATTCATAAGATTGAGGATTTTCAAACAGAGCAATAAGCAAATACATAGGAACACGAATTAATTAAATTTAAGTGCCAAATTCATACCAATGTTAACATCTCATAATCCCTATAATCTATTGAGCAAGAAAATAAACATAGAGCGCATACTAGAGACAATTTATACATATATATGATAGAGTTTCAAACCTTAAAATTCGATGAAGAACAAATGTGATTTGATAAATGCAAATCTTCTTAAATACATGAATCATATAGAACTCGACAGTCAATAGCAGTGTTTTATACAGATTTTTTTCATCAAAATTCACTCAAAAAATTTATCAAAGAATAATATTGAGGTCTTAAGATTGTTAGTTGAGGGAAAGAGGGAGAGTATGAGGGCTGTTGGTTCGCTGCCCCACCAACGGTGATGGCGCAACATTTGGTTGGTTGGCTGGAGAATCTGAGATAGTAGAGAAGGGCTAGTGGTGGTTAATTCACTGGCTGGTGGGTGTGAGAGAGAAGAGGGAGTTGGCAGAAAGAGAGGGTAGAAAGAAAGAAAGGTGAGGTGGCTGGTGAGGGAGAGAGAGAGTGGTGTGGAGGTTGTCAGTGGTGGTGGTGCCTGGAGCGACAGTCTTGCCGGCGACAGTTCTGGCAGTTAGAAGGTGAGATGGTGGAGAGACAGGGGGAGGGGGGGCGACAGTTAGTGAGGGAGAAAATAATTTTGGTTTTGAGTGTTTGGGGGATTAAAAAAATAAACGAAAGACTTAATCTCAAATGTTGATCATATGAGATTGACGGCTGTGATTAAAATTAGGATGATTCAATGAAATTTGATTAAAATTTAAAATTAAGCCAAATTAAATTAAATTTAGGCTAAAACTGACATCAATTATGCAAATAATGGCTAGAAATTAAATAAATTGAGAAAATTAGCGGCTATTTAATAAATATGATAATGACTCAATTATAACAATGAGAAAATAATAAAATATCACAAAAATTATTGTTATTAAAAATAAATTTTGTATATAAAATTAGTGTTATGTAAAATTTTATATGAAATTGACGGTAATAATTTGAAATAAATTAGGTATTTTTTTTTAAAATGTTATAATCATCATCACCATCACCATCATCACCATCACCACCATCACCATCACCATCACCACCATTACCATCACCATCACCACCATCACCATCACCATCACCACCATTACCATCACCATCACCACCATCACCATCACCATCACCATCACCATCACCATCACCATCACCACCATCACCATCACTACCATCACCACCATCACCATCATCATCATCACCATCATCGTCATCATCACCATCACCATCATTATCACCATCACCACCATCATCATCATCATCACCATCATCACCATCACCATCACCATCACCATCATCATCATCACCATCACCATCATTATCACCACCATCACCATCATCACCACCACCACCACTACCACCACCACTACCACCATCATCATCATTATTTTTATAGTAATAGACTAGGTGCTCGTAAATTATGAGTATGCATATTTGCAAAAATAATTTAATAAATATGAACAAAATTATATAACATAGTATATTTAAATTAAAAAATTATATATACTATATAAAACATACAAAATTAAATGATAAAATAAAATGCATACTTCAAAATCATTAATGTGAAACATCGATATTTATTTGATACCAAAAAATAATAAGTAAAAAAATATTAATATTTAAAAATGAATATTTTTGGTAAAAATAACGGCCTATGAGGAATATCAAGAGGTCAAAATTAGGTGTTAACATAACTCTTAACACTATAGGAGAGGTACTTGTTTGAAGTTGACCCAAGTAAATAACTTATACTGAAATTCAAATGATACGGTAACTTTCAACACAACTTTGTGTTTGGACTTTCTTATGACCTTAATTCATATTCGGTACACCTCAACACTAAAGAATTGATCTTAAAACGTATGAATAATGAAAATTCATCAGGTTCGTATTTATCTACATACATAGGACGGTTTGAATCTTAGCCTGAATGTTCAGGATGTTGTAATAATTTACGAAAATAATTTTTGAAAATTAAAAATATTAGTATGATTATTAACACCTAGTTCAAACAAAATCTTTCCTAGAAGGTGATTGCGTAAATTAGGTGCTCTTTTGATATTCGTAATATAAATTTGTACTATTTTACATGTTTGAATAAATTTATAGGTTATTCGCCTTGATTTTCAATAAAAATAATCGTCTATTTAATACAAGTCAAATATATTTCAATTTTCAACTCTTTTAACATTCTAGCCTACTATTGAATTTAATTTATATTTTACTTAGCTAGCTTAATTCATAAGTTTCTTACTTAGGTAATAAAAATGTAGAATTTTTACAACTTTACCAAACATTGTTTACTAAATATTTCAACTTTCAAATTCAAATTTGAAAATTAAAAAGAATTTTTTAAAATTTGAAAATTTTAGTGTAACACTCTAACTTTTTAAAATTTTTAATAATAAAGTTATACAATTAAGACTCTTAACTTTTCAAAATACTAACTTTTAAAATTTTATAATGTAGAGTATTATACCAACTATTTTAAAAACTTTGAAGGAAAAGTTTTAGAAATTCAAGATATAATTTAAAACGAAAAAAAAAAGTTATTTATAAAAAATTTAAAAATTGTTTTTCTTTTTTTTTTCAAAATAGTATTTTTTTAAAATTGGTTAGGTTTGGGTACCGACACAGGAAATTACATGGTATAACCTTCACAGTGGTCGACTTTGCTTCCCCCCCCCCCCCCAAGAGAAGTCTTTAAAGGACTAACCTTCCTTCCTTTCATATATCGTACAAGTATATTTTTGTCCTTCTACACCTCAAATTTTTTTACACTTTTCATGTTCATTTGTCTCTCAACTTCTATTTTTATTTCTTCTACTGTTTTTCTCTTCTTTTTTTTCTTTGGTTTTTATTTTTTATTCTTATTTTAATTCATTTGTCATAACTTTTATTTTACTTTTACTTTTTTTTCTCTTTTTTTCTCAAGCATTATTTATTTCTTCATTTTTTTTTTATCTTTTTCTAATTCTCAACCTTTATTTTTTATTTTATTTTTATTTTTATTATTTCTCATTTTTTCTTTTTTCTCAAACTTTATTTTTGTTTTTTCATCCATTTTTGTTTTTCTCAATCTTTATTTTTTTATTCTCTTTTATTTTTTTCCTTTTTTTCTCAATATCTTTTTTCTTTTCTATATTTTTTCTTCTCTTTTTTCTTTTTTCTTTTTTCTCAACTTTCATTATATTTTTCTAATAAATAACAAGTTGGATAATACGCAAAGGGATCTTATTTTCGTTGACATCAATGTAAATTTAAGGGCATGACTTGTCATTTGAAATACGTTTTGCCTCTAAGACAAGAGTTATAAAACATCTCATAAATCTAGACACAAGTTGTAGAGTCAACACTTGCCCATTGGGCGTAACTTATTTTTTTGGAAGGTTTATGGGCTAAGTCTTGTCTTAGAGGCATAACTAATAGAGAGACTCATATATAAAGATACAATGTAGTAGTGTCAGCTCTTGCCTATGAGCCATAACTTGTTTGCCTCTAGGACAAGAGTTATTGAATATTTCATAAATCAAGACACGATGCGGTAGTGCCAACTCTTGCCCATGAGGCGTAACTTGATGTCTGAAAGTCCTCGGACTAAGTCATGCCTCTAAGGCAAGAGTTGTAGAATATCGCATAAATCAAGATATAATGTGGCTCAACTCTTACCCTGGGCATAACTTGTTGTTTGAAAGTCCTTGATTTATAAAACATCTCATAAATTAAGACACAATGTGGTAGCATCAACTCTTACCCATGGAGAGTAACTTATTATTTAAAAGTCTTTGGGCTAAGTCATGCCACAAAGATAAGAGTTATGAAGCATCTTATAAATCAAAACATAATGTAGTAGTGACATCTCTAACCCACGAGACGTAACTTGTTGTTTGAAAGTCCCCGGATTAAGTTTTGCCTCTAAGATAAGAGTTATAGAACATCTCATAAATCAAAATATGTAAGACCTCACAAAATTTTAACCATTTTATTTTTGACCCTCACGCATGAGTAATGTTGATTTTTGACTTGAATTATGTTTAGGGATGTTAAAAGGGTATTTTGGAAAAGTTTTAAAAAAATTTGAAAGGGATTCGGAGATATTTTAAAAATTTAAGGTAATGTATCTCTGTGATAGTGGTGTGCCATGCCACTGGAGATCTGCTATAGCAGCGTGGCATGGAGGCTAGCCTCTGCGATATTGGCGTACCATGCTGCTGTGTTAAAACACTCAGTTTTTATTTTTTTCACTTGAGGTAAGGGACTTTTGGTGTTTTTACCCCTTGCACGACTTTTAAACATAAAATAACCCCTTTCCCTTCAGTTTTCAAAGATCAAAACTATTCTTTTTCCTCTTTAACTCAAAACTCAAGAAAGCTCAAGGGTTTTACAGAGAATTCAACATTCAAGCTCCAAACTTCGATTTCTCTTTGTTTTCTTTATATTTCAGGCATGTTTCTCTTTTCCTAACTTTAATTTTACATTGTGACATTAAATCATTGAATATTCATGTGATCTGAATTGATGGGTTTGAAATTGGATTGAGGGTTTTTGGTTGTTTTCACTTGAATTGCTTATTTCATGTTTTAAATTATTTATTCATGCTTTAATTTATGTTTTGTAGGACTGAATTGGTGCATTATTTTAATGATTGGAATAGGAGACATGGGTTTCCCAAATTGATGAAAATCTTAACTTGATAAAGGCATTGACCTCAACCCACTTTGTAAACTTAATTTTAAATATGGATAATTGTGTGGTTTAACTTGTATTTTGAACCCATTGCATTGAATTAAAGAATAAATAAATGAATATGGTTTTGGATGGTAATGGTTTTGGATTTTAAATGAAACTTGGGAGTCAGTTTGGTTATATAGACTGGTTGGGCACAATTGAATTAGCTTGCAAGCATATTGATATGACGATACCATATTGGTAAATGCTTTAATAAATGACTCATCGGTTAATAGTAGATTTATGTGAAACTATTTTAATTTGGACTTAAAGGGAATTTTGTAGCTCATCGTGAAGGTGTAGGTTCCAGGAAAATCATCACTGAAAACCACGTTTGCCAGCGTTGGGAGTCCATGTGATCGTGTGCTTGGTGCACACATTTTATATATATATTTTGAGAGGGCTATAGACTTGGTTTCCTTAGACTTTCTTTGATTTTTCCTTGGTTCATGTCACTAACACGCATTGGGGCCCTTCCGGTAGGGAAAGCTGGACCCATATATCCCATGGGTGCCTTTAGAACGGGATGAGCTACATAGTTCAGGTTAATATTTTAAAGTCTTATGTTCATAGCCCTTATCCCTATCTCGGCATCCCATATATATGTATATAAATGTGATGCTTATGATTTTTTATTAGATTTTGGTAATTGCATTATTTTATCCCTAACCTTGAGTTACATACTAGTGTTCACCCCACTAACCGTTCCTGGATGCTACATCATTTCATGATGTAAGGTCTGAAAGGTTTTTTATTACTCCTGTACAACATTAGGAGATTCAGTATTCATGTGGATCTACTAAGAAGTGGTGATCCTCCTTTTTTTGGAAGGCCCTATCATCTCATTATTTTCAGTATTGTTTAGTATTTAAGTTTGGATTCTTTTGGTCATAATCTGGGGCATGTCTCGACTTAGTTTGGTATCTTAGTTTTAGAGGCTTTTGTGGACAAGTATTGAGTTGATTGATTGTTTTGATTATTAGAACCTTTATTTGACTTTTCTATCTTTCTTAATACTGTCTGGTTGTCTTTTACTGTATTTTTTTATTGTGCCCTGAAGGTTAGGCTAAGGGAGTGATCTTCGACCCATGGTGGGTTTGAGATTCCCATCACGACTAGGCCTTGGTTCGAGTCGTGACAAAATACAATGGGGTAGTGTCAACTCTTACCCATGAGGTGTAACTTGTTTCTTGAAATCCCTTGGACTAAGTCTTGCCTCTAAGGGAAGAGTTATGGAGAATCTCATAAATCATTACACAATGTGGTATGTCAGCTATTGCCCATGGGGCATAACTTGTTGTTTGATGGTCCTTGGGCTAAGACTTGCCTCTAAGGCCAAAGATAAGCATTTCATAAGTAAAAATACAATGTGATAGTGTTCACACTTCCCTATTGTACGTAACCTATTATTTGAAAATCCTTGGAAAAAGTCGTGCCTCTAAGACTGAGTTATAGAATATCTCATAAATCATGACATAACATGGTAGTGTCAACTCTTGCCCATGGGGCATAACTTGTTGTTTGAAAGTCCTCGAGCGAAGTTTTTCCTCTAAGGTAAGAGTTATAGAACATCTCATAAATCAAAACACAATGTGGTAGTGCCAACTCTTGCCAATGAAACGTAACTTGTTGTTTGGAAGTTTTAAGTCTTGCCTCTATGTAACGACCTCCATCATTTTGTGAATTTTTTTTATTTCAACTCTCCTAGTAGTTTCAGACGTGAGGTATAACTTTCAGGGATGGATATTATGGACCTTGAGGTTCAAGAGCGATTTGAGTCATTGGTTGAACCTTTGAGTTCTAAGAAAGTTAAGTTTGAATACGACTACTTGCAATCAAGATAACCTCAAATTGGTGTTTTATTATTTTAAATAGGTTTGGCATGTACTCTTTAGTCAATCTGCACACTTGATTACTTTTATGGTGTTTCAAACAAATTTCGAGGATTTATTAGAAGTTTTAAGTATTTTAGATAATTAACTTAATTAGTGGTTTAATGGGTGAAGTGGAACCTTGGAGTAACTAGTAAAGTTTCTTCCATGTGACCAGGAGGTCACGGGTTCAAGCCTTGGAAACAGACTCTGGCAGAAATGCAAGGTAAGGTTGCGTACAATACACCCTTGTGGTGGGGCCCTTCCCCGGACACCGCGCATAGTGGTAGCTTTAGTGCACCAGGTTGCCTTTTTTAGTGGTTTAATGGGTAAAACTCCTAAATTTTTCCTTATCACGAATTCCACATTTACGGTGAATAGAAGTTAATAAGTTTCACCTTTTAAACAACAACAACAACAACATACCCAGTGTATTCCCAAAAGAGTGGGGCTTGGGGAGGGTAAGATGTACGCAGTTCATACTGCTACCTCCGAGGAAGTAGAGAGATTGTTTCCGATAGACCCCGGAACTTGAGTTGTGTGGTGTGAACAAGAACTGAGAGATCATGTGAGAACTCCAAATTTTATGCAATTTTCTTGCTGCTAGGATATAATTTCAGTGTTTTATAACTCTCGATTAGTATGATTTACACCCCTTAACCTCAATTCTCATGGTTTTGTTGGTAACTGTTTCATATACAATTATTAGGCGTGAATTGTGAACCAACTATAGGCTTATATAATATTCTGTGCTTATATTGTTGACTTGCAAAGGTGTTAATTATCTCTATTGCATTAGTTTCTAGTAGACTGTTGGTGAAATTACAATAATATTACAATTAAAAATATAAAAGAAATCAAGAAAATTAGAATTATTTTTTTGCTGAGGCACGGATATCTCACTTTTTTTAAGGAGATTCAAGCCCACTATAACAAATATTTTCACTGATCCAGCAGTAATCTTCTTGATTTGTCCCCTCCAGGATACAACAACCTTCTCACAAAGTACAACTCAACAACTCTGGATAAGAGTTGAGTTCAAAACTCCACAAAAAAAACACCTCCCTTTAACTAATAAACTCTCTTTTTTACTAACTTTTATGCACCCTATATTTTCTTATTATTATGAAAATATGCAAGACTATCTCTATTTATAGGTGAGATATTCATCCTTGTACTGAATAAGGATGAATGAGGGTAGCAAAGAGGAAAAATCAATGATCTTTAGATTACAAGAGTTACAAGTAAAGAGGTAAAATATAATGGTAGAAGTTATAAGAAACGGAAATTGGCTAATTGCACATGCACCCCATAAAACTACTAACATGCAGCAGCCTATTACAACAATAAAGGAGAAGAAACAGGTGAGACTAAATAACATAAAATGTAATTAGTGAATTGGAGTTACTATTTTACATAGTGGAGGAACAAAAAAAATGATTAGGAGTAAAGATAGAGTAATTGACAAAGAGTTACAACCATTATCTCAAAACACTAAAATATCATAAAAATATTATTAAAAAGGCTTAATATCCATCATATACTAAATAAAGAGTTCTTTATGACTTAATGATGTTAGAGGTGAATGGATAGGATTGAATAGATTACTTTTCCTACTGTTAAAGCAATGAGAAGGTGAAGCAGTGAGGTTGAATTACGTGAGGTAGTGGCCGATTGTGGAATGAGTACAATCTAGTGGCTTTAGAATTATATATATATATATATATATATATATTTTAAAATGGGATAAAACTTGTCATTTGGTAATGAATACATATAGTTATTTGTCTTTAGGAATAATGATTAGCTAATGATGGCTATTTAAACAATGATAGAATGAGTGTTAGGTTAATGTTTCACATGGTTTCTGTGAACTTATTACTTGGTAGGTCACTGTTTCATGCTTAGCCTTGGGTTCTCGAAAACTCCCATACGATTTTTAATGGATATAATAAAAATGACTTTCTGTATAAGTAAAGGTAGTACTGCCGCTGTTGGTTTTCATTGTTTCCTTAGCTTTAGATTACCAGATTCCGATCAGTCTCGGATGTGATAAATTTAGGTTTTAAATCTAGAATTTTTAGAGTAAGAATTCTTGACTTAAATAATGAATAACGACTCGGTTTATATGAAATTCAACGTGCTAGTTGTACATATAATACCTCGGGAATTTGACCCTTGCAAATTTTCCTTGGTTTTGGGACTTTGTGACTTGGTACGACTCAAGGGTACTAATCGTACCCTTGAATATGAGTTAGTGGCTATCTTGAGGGTTCACTCGTACCCTAGGTAGTATGGTTGGCTTGGCTACTTTTCAAGATATGAGTCATCTTGGTACGAGTCGTATAGGAACATACGAGTGGTGAAGCAAGTCGTATAGTGCTTGATTGGCTTGTCTTGTGGAATCTGCCCAAGGTACGATTGGTGGGTACAGTTTGGTATACCACTCATACCTTTAGGTATGAGTAGGGAAGTGTGAGTCGTATAGAAACCAATAGGTAGGGGTCTTGGCAAGGTCTTGGGTATGAGTTGGGTTGACACTCGTACCCTAGGATACGGATGGTATAGGTGAGTCGTACCCCTGGACATGGCTTGTTTTTAATTTTAAGTCAAGAGTAGTCCAGACATTTCCTACTTCAAACCCCTTATGTCCTTACATTATATAACCCTTGTTGGTCTTCCATAACACTTGTTAAAGGATTAAAACACTTCAAATACTCTCTCAGACTCACTCTTGAAGATTGGAGGTTAGGGTTTCTTCATATGTTCTTTAAAGGGCTCAAAGGTCAACATTTCTTCCGTGAATCTTCATGTATAAGGTATGTAATCCTACCCTCATTGTTAGTTCCAGCTAAAGGCATATGTATTGTGTTTTAAACATTGATTTATGGATCATGAATGGTGGTATATATGTTGAGGGTCTTGATGCATATGGTTTGGTATTGGTTTAAACTATGTTCTTACATATTTTTTGTAATGGTTTGCATGTGTGATTATTGGTTGGTTATGGTTTAACAAATGGGACTTGAGTAACCCTAATTATGGTGGTTTATGCATTGGTTTTGGTCTTGGTACAGCTATGCCCTCAACTTGTTTAATAATATGCCTCAAAGAATGTTTTCACTCTGTTGTTGAACTTTCATGGGAACTTTACGTGGTTTGGTTTGGTAATGGAACCTTGAATGGATTTGGATAGTTTTGCATGGTTTAAATGATATAAATGATTTAAATGTTTGGCATAGTCTAAAATGGTTTGAAAATGGTTTTAAATGGTATAAATGGTGTACATGGTTTGGAAGAATTAAATCGTAAAGCCTTGGTGACTATGAAAATGGTTATGCTTGTGGGATACATGAAATACCCCAAGTGGTTTAATATGGTAAATGAAAGGGCACTTGAAAGTCCCCTTAAACCTCTATATGGTTGGCTATGGATAATACTTGCAAGTAAGGATTGGTATGACGATACCAATATTAATGGCCTTGGTTAATAAATGGATAATGATTTGGTTATTTGGAAATTAATTTTAATTGGGAAATAATGGCAGGATGTGTAGCAAAACCGTAGAAGGTGGAGGTCCCGGGAGGACTAAAACTGGAAACTCATATTTGCCGATATGAGGTTGGTCTTGGTGATTGTGTGCATGATGTCATACTATATTTGGGGGATGTACTTGTCATCCCAAGGTTTTTTTCCCTGGTCGTGCGGCTACACGCACTGGAGCCCTTTCAGCAGGGGGAGCTGAATCCATATAGCCCATGGGTAGTTTAGGACGGCAAAGCTACACAGCCCACGTAAAGGTTTTAAATGCATGCTAAACCCGATTACCTTTCTCGGCATTGTTATATATATGTATGGTTATATGCATTATGGATGATTTTAGTTGGCTTTGTAAACAACATTATTTTATCCTTATACTAAGTACATGCTAGTATTCACCCACTAACCCATCTTCGGGAAGCTGTATACCCACGCTATGTAGGGACCGACCATTCTACTTCTCTTGCTTAGTGACCGAATTCGGGGACAGACGATGTTGGATTAAAGTGGTGAGCTTCCATAGTTCGGAAGGCATCTCTTTCATGTCATGAGTTACTTTACATATTTCTTGTCTTTCATAGACTTTGGTTTTCGTCTACGGTCAGGGCATGTCTCGACTAGGTACTCTTTGGTTGGTCTACAGGCTTTGTATGGACAACTGTTGACTTGGGTATGGTATGGATTATTTTGTTATATGTATATACATACATTGGCTTATTATCATGGTATTGGTTTATGGCTTTCGCATTGGTTTGGTAGGTTATTGGGTGGTTGGGCTTGGTTGGATTGGTCTCGAATATAGACTTATCCCAAAGTCACCACATGGTTAGATACGTTATCTTGTTATATGTTCGGACTTTAGCCGACTCAAGGTATGTGTTTGGTGGTTGGGTTGGGAAATTCCTGATCCTGGCTGGGCTTGGGATTGCCCATTAAGACAAGGCCCTGGTTCGGTTCATGTCAGTACTCTTATGGAGATTATGTATTTGAACAGATTCTAACCATTCAGAAGCTTTACGTAAGGGCAAGTTTGTTAATTGATGCTTGACTTCAGTTTGAGGAAAGTTTAGACTTTCTTAGACTTTTTCAAAGTTTTATGTGTTAGTTATATGTATTGGAAGTAATAGGGAATGGAGGGTCCCATATAGGTGAAGTGATAAGCATCTATATGGGTACCAATGCTATTTAAGGGTTTAAATGTAACACCCCATATTTTTGGGCTAGAATTCGAATCGTCGTTTCTACATGTATAAACTCTAATCCCATGATTTGTATGTGAATATATGTTTCATGATAATTTTACTTGTGTGTGAAGTGCTATCGAGGTGAAAATTTTCATACAAAACACTTAGAGCAAAGTTAAGTTAAGAGCTCTTGATTCGGCCAAATTTTGATATTCGGTTCTACAAGGGTCAACTTTGAATGTGTATAACTTTTTACATATGTGTAATTTTGAATCTCAATACCCACCAAATTATATATAATTGAATTATCTTTCCAACTACAACAATTTTTCCATAATTCGATATCCGAGCAAAAATTTATGACCATTTTTGCAAGAAACAGTAAGTGTAATACCCCATGCTTTTAATACTCAAATAATGCATTCAAAATGACCTTTAGGACCCCTATTTTGATGGAAAACCATGTATAGTTGTTGTGGGTCGTGTTGGGGGTGTTTCTCAACGTTGGAACTTGGTGTGTGTTGCCAAATGAAGCCTCCGTAAAGGTCATGCGTCGCAGGGCGAACGCCAACAACCACTGGATGGGCTTGGCTTTTGGTGTGCTCCGCCCACCCTGGCCTTGGATTTTGGCGTGCGCCACCCACCCTTAGGTGTGCTTTAGCTGTGCGCCGCCCAGTAAAGGCCAAGTGCCAAAAATGCTTAGTTTTGACTTAGTTTAAGGGTGTTGAGGTCTTTTCATACCCCTAAACCGCTTCTAATCATTCTTAAACGAATTAAGGGATCTTAAAACACGTTATTGCCCACTTTTCATAAGATTAACTCACGTAAACCCTTCCCCTCTTCCCAAGAACAAAATTCAAGTTTCTACCCTCAAGAACTCAAGAAGTTAAGTTCCAATTTCAAGCTTTCTTTAAGAATTCATCCAATCCAGGTATGTGGGGTTTATGAACAAGGTTAGTCTTTCATCCTTGTGCCTAAAGTGCATGGTTTTAAGATAGAGTTTTCTTGTTTTGAATTAGGGTTCATGCGCAAATCGCTATATTCTTGAAGTATGATACTACCATGTGATTGAAAGCTTTAAGTGCATCAAGGTTTACATATATTCATGTTTTAATTTATAAGATTCATATCGTGATTTGAATTTCATTATCTTGACTGGATATTGATGAAATATTTCAAGGTGATTATTGAGCATTAGGTTTCATTATGGATTTGTATGAAATAAAGCATGAATTCTAAGTCCTAAGTACAAGCATTAAGTTTACAAGGAAGTTTAAGCTTTTGAAACTTCATTTACATACATTATATCATGATTCAAGAAAGATTGATCTTTTGATCTAAAGATAAGATATGAAATCCACAATTGTTCATCTTGATTATATTTAAAGTAAAGAGAATCATAAATGGTTTTCATTTTATAAACCCTTATTCTATTTTAAGGTGGATTTCCTAAGTATGAGCAGATAAGTATTCTGGGAGTAGTATTTAGCACCGAGAAGGGAATACAGATGAGCGTATCCTAAATTCCTCGAAACTATGAGCCACCATAGGTTAAGCTTTTTCCTAATATGGATGAAGTTCAGTGATCACTTAAGTTAAGGTACTATTTCGATGGCAAGGATAGAACAGCTCTCCCCAACGTAGGTAAGATGTTGGACTCCAGGGTAGCTCACATGGTTTATGTCAGTTAGAAAAATCTCCCACAAGAAAGAATAATAGTAAATATTTTAGAAACTAAGTGTAAAGACACAGTTTTATTCAGATATTGTTTTAAATAAGTTATTATCTATGAGATTTCAACTTTCACACGTATGATCAAGGTGAGTCTTTTTGCACATAGCCTGCATGATTTAAAATTATACCCAACTTCAGTTCTACTTATTCTACAAAAGTAAAGATTTAAAAAACTAAGTGTAATGATTCACCAACTCATTAGATTATGTTTGTTACTCATGTTTTAAGATACTTCAGCTTTCAATTTATTTCAGTCTCTTGGTGAGTCTAATTACACTTAGCATGCATGTTTTAAGATTATGTATCTATTCAGTTTTACTTATTGCATTCCCCCCTCCCACTTACTTAATACATTACAGAAGTACTAACCATATATACGTCTGTGTGGCTATATTGTCTCATAATGTAGTTACCAGTTGTAGCGCACACATCGTAATCAGACAGTTGCAACTTTTAGCCAGCAGGTGATGAGTTCTTTTGATTTGAGGACTCGATTTAACTATAGTTCTAGTAGCATTGTTTATTCAATCGCATTGATTAGGGATAACTGGGGGTCATGTCATGGCTACCTATAGTCAGTATTAGTAGAGGCTTCATAGATGGTCATTCAGAGTTAATGTATTTATTTTCAGTTTGTTTTGTATAACCAAAGTTGTAATCATGTTAAATAGTTTTGTATGGACATATTTAGCAAAGACATCTATTTTGCTTAATTCTTCCATATTTATGTAATATGTTCAGTTGCTCACGAGTTATGCAAGTATCATGGGTTAGCTTAGGATTACTTGTGGTTCTAAGCACCATGTTACGACTAAGGGGTATCCTCGGGTTGTGACATTAAAATAAGTTGTATGCTTGTTTTAAATTGTTTTCCCTCTTTATTGGTATGATTGGGCTGGTTAGCTATTATAAATGGATTGTTAAAATTTTTAGTTAATGAGAATACTCCCACTTGATAAGTTGAGTTGATTTTGAAATTAATATTTGATCTAGCTTAAGACATGAAATGCCTTGCTTAATTTTATTGTTGATTTTGGATTAGAGTTACATGCCTACATATCATGCATTTCATTTCATATAGGGTTGGAGTGCATGCTCACACATTATTATCTATTATTAGGGTTGGAGTGCACACCAACATATTATTATCTTCTATTAGGGTCTTAGTGCATGCCTACGCAATATATTTATTAAGAGCGGAGTGCACGTTTGCACAATACATGGACCTTGTGATTTCACATGAGTCCTGACCTTGAAGACAATGCTCGGTAGGTGTGTACATATCATATACATTGCATTCATTTTTGGTCCAGACTGAGTAAAGTGTATTTATAGTTTTTATACTATTTATTGGGTACTTGAATATATGTTACTTGATTTCACACTATTGAGAATTTCTTGAATTGTGCTATGAGATGAACTGTGCTTTGATATCCTTATGATTGTTAAACTTGATTATTCTGTTAGATTAGGGTGGCTTTCCTGAGTACGGGTTGTATCATTATTTTAGATGATTGACGTGGTGTTACTCGTCACCACTTTGAATTAGGGTTGGCCAACAATACTTGTTGAGTATACATGGTTTTGTACTCACCCTTACTTTTTTTGCACCTTGCGTGCAGGTACCGATCTGACAACCCTTGGGCATTGACATTTTTGTTTTCATTTGTGTTAGCATCTTTTGAGATTTGAAATAGCTAGTAATGCTTTCAGAGACTACTAAAATCTCCCCCGCCCTAAAAATTTATGCAATTTTTGCATTTTGATATACTCACTCCTATTTGATTTCTATAGTTAGAGGCTTGTATTAGTGACTACTAGATCTGGGATTATCTATGTTTTAACTATAATTGTCCATTAAGCTATTTGGAGATTATTTGGTTTTATTTTATTTTTATTTCCTTCACTCTATACTTTTGAGTTATTATATTTAGCTTGAGGTTTAGGCTTACCTATCGTGATGGGAGTGATAGGTGCCATCATGATCCTGGTTTTTAAGACGTGACAGATAGTTCTAGAGCTTTAGGTTTATTTGTATCACAAATACAAGTTGGTCAAGAAGAGTCTCGTGGATCGATGCAGAGATGTCTATTACCTATATTTGGAAGGCTACATGACTTTAGGAAATATTAATTTCTCTCTCTCTCTTTTATCATGCAATATTGACCCTTTAACTTGAAATATTGAAATTCCTATCTTATTCACTCACAGATAGTGAGGACTCGTGAATCTCAGAATAGTGGTCAGGAGCCCGTACCAGCCTCCGAGATAGCTACCCTAACTGGGACATGCCAATGGGGTAGGGAATATGGTAGGGGTAGAGGTCCTGGTAGTGAGAGAGCTCAGGGAGCTGCTCAGATTCCTAATAGGGAAAGGTCTCTTGAGGTTGAGTTCCAGGCAGGTAATGATGATGTTCAGGTTCCAGTTGATGATATGGACCCAGGTCAAGAACCACCAGGATTTGCTGCTACACTAGTTCTTCAAGATACCTTGATTCGGGATCTGTAAGTTTTTAGTATAGCTCAGAGATGTGGATCATTTATTACTCCATAGGGTTCACAAGTTAGGGTAGGGTGCATACCCTAGAAAGTAACCTATTCTAAGTTTTCAGGGTTCAACCAACACTAAGGTATAATAGTATGACTTTACCAAGGGTGGGAGTTATTGGTGGGGTTAGGGCAGTTATGTCTGATAAGGAGTAGCAGTGCTTTGAGAAGTTCAGGAAGATGGATCCAACATAATTTATGGGTGATCAGTGTGAGTATGCCTATAAGTTTCTGGTCAATTCCCATGAGATACTTCAGAGTATGGGATTGGTTGACACCTATAAGGTCGATTATACTGCCTTACAGATGCGTGGTCTTGCCAAGTAGTGGTGGAACTCTTATATTTATTCCAGGTCAGTAGGTTCTCTATCAATGACTTGGGCTATATTTTCTCAGGCTTTCCTTGAAAGATTCATCACTCGTAACTTAAGGGAGAAGCGTAGGCACCAGTTTAAGCATATGACATAGGAGGGTATTTTTGTTTCTGAGTACGAGATTTAATTTTATGCCTTATCCCATTATGCTATGGTTGGGGCTTCTTTCTAGGGTATATTTAAGTCAGCAAAGGAGTTTGAGTATTATAAGTAGTATAGGGGTCTAAGGGATAAGTGGTCTCGTACTTTAGGTTGATTCAGTAGTACCTTATCTGGAGGTAGGGGTTCGTTCAGATGAGATTTTTTCCCTTGACATGGTAGGCCAATTCAAGCAGCGATGCAGACATCAGAGGGTGTACATTAAGGTCAAGGTTCTAATAGTTTGGGATAGGCTTCCCATGGTTTATCTCAGTGGGTTTTAAGTCGTAGTGTCCATACTGGATATTCAATTCAATCAACTATTAGTGGCTTCTAGGTTTTGTTATGAGTGTGGTAGTCTGAATTATCTTTGGAAGGATTATTCAGTATTCAGATAGAAGGGTTTATTGCAGGGTTATCAGGCCCCTAATAGAGCAGCAATGCCCCTAATTAGGAGTTGAGGCATATCTCAGGGAGGTAGAGATGCACCACTAGTTGGTAGAGGAGGTGATGGGTGAGTGACTCGGTCGATAGATAATAGATCTCACAGTTATTCCTTCCTAGGAAAGTTTATGGCATAGTTTTCATATGCAGTCATTATAGGTATCATCTTAGTTTGTCATCGACCTATTTTGATGTTATTTGATCCTGGTTTTACTTTCTCCTATATGTTTGTATACTTTTCTCCCAGCCTTGATATGATGTATGAGTCTATAGCTATGTCTATTTGTGTCTATACTCTAGTAAGTGATTCTTTTGTGGTGGATCAGGTGTACCGATCTTATGTTATTTCTATTTTGGAGTGTGATACCTGGATTAATTTAATTATCCTTGATATGATCGATTTTGACATTATTTTGGGTATGGATTGGTTTTCTCCCCATCATGTTGTCTTAGATTCTCATACCAAGACATTTGTTTTGGCTATGCCTGATAGTTCAAGGTTGGAGTACAGGGGTATTCAGAATTTGTATCCTAAGAATGAGATTTCATTCATTTAGGCCCAACGATAGTTGAAAAGGGTGTCTATCCTATTTGGCTTATGTTCGAGATACTAGTACTGATACACCTCCTTTGAAGTCAGTGAAGGTGGTTAGAGAGTTCATGGGGGTATTTTCTACCGATCTTTTAGGTGTTACTCCTGATAGACATTGATTTTCGTATTAATTTAGAGTTGGGCACTAAGACCATTTATATTCCTCCTTATAGGATGACACCAACAGAGTTAAAAGACCAACTTCAGGAGTTGTTAAGTAAGGTGTTTATTCGACCAAGTGTATCACCTTTGGGTACTTTGGTGTTGTTTGTGAAGAAGAAAGATGTGTTTATGATGATGTACATTGATAATCAGTAGTAGGATAAAGTGACAATTAATAATAAGTATCCTCTATCGTTTATTGATGAATTGAGGTGCTTCAGTGTTCTCAAAGATTGAATTGAGGTTGGGGTATCATTAACTGAAGATTCATACTTTGGACATTCCTCAAACAACTTTTCGAACTAGATATGGCCACTATGAGTTCTTGGTTACGTCCTTTAGGTTGACTGATGCCCCAGTAGTGTTCATAGAGTTGATGAACAAGGTGCTTCAACCATATCTTGATTCATTTGTGATTGTGTTTCATCAATGGAATTTTGGTATATTTTAAGAGCAAGGTGGATTATGTGTTGTATTTGAGAATTATACTCCAGAGGTTGAGGGATGAGAAGTTATTTGCCAAGTTTTCAAAATGTGAATTTTGGCTCAATTTTGTGTCATTCTTAGGACATATGGTGTCCAAGAAGGGTATTATGGTTGATCCCGCCAAGGTTGAGATAGTTCAAAATTGGCGATGACATACTTTCCATCGATATCCAAAGTTTTATCAGGTTGGAAGGCTATTACCGATGGTTTATGCGCTCTCTTCTATTACAGCTCCTATGACTCAATTGACTTAAAAGAATGTGGGGTTTTAGTAATCGGATAAGTGTAAGGAGAGCTTTCAAAAGATCAAGACTCTATTGACCTCAGCTACTATCTTGACCCTACCTATGTGTCACGACCCAATTTCTCAAGTCATGATGGCGCCTACTATAACACACCAGTAGTCAAGCCAAACCCGTCGTTCGGAACGGCTAGTAACGGACTACCTAATATATATAGAAAAGAATGAGGAATAAATGTAACAAAAGATCAAATATATAAATGAATCCTAAAACCTGGTGGTATCAGTACAAAAGCTTCTACATAAAAAGAATCCAAAGTGAGGTACAAATGAATACACTAATATAACTTATCTCTGAATACAACATAGAGACTAGTAATACTCCAAACATCAGGAGCGCACTCTAAGTCTCCAAACCATGGTTGCTCCGTGCAATGCACACATCAACGACGATAACTCGTACTATGATCTGCAGGCTGCAGAAGTATAGTATGAGTACCGAACAAATGGTACTCAGTAGGCGACTACCAACTGAGCTTCAAAGATAAAGCGGATATATATAACATATAAACAGAATAGAAACTACACTTAATGTTCAACAAAAATAAAAGACAACCAACGAGATAATTGGGATAAACTACCCTATTCATATTCAAGGGACTAACATACTAAGGCTAAGAAAATATCAAGGATGAACGATCCTATTCTAGACATACTTAGAAATCTCAACACTATACCATGTACCCTGGCCAATATACGAATAAAGGATGAAAGAAGATTATATAGCAATATACATGGCCAAGGAATGAATATACAATATGAACAAATGAAGAAAGGGATATACGGTAATAACATAGCTACATATAGACATACATACATATATATATATACATACATACATACATATATATATACATACATACATATATATATACATACATATATACATGCATATATATACATACATATATATATACATACATACATATATATATATTATTGTATGCAAACTTAATCAAAGTCAAGTGGTCATCCCAACTCCCTTTGAAATCAATTGCACACGCCCATAGCATATATTCTAACGTCTGAATGGTCCTTTCTTCTTGACCATCTGTCTAAGGATGAAAGGTTGTACTAAGATGAACTTGGGTACCAAGACCCCTTTGAAACGTTTTCCAGAAATAAGAGGTGAACTGGGAACCTCTGTCTGAGATAATGGACAACGGAACACTATGCAATCTAACCAACTCCCTAATGTAGAGTCTGGCATAATCCTCGGCTGAATAAGAGGTATGAACTAGAACAAAATGAGATGATTTTGTCATTCTGTCTATAATGACCCAGACTGAATCATGTTGATGATGAGTTCAAGGCAAACCCATCACGAAGTCCATGTTCACAACTTTCCACTTCCAAGTAGGAATACTGAACTCCTGCATAGACCCACTAGGCTTCTAATGCTCTATCTTAACTTGTTGACATGTAGAGCACTTAGCTATAAACTCTGCAATATCTCTCTTCATCCCACTCCACCAATATATTTTCCACAAGTCACGAAACATCTTTGTGGCCCTAGATGAATAGAGTAACGCGTACCATGCGCTTCTACAAGAATTCACTACCTTATGTCATTTACGTCTAAAGCACAGAGACGACCCTGATAACGAAGAACACCATCTCCCCCTTGGGAGAAAACCTCTATTTTCTGATCCTGGACTGACTCTTTTAACTTGACAAGGCTGGGATCGCTATTTTGCTTTTCCTTCACCTCAGAAACTAGAGATAATTCTGAACTACTCTGAACCCATATATCACCCTCATCTGTATCGACTAAGTAAACGTCTAGTCTAGTAAGCTAATGTACTTGTTGAGTTAACTTCTTCTTACTGTCATCCACATGACCAACACTACCCATAGACAGTCTACTGAGAGCGTCGTCCACTATGTTGGCCTTGCCTAGATGATAGAGGACACTCATGTCATAATCTTTCAAGAGCTCTAACCACGTTCTCTAACAAAGATTGAGATCTTTTTAAGAAAAGACATACTGAAGACTCTTATGATATGTGAAGGCATCTACATGAACATCGTATAGATAATGCCTCCAAATCTTCAAGGCAAATACTACGGTTGCTAACTCAAGATCATTAGTAGGATAATTTCTTTCATGGGGCTTAAGCTGTCTGGAGGCGTAGGCTATGAACTTACCATACTGTATGAGGACACAACCCAAACCTAATCTGGATGCATCACAATACACTACAAACCCATCTGAACCATCTGGGAGAGCTAAGACTAGAGCTGAGGTGAGTCGAGTCTTCAACTCCTGAAAACTCTTATCGCAAGGATCTGACCACTGAAACTTGACTTTATTCTGAGTCAATCTAGACATAGGGGATGCAATAGAAGAAAATCCCTCAACAAACCACCTGTAATAGCCAGTCAAACCTAAGAAACTCCTAATATATGATGGAGAGATAGGGAGAACAGTTTTTTACTGCTTCGATATTTTGAGGATCAACTCTAATGCCATCATCGGAAATGATATGACCAAGGAATGCTACTGACTTTAGCCAAAATTTGCACTTACTAAATTTGGCGAATAGCTGATGATCTCTAAGAGTCTGAAGTACTGTTCTGAGAAGGTATACATAATCGCGCTCACTGCGGGAATAAACCAGGATATCATCTATGAAGACTATGATCAACATGTCTAAGTACTTCTTGAACACATGGTTCATCAAGTCCATGAAAGCGGCTGGGGCATTGGTAAGACCAAATGACATCACTAGAAATTTGAAGTGACCATACCGAGTATGGAAAGCTATTTTCGAAATGTCACATTCTCTGACTCTGAGCTGATGATAGCCGGATCTAAGGTTTATCTTAGAGAAATAACTGGCACCCTGAAGTTGGTCAAATAAGTCATCAATTCTGGAAAGAGGATACTTTTTCTTGACCGTGACCTTATTGAGTTGATGGTAGTCTACACACATCCTAAGAGAACTGTTTTTTTTGCACACGAATAATACTGGAGCGCCCCATGGGGAAACGCTGTGCCTGATGAATCCCTTATCTAAGAGATCCTTCAATTGCTCTTTTAGTTCTTTGAGTTTTGTTGGTTCCATTCTGTATGGTGGAATAGAGATAGGCTGAGTATCCAGAAGAAGATCAATATCGAAGTCTACTTCCCTTTCGAGAGAAATTCTTGGAAGATCTTTGAGAAAGACATCTGAATATTCATTTACTACTAGGACTGATTCAAGACTGGGAGTCTTGGAACTAGTGTCCTTAACTCAAAAAAGATGGTACACACATCCTTTAGATATGATTTTTCGTACCCGAAGGTAGGAAACAAGCTGACCCCTGAAAGCAGATACACTAACCTTCCACTTAAGGACGGGTTCATTCAAAAACTGAAATTGGACTATTCTATTTTTGCAATCGACTGTGGCATAGTAGGAATGAAGCCAATCCATGTCGAGAATGACATCAAAATCAGTCATCTCCAATTCGACTAAGTCTGCTGAGGTGACTTTCTGAGATATCATAATCGGGCAGTTCTTGTATACCTACTGGGATATGATGGTTTTACCCACTGGGGACTGAAAAGGGCTTTCCTAGAATTTCAGGACTGATTCCGAAATCAACTACTATATAAGGAGTAACAAATGACAAAAAAGCTCCTGGATCTAGCAAAGCGTAAACATGCACATGAAAGATCTGTAACGCACCAGTAACTATATCAGGAGAATTTTCCTGATCCTATCGGGACTGAAAAGCAAAGAGACAATTTGGGCATTGCCCACTAGTAGCACTAGAGGTGGCACCCTGCTGATTTGGGCTATTGGACTGAGCTGAGAAGCGATTTTGTTGACCCTAAGGACCTAGTTGAGGACAGTCTCTGACTCTGTAGCCTGTCTTGCCACATTTGAAATAAATACCACTGTCAGCTCTGCAAATACCCTGATGGTGCTTGCCATAAGTCTGGCAAAGAGGATAGGTTCGGGTATTGCTAACACTGCCCTGGGACTTAGTTCCTGGTGCTCTATCTTTGTTACCCTCTCTGAACTTAGGAAATGGAGAACTGTCTATAGAAGGAGTTGGAACTGATGACTTAGGGCAAAATTGAGAACAGTTTTCTCCTTCTGACTTAGGCTAAGCGAAGTTGAAACTACCTGTCTTCACCTTCTGATTCTGTTTCTCCCTCATCTTAATATTTTGCTCCTCTATCTGCTGAGCATGATTCATGAGCCTGGCTAAAGTCATGTCACTATTCAACAAGGCGGATCTACACTCATTAACCATGCTATCATTAACCCCTGAAACGAACTTACTCATCCTTGCCTTGCTATCTGCAACCACATGAAGGGCATATCTGGCTAAATTGAGTAAACTTAAGAGAATATCTTTCACTGTCATATTGCCCTGCCTGAGGTTGATGAATTCTAGCACCTTAGCTTTTCTAAGCTCTAGGGGAAAGAATCTATCGAGGAAAGTAGATGGAAACTCCTCCAACTCAACTGGCCATGCATCATCTTCCCTCTCTGACTTCCACTGCTTGAACCATGTATGAACAACATCCTATAACTAATATGCAGCTAGCTCAGCACTCTCAACAGTAGTCACCCCCATGATGTTTGTCACCTTCTGCACCTAATCTAGGAACTCCTGAGGGTCCTTATCTATCTTAGACCCAAGAAAAAATGGAGAATTCATTCAGGTAAAGTCCCAAATCCTAGATGCGGCTGAATTAGACACTGGGTTGGCCGGAATGACTGTTGGTCGTTCATTCTGAGCAACAACTGAGTTAGCAAGAGTAGCGAATGTGGACCTGAAATTCGCATGAGGAACATGATGGCCCGAAGGATCTTTGGGCTGAGGGGCTGATTGATTTTCGTTTCTTCTTTTAGGAGGCATGTTCTGTAGAAGAAAGAGGGAACAGATTAGACTGAGAGATTAACTTGAGATTATGCTTACTGGCATGACATAAATACTGAAAGAGGGGAAACTGTTCCTAAAACATCTTATAGCCTCTTGTACATA
This sequence comes from Capsicum pubescens, assembly GCA_030864215.1. Lineage (NCBI taxonomy): Eukaryota > Viridiplantae > Streptophyta > Magnoliopsida > Solanales > Solanaceae > Capsicum > Capsicum pubescens. Next base: position 138,383,397 of record CM061540.1, read on the forward strand.
AATATGGCGCGCAACACACCCGTGTACAAGACTCTACTAGATGTGTCTTTCAGACTTCCCAGGACTCTATTGAACATGGCTTTGATACCAAGTTTGTAATGCTCCAAATCTGGTACCCGGAACTCTACACGGTGGTCATGACCCCAAAGGACCTCAAGCTAACCCATGACTAAAATCTGTACCTGTATACTATATAAAATACTTTATAATGTGGAAACATGAACTGATAGGCCATAAGGTTCAATACTGAACATAATATAAATGATATAACATCTAAGTGGGGTAATAGAATACGCAAAATAAAACTGAAAATACGAAAGTCTAAAACATGATAGTCTAGAAAGCCTCTAACTGACTGAACTGTCTGAGTAAGGAGTTGATGGGACATGTGCCCAACTAACGCCAACTAATAGATTAATTACTGAGATAATAGGGAAATAATTATGTCCTCAAAAGATAAGGACTCACTTCTAACTCTGTCTGCAGATATCTAGAATCAACTGTTGCTCTGGAGCTCGTGTATCTGAACCTATGGTATAAGACACCATAGCACAAATTCATCAGTACTTTAAATGTACTGGTATGCATGTGAGGTAGGATGAGTGAATGGGGTTTATATGCATGAATAATAATAACAACCGACTAACTATCATGAGCGTGATAATACATGCATGAGACATAACAACTGAAACTAATACTGTGATAACATGATTACTAAATCTGAATATAACTGATAACATGAGTATGTTGATGACTAACATGACTAATGATTGAATTCTGATAACTGATAACATTAGTGACTGTATCTGATAGTCCTGAATCTGATGGAACTATCTGAGTTTCGTTCTGTATCTGAATCGAATGTATTTGATAGTTCTGGATTTTGAAGAACTATCTGAGTTCTTTTACTGAGATGGATACTGAGACTGTGGGAGGTATTCATCTAACCCACATACCCTAAATGATGCATTATAGCTGAATTGGGGTACAATCTATGCCCTGATTGGAAGGGTGTCAATAACGCACAACTGGTAAGGACAATATGTGAGTGACCCTAATATAACAAGTAAATCTAGTGAGAATGGTAGGAACCCTCGTATAGTAGGCTAAGACACCTTATCTACCCTCATATAGCAGGCTATGATGTCTCAACCTATGCTGGCTACATAGTTCTGGAATGCAAGGATTGCTTCTAAGAATCACACCCTCATATAACAGGTGAGTTCCCATCCTTGGGTTCACTCGGTGCTAATTTCTACTCCCATCTTAATAGACACTGAACATGATTTACTGAACTGAACATGGACTGAGTTACTAAATTCCGTTGACTGATGGAATATTACTGATATCTGACAACTGACTGAGTTCATGAGATCAGGGAGATTTCCTGAGTCATCAGACTGTTTGAAGTCTAAGGATTCATAGCTTGACTGAGAGTATCGTGGAAACATGACATGGCTCTAGGCACACAACTAATATTTCGGGTACAAATACCCCCAGGACTTGATGGAAGGAAAACTGACCAAACATAACTTACTTGAACATATAACTAACATCATAATCCATAATACATTTATAGAAGCATTCCATCAAAACATGTGATTTCCATAACTTGTACATACATGGGGATCTCATGATATCATACTAGTTGGGCATTGTTCCTTCATCTAGGCATTTAATCAAACACATGGTAGGCATAGTACATATAGACAACATTATACAACAACTAATCATCATGATTCATCTCTAATTTCATCATCGAGGGTTTATTCATAGGTTCAGATGAATATGCATTTATACAAATCAATTTCACATAAAATTGATCACCCAACATGGATTTGAATTTAATTGATCATTCTCAACATAAACAAAACAAACCCCACATGAAATTCATAGAGAAATTCATAAACTTAAACTTAGAAAAGAGATTCTTGGGCTTCTTGGACGAAAGGTGTTCATGAATGAACACTACGCATACCTTAGTTCAAGATTTCGTGAAGATTGATGGAGGAAAATTCTTGATTCTGAATCTTTTATGAAAAGCTCTAGGTTGTTCTTGAGGTGTTATTTTTGAGAGAAGAGAGTGTATTTTGTGTGAAAAATGGTTGAATCACGTGTTAAAGGGCTCAAATAGGAGTGGGAAGTTGACCCTTTTAACCCTGGACGCATCATTTAATTTCAGTAAAATTTTCCCAAACTGAACCCCTGGCGCGGCGCATCGTGCCGTGTCACTGGAATTTGACAATTGGGAAACTGAGGGATGGCGCGACGCGGAGCCATCGCGTTGCCCTTTCTTTTGCGCGATATGGAGGAAATCGCGCTAAGACACTGGAAAAGGACAATTCTAAATTTGGGCCCTGGCGCGACGCATAATAATCGCGGACCCTTACTGGAATTTGCAAAATACCATTTCCTCTTGTGGCACGGCACGCCACTGACTAATATGGCGCTATTTTACGACGGGAACTTTGAATAGTGGTAACTTCTGACCCGGTTATCAGATTTAGGCAAATCTTATGTCGATGGAAAGCTTATTGAATTTTCCAGATGACAAAGAGAGAAAATCTTGAAAATTCCTCATGGAATAACCATCATTCAATTTAGAAACTAATAGTAGACATTCTTGAGATGAAATTAGCTAGGAAAAGTATGGGGTATTACAGTGGCTCATACGAACCCACTTCTAATCCTCAATTTCCATATTTAGGCAATCTACGCCCCAAATTAGACTAAGGTATCTAGTTCAACTTCTAGATATCAAGAAAGCCATGGCCAATCCTAAGATTGGAATTTTGTCTATAAACAAGGGCATTTAAGTCAACTCTATCCAAACTAAGGTAACAAGATCACCATACTATCCCAATAAGATAAAATATACTAATCATATTTCTAACTCTTAAATCCATATCCCAAACATAGCATTATATCATATCTAATCTACGAATTAGTTCAATCAAGGTAGGAGGCCATAGGATCCTAAAAAGGTATTAAGTGTTTCAACTTACAGGTCAAAACCCTCATCTAATCCCCAAACCTCAATATTCAATACCAAGTCATCCAATTCATAATCAAACTTAATATTCACATTTACACGGAATATATATCACACATCATCTATGAAGAAGAGTAGATAGAAGCCTACCTCAAAGCCGAACCACAAAATATTACATCATTTACCATACTATCTTCACTTCACAATTACAAAATGACATCACACTATTAAAATAGTAATATACTCATCAATATGAGTCTAACGATACCCATATCGCACTATTGTGCATCGGGTCCAAAAATGACACCAAAAACCCCAAGTGGGTTCCACTTATGAAAAATGCATTTTCGAGGTTAACCCAACGTTCATACATGAACAATGAATCATATCCCCAAGAAATAGGTGAAAATAAAGAAAATTTGGGGCTAAAATCAAGCCCTAAGCTATATTGGAGCTTTGGGTCAAGAACCAAGAAATTCATCAATAAAGTGATGAAATCTTACCTTAATTCGGATGATAATCATGATAAAGATGTTAATCAAGCTCCTAAGACACCAAAAGACTCAATTTTGAGTTATTACACTCATTTAGGGGTTCTAGGTCTCAAAGATGGGTCAACAATGGCCAAAATGAAGCCTATAGGGTTCTTATATACCCATACCAGGTATGGGGATGTCGCTATCATAATCCTAGGGACCATGATCGCACTATCGCGATTGCAATAGGCCCTGTACGATCGCGATGCACCAGCACCAGCAAAGTCAAAACTTGTTTTAACCCCTGAAACTCATTCGGACTCCATTTTTTGCAAACAAACTACGTAACTAACATGACCCGAACCAGGGCCTTGTCATAATAGGCATCCAAATTCTAACAAGGATCGGAGACTGCCTCCGTTACCCAACCCAACTGACCTACGCATATCCTGATTCGGATGAATTGTGAACATATAACAAGATAGCATGATTTCATAATCCAAGACTCTGGGATAGGTCTATATCCGTGACCACCCAAACAAGTCCAACCGCCTGATACCCAATCGATACCAATACCAAACCAAACCATAATCTAAACCATAACCATATGAGTTTCATAATAATTATATATAATCTCAAAATAAAAAAGAACAGTGAGAAATTTAGTCCTACGGTATTAGCCCCAATACTAAGGCTGACACCAATACCGATCCCGCCCATACCAACCCATAGCATTTCCACAAAAGCCTCTAACTAAAAGAATACCGAAATTCGGTTGGGAAATTCCCTAACCATAGCCAAAACCAATATCCATAAATAAATCAAAGTATGAAATAACATCCATGAAATAGAGCCTTCTGAAATGATGGAAGCTCACCATTTCAATCCAATAGCTAAACCCTAAGCCCGATCGCTAAGCAGGAGGAGTAGAACGATTGGTTCCTGCATCGCGTGGGGATACAACCGCTCAAAGACGGGTTAGCGGGTAAACACTAGCATAAACTCAGGATAAGGATGAAATAATGTCATTTAATAAAATCAAGTAAACCATACATATACATATATATAACCATGCCGGGAAAGAGGACTGGGTTTAGCATGCATTTGAAACCATTAACCTGGGTATGTGTAGCATTATCGTCCTTAACCACCCACGGGCTATATAGGTCCAGTCCCCTGAACGGGCCTCAATGCGTGTAGCTGTACGAATCGAAGATACCATTAGATAAAGGGATTCCCAAGTACCCTCACTCTCCATGATACATATGTACAATGTACTTAGAGGATTCCCGCGTACCTCATAGTATCATAAAAGGGTTGCCATGCCCTACCCCTCATGTCGGCAAACATGAGTTTCCAGTGTTCGTTCATTGAACTCCCACATTCACGGTTAGCTATCACACCCCGCCATTATTGTCCAATTAAAATCATTTCTAACCAAACCGATATTCCATTATTATTAACCAATGCTATTAGTAATATCATCATACCGACTATAACTTGCAAGTATTATCCCTAGAAAAAACTTTTTGAGATCAAGGAATTCCCATGTACCCATAGATCACATTATCCAATTAACTTGGGGGAGTCCCATATACCTCACAAGTGTTCCATTATTATGATTACTTGGGGTATTCCATTGTACCCCACAAGAATGATTGTTAAATCCAAAATCATTCCATTTTGACCATTCCAAACTATTTATCCATTTAGGGTTCCATTACCAAGTTTAAACCATGCATAAGTTTCATTGAAAATCCAATATTATAATAAAAGCATTGTTATAGGCATTTTATCAAACACATTGAGGGAATAGTATTTCCAAAACTAATTTTCATTACCAATAACCCTTCCCCATACAATCCAATTATCCAAACCGCCAATAAAACATGTAAAAACATAATTAAAATATGGGAAAACCATAACCAATCATTTATAATCAAAACCCCCAAATTATATTTGAAAACCCAAAGCCATACAATAATCAAACCATAAAAACATTGTATAAAACAATGCCTTTAGTTGGAACTAACAATGAGGAAAGAGAACATGCCTTAAACCAAGAAGATGATGGAGACAAATCACCAACATAATCTCCAAATCAATCCTTAAAATGAAACCCTAGCTTCCCTTGCCCAAGATTTTTAAAGAGGATTTAAGAGTTTTTTCTAAGTGTTAATGAATAGAATAATAAGGCAAATAACCTTCTAAGTGAGTTAAAAGTCGTAGGGCCTGATTAGGTTAAATGGGTAAATATTCAGATTACCCCCACTTAAACTGTATAAAATTCCTGTCATAGGGTATGACTAACCCATATGGCTCATACCCTCCCTATATGAGTGGTACCCACCACTCGTACCCTAGGCCTCTCCCTGGACCCAACACTATCCAAGGTACGACTCCCACTAAACCAAGTTATACCCTAGTATAGGACTAGTACCCATAACCCATACCCCTGGCAATATAGAATATAGAGAGGATTGAACACTGCCCACCATACGAGTCCATGGTATGAATCGTACCTTGGCTTACGGCTCTTGGTGAGCCAATCGTACTCAGATCCAACTTAAGTTACCAAGTTTAAGATTAAACGAAGTAACCAAACAATCCTTATCCACCGATACGACTCGTACCACCCAAGTCTTATCTATTTATGAAACAAATCCAACTCACAAACCAGCACTGGTCAGCATACAACTAACCATACCACTCTTATCCTAGTGTACGATTTATTTCCATTAGTTGTTCCCTATCTTGAGACCAGAAATCCAAGAAATTTTCTAAGGCCAGAAACCCAGGGTGTTCCAGTCTACCCCACTAGGAACATTCATCCCCGAATGATAGATAAGGTAGGGTAACCACAAGCACGATTCATTTGCATTATCAAATATCAATCCAACCTTTAAACACATTAAAAAACAAGGTTGCAAAGATATTAATCTTTACTTTAACAAAGTTTGAAAATAAAAGTACGTTGAAGAACACATACCTTCCGCACAAATCCCAAGAGCAGAAAACAGATGCGGATATTTGTACTTCATGTCTTTCTCCACTTCTTAAGTAACCTCTTTCTCCTTGTGGTTCTGCCATAGAACCTTAATCGAGGCCACATCCTTGGTTCGTAACCGGTGTACCTGCCGATTCAATATCTCAATCGAAAACCTCCTTATAAGATAGAGAATCTGAGATACCCAAGCCTTCCAAAGGAACTACCGAAGAAGGATTACCAAGACACTTCCTCAATATAGAAACATGAAATATTGGATGAATGGAGCTCAAACCAGAAGGCGACTCTAATTCATAAGCCACATTACCAACCCTCCGCAAAATCGCATAAGGACCAATAAACCGAGGACTAAGCTTTCCCTTCTTACTAAACCGTATTACTCCCTTCATGGAAGATACCTTTAGGAACACCCTATCCCCAATCTCGAACTCCAAGTCTCTACGCCTTACATCTGCATAGGACTTTTGACAACTTTGGGTAGCCTTAAGCCTATCCTGAATTACCTTCACCTTTTTCATGGTTTGATAAACCAAGTTCTGACCGAAAATATTCTCCATACCAAGCTCGAACCAACCAATAGGTGATCTACACCTCCTACCATACAATGCCTTAAAATGATCCATCCCAATACTAGAATAATAGTTATTGTTGTAAGCAAACTCTACCAAAGGTAGATGATTAACCCAACTACCACCATACTCAATCACACATGCCTGAAGCATATCCTCCGGTATCTAAATAGTCCTTTTTGCCTGCCCATCCATCTGAGGATGGAAAGCAGTACTCAAACTAACCTTAGTACCTAATCCCTTCTGAAATAACCGCCAGAAATGAGATAAAAACTATGTACCACAATCAGAGATAATCAAAATAGGTACCCCATGCAGCTTTACAATCTACTGAAGATATAACTTTGCATAGTCCTCCGCTGAAAAGGTAGTCCTCATTGGCAAGAAGTAAGCAGACTTTGTCATCCAATCCATGATGACCAAAATCGAATCAAATTGGTTCCAATACCGAGGAAAATCGATAAAAAAATTTATGTTGATCACCTCATATTTTAACTTGGGCAAATCAATCTCTTGGTACAACCCACTAGGCCTCATGTTCTCAACTTTGACTTGTTGGCACACCATGCACTTGGCTACGAAATCAGCCACATCTCTTTTCATACCATTCCATCAATATATTTTCTTCAGATCATCATTCATTTTTTTCAAACCAGGATGAACGACATAGCACGATTCATGCGCCTCAGCCAATACCCTTTGTCGCAAACCATCGATATTAGAACACACAACCTTCCTTGGTACCGTAAAGTACCATTTCCATTAATCTCAAAGATTATTAACTTTTGCCCACCAACATCACTCTTAATTTTCATCAAGACAGGATTCAACACTTGTTTCTCCTTAATCTTTGGACCGAGAGACGCTTAACCATTCCCTGAACCATCACACCACCACCCTTGAAGTCCAAGAGATGAACTCCAAGATTTTCCAAGTGGTGAATATCCTTCACTAATTCCCACTTTTCTTCCTCCACATAAGCCAAAATTCCCATGGACAACCTTCTAAGAGAATCAACAACCACATTAGCTTTACCTAGGAGATAGTGAAGACTCATATCATTGTCTTTGAGAAGCTCAAATTATCTTCTTTGCCTGAGATTAATCTCCTTTTGAGTGAACACATACTGCAAACTCTTATGATCAGAAAAGATGTCTATGTGCACTCCATACAAATAATGCCGCCAAATATTCAAAGCAAAAACCATCGCCAACAGCTCCAAATCATGAGTAGGATAATTTCTATCTTGCGCCTTTAACTGCCTGGAAGCATAAGCAATCACCTTCCCATGCTGCATCAAAACACAGTCAAGTCCTACCCTAGACGTATCACAATAAACCACAAACTCCTTCGTACCTTCTAGCAAGGTTAAAATCGAAGTTGAAGTTAGCTTATCCTTAAGCTTCTCGAAACTCCCTTTGCACGCCTCCGACTAAGAAAACTTCACCTTTTTCTTGGTCAACTTAGTCAACGGATCAGCTATCGAAGAAAAGATCTCCACAAACCGCCTATAATACCCAGCCAAACCCAAGAAGCTCCGAATATCGGTTGGATTAATGGGTTTAGGCCACCTTTTAACCATAACCACCTTTTGCAGATCCACCATAATCCCTTCAGTAGAAATAATATGACATAGAAAAGTCACAACATTCAAACAAAACTCACACTTGGAAAACTTGGCATACAACTGTTGCTTTTCCAGGGTCTGTAACACCACTCGGAGGTGATTGGCATGATCCACCTCACTTTTAGAATAAAACAGAATGTCATCAATGAACACAATAACAAACATATCTAAGAACTTCCTAAAAATCCTATTCATAAACACCATCTGGGCATTAGTTAAACCAAATGACCTCACCAAGAATTCAAAGTGTCCATACCGAGTACAAAAAGCCATCTTAGGGATATTCTCCTCTCTAATCTTAAGTTGATGGTACCAAGACCGAAGATTTATCTTAGAAAAGAACTTGGCACCTTGCAACTGATCAAACAAATCATTTATGCTTGGAAGATGATACTTGTTCTTAACCATTACCTTATTCAACTGTTGATAATCAATGCACATCCAAAGAGAACTATCCTTCTTGTGCACAAACAACACTGGTGCACCCCATGGGGATATACTAGGATGAATAAACCCCTTATTTAGAAGATCCTTAAGTTGCTCCTTGAGTTCCCTCAACCCAGTCGGAGCCATTCTATAAGGAGAAATAGGTATTGGACGAGTGTCTAGAACCAAATCAATACCAAACTAGATTTCCCTATCTAGAGAAACACCAGGAAGATCATCCCAAAAGACCTTGGGAAATTTATTTACCATCAAAACCAAATATAAAAAAGGACCCTTTGAGTTAGAATCTTTAACCCGGACCAAATGATAAAGACACCTTTTGGAGATTAATCTCCGAGATTTAAGATAAGAAATTAACCTCCCCCTAGGAACTAGGGAACAACCCTCTTATTCTATAACTGATTCACCAGGGAACCTAAAGACAACCTTATGGGTCCGATAATCTAAGGACATTACAAATTTTATGGCTAAGTGTTTAAATTATCAGCAGGTAAAATATGAGCACCAAAAACCATGTGGTTTAATTTAATGGATTCCTATTCCTAAGTAGACATGGGAGCATATAACTATGGACTTCGTAGTTGGTTGCCCCAGACCTTAGGGAAGTTGATTCTATTTGGGCGATTGTGGAAAGATTGACTAAATCAGCCCATTTTATGCCAGTAAAGATGAACTGTAATGCAGAGAAATTAGTCAAGATCTACATTTATGAGATAGTTTGATTACATGGCGTTCCTATTTCCATTATTTTTTATAGAGGTACTCGATTCACTTCAAACTTTTGGCATACTTTACAACGGGAGTGGGTACTTAGTTGGATATGAGTACAATATTTCATCTACAAATAGATGGATAGTCAGAGCGGGATATTCAAGTATTAAAGGATATTTTTTGGGTTTATGTGACAGATTTGGGGGTCATTGGGATCAATTTTTACCCTTAGTTGTTTTTTCCTATAATAATAACTATCATTCTATTATTTAGGTGGCTTTGTTCGAGGCTTTTTATGGTAGGAAGTGTAGGTCCCCAGTTGGGGTGGTTTGATTTCTTTGAGGTCAGACCTTGGGGCACTGATTTGTTGAGAGATTCAACGGACCGGGTGAAATTAATCCAGGACCGACTTTTGAAGCTCAGAGTAGACAGAAAAGTTATGCTGAAAAGAAGATTCATGACTTAGAGTTCATGCAGGGTAAGAAGATCTTGTTGAAGGTATCACCCATGATGGGTGTGATGAGATTTGGGAAGAAAGGGATGCTCAGTATGAGGTTTATTAGCCCTTTTTAAGATTCTTCAGTGTGTAGGTCCAGTTGCTTATGAGTTGGATTTGTTATTGGGCCTTTCAACGGTGCATCCAGTTCTACATGTTTTTGTGTTAAAAAGGTACCATCTAGATGATTTGCATGTGATTTAGTGGGACTCAGTAAGCTTGGATCATAATCTGGTATTTGAGGAAGAGCCTATAGTTATTCTGGATAGGCAGGTTAGAAAGTTGAGGTCAAAGGAGATAGCCTCGGTGAAGTACAGTGAAGACACCATCCCATAGTGGAAGCCACTTGGGAGGTGGAGTCTGACATGCAGAGCAGATATCCTCATCTCTTTGATAGTCCAGATACTTTCTTTCTCTTTACGTTTGAGGATGAAAATTTGTTTTAGTGGTGGATAATGTAACGAACCTCAAAGTCATTTTATGATTTATTTGTACCTCATAGTAGTTTTAGACGCGAAGTATGACTTTTAGCGTTGGATACTAGGACCTTGAGGGGTTCAAGAACGATTTGAGTCATTGGTTGAATTTTCAAGTTCTAAGAAAGTTAAGTTTGAATGCGGCTACTTGTGGTCAAGACGATCTCAAATTGGTGTTTTATTATTTTAAATAGGTTTAGAATGTCTTTTTTAGTCAATTTATACATTTAGTTTATTTCTATGGGGGTTTTAGACCAATTTTGAAGATTTATTGGAAGTTTTGGCTAATTTAGATAATTACTTAATTAGTAGTTTGATGGGTAAAATCACAACTTTCTACTTATCATATATCCCACGTTCAAGATGAATAGAAGTTAATAGATTTCACCCTTTGAACCACAGCAGAAAACAGAATAGACGCTTAACGAAGGGGAACTTGAGTTGTGTGGCATGAAGGATAACTAAAAATTCAGGTGAGAACTCTAAATTTTCTATAATTTCCTTACTGCTAGGATATAATTTCAGTGTTTTGTACTCTCGATTTGTAGGATGTATACCCCTTAACCTCAATTCTCAAGGTTTTGTTGGTAAATGTTTCATATTCAATTATTAGACGTTAATTGTGAACCAACTATAGGTTTATATAATATTACGTCCTTATATTGTTGACTTGCAAGGATGTTAATTATTTCTATTGCATTAGTGTTTAGTAGACTACATAAAGAGTTCTTTATGACTTAATGATGTTAAGAATAAAAGGCTAGGATTGAACAGATACTTAGTGAAGCAGTTAGGCTGAATTACGTGAGGTAGTGGCGGATTGCGGAATGAGTACGATCTGATGGGTTTAGAATTAGGTATATGTTTTAAAATGGGATAAAACTTGACATTTGATAATGAATACATATAGTCTTTTGTCTTTAGAAATAATGATTAGCTAATGATGGATAGTCTTGTTGGGTTCAAGGTGTATATGTGAATGGAAAATGGAGGGAAAATGGTGGAGGGAAAGAGAGACATCAAATTAGAAAGCGCACTCTCAAATTGGAAAGTTCATTAATTCTCCCACATTGGTAGGAGAAGGAAACTTTGGAGTGTTTTTAATAAGGAACACTAACTCCACATGGATAGTGAGGCAAGAACAAGGCGGTGCCTTGCGTCATCGTTGCTCGGCTCGGCTTCGGCTTCGGCTTTGGATTTAGAAATGGATCGATTGATGAGATCTATCTTTTTATACGAATTTTATTTGAAACTTGTGTTACAAGTGAAAAAATTAATCCAAAAATCTGATATAATTATTTTTCTCCAAGTTTGAACACAATTTTGACGTCATGCAAACTCATACGCAATACATCACGAACCCTTTGAGGTAAAAGGAACACTATTTCGCGTTGTAAGGTGACCTATGGAAGCAGATGCAGTGCAGGTACGCGACCTGTGGGCGCAGACGTAGTGTAGAAGCTATTGGAAATTGCAAAACATCACCTGTGGCCGCAGATCAGGCGCAGGTCAAGCACAGACTGGGCGTAGGGACGTGACTTCTACTGAATAGGTGGCTTTCTACTAAACCAATGCATCCTTTCTGAAAGGACACATTTAAGGGTATAAATACCTGATATATTCCTCAGGTATAGACATGACTTCTAACAACAAAAACACTCTTCTTCTATACAAAAACTCTATGTGATCATTAAGTTGTTGAGTGAGTTCCACGAATCCAACTATTTGAGGTACCGCTATTGTTCGGATTGAAAGTCATTTTATCCTGGGAGGAAGATTCCACAACCTCGGGTACAGTGAGGAGAATTATTCCTTAAGGACACTCCGTGAAGTCGGGGGACTTGGCTTTACCATTCTGTTTCATCTCATTTCTGAAATATAATATACCTCTTGGATAGATTATTCATAATCTTGTGTTGAGGGTGTTAAGGAACTTCACAAGTGTTCTTGTCTTAGACTTGAACTTCTGTTGAAGTTGTCGTTGCCTATATACAGATTCTTGTACCCGAAAATATTGAAAATAACAAGTCTTTTAAACAATGATAGAATGGGTGTTAGGTTAATGCTTCACATGGTTTCTGTAAACTTATTACTTGGTACATCACTGTTTCATATTTAGCGTAGGGTTTTTAAAAATTCCCATACATGATTTTTAACAAATATAGTAAAAATGGCTTTTTGTACATTGAAAGGTATAACTGCAACTGTTGGTGTTTATTGCTTCTTTAGCTTTAGATTACCATATTTTGGTCAGTCTCGGTTGTGATAACTTTAGGCTTTAAATCTAGGGTTTTCAGAGTAAGAATTCTTGACGTAAAGATTGAATAATGACCCGATTTAGCTGAAATTCAACATGCTAGTTTTTACTCTTATAGGATTCTGTATTTGAACAGATTCTAACCATTTGAATGCATTACGTAAGGTCAAGTTTGTTAATTGACACTTGACTTCAGTTTGAGGCAATTTGAGACTTTCTTAGACTCTTTTTTAAAGTACTCAAGTGTTAGTTATATGTAATGAAAGTAATGGGGAATGGAGGGTCTCGTATAGGTGAAGTGACGAGCATCTATGCGGGTACCATCATTATTTAAGGGGTTAAAATAAGTCGTTTGCTTGTTGTGAACAATTTTTCCTATTTGCTAGTACGATTGAGTTAATTTGCTATTATAAATGAAATGTTGAAAATGCTAGCTAATGAGAAGATACCCACTTGATAAGCTTGAGTTGATTTTGAAATTGATATCTAATCTGTCTTGAGGTATGAAGTACCTAGCTTAATTTTATTTTTGATTTGGGATCGAAGTTGCACACCTGCACATGCATTGCATTTCATATAAGGTCAGAGTGCACGTTTGCACATTATTATCCATTATTGGGGTCAGAGTGCATGCCTGCATACTATTGTCTATTATTGGGGTCGAAGTGTACGCTTGCATAATATATTTATTGGATCAAAGTGCACAACTGTACAGTACATGGATCTTGTAAGCCTCCCATGGGTCGTGACCTTGAAGTCATTTCTCGGTAGGTGTGTACATATCATATGCATTGCATTACATTCATTCATTTTTGGTCCAGATTGAGTAAGGTGTGTTTGTTGATTTTGTACTATTTATGAGGTACTTGAATATATGTTACTTGATTTCACAATTGAGAATTTCTTGAACTGTGTTTTGATATCCTTATGACTGTTAAACTAGATTATTCTATTAGATTAGGGTGATTTTTCTGAGTACAGGTTGTATGGTTGTTTTAGATGATTCACGTAGTGTTACGTCACTATTTTGAATTAGGATCGATCAATGATGTTTGCTGAGTACACGTAATTTTGTACTCACCTTTGCTTTTTTTGCACCTTACTCACAGGTACCGTTCGATGACCTCTGGATATTGACTCCTGATGTTTCTTCAATGTTAGCATCTTTGGAGATTTGAGGTAGCTACTAATGATTTCAGAAACTACTAAAATCTCCTCCACCTTTATCTTTATGCAATTATCACATTTTGAGATACTCAGACTTTTCGTTGATTTCTATGTCTAGAGATTTGTATTAGTAACCACCAGATCTTTGATTATCTATGTTTTAACTCTAATTGACCATTAAGCTATTTGGGGATTATTTGGGTTTTGCTTTGTTCTTATTTTCTTCTACTTCTATACTTTTGTGTTATTGTGTTTGGATTGGGATTCAGGCTTACTATCGTGGTGGGACTGATAGATGTCATCACGATCTCTTTTTTTGAATGTGACACTCTAAGGCAAGATTTATAGAATATATCATAAATCAAGATACAATGTTGATGTATCAACTCTTGCCTATGAGACATAACTTGTCATTTAGAAGAAATTGAAGAAAAGAAAAGTAATAAAAGTTGTGAGAAAAGAAAAAAATAAAAAAAATCAACAAACAAAAAATAAAGATCAAAGAAAATAAAAAAGATAAAAAAAAAATAAAGAAAATATAGAGATTGAGAGGAGGAAATAAAAAAATAAAGGTTGAGGAAAAAAATAATAATAAATAAAGGCTGAGACGAATTAGAAAAAAAAAAATCAAAGAGAAATAAGAAAGAGAAATTTTTTTTAAAAAATAGAAGTTGAGAGGAAAAAGGGAAAAAAATAAGGATTGAGAAAATTTAAAAAAAGAAAGAAAACAAAAGAGAAAAGAAATAAAAATCAAAGTAAAATAAAAAAAATAAAAAAATAAAAATATAGAAGTCGGAAGAAGAAAAGAAAAAAAAAGTAAGGGTTGAGAATTTTTTTTTGATAAATAATCAAAAAAAAAAAAAAAAAAATAGGAGTTGAAAGATAAAGAAGTATGGAGTTGTTTAGAAATATTTGATATATAGAGGGGCAAATAGTCATTTGTCTTGTATATAAAAAACGAGAAAGACTAATCTGGTAGGCCTTTTTTTATAGGAGACAAAAAAACAGTGGCACTGATCCAACCCAACCCATTGCCACTCATTGTGAAATAAGACGAGTCTACTAAAAATTATCGATGGACTCGGTATTGATAGATCCGATTCCAGCCAAAGAGCCAATAGCGGGGGCATTCGTTCGTGCCGTTCTCAAAGAAAACTAGTCCGACCTTACTGATTCCAGCCTCCCTGCCAGGCTTAAAACTTACTCACAATGTAAAGGGTAGATTTAGAGTATTATGTGGGGGTTCCCGAGAACCCACTAACTTTCATGTTGTTCTTGTATTTATATTGAAAATTTTAATAAATATATAAGAATTATAAGTTGGGAACTCATAAGTAAAGTGTTTTATTGGTCTAGGGGTAAAGAAGAAGCTTTCTAAAGCTTTGTAGGCCCTTTGGTGCTGGTTTCTAGCCCTATCACCCATTGTATTTGATTTTTATTTTTTTATTTTTGTCCAAGGAACCCACAAACTTTAATTCTAAATCTGCATCTGCACAATGCATTGTAAAAAATAAAACATAAAAAAGTACTCAATTGAGGGATAGTTATCTAAATTGGATGTCTCCAAATACAAGGTTGGCCTATCATCCGTTGGTTAATATGTTTATACATGATTATACAATGTATATATATTACTTATTGATACAAGGAGAAGTCGTGCAGGGTAGATATATTTACTAATAAGTTAGTATCTATAGATAGGTCCCCAAATGTAAATAATTTATTTACTTTTGATACCAAGATTTAATTATATTTATCAAACTAGAGAATCCATCCGCGCTTCGCGTGAATTAATTAAATTTCGACTCCTGAAAAAAAAATAAAAAAAAAAATTTAAAATCTTATCTTAATTTATTTTGTTATTCACCTTTAATTTTATACATATATTTTTCTTAAGTTTTCATCACTTAAGTATTTTTACTATTCTAAAATACTTAAATTTTATATAATATAATATAAGTGAAAATAAGTTTATTTTTCTTAAAAGAAAGTAGAAAAAGTTCAACCAAACTTGATTTATTTTAGTACATATTTTTAATAAATTTTAGAGCTCGACTATTTATTTTTATATTTAATCCTAATCTAATTACATGAACTGTGCATTTTTAATCCTATTTTAGTTTTTTCTCTCTCTTAAATTATTCAAGTCTTTAATGTATTTCTCTATCCTTCTTTTCTCTTCTTACTTTCATACCTCTTCATTTTTCTTTTAAGAAATATCAAATCTCATATTCTTCTTCTAATATCCCCACAACAATAAACATGTGTAATCAAATATTTTTAAATTTCAATATAAATTATAACAAAATACTTAATATTACATATAAATATGCTATCGAATATAAAAAGTAGAGATATTATTATATATTAGTTACTCTATGGTATCGTACTCATCATAGATCAGAAATAACATTTATTTATTTTGTGATTTTTTTGCCCTTTTCCTCTTAATTCTTCATTTATTTTATTCAAATAAAATCTTTAGCAATTCTTACTCAGTAATTTAAAGAAGAAGTAATTATCAATCCTTAAAGTCATTAAAAAAAGTGATGGCCACTTAACATACCCCTTCACCCTCCCCAAGAAAGTTCAAAAGACATCCTATTGATTTCATGTTCTTATATATATATATGTATATATATATGTATGTATATATATATATATATATATATGTGTGTGTGTGTGTGTGTGTGTGTGTATATAAATGAAATAATATGACCAAAGTTGAAATATGAAAAAAAATCAAAGAGCTTTATTAATTAAAGAATAAATTATCAATAATATGAAAACTAAGAAGCAATACAATGCTAAGTATCAATTTATTAATTAAACCATATACATTTTTTTTTATAATCTTTATATTAACCGAATCTATGTCTTTGTGTTGATTTTATTTTTATTTTATTATATGTTTTGATTCTTTTTATTTTTACTACACATAAGATACTAATTATTTCCCAAAAAAATACCAAGTGAAGCAGTTTAATAAATAAAATAATACAAATGAGATACATTATTTGGATGAATGTGTAACTTAATTCATGTGAGATTTTAATCTTCTAAATAATAAAAATAAAAGGCTTTTTTCTCCTATTTTTGAGACATTAACACGCGCTAATAAAATCTCTTTAAAGGGGAGGGAAGAAGAACCATGAACATGATTTCTTTCACTGCTCCTTAAGCTATAAAAGTTGAAAACATGTATTTCTTTCATTGATGTATTTTGTACCTTTTGCTCTTTCTTTTCCTTTCACTTCCTTCATTGGCTTCCCCCTCACGTATCGCTCTTCTTTAATTTTGTCCATTCTTTATCTCCCTTTTACTTTTTCTTTAAGCTTTCAAAGATGAAAAAAACAAGAAAAGTAATCTAATGCTAATGTAGGAGAAACTACATGTCTTTCAGGCTTACAATATTACATAATTTTCACGTGACTTTTAATTACTTATTTCAAATCCTAAATGCTTGTATAACCAGCAAGTCATGTTGTACTTCTTTTTGTATCTTAACATTTGTTCTTCGTTCTGAATTTGACTGCAAGGTAAACTTGTAGAATGCACAATTAAATGAAACTGACAAAATTTATTTGAAATCTTAGTTCAACAAAACAAACTTTAAATTACAAAATATGATAGAAAAGTCGTAGTACTTATTTGTCACATCTCTAAATTATAGGATATGTTTAATCACTAAGTGATACAATTTTTGAAGAGTGCTAACGTGAAAACAAGAAGTAAGTTTGCTCTCACATAAGGTAATGAGTGATGCAACAATTATCATTCCCTGTAATGAACTTGAAAAAATTCACTTACAAAACAACTTTAACAATATCTTCAAAAATAAAATGATCCAAACTAATCAATTTACAAATCCTGCAACCTGCGACGATCAACAAACCTAAAATTAATAAAATTGAATTATTATGAGAAAAAAATTGCAAAAAAGGAAAAAAAGAAACAAATCAAACCAACACTTCAAGCACATTTAGTAGTTAAATTTTCAATAATTGAATCGGGAAAAACTAAAACAACCATTAACAACACAATATTGCAAGTTACATAAATTAATGAAAGTGGAAAATAAAAACTAATAATGGCACTTAATATTCTAATTTCAAGCATTTCTCATAGAAAAATGTTTCTAAGTACTTACCTATCTAAAACACAATCATCTACATAAAAGAAAGAAAATTAGAAAGAAGAATGAAAAGGGAAGATTAGGGAAAATTGGAAGAACTGAAGAATATTAATATGAATGGTTTGAGAAATTAAACGTCTTCAAAAATTAATGTTTTTCAGTTTTTATTTTGTCAATAAATGCCTACCATTTCACTTATTTTATGGGCTTAATTGTTAATTACTAAAAGAAATAACTTCTGGACTTTTTAAAATAAACCAATTAATAAAAGAAAAAATAGGAATTAAAACTCCAAAACATTGAGAAAAAAGATAAATGAATTTCCTTGCCTCTAAGATGTGCCACATTAGCATGTCCATTATCTTCCTTTATATATATATAGATTAGCTAATTGTCTCTTTTAGCCTTGAAGGATATATATATATATATATATATATATATTGTAATAGCTGAGTTGTCGGTTAATGAGAATTATCATCTATCTTTTTTACTCTAAATTTCTTAGCTATTTTAATTCCTTGTTTTCCAAATCAAAACTATAACAGTGGTATCAGAGAAATTTCTTTGGCTCTGTGGGAATAAATGGAAGGTGAATTAGCCGAAATTCGCACCTTGTTGCAGCATATGTTCATGAAGATGTCTTCTTTCAGTATGCGATAAAAATAATTGGAAGCACAGCGTGGGAAAAATCTTCGAGAGCTCCAGTTAAGTGTGGAAGAAAGAAGAAAACAGAAAGAGGGAAGAAGATATCCAGATCAATTGAAGTAGGTGAGTTGTACTCTTCATCTGATAACCCACTGAAGTACTCACAATTACCCCTATTATGCAATACCCCATCCTCCTATTTATGAGTCATTCTAAACAATATTTCCTCTATTATGCAAAACCCCAACACTAGCCACCAAAATACAACCCCAATTTCTTTTTTCTCAATCCACCCACTTACATCCAGTGCTAAAAATAACCTTTTATGACAACCCATTTTGGGAACGCAGAATCCAGCAGGTCCAATAAATCTTGGATTTCATGGATCGAGAAAAGGCGACCATAACAACCAACACTTTATGCCCATTTACTTTATAGCTTTGACTTCCCCATACATACATACCCAGTTACCACAAATTTCTTCCTAAGGATACCCAAACCCTAATTTCAGTTCAATCCCAAGCCCTTTTCCATATACCCAGAACTATATACCACACAAACAGTACCCTACTCACCTACAGAACCAAATTCCTCACCCTACCTTACAATACCCTGCTTTCATTAAGTATACTCGAGTCGAATTTCCTAATTTTGATGGAAACGACTTGAGGGATTGGTGGTACAAAGTGAAATAATTCTTCTCTATGAAGAGGTACCTATTTATCAAAAACTTAAGCTAGCAGCTATACACTTTGAAGGGGTAGCCTTGCAATGGCATCGAGGTTACCCAAAAAGCAGATCAACCGGCGTACCCCCTACATAAGAGGAGTATGTGTATGACTTGGCGGATATATTTGGATCAGAATACACTGACCCCATGACTGAATTAATGAGTGTTAAGTAAACAGGATCTATCAAGGAATATCAGATTGTATTTGATGTTGTTATTACTAGGGTGATTTACCTATAAAGTATGCAATTCGTGTGTTCATTAACGGGTTAAAGTCAAAATTAAGGGATGTTTTTTGGTTAGGAAGACCATACACCTTGTCGCAAGCATACTAGCTAAAAAAGCTTTAGGAACCTTCTTTTGCTGCTCAGAGCAGAGAAATGAAGGGTACTCATAATGCACAATTACAAGGACCTCATAAGAGATGACAGAATGCGATGCAAAAAAGCAATGCTTGGCCTAAGAAACCTTACCCTACAGTGGTGGACATAAATAGAAAGAGGAGGTTAACTCCTACTGAGATGAATGATAGAAGGACTCGGTGTCTTTGTTATTTTTGTGATGAGAAATATGTATTAGGGAATAAATATAAGGTCAAGATACACCTATTTTCCATTGAGATAGAAGAGGCAGTGTGGGAAGGTTATGAGATAGAGAAAGTTCTCGAGGAAGAAGAAGAGATGGACACCTTAGTGAAGGACCTTATAGAGAATTGTGAGATATCTTTACAGACCCTTAATGACATCAAGGGCTATCAAACCTTGAGAATTAATGGGTTCACAGATAAGAAGCCCATCAACATACTTATTAGTTGTGGTTCTACACATAATTTTATAAATGAACAAGCTTCTATAAGAATAGGTTGTAGGGTGAAAAAGATCTGTCCACAAGATGTGAGTATGGCTAATGGAAAAACTATTTAGTTTTTTAATGGCTATCAGAAATTTAAATGGTTGATTCAGGGGTCAACTTTAGAGGATAAATTCCTTATATTTCCCATCGACAGTTGTGATGTGGTACTGGAAATACAGTGGTTATGAAAACGAGGAGATATTTAGATGAACTTCGGTAAATTGTTCATAAAATTTGAATATTTGGGGAAACAAGCAACACTGCAAAGTTCTTGTCCCTCTTTTAAGACGGTAGGGACAAAGGCATTTGAAGGGGTATCAGATGAGGTTGCATGGATTTTCATGATCAGAATTAACACAATAGATGACCACCAACACAAAGAGTCCAGCAAAAAGGTAGAGGAGCCTGCAGAGATTCTGGAGTTATTGGAAGGATACAAGGAATTGTTCAATGAACCTAGACACTCACCTCCCACTAGAGGGGTATTTGATCACCATATTCTTTTAATGGAAAATATTGCACTTATTAACTCAAGACCTTATGGATATTCTCCTATTCAGAAAGATGTCATTGAAAAAATGAATCAATAAATATTGAGACAAGGAATTATCCAATGCAGCTGTAGTCCTTATGTTTCCTCTGTGGTATTGGTGGGGAAAATGATGGGTCTTGGGGATAATGTATGGATTACAGGGAATTGAAAAAGGTTACCATAAAAAAAATTCCTTATACTAATCAATGAAGAGTTATTAGAAGAACTAGAAGGGTCAAGAATTTACTCAAAGGTTGACTTGAGAGCTGGATACCATCAAATTAGAATGGCTTTCCCTAATATTCAAAAAATTAATTTTAAAACCCATTGTGGGCATTATGAGTTCCTAGTCATGCCTTTTGGGTTGACTAATGCACCCTCAACCTTTCAAGGTCTCATGAATAACATTTTTCAAGAACACTTAAGAAAGTTTATTTTAGTGTTCTTTGATGACATATTGATTTATAGAAAGAGTTTAGAGGAGCATTTGCAGCATCTGAATATCATATTTGACGTGCTTCTATAGCACCAACTATTGGCCAACTTAGTAAGTGTGTCTTTGTTGTCGAGAAGGTCGAATATTTGGGATATTACATCTCTGCACAAGGGGTTTCTAAGACCCAAGAAGGGTTGAGGCAGTCCAAAATTGGCCAGAACCTACTATTCTTACAAAGTTGAGAGGATTTCTAGGGTTAACAAGATACTATAGAAGGTTTATAAAAGGAAATGGGGTCATCACTAAACCTTGACTGATTTACTTAAGAAGGACAGGTTTACTTGGTCTAACAAGGCTGTGAAGCATTTCAAACCCTCAAAACTGCCTTAACTACTACTTCTGTACTTGCCCTACTGGATTTCAGTCAATCTTTTGTGGTTGAAACAGATGCTTGCAATGTGAAAATTGGAGTTGTTTTATTGCAAAAGGGACAACCAATTGCTTACTTGAGCAAGGGACTTTCATCTAAACACTAGGTTCTTTCTACTTATGATAAAGAATTGTTGGCACTGGTCATGGCAATTAATAAATGGAATTAATAATTAACTATTAGGGAATTTGTAGTCAAGACAAATCAAAAAGATCTCAAGTATTTATTGAAGCAAAAGCTTCATACTGGATCCCAATTGAAATGGGTAGCCAAACTAATGCAATTTGACTTTGTTATTGAGTATACAAAAGGGAAAGAAAATATTGCAGCTGATGCTTTATCTAGGCTGCCTATAATGGAATTAGCATCTCTCACACTCTCTTTTGTTAAAACTAATTTTTTGGAGATAATTAAAGCAAATTGGTACTCAGATGTTGAGCTGACTAATCTGATACAACAAGTGGCCAAAGAAAACACTGATCATCAGGGGTACACCTTTTTACATGGTCAATTGAGGAAGAAGGGAAAATTGGTCATTGGTCTAGACCAGCCACTGTGAGCAAATGTTATACAATTATGGCATGATACACTCTAGTATGGAAAACACATACAAGAAATTGGTTGTATTATTTTATTAGAAAGGATTAAGAAATGATGTGCAAGCTTATGTCATGGCATGTGACATATGTCAAAGACACAAATATGATAAAGCCCCATATCCAGGACTATTGCAACTACTAAGCTTACCTTCTGCAGTATGGAGTAGCATCGGTATGGACTTCATAGATGGCCTTTCTAAGTCCAGAGGGAAAACAGTCATTTGGGTGGTGGTAGATAAATTAACAAATTATGGTACAATACTACCTTTCACTCCTCAATTCAATCAACTCCTTATGAGGCACTCTATGGCCATCCCCCTCCTTTGCACTTGCCATATATTGCTGGAGATTCAAAAAATAAAGAAGTCAATAGAATACTGATTACTTGAGAATTCAAGTTGTTACAGCTGAAGTACCATTTAAAAAAGAGCTCAACAGAGAATGATTGACCAAGCCAATAAGCACAAATCTGACAGGCAGTTTATAGTAGGAGATTGGGTTTATTTGGAAATCCAACCATACAGGCAGATCACTGTATCAGGAATTCACTGTACCAAGCTTTCAACAAAATATTATGGACCCAATTAGGTCTTTGATAAAGTGGGAGTTGTATCTTACAAGCTTTCCATGCCAGCTCAGTTACTACTACACCCTACATTTCATGTATCTCAACTAAAGAAATGTTATCGGTCACCAATTGAGATATCACATCCACCAACGCTTGATTTATCCAATCCATACTTCCCTCAGCCAGTAAATATTATAGAGAGGAGAATGATACAAAAGAAAAATAAAGTCATCACTCAAGCCAAGCTTCAATGGTCACAGTTGTCTCCTGAGAAAGCTACTGGGGAGGACTACCAGGCATTGCTAGTGAGGTTCCCTTCCTTTCTTCCTTGAGGTCAAAGAAGGTTTTACAGGGATTGACGAATACAAGGGGAAGTCTTTAAGGATTAATATATTTAATAATAAGTTAGTATCTACAGATAGGTCTCCAAAAGTAAATAATTTATTTATTTTTGGTACCAAGAGTTAATTATATTTGTCAAATTAGCTAATTGTCTCTTTTAGCCTTTCTGACAATTATATATATATATATATATATATTTGTAATAACTGAGTTGTCGGTTAATGAGAATTTTCTATCTTTTCTACTCTAAATTCCTTAGCTGTTTTAATTATTTGTTTTCCAAGTCAGAATGGTAACACTTATACATTATATATATAGTGTATATGTAATGTATAAAAATGTATATCTGATGTATAATAGTGGATAATGGTTTATATGTAAAGTATAAAAATGTATATAAATCATGTTATACAGATTTTAAAAATGAAAAAGAGAAAAATGAAGAAGATTCTACGATAGCTTGGAAAAAATGTTTGGAAAAAAATAACATTAAAATAATTTGGTTTCATAAAATTCGATTAAAAATATGTTCGCTATTTTAGATGTAAAAAAAGCTATTGGGCTATATAGATAGTAAACTCTTGAAAATTGGGCAAACAACATAAATTGCGACAGTTTGAAATTTAATTACAAAAAAATTTAACTTTTTATATAATTATTGAAAATATCAATTTTGACTCTGTCGAGATACAAAATTAACTTCAGATACATCCAAGAAGATATATTTTTTCCTTTGTAAAGATATATCATTAGCTCTCGATATATTTTTTTCGATTTCGAGTCTATCGAGATACATAGTGCATCCAACGAAGATATATTTTTTTTCTATTTTGGATCTGTCGAGATACATAATTAGTTCCCGATACATCAATTAAAGATACATATTAGTTGAAATTCTTGTGATTACTTTGTAAGAGTGGAGATTTATGTAAATATAATAAGTTAAGGTGTATATTTATGTTATTTTTCCTTGAAAATTTTACATGCAAAGTTATGATATGTACTGACCATTAACAACTCATGTTTAAAATAATTATAAGGAAAAAATGTTTTGTTTCCACCCTGAACTATATACAAAATTGTTGAGACACATTCGAATTTTAGGAGGGTCTTATTACCCCCTAGACTAATTAAAATCGTATTTTTGGCAATCTTAATGCCTACGTGGCACATACGTGAATCAATACACTGAAGGTCCACGTAGGCACACGTATGTGTCACATAGGCACTAAAGTTGCCAAAAATACGATTTTAATTAGTCCAAGGGTAATAGGACCCTCCTAAAATTCGGTTGTGTCTCAGCAATTTCGTGTATAGTTCAGTATGAAAACAGAGTATTTTCTCTAATTATAATTTATAATTACACTTTGTATTTAGTAGCAAATACCCCCCTTCCCCCCAAAAATCTGTTGCACCCATCCCTCTTTCTCTGAATTTGTTCCATTGTATTCCTTCTAGTTTCTAGGTTCCTTCAAAGCATATCAGGTCATTAGGTTGAGCGTGTTGGGTGCTAAATAACAGAAACTCTTTGTATTGAAGAGGTTGGTAGCTTAATAAAAAGTTCCCCTTTCCATGCGAATGCTTCCACCTCTATTGTACCTTCCTCCCCTATGTCCATGAACAATAACAATAGTATCAAGCAAAGTATACAAGCCTGAATCTAAAATTGCTTTTCTGCTTAACTGATGATGAAATTAAAGAGAAAAGTTCTGAATTATATTGTGGCTCTACACCACTCATTCATGTGGGTAATCTCACCTGTATTTTTTTTTTGTTGTTTGTATTCTTGCATACATCTGGACTTTGTATTCATCAATTAAGTGAATGGATACAACCTATTGTGATTGTATCCATCAGGATTGCATGTGTTGACGCAATCATTAGAGCGTTTGGATACGAGTGACGCAAACTGACAATAATCGATACAATAGGGGCGGATGTGAAATTAGAGCGAATGAATACAAGTGACATAAGAGTGAATAAATATGCAAGTGATACAAAAGCGGATGAATACAATTGAAATTAGAGCGAATGAATACAATTTCCTGTATTTTTTATACAGGTGAAATTAAAGGGATACATGTGATACAAGAGCAAATGAATATAAGTGATACAATTTCTTGTATTTTCTGTTGTTTGTATTTTTATATATACGCGGACTGTATTCATCGATATAACTTGTATCCGTCAATACAACCTAAATGCATGTAAGAATACAATGTGTACGATCATTGTCACCTAAACAAATAGAAATACAGAGAGAGAAAGGGGGAAATACAAAATACAAAGAGAGGATAGAGGCAAAGCAAGAGAGGGAGAGAGAGGAGAGGAGAGGCGAGCGAAATCTTTTTTTAAAAAAATGCCTAACATTTCAAACAATTGCTATAGATGATGAATACCAAAATTATTTGAAAATCCCTCTAAACTATTGGTTTGGCAATATATATGGGTAACTGTAAGAATCCCTTTTGATAAATCTTATGGGCACGAGATGCTATTTTCTTCTTTGTTTTTCTTTTCCAGTTGGTGGAACAGCAAAATCGAGCAGCCAAATAGTGCCCTCCCTCATTTTCTTTTATCTTATCTACACCACATCTTGGCCTAATTCACACATCACTAGATCACCGACACATGCTAGATTACATACAAACGTGACTAAATAGATCATGGAGATAATATTCCTTATAGCATATTATTTGCTATTGATTGAGACTTGAGAGGATTAATAAATCCAGTCTAAGTTGTTTGAAATTAAGACGTAATTGTTGTTATTGTATAGCTATTTGCTATTTCCTTCGAGAAGGAGATGGAATAAAGCATCCTTGTTCTAAGCCTTGGACACCTAGCATAGAGAAGAATAAAAGAACTGGAAATAATATTATAATTACGTGATTAGCCTAAGCAAATAAGGAAAACCATAAGGAGATTTTTTATTTATCTATACATAGGAAAAATTACACATTTCCAGTCTCGTCTCTACAATATCTCATAACCTTCATAACATAACAACAATTTAGTAGAAAAGTTATCACACAAATTTTCATTGACACTTGAAGAAGAGGAAAACTGGAAACCAACCAAAAAAAGGAACAGGTGATGAAAAAGACATCATAAAGACACCGAATACATAACTTTATCCTAGTGCTAACAAACATGATATCCTCACATCACTATTTCAGGTTTCAATATGCTAGATTTGATCTCCTTGTGGGGCAAAACCACACCTCCATTGCTGTAAACTTCATCACAAACATGGACATCTTCTCCAAGAATGGTCATGTTCTCGACACGAGCCCATTGTCCAACAGTAGAATGCCAGCCAATGATGCTACCTGAAATGCATGCATGTTTTTTGATGCGGACTCCTCTCATCACAGTGCAACGGGAGAGTCTAACACCAGACTCAATCACACAACCAGAACCAATTGCAACATCTGGTCCAATCAAACAACCCTCTCCAATTTTGGCAGACTCATCGACAATGACATTTCCGACAATGTGTGATCCTGAAGCCAATTTAGGTGAAGAGTTCTTCTTTAAAGAATCCAAATAGAGCCTGAGGCCAGTAATGTAATCTTTTGGCTGGCCAACGTCCATCCAAAATCCAGGTAGCACCATGGCATACAGTTTCTTCTCTGCTGCAATTTTCGGAAAAACCTCTTTCTCAATTGATGTTGGCCGTAATTGAATTCTGTCTAGAACAGAAGGGTTCAGCAGGTAAAATCCAGCATTGATCTTGTTGCCAACAAATAACTTTGGCTTCTCCACAAATCTCTCTACTTGCCCTGTGGATTCTTCCATGACGACAACACCATATTTAGAAGGCTCATCCACCTACATCAACCAGTGAACTTTTACCTTTGTTGCCTCAAAAATCACAAAATATCCAAGTAGTAGTTTAATTCCAACAGAAAAAATAGCTAGGAATTTACCTTGGTCACCATCAAAGAAGCCTCACCTCCATGGGATTTATGGAATTCAATCATCTCCTTAAAAGGATATTCACTGATAACATCACTATTAAGAACAAAAAATGGTTCACCAGAATCATCAATCAGCTTGTCTCTAGCCAAAGCAAGGGGACCAGCAGTGCCAAGTGGTTCAGTTTCTTGAGAACAGGTGATCTTGATTCCAAGGCTTGCCTCAAATTCTTTCAAGAAGTTCAGCATCACCTGTACCAAATAATGCTTGTGTTGTGTTAATTTTTACAAGTAACTAGCTGTACTAGAATCTTCAATAGTTGCAAATTCCGTAATGGGTAAGAAATTGACCTCAGGTTGGTAATTAATAGCCAGTACAACTTCGGTTACTCCGACGGCCTTGAGAGCCTCAATCTGAAGACAAAGCTTTACTTAAGATGTATGTTTAACCACAAAATATTTTAGAGAAGACAGAGAACAAATAAATAAATACCACCAGTTGATACGGTTTGCTTGTTTTTTCATTTCACTTGTCTATTTTCGGATGATGACAGGGCAGAGGCTGGGGAGCCTCAATACAAGAAATTCAAAACATAACAAACATTTGAGGATTTTCTAGCAATGACAGGATATATAGAATGAGATGTTTGACTATAACAAAAAAGATAACACTGCAATTTGAAACAGTTGAAGATATCTACAACAATAAGACATACCAAACTCTCTTATCTGATACCATGTTCAAACCAGAATAGCGAATTGGAAGTAATCAGAATCCAACAACCAGTTATATGTCACAAAAAACATGATTAGTAAAAAGAAATAAAAATGGTATATTTGGTAGAGTAGGATTGAAAATAGAAACAAGTTATACCAAATTATCGTGAATGTGGCTGAACAAAGCTATTTCTCATAAAATACCTGATGCAAAATCATCGGTTTGTTGGCAAATTCAACTAGTGGCTTTGGGACGCTGAGGGTGAGTGGCCTGAGCCGAGTACCGAACCCTCCAACAAGGATAAGTGCCTTCATCTTGAGATATTAAAGTTCCTGCTTATAATTAAAAAGGCAGAATTTCAGTAGTGTCAATCATAAGCTATTAGAGAATGAAGATGGGACATTCTGCGTTCAGTATTTATCCAATCCAAATAATATATGCTTGCACAACTAGATTGAAAGACAAAGACTACAAATATTTGGAGGAAAGGTTCAAATCCATTTGACCAAAGTTTTGTACACCCATCTTCAGATGAACTATCCAAAAAGGTCGAAGAAAATTGAGCTACACAAGATACCGGGCGGGCGGCCCGGGGGGAGCCTCACCATCAGATCCAACGGAGTACGTTATTGAATTGGTAAAACTTCGATACAATTCTACACGAAGATTATATTCTTCATTTGTTAATGCCAGAAATATGCCATTAATAATGCTATCAGAGAAAGCCACCGACAATTCAATTTGGCATAACTGACATTAAGAAACAATAGAAGTCAGGGAAATTGCAATCACATTATCAGATCATTAAAAAATTCAGACGAAGCCAAAAAAAAAAAAAAACACAGAAAGAGATGACGTGTCCAACTGTAGAAAAGGAAAATGAAAATCCAGATCCATAAGAAAACTGAGAAATTCACCTTTTTGAATTGCAGATCGAAAAAGTTCAAAGACTAAATTGCAGAAAGAGTGGACTCTAGTCAGAGATGTTGACAGCCAAATCAAACAACAACGAAGGGGAGTGTATTTAGGGAGTTTTGTGTTGTGTGGTGTTAGAAGATCGGTGGACGGTGGAGTACAAAAGGCCACTTGTAATGGATGGATATATATATATACTAGAATAGCATGTACGTGTCAGGCACCGACTCAACATTAAGATATTTTGATTATGTACGATAAGTTACATTGATGTCAATATGAATTATAAAATATGAATACACAAAATATATTAACTACTTGATAATTGTTTTTCAAGGAGTCAAATTATTTCAGAAGATAATTATGTATGACTTACTCATTTAAATAACAAAATTCAATATGCATTTTGAAGTTTAGATATTTAATCATATAACTGAAATTTGATACATTAAGTATAAAATATGATATTAAAATTGATACATAAGACTTGACATCTATTGTATGAAATAGAGAATAATTGTTGAAAAGAATAAAGCATTATCTAGTCATTACATATTATATCATATGTGGTTGTAATTAATAGCCCAAAATTGTAATGTATTCGCTATTAAACCGACATAAACATCATTTCCTTTCATTTCTCCTTTTCTTTTTATTTGTTAACTTGTTATTTAAAGATAAATCAAATTAATATTTTAAATTTAAATTTTAAATATTTTGAAAATTATAAAAAAAAAACTATAAGTTACAATCTGTCGTATTAATTTAAGTTATTTTACTTTGAGAACACGATAAACATATTTCTATAAATATTTTATCGAACTTTGTTTTTGTATATGTTCTAAGAGTCATTTGTTAGAGTGTAAAAATAATTTTGAATAGAATGTATTAGTAATGTTAGCATTAATAATGCTGGTAGGATTTATGCTAATATTACTTCTTATACACTATTTGATGTGTTGTATTAGAACTTGTCTTTTCAATCTTGATATATTTAAATAAAAAAAAATTAAAATAGGATTGCATATACATTCTAAGATTCATCCGAGATTTAGCACGGGTTCAATATATGTTATATTTGTCTCAATTTTGGTGAAACAAATATAATTTAGATAATCAATCATATTTTTAATATGTAGTTGGATAATTTGAGTTGTTAACTACTCCCTCCGTTCCATTTTACCCGTCCCAAATTGGGATGACACGGCTATTAAGAAAACAATGATTGACAATGTAACTTTACCATTTTGCCCCTCTTAATTGTATCTTGTTATTAGTTCCAATATTGATGGATGGCTAATACCAAAACACCATTTACATTCTTAATGGTGTACTCTTACTGTTATTAATTCAAAAAGTCTTTGCAACATTTTTCAAGAATATGCTAATAACAAGGAGTAATTAATTACACTAAGAGTATAATGGAGGAAAAAAAATTGTCCTGTCTTGATAAGTGAAAAAAGACAAGTAAAATAGGACATCAAATTAGAAAATTTGGGACGGGTAAAATGGGACGGAGGGAGTATTGTAATTTATAATATTTTTTATTTAATTTTCAAATAATATACATTACTTTTCTTGTCCAAACTTTTGTGAAATTGATAGTCAATTATATTTTAAAAATAATATAATTTTTTAATTATTGTGATTTATAATACTTTTCTTCTGTTCCAATTTAAGTGACGCTAATATATTTTAGAGAGTCAACCAAATATTTTATATTTTAAATTTTTTTTAAGTTGTTGATTATTGTGATTTATCGTATTTTTACATAGTTTTTAAAAATATATAACAAATTAAATTAGTTTTAGATATTTGAAGTTGTTAACTATTATAATTTATAATACTTTTTATGAATAATATATGTTACTCTCTTTGTCCAAAATTTTGTGTAGTTGATGGCCAATTATATTTTTTAAATAATTTAAATTTTTAGTTATGTTGCTTTATAATATTTCTTTTATTTAAATTTAAGTGGCACAATGCTTATATGACCATAATAATTAATCAGGGGTGATATAATAAAATCACAATTGAGCAGCGACGCATGAATGTCTTAAATGACTTACAACGATTAATCAGAAATGACATAGCAAAATTACTATAAAAATACCCGTGAAAAAATTTAAGTAAATCTCATATAAGATATCAAATTAATTTAAAACATCAAAAGTTAATTTGTCATTTTTATATCTATTTTACTTTTTTATTAAATATTATTAATTTATGAATACTTAAATGACTTATAATAATTAATTAGGGGTGATATTTAGTAAAACTATGGTGGAAGCAACTGAAGCAGACATGTCATAAATGTGTATTTTACTTTTTTACTTAAATATTATTAATTTTTTAATACATAAATGACTTGTAATAATTACTTAGTGATGATATAGTAAAATCACGATTGAAGCAGCAAAAACAGATATGTCATAAATGTTTATTTTACATTTTTTAATTAAATATTACTCCTTATAAAGTTTAAGAAAATAACGAAGACTTTTAAATCATGTGGCCTTAAATTAAAGTTGAATCAAATGTGTACCAAAATATCTTTTAATCTTGTGGTTTTAAACATGTCATGTGGAAAGTTGAAATTAAAGTATTATCAAAAAAAGAAGGGGGTCATTTTTTTTAAACAGACTAAAAAATAAAGTAGGTCATTATTTTTTAAATTGAGGGTGTACTAATTTTTTAATACACAAATGACTTGTAATAATTAATTGGAGGTGGTATAATAAAATTACGGATTGAATATTATTAACTGTTCAATATATAAATGTTTTATCATAATTAATTAGAGGTTATATAGTAAAATTACGATTAAAGCAGACATGTCATAACTGTTTATTTTATTTTTAATTAAATATTATTAATTTTTAAATATATAAATGAATTATAATAATAATTAATCAAGGGTGATATAGGAATGTTGGTGATATTTTAAAAATCAAAGGAACACTAATTATTAGGTTTATTTAGTTAAAATCATAATTCGGTAGGTTTTAGATAAATCGAGAAAATATCAAATGAATCAAATAAGTTATATGAGTAAAATACATTTTATATATTAAGTTTTTTAAAAATAAAATATTAAAACTTTTGGTTTGAGTTTGAGGTGGTTAAAATAAC
Organism: Capsicum pubescens; assembly: GCA_030864215.1. Taxonomy (NCBI): domain Eukaryota; kingdom Viridiplantae; phylum Streptophyta; class Magnoliopsida; order Solanales; family Solanaceae; genus Capsicum; species Capsicum pubescens. The sequence goes on from CM061540.1 coordinate 138,415,576, forward strand.
TACAATCCAACAAGTAATTAATGTTCAAAGTTTTAATTAAAAAATCATTAACTCGTAGGAATAGTATGTTTAATCCAATACGAATAATATGATTTGCATATATAAAATTAAACTAATTGTCATTATTATTTAGTAACAAATTATGTTTAATCTTATATAAGTAAAATCTTGTTAGGTATTTTTCTTTAATTTTTTTTTGTTGGTATATATTGACTTGGCACAAATCTAAAAAAAATATTTATTAAAAAATTATTTTATTAAATTAACTTTATTAATTATACATTAAAATTTTAAATTAGGCAAACTTGTATTTCATGTAACAAATAAGGAAGAAAGCAAATTATATGTTGGATATGAAATGCAAATAAGGAATAAAATGTATTTAATTATATTTATCATATTAAGTATTATAATAAATTATTATCTTATTAATAAATTTATTTAAACATAATATATTTGAAATAATTTTATATTATATAACTTAAATAAAAGTAGAATGTAGATACCCACATTCATCCTAAATACAATGAGAAATATAATTTTTATGAAAAATAGATGATAGGTGAAGGTACACCTGTGGAAATAAATGCAAGGCTAAAAGCCACATGTGATGGTATTTATGTAAATCTTTTAAATGACATTTTCTATAATTAATAAGAAAAGAGTGAATTTTGTTTTAAAATTTTTGAAAGGTCCACAAAAAGCACAAAATTTTTTCAATAAAAACTTACAATTTTCTTTAAAAATCTTAATATCCTTATTTTTAAATTTAATTTCAAATAAGTGATATGTTGAAACCACTCCTTCTATTATATAGAAATATATACACACAAACACAGCTCTGTAAATGTTTATACATGTAACTAACACGTAACTATGAATTTAGGCAGATATCAACAAACTAAGGAAGTCGGTTGAGCGTCCCGGATTTTAATTTTTTTCTTAAAAAATACGTGTTAATATCTGAGTTGGCGTCATAGACAATGATGATTGAGTTTGCTTCTAATCACAGGCTAATCATGAGTTTGAGGTATACTCTGCCTAGTTGGCCAAACCACTGATCCACTATTTTAAAGTCCACGGGATTTTATATATATATATATATATATATGTATATACATATTTATATATATATATATATATGTATATACATATTTATATATATATATACATATTTATATACATATTTATATATATATATATACATATTTATATATGTATATATATATATATATATACATATTTATATATGCATATATGTGTATTTATCTATACATATATGTACGTATATATACATATTTATATATGTATATATATATATATATACATATATATATATATATGTACGTATATATATATGTACGTATATATATATGTACGTATATATATGTATATATATGGCTTAAGTCATCGCCAGACTCTCAAACTTGTCTCGAAAATTCACTTAGACCCCTCAACTAAGGTCTGTACCTATCAGACACCTCAAGTACTAAAATTGGTACCTATCGGACATAAAATGCTAATTTGACAAGAAGAGTGTGTTACACTCTCTTTGGGCGCGTGGATAGTAGAATAAATAATATTTTACTTTTTAAAATTAAAAAACTTATATTAAAATTATTTTATTAACATAATTTTTAATTATTATAATTTTTTAATTAAAAAAAAGAAGAAAAGCACCCCCACCCCATTAATTGTCGTCTTCATCACCCCTCCCCCAGATCGTCGTCAACCCCTACCCCCCTTCCCGTCATCGTCGTCTCCTTCTCCAAGTTTGAAACCCAAATGTTGAATCAAGGATGTCCTTTTCTTTTTCATCATACCACCACAATAAAAATTACTCTTCTTTATGTTTGCTATGAGGCCTGAAGCCTGAGAAAACCTTTGAAAGAATTGGAATAAAGATGAAACAGAAGTTGATGAAACAGAAACTAAGTCCCCTCTTTTTCTCTCTCTCTTTCTTTCTTTCTCTCCCGCGCCGTTTCTCTTCTCTCTCTCTTCCTTTCTTTCTCTCTTCCATCGCTATCAGTAACACTTTGAGGTTGTCATCTATGAGATCGCTATCAGTGATATTCACACTTTGAGGTAACTTTCCACTGGTCGCTAACACTTTTTTCTGTTATGGAGAATTTTAAATTTCAAAACTTGTGATAGAATTATTAGGTGTTTTTGTTGATTTTTTTGCTTAATTTACTTCGAATTTGATTTTTTTGTGAGTTAAATGGTAAAAATATACGTAAAGTATTCGAGTTTTTTGTTTTTTATAGCTGAATTAAAAGGGAAGGATTGGGCTTTAACCTCCATCCAGTAGGTATGAGAGGCGTATGAATTGGGACTGCAGCGTAGTGTTAGGGGCCTTAGTTTTACTAAGAGAGAACATTTGGGCATCCCTAAAACTGAAATGATTCGGGACAAACTTAAGGTAAAATAGATTTTTTTAAAAAATCTTTTAACAAGACGATCAATTAAAACGAAAAGGACGGAATAAGTGAGCAGTAATTTTGAACACGGAGGGGGAGTACAGACATGTTTCCACCTAATTCTATTTTAGAAAATCTAAATTGAAAGAGACCATCAGCAACAAAACTTAGAGAGGTGTTTCCTTATTGAAGCTAGTGCACTTCCAGCTGTTGACCCTTTAAAGCCCTTTTCCTCAAACTCTCTGCTTCAGCTGATACATAACACACATGCATTTGAATTGCTGAGTATATATACTGTGAAAAAAGGAGGGCGAACAATACTTCAAGATTCTGAGTTTTATATACACCCTTTTGGTTTTTGTTTCTTTTTTTTGCAAGTAGGAGCTAAGATGGTTGAGGAAATTTGTTTCTTTGCAAAGGTTTGTGCTTTTAACTTTTCCATTCTTGTTCTTCATTCTAAACATTTGCGTATTCTTTTTCTTTTCTGTAGCTCTTTTTGAGTATGTTAAGTTGAGATCCAGCTAAAAAATTATTCTTAGGAATTGGGTAATTTACATTCTTGTTTGAGCTGGAAACGCAACTCCCCCCTCTTCTTGTTGGGTTCTTTGTTGGTGCTATAGTGTGTGTTTTGGTGGGTTCGAACTTAAAGTTATTTTGGAGTATATTCTTGTTGACAAAAAAACATTTAGGGATGAGATTATACTCTACCCTCCCCAGACCCCATCACGTCTTATGAGATTACACTGTGTATGTTGTTGGTGGTATTATTTCTATTGATCTTTCTAGATTATATTGAAAAATAGTTTAAGATTTATTTTTTGGGATTAATATTTCCATTATGAATAGGTTGGGTTGTTTTTTCTTGGAAAAAAGGTTGGTTGCTATTTTTCGACGATCGCTTGCCTCTTTCTCTTCAAATTAGGCCAAACAAAGGTAAGTTAATTCTCTCTATTTTCATATAGTGAAGTCTTTATATATGATGTAATGGTGAGATTATTTGTTGTAGAAGGTTTATAAAGTCATAGGTTTTGTGATGACTATATGGTGTGAGAAGGACATGCAACGCCTCTACTTAGTAGCTTTATTAAATCTATTGAATTATTTGACTTATATGGCAATTGAGAATGTGAACTAGTGACTTGAAATGTGAAGTTAATGACTTGTGACTTGAAAATGCTTAAGTGTTGCTACTTGAAATGTGAGGTTAATGAGTTGAAAATGCTTAAGTGTAGTTAGTTCAAATTGTGACTTTGTGACTTAAAAATGGTTAAGTGTAGCTACTTGAAATGTGAATTTAATGAGTTGAAAATGCTCAAGTGTAGTTACTTGAAATTGTGAACTTGTGACTTAAAAATGCTTAAGTGTAGCTACTTGAAATGTGAAGTTAATGACTTGAAAATGCTCAAGTGTAGTTACTTGAAATTGTGACCTTGTGATTTGAAAATGCATAAGTTTAGTTACTTGAAATTGTGACTTAAAAATGGTTAAGTGTAGCTACTTGAAATGTGAAGTTAATGAGTTGAAAATGCTTAAGTGTAGTTACTTGAAATAGTGATCTTGTGACTTAAAAATGGTTAAGTGTAGCTACTTGAAATGTGAAGTTAATGAGTTGAAAATGCTCAAGTGTAGATGCTACTTGAAATATGAAGTTAATGAGTTGAAAATATTTTAAGTGTAGTTACTTCAAATTGTGAACTTGTGACTTGAAAATGCTCAAGTGTTGCTACTTGAAATGTGAAGTAATGAGTTGAAAATGCTTAAGTGTAGCTTCTTGAAATGTGAAGTTAATAAGTTAAAAATGCTCAATTGTAGTTACTACAAATTGTGAACTTGTGACTTGAAAATGTTTAAGTGTAGCTACCTGAAATGTGAAGTTAATGACTTGAAAATGCTCATGTGTAGTTACTACAAATTGTGAACTTGTGACTTGAAAATGCTTAAGTGCTGCAACTTGAAATGTGCAGTTAATGAGTTGAAAATGCTCATATGTAGTTACTACAAATTGTGAACTTGTGACTTGAAAATGCTTAAGTGTTGCTACTTGAAATGTGAAGTTAATGAGTTGAAAATGCTTAAGTGTAGTTACTTGAAATTGTGAATTGTGACTTGGAAATACTTAAGTGCAATTAATTCAAATTGTGAACTTGTGACTTGAAAATGCTTAAGTGTTGCTACTTGAAATGTGAAGTTAATGAGTTGAAAATGCTTAAGTGTAGTTACTTGAAATTGTGAATTGTGACTTAAAAATGTTGAAGTGTAGCTACTTGAAATGTGAAGTTAAAGACTTGAACATGCTCAATTGTAGTTACTACAAGTTGTGAACTTGTGACTTGAAAATGCTTAAGTGTTGCTACTTGAAATGTGAAGTTAATGACTTGAACATGCTCAATTGTAGTTACTACAAATTATGAACTTGTGACTTGAAAATGCTTAAGTGTTGCTACTTGAAATGTGAAGTTAATGACTTGAAAAAGCTTAAGGGTAGCTACTTGAAAGTGATTTAAGTGTGTTCACTTGATATCTAAACTAATGACTTGATTTTTATATGTTTTAATGTGAAGTTGCATATTATTGAATATCTATATTTTTGTAGATGGATCATCGTCTGTGGATGTATGATATGAATTATGAAAATGTTGGTGGTTTAAAACCCCAATATCTTGATGGCGTTAGAGGTTTTATCGATCATGCGATGTCACTAGATCTATTTTAAAAAAACGAAGTGGTTAGGTGTCCTTGTAGTTCATGTAGGTGCTTGAAGTTTTTTCAACCAGATATAGTTATGAATCATCTCTATCGTAATGGATTTAAGACAAGATACTTTGTGTGGGTCGATCACGGAGAAAGAGATGGGTTGAATGGTATATTTTATAATTCGTTGCCTGTGGATGAATATGACATGCTTGTACATGGTCGACATGCTAGGATTCAACATGCTAGAGTTCAACATAGGGTGCAACACGATAGAGTGCAACACGAGGATAGGTTTCATGAAATGGTCAATGATGTTTTTGGTATTAGGGATGGGATGGAACCCGAACAGAATTTAGAAGAAGATCCCAATGAAGAAGCAAGAAGTTTCTATCGACAATTAGAAGAGGCTAGTCACCCACTATGTGAAGGGAGTCTTCATTCTGATTTATCTGTTGCAGTTAGATTACTGAGTATCAGATCTGATTGGAATGTTGCTCAATCTGTTATGGACTCTATGGTTGGTCTTTTGGGTGAACTAGTAAATCCAAAGTTGAACATACCTTAAAAATTTTATCAAGCAAAGAAATTGATTCCCAAGTTGGGATTGTCATATAATAAAATCCATTGTTGTATAAATGGTTGTATGTTGTTCTATAAGAATAATGCTGAATTAGAAAATTGTAAGTTTTGTGGACATGTTCATTATAAGCGGACTCCCAGTGGAAAGATGGTTTCTATTAAGGCGATGCACTATTTACCTCTTATACCTAAGCTAAAGAGGTTGTATGCTTCGATAAGTTCTGCCCTACACATGAAATGTCACCATGAAAATAGAAGGCCACCAGGTGTCTTGTCTAATCCATCAAATGGAGAAGCTTGGAAGAACTTCGATAGAACTTATCCTGTGTTTGCTAGTGAACCAAGAAATGTTAGATTGGGGTTGTTTGCAGATAGTTTCACACCATTCTCTAATTCTGGCACACCTTGTTCTTGTTGGCCTGTATTTATTACTCCATATAATCTTCCACCTGAGATGTGCATGACAAGTCCCTACATATTTCTAACTTGTATTATTCTGGATCCCCGTAATCCAAAAATTTTGATCGATGTATATCTCCAGCCATTGATAGATGAATTACTACAATTATGGTATGAAGGTGTAGTGACATATGATATATCAACTCAACAGAATTTTGTTATGCGTGCTAATTTAATGTGGACTATTAACGATTTTCCTGCATATGGGATGTTGTCTGGTTGAATGACTGTTGGAAAGTTAGCTTGCCCATATTGCATGGAAAATAGTAAAGCATTCACTTTAAAGTATGGTCGAAAAAATTCTTGGTTTGATTGTCACCGCCAGTTCTTACCAATGGACCACGAGTTTAGAAGGATGAAAAATGCATTCAGAAAGAATAAGATTGAGAATGATCCGCCACCTCCAATACTGTCAGGACATCAGATTTGGGAGAGAGTTTGTAATTTACCTAAAGTTACAGATAGTTCACTTTCTAGACTTCCTGGCTATGGTGTTGAACATAATTGGACCAGCAAAGCATATTTTGGGAGTTGTCGTATTGGGGGGACAATAAACTAAGACATAATCTTGATCCAATGCACATTGAAAAAAATTATTTTGATAATTTATTCAACACAGTCATGGATGTTAAGGGCAAGAGAAAAAATAATACAAAAGCTAGAATGGATATAAAGGAGTATTGCAAGAGAAAGGAATTGTGGTTGAAAGAAAAAGAAAATGGTAAATTGTTTAAACCCAAGGTCAGTTTTTCATTCACATTAAATGAGAAACGGAAAATATGTGAGTGAGTTAAGAATTTGAGGATGCCCGAGGGCTATGCTTCGAATTTAGGAAAACGAGCGGATATGGAAGAAGGAAAGTTGATTGGTATGAAAAACATGATTGTCACGTTTTCATGGAAACCTTGATTCCTATCGCATTTAGCCACCTTCCTGAGAGGATATGGAAACCAATCACAGAGATAAGTTTGTTCTTCAAAGATTTGTGCTCGGGAAAGTTGTTGGAGAGTAGCTTGGACAGAATGGAGCAGAATATTCCTATCATCACTACTAAGTTGGAGAAGATCTTTCCATGTGGCTTTTATTATGTGATGGAGTATCTTCTAATTCACCTTGTAGAAAAGACACGTCTTGAAGGCCCAGTTCAAATGAGGTGGATGTATCCAGGAGAGAGGTAAATTTTTTTTAAACTAATGCCATTATTTTCTTTAAAAAATTACTTTTATCTACCTAAGATAAAATTATGCAGGAAAATTGACGAGTGCAAACAAACTATTAAGCAAAGGGGAAAGATTGAAGGTTCGATTTGTGAAGCTTATCTTGCAAAAAAAATTGCTTATTTTTGTTCGTACTACTTTGGGGATGAAGTTCCATGTAAGAGAAATAGGTCTAATCGTAATGATGAAGGTGATGATGATCCTATGTTTCCACCTATATCGATTTTTTACAATTCGGGTAAAGGTTCTAAAAGTTATTGTACGCGAGCCCTCACAGGTATGGAAAGAAAATCTATTGTGACACATGTTTTGCTCAATTGTCTAGAGATTCAACCATATCTTGAGTAAGTGTTAATGATGTTATCAAATTATATTAATCTGTTAAGGACACTTCACTAATAAATTTTTTTTAATGATGTACACTTGACAGTTTATTCATTGGGAAATGGGGTAATGATGCCATATATACGAGGTTTTTCGATTGGCTACAAGAATATGTAAGTATGAAAGATCATATATGCATTTACTAAAATTCTATATAGGTCATTTAGTAAAATTTATATTTTGATTTAACGATATGTAGGTTTTGGATAAACATAGTACCGTTGAACATTTGCCATTGGTGAGAGATATCATATTTGGTCCTGCAACTCAAATTCGGACAACGAATAAATATTGTGTGAACGGCTTCAAGTTTCAAACCAAGAAAGTTTCTAAGTATAAGAAAACTAATAACAGTGGTGTGTATGTTAAAGGTGATGTTAACAGTAATGGTCAAATCGTTGAATATTTTGGTGTCATCCAAGAGATATTAATAGTCCAGTACCCTGGTTGGCCAAAAAAGAAGATAATTCTATTTCGGTGCAAGTGGTTTGATCCATCACATAGAGGTACCAGGGTGAATCAACAGCATAATATAATTAAAGTTAAGCACACGAGGCAATATAATCGCTATGATCCCTTTATCATTGCACAAAATGCCAGGTAGGTATATTATGCTACATATCCATTGCGCAGAGATAAAGCCAGTTGGTGGGTGGTTATAAAGACTAAGCCATTGGGGAGAATTGAGTTTGAGAATGTGTCAGATGTGGCCTACCAGAACGAAGTCACAGTTGTTGATCAAATAGTGGATGATGAGTTGGAAAACAATCTTGAACATCCTCAACGCATATTAAAAGAAGTTTCTGATGATGAGATCATTGACATCACAAATACTTCAGAAGAAATAAATGAGGGAAATGAATTATTCTGGGAGGATGAATGGGACCATGAAAATGAAACAACGGATGAGAAAGAATGGAAGAGTGATGAAAATGAAACAAGCGATGAGGAAGATTGAGAGAATGTAGATTAGCTTGTTAGTTTTTTTATTACCACTACTTATTTGTTAATACTTATGATTTTTTTTGTATTCTAATGATGTAACTAAGAACGGGGTTCTTGCTAATTTGATTGTTGTCTAAGTTTATATTATTAATTGTTGTGTTTTGATAATAATTATTCGTGATAAAAATATTTGTTATTTACTGGTCAGACTTGGAAATCAAGGCTGAAATATCACAGTCTAGTGGTTGTAAAAGAGTAGATACTTGTTTTACACTGTTAAGAAAAACTTGTGTTATTTAAAGATATCTGGGAGCACAAGATTTGTACCACTGTTTTCAGAGTCATGTTTCAGTAGTAGTAAGGGTTCAACAATTAATGGACTTCAGTAAGGGCTTTGGACTCTTTGGCATCATACTCTACTGGTTTTACCTCGGTTTGAGTTAGATAATGACATTTATCTACTCTTACCTATTTAATGTTAACTATTGAAAGTAGATAACACTGAATACATTTCAGAACACTTAGCTTATTTTACATGCTCCAAGAAAAACAAGTGTTGGGGATTTCATACATTGGATTTGTGAAGCTTGTCATCATTCAGTGGTAGTTTACAATATTCATTCTAGGATATATGGATTATAGGGGCTTTACAGGATTATTTTTTTTGCTTATCAAAGGTATTGCTTTTTTTGGAACTCCGGTAGTTCTTTTAGATGGGAATATGTTGGCACAAACTTATGGAATCAAGTTATTTACTAGTTTGCATTACTTGGTAAGAGCTTCTTCTTTAACACCAGGAGCTTTCAGTATACTTCTACACCTCAAATGCCTCTTTTCACTTGACTCTACTGATTGGATTATAACATGGGATAATTGTAATCATTTTTTCTTTCATATTCCTTCCCTCTGCCCAACCTATTTACAGGAGGAATTTTTGAAATATGTAATGCAGTTTTTGATGCTGAGTTTCCTGCCCAACCTATACTCGTCTCATTCCTCAGGGTGGCCTTGCTGAGTTTCCTGATGTTATTCTCAATGCCAAAGCCTTGACCTCTTTAACTTGTATAGGGAGGTGAGCTTTCTTGTCTTTGTCCTTATTAAGGGTAATTTCCCAAACCTGCAAGGGTACAAAACAATATATTTTATACTCCCTTGCAGAAAAATGAAAAAAGAATGAAAGAAATGGCCCCAATTGTTGTTGTGGATCAATGTGATGCACCAAGTACAAACTATGTGATGGGGCATTTTTATTTCTTAGACTAGTCATTGTTTGATCATGTTACTCTAAATATGTCAATTATATGTCTAGCTTCATCTACCCTACATGCAAAACGTGATCAACATTCTTCTTGGTAGACATAGATCCTTAATACGAAAAAGAACTGACAAACTTTTGGAAAGGGTACATGTAAAACGCTCAAATATCACATCAGAGAATGAGAGAAAAGTAACATGCCCCTATCTAAGGTAGTTTTTATTTCTTAAACTCTATCTGTGGTTTCCTGTTTATATACATCTATGTTTTGTATTTGTCACCTATGTCAATATTGACCACATATGTCCTGTCACCTATATGCTCCATATTGTAAGTTGAGTTATTTCTTAAGAAAACTCAAGTGTAGCTTACACCTACACCTCCAGTAAATGTACTTTCACTTTGATATCTTCTTTTTTTGTTGTCTTTTTTTTTTGTTGGTTGGGGTTATAGATTGTCTTCTTTTTTTGTTGTCTACATGCACTTTGTAACATGGAGGAGTAAATAGATCAATAACCTCAACTTCAGTTGAAAAACCTAAAAAAAGGAATCATTCACTTATCTGCTACTTCAAAAAATTAGAATTTTTTATTTATGCAGTAGTCTTATAAGCAACATATGAGTTTAATGTAATCTTGCCATACAGATGGCATCTGGTGATAACGGTGATCGGGTTGGTCCTGATAATAATTCAAAGTCAATTGCTAAAAAGAAATCTAGGACACCAATAAATCATGATGATGTTCCTGGTCGACTTTCTTCACAGCCACAGATGCACACCTCTTCATCAGGGAGGTCTTATGTCCCAATTGGCACTGGTAATCCTGTAGATTATCATGGTCCCAGAAAGCAGCGACAGGTGTGCACTTCTTATGCTCCACATACTTTCAGGCCTCCTACAGATATAGGGACTTCGAGATTATCATCTGGTACTCCATCCTCTCGTGATTCATCCTTCCACCTCTCAGGATTGCGGTTGAGAGACAGTTCTGACTTCGATGCGCAGACATCTACTCCCCCATTTAGTGAACCTTGGGTACTGCCGAGAGTAGCAACTGTATCTGGATCTGCACCTCCACCTCCACCTCTGCCTGTAGCAGATGATACTGATGCATATTTGGTTGGTCTAGTTCCTGGAGATAAGGATAGGCTTGTTAGAGTCTTTATCGAGCCTGATGGATCTACGTAAGTTTATTTTTTAATTCATAAGTTTATTGTTTCGTTAATAAAATATTCATGCTTACATATTTATTTTGTTCTTTACAGGTGGCATCCCGCATCAAAAGAAGTTAATAAGGCAGTAACAGAGAGCCTCATGTGTGCCTTTTGTCATCTCGCAACTTGGCATTTGCAAAATTATTGGCACAAATAATACGATTATGGGCACAGTTTTTCGATAATCAAATTAAGTCTATTCGCCTTGATAATGCTGCAGAATTTTCATCCCAAGCATTTAATGACTATGGCTTATCGATTGGGATAAGAGTGGAACATCCAGTACCCCATGTTCACACTCAAAATGATCTTGCTGGGTCATTAATTAAACGTCTGCAGTTGATAGCAAGACCATTGCTTATGAAAACTAAGTTGCCCACTTCTTTTTGGGGTCATGCAATTTTGCATGCTGCAACACTTGTTCGTCTTAGATTGATAAATTATCATAAATTTTCTCCGTTGCAGTTGGTTTTGGGTCAAGAGCCTAATATATCTCATTTGAGAATTTTTGGGTGCGGTGTTTATGTGCCTATAGTACCACAAAACCGCACCAATATGGGGCCCCAAAGAAGGTTAGAAATTTATGTTGGGTTTGAATCACCCTCCATTATTCGCTATCTTGAACCATTAACGGGAGATATGTTCACTGCTCGATTTGCAGATTGTCGGTTTGATGAGATAGTTTTTCCAAAATTAAGGGGAGAAGATAGTGACATCAAAAGAGAAATTTTGTGAAAAAATCCATCACTATCTCATCTTGATCCACGTGCTTCTATTTGTGAGCAAGAAGTACAAAAGATTATTCATCTGTAGAAAATTGCAAATCAAATGCCAGACGCATTTACAGATTTGAAAAGGATCACTAAATCACATATTCCTGCAGAGAATGTCCCAATTTGAATTGATGTCCCTAAAGGACCATCCACTAGTGTTATAGCTAATGAATCTAAAGCACGCTTGAAGCATGGCAGACCATTAGGTTCTAAGGATCGAAATCCTAGAAAAGGAAAAATAAATTGTCAAGATGACACTACGAAAGATCCTCATATGGAAGTTCAAGATTTGAGCAATGTTAATATTCCTGAAGGAATTAAAGAGCCTGAGAATCAAGAAAATGAGGAACCATCCATAAATTCAAGTGATGTTGAAACTAATTTGAATCGATCTGAAATAGTAGTGGATTATGTCTTTGCATATAATGTTGCAACGAAAATCATGCAAGATAGTGAGGATCTTGAACCTCGATCAGTCACAGAATGTCGACAAAGAAATGACTGGCCAAAATGGCAAGAAGCAATTCAATCTGAATTAAATACACTTGCCAAACGTGATGTTTTTGGACCTATAACTCAAACACTTATTGGTGTTAAGCCCGTTGGCTATAAATAGGTCTTTGTGCAAAAAAGAACTGAGAAAAATGAAATACAAAGGTATAAGTCACGCTTTGTTGCACAAGATTTTTTACAACGGCCTGGTGTCGATTATGACGAGACATATTCACCAGTTATGTTGCGTCATTTTATTAGTTTCACTGTCCATGAGAGACTTGAAATGCATTTGATGGATGTGGAAATAACCTATCTATATAGATCACTTGATAATGAGATATATATGAAAATTTCTGAAGGATTTAAAATGTCAAAAACATATAGTTCAAAGCCTCGGAAAATGTATTTCATTAGATTGCAAAGATCATTGTATGGTTTGAAGCAATCTGGACGCATGTGGTATAACCGTCTTAGTGGATATTTATCTAAGGAAGGTTATACGAATAATGAAATTTGCCCATATGTTTTCATAAAGAAAACAACGTCGGAGTTTGTTATACTTGTTGTCTATGTCGATGACATAAACCTTATTGGAACACCAATAGAGATTCAAAAGACAATTGATTACCTAAAGTAAGAATTTGAGAAGAAAGATCTCAGAAAGACAAAGTTATGCCTTGATTTGCAAATTGAGCATTTGACAAACAATATCTTTGTCCATCAATATGCCTACATAGAAAAGGTGTTGAAACGATTCTATATGGATGGAGCACATCCATTAAGTACTCTGATGGTTTTTTGATCACTTGATGTGAATAAGGATCCATTCCGACCTCAAGAAAAGAATGAGAAACTCTTTGATCCTGAAATACCATATCTTAGTGCAGTTGGTGCACTAATGTATCTTGCAAATACTACAAGGCCTAATATAGCCTTTTTAGTTAATTTGTTAGAAAGGTATAGTTCTTCTCCTACTAGGAGACATTGGAATGGGATCAAACATATATTACGGTATCTAAAAGGGACTACCGATATGGGCTTATTTTATTCTAAAGATTGCAGTTTCGATCTTGTTGGTTATGCTGATGCTGGGTACTTATCTGACCCGCATAAAGCTCGATCTCTAATAGGCTATGTGTTCATATGTGGGGGTACTGCCATATCTTGGAGATCTACAAAGCAGTCTATCGTAGCCACTTCATCGAATCACACTGAGATTATAGTTATTCATAAAGCAAGCCGAGAGTGTGTGTGGTTGAGGTCCATAATACATCTCATTCAAGAAAAATGTGGCTTGAAATGTGACAAAGTACCCACGATTTTATATGAAGATAATGCAGCATGCATAGCACAACTTAAAGGAGGATTCATAAAAGGAGATAGAACGAAGCACATTTCGCCAAAGCTCTTCTATACACATGAGCTCTAAAAGAATGGTGATATTGACGTACAACAGATTCGTTCAAGTGACAATGTGGTTGATTTATTCACCAAGTCTCTTCCAACTGCAACTTTCAAGAAAATGGTGCACAAGATCGAAATGCAAAGGTTCAAGGATGTTCTTATTAGGGGGAGCTAATACGCGATATACTCTTTTCCCCTTACGAGGTTTTGTCCCAATGGGGTTTCCTTGTAAGGTTTTTAATGAGGCAGCTTATATGCGTATTGTAAGACATTCAAGGAGGAGTGTTATGATATATATCAATTATAGTAAATGTCTATCAAGATCTATTTGATGTCTATCAAGATTTGATGTATCTGCCTTTTAGTGTGAAACTAGGAGCAAATTTTCCCTATAAATAGAAGGACTTCCTTCATTGTAAATCATCTCTCAAGAGAAATAACAATTACTCTTTCTATTCTCTCTACTATTCTTCCTTGTTCTTTATTTTTATTTTGGTAAATAGGGGAGATTTGCATTAATGTAAGAGTTTTTTTACAAGAGAAACAGCCTAACCAGGTTCAAAATGGTAAACACTGGGAATTTATTGCCCATTACAATTTGTAGTTCGTGGGAAGGACTTGCCCGTAAAGTCCTCCCAAAAGATTACTCATATATTAACAGGCGAAGTTACAAAAATATGCACTTTATCTAAAAACTTTTGCCTTGATCCCTGCTTAGCCATCAAATCCGCTACTCTATTCTGCTCTCTATATGTGTGGTAGACCAGAGTATTCCCCAAGCTCCTTAGTAGAGACCTGCATGCATAAATAATTGAATCATATAGCAAGTTTCCCTGGTGCAGCATGTTAATTATTTCCATAGAGTCAATGCACACATCTAAGGGTTGCATGTTGTGATCCAAAGCTAGTTGGAGACCCTCTTTGAGAGCAAAAATCTCCATAAGGTTGTTAGTGGCATAAGTGAAACTCTTGCTGAAGCCAAGGACCCAGTCTCATCTGCTATTCCTAAAGACCCCTCCAATTCTCCCTTTCCCCAGGTTCACAAGACATGAACCATCAGTGTTCAGCTTGTAGGTGTTAGGGGATGGGGGTGGCCACTTCACACATGTGACATTAGTAGGGTGATTGTTTGTGGGGTTGCCCAGGTAGTGATACTCCACCGCTTCCGCATGGGGGATGCTGAAGCTAGGGGAGAGTTTAAGTCTTGAAAGTTATGAGCATTTCTAACTTTCCAAAGGTGCCATAAGTAAAAAGGTAGGAGTGTTGGTGTCAAAGTAGTCTTTTGTAAGAGTTTTCCAAGTGGAAGCCCAGTTGTTAGTGTCAAACATGGATAGGTGGAGATGAAGGTTTTCCTTATATTTATGGATAAGGTTAAGCCAAAAGGCTTTGGCAGTGTTGCAACCAAAGAAAATATGGTGTTGGTCCTCATTATCTAAGTTGCAAGAGAGACAATTGGTAGGAATATTCAGGCCCCTCTTGGAAAGAGTGACTCTGGTTGGGAGGCTGTTGTGGTGCAAGATCCACATGAAGGTTTTGATCTTGTTGAGGACATGGAGGTGCCAGATCCAGTTATAGGAAGTTTGGTTCTTGTTAGGGACCTTTTCCAGGTTGGTGATGTAGTGATAGACACTCTTGCAAGAAAATGTGCCATCACCAGTGAGTCTCCAGAGGGAGGTGTCATGGTTTAAGTGAGAACTCTGAAGAAAAGCACTACGGATATTATGAGTGATGGTTGGAGGAAGGTTATAGGGTAGGGAGTTGAAGTCCCAATTACCTCCCCTCCAGACATCCTTAACCATGATAGGGTTTAGAGGGTTATTCAAGGGCCCAAGGACAATGGCAGATAGGGGAGGCATTCCAGGTACCCATCTGTCATCCCAAGCCCTGACCTTAGCCCAAAACAGAGCATCTCTGCACATGTTCCAGCATTTTGTGATGTTGTTCCATGTCCTTGAGCCTGTGTTGATAGCCCCGATCCCAATGTCATACTTGGATAAGAGGGTCTTAGCCCAACAGGAGGTGGGGTCGGAGTGCATTCTCCAGCCCAGGTTGTAGATAAGGGCATCATTTTTTGTGGCAGCCTTCTAGATGCCCAGACCACCATCTCTTTTGGGGAGAGTGATGGTGTCCCAGCCAAGGAGATGCATCTTTCTTTTGATATTGGTGGTGCCCCAGATGAAATTTCTCTGGGTTCTGTCTATCAGCTTGTGGATGGTTCGAGGAAGATAGATATACTGCATGACATGGTTGGGGATGCTTGCTAGGGAGGCTTTGGAAAGTGTGACCCTGCCAGATATGTTAAGGAACTTGGTTTTCCACCCAACAAGCTTATTATTTAGATTGTCAATGATGAATTGGAAGTCACCTTTCACAGGCTACTTGTGGAAGATGGGATACCCCAAGTACTTGCCAAAGTGGTCTGGGGGGTGGATGCCAAGGACAGAGGAGAGGTAAGCCTGATCTTGCTGCCTGCAATTAGTAGAGAAGATAACTTTAGATTTAGCAAGGTTTATTTTCTGCCCAGAATGAGAGTTGAAGCTCTGAAGAAGCCTATTAATGGTATGGAAGTTCTTACAGCTAGCCCTGGCAAAAAGGGTGAGGTCATCAGTAAAGAAGAGGTCGGAGACAGGGGGCCTCTGTTACAAATGAAAATAGGGTTCCAGTTGAGAGTGTCCACCTTATAGTTGATTTTTCTACTTCCATGTAGATGATGAAGAGGTTGGGAGACATGGGGTCACCCTATCTAATGCCCTGGAGGGGTTGAAAGGGTTGGTTTTTCCACCATTGATCAGAATGGATATGGAAGAAGAGGAAATGAAAGATAGGATGAGCTTAGAGAGATTCTTAGGAAAATTGAAGAAGACAAGGGCTTGTCTAATGAAAGACCACTTTATCCTGTTGAAGGCTTTCTTAAGGTCTATCTTGAGAAGTATGCAGGCCTTTTTCCCTTTCATCTTGGAGAAATGGCTGACATACTCCTGGATAAGAATAGCATTATCAGAGGCCCTTCTTTTGGGCATGAAGCTGGCTTGACTAGGGCCAATGATTTTTGCCGGGAAAGGTTTCAACCTAGTGGTGATGATCTTAGTGATAATTTTATTTTAGGTATTACAGAGGCCAATGGGCCTAAAGCTCTTTAGGGAGGTGGCATTCCTATATTTGGGAATCAGACAGAGGTAAGTGGAGTTAACCCTAGGATCCATGGTGTATGAGGTGAAGGTTTCCTGATAGAATTTGACCAGATGGGGGCCCAGGGTGTCCCAGAAATTCTGGTAAATGAAGGGGTGGAACCCATCAGGCCCAGGAGCTTTGTTGGGTTTGAAAGAGAAGACAACTCTCCTTAATTCCTCAGGTGAAGGGACAGCTTGGAGCAGGTCATGGTTGAGGGAGTTGATGGACCCTAGGGAGGAAGGGTTTTGCTGAGTATCAATGTACCCATAAGAGTGTTCAGTAGTATAAAGGTTAGCATAGAAGGTAGAAATGGTAGTGGCAATGTCCTTGGGGTGGTAATACCAAGTGCCACTTCCATATACAAGAGAGTTGATTTTATTCCTTCTTCTCCTGTTGAGAGTGGAAGTGTGGAAGAATTTAGTAGTTGAATCCCCTTCCAAAAGCCATGAGATTCTGGATTTGAGCTTCCAGAACTCAGTCTCTAGATTGAGAATGTGATTCAACTTCTTCAGAAGAGTATTTTCCAGCCCATGGAGGAAAGCACTAGAGGGGTAGTTTGGGGATCTCTGAATGCCAGCTAACCTTGCAAGCAAGTGCTTTTTCTTTTTAAAAATATTACCAAAGATGGTCCTATTCCAGTCCCTGGCTTTACCCTCGAAAGCAAGGGTGGCCATGGTGATGCAGGGACAGTTAGAGAAGGAGTTCTTGATGAGGTTTGGAAAGTTTTGATGGTTGATCCAAATGGATTCCACCCTGAAAAGTTTAACCTAAATGCCAAGAAAGGATCCCATACTCAAGAGGAGGGGTGAGTGATCAGAGTGGGTTCTAGGTAGGTGGGTGACAGATGGCTCAGGATATAGATGGACCCACAGGTCATTAGACAACCATCTATCTAATCTTTCTAGGATCAAGCCCTGTCTGCTCCTATATCTCATGTTGGACCAGGTGTATTTGCTTCTTTTGAAGCCCAAGTCAATAAGGTTGCAGTGATTCAGGCAATTCATAAAGAGGTTGGATCTGTTGAGATTAATCCTGGAGCCTCCAAACTTTTCGGAGGCTCTAAGAACCTTATTAAAGTCCCCTCCCACCAGCCAACTCCCACCTTCTGGTGAGATGCTGGTGTCAGAGAAACTAGTTAATTGATTCCAAAGATCTAATATAGATTGAAAATTAGTGCTAGCATAAACAATAGTAAGAAACCACCTGGGGGGGAACTGACCTTGACTTTAGCATTGATAGCTTGGGGAGAAATGGAGATGGAGTCATCCTTCCACATGATAACAAGACCTCCTGAGCTGCCATTAGCCTTAGATTGGATGTGGTTGTGAAATATTGTGAGCCCCCTAACATTCCAGACAATGTAGTTCTTCATTTTTTGAGTGGAGGGGGTGATGCTGGTCTGGTTGAGTCACCTTGCCCTTCCCCTTTGGGTCGGAGATGGGAGTCAGGGAAGAGGCTTTCCTCTTCCTGGTGAGGGAGGTCAGTATGACCCTGGGGTCTCTTCGGGCAATTCATAAAGAGGTTGGATCTGTTGAGATTAATCCTGGAGCCTCCAAACTTTTCGGAGGCTCTAAGAACCTCATTAAAGTCCCCTCCCACCAGCCAACTCCCACTTTCTGGTGAGATGCATGTGTCAGAGAAACTAGTTAATTGATTCCAAAGATCTAATATACATTGAAAATTAGTGTTAGCATAAACAATAGTAAGAAACCAGCTGGTAGGGGGAACTGACCTTGACTTTAGCATTGATAGCTTGGGGATAAATGGAGATAGAGGTGATGGAGACGGAGTCATCCTTCCACATGATAACAAGACCTCCTGAGTTGCCATTAGCCTTAGATTGGATGTGGTTGTGAAATCCCAGCTCTTCACAGAGGTCTTGGTGGTTAGACATTTTAGTTTCCAAGAGGTCAAGAATGCATGGTTGATGAATATCGACCATGACTTTGCAGTGCTTCTTGAATCCAGCATTGTGGGGCCCCCTAACATTCCAGATAATGCAGTTCTTCATTTTTTGAGTGGAGGGGGTGATGCTGGTCTGGTTGAGTCACCTTGCCCTTCCCCTATGGGTCGGAGATGGGAGTTAGGGAGGAGGCTTTCCTCTTCCTGGTGAGGGAGGTCAGTATGACCCTGGGGCCTCTTCTTGAGTAGGGCTTGTTGGTTTTGCTATTATACCTAGACCTACTAACCCTAGTGGAATCAGGATTATCACAATCTCTTGCACTGGCTCTGTGAATTCGAGCTCTAGAGGCTCTACCATATTTAGGATCTTCGTTCTTTGAACCATGAGTTGAGATAAGAATTCCTCCATGTCTCTGTTGCTTGCTCTTAGTGTTGCCAGAGCATTTAACCTCTTCACCCTTTCCAAGGTTAGGTGTGGTGAGGTTGTGATCAGTGATGATGCTGGGTTCGGGATGGGGGATGATGGTTGCTCCCCATTGGGAGGTACAAAAGTTGGTCCCAGAAGTATCATGGTTGGGTTGTGAGGAGGGAAGAAAGGGAGACTCAGGCTGAGCTGGTTGATGATGCTGGCCAGGGATTCCATTGTCAGCTCCTACTGGAAGGGGTAGTTGATCACATAGAAGAGTGTGTCCATCCAGACGTTTGACCCATATGATTTTAGACCCTGGTTCAGACTGACCATGGCCAGCTGGGCCAAGTATTGTGGGTCTTGAATGAGAATGGTGAACTGTCTCCCCTCTCATTCGAGGTGGACAGGCACTGTTTAGTTGGATAGACATATCTCTAACCATGAAGTTAGTTGGTGATCCATGGCTAGAGGAGTCATGGTGAAGGTGAGTTGATGAGAGTTTGGGGAGGACATTGTTGCTTTCTTATGAAAGCTCCACATTGCTCTCTTGAGTGTATATAGGATGGGGGGAGCTGAGAGGGGGAAGCTGAGGGGTTTCCACCTGGGGAGAACCACCAGCATTAAATGCAATGTCCATGCTTTGGACATTCCTAATCAAACCACTGTGGGGAGTCGAAAAGTTCTTCGCCGTCACTGTAGTAGGCTTATGATTGCCTATGTCCAGTTGGCACTCGAGGGCCGCATGTTGGAAGTTCTCTTTTCTTTTACTTCTCGTTTGATTAAAAATGGGGAATTAAATTAATAAAGGAGAGAGATGAGGTAGAAGGGTCGGGCCTGATAGGGCCCATGGTGGACTTGGGTTGCTGCTCCGTGGAAGGAAGGGTGTTGGGCCTTAAGTTTAAAGGGCCTGACCTTTGGCCCATTATAACAGATATCAATTGGGTCTGGTGAGGGTTAGGCCCAGAGTCAATGGTGGTAGGGGGTCCATTCTTTGTGGGCTTGTGAGAAGAAGCTTGCTTCTAGGCTGACCCAATTTTAGAGAGACCCGAAGTCGATGACGTAGAGGGCTTAGCCTGCACCGTCACTGATGGATTAGGGTTCAGAAACTTACCTGAAGCCACATCGAAGGTTTTTACCTTAACGATGGGTGGAACTTTGGATGGGGGTTGGCTAATCACCGATTTCTTCTTCTTGTTGAAGGTGACCGTCTGCCATCCGGAATCGTCATTCTCCATCGCCTTCATGATTTCCAAGGGTGAACATATTATCCGTGTTGTTGCGTCTCCGATGTCCTGTGAGGGAGATTTCCAAATTGGGAAGGAGCAATTGGGCGTCGTGTGACCAAGACAGGCACAGTTCTTGTAGAGGAATCCCTCTCCTTCGTATAGGAGGGGTTCCATGTGTTTATTAATTAAGATTGATGCAGGGACTGGAGTGTTCAGAGGGATCTGGACATAGATCCGTGCGTATCTTCCCCTCAACGTTGCAGAGGTGCAAGCATCGATCTTTAGCAGCTGACCAACCTTCGTACCAATCCTTTGGAGGATGGAGGCATCATAGAGTTTCGTTGATGAATGGGGAAGCCTAATCCAGATTGCAGTCGAGTCTACTTTTGACTCGCTGGGGATGAAATTAGGCTCTCATTTTCTGGCGGAGATAAAGCTTCCAGTGACGAACCAAGGGCCACCGTGAAGAATTGAGGCTTGGCTCTCCTACTTGGCCAATTTGACGGTATAGAAACCCAGCCCTAGGTCAATTAGACATAGGGGTTCCGAAAGTTTCCATAGATCTTCCAAAGTTTTTTAAGTATTAGTGGTTGAGCTTCGACTTGACTGGTTTTATGATAATCGAATGGATCCAAGGGAAGTACAGCCTTTGCTTGTCTGTCTCCGATAGATGTATTTCATTTGCAGATGTGTTTAGGTCTTCGACTATGCTGGGTTGAAGGATGCTCGATTGGGCGATTTTCCCAACTTCGATATCTCTATAAGAGGGATTTGCTTCAGCCATAGCAATTTCCTTAGGGAGAGCCATTATAGGGGGATTTGGGAGTAAAGGTGGTGTCAAGGTGGTATCCATGGTGTGGTCGGTGCCAAGAACGGAGGGGAAGGTATTGAGGGAGCAGTCTTTCTCTCTCTACTGTTTCTTTGTTGTCGTAGTTGCCATCCTTCCTTGTTCTTTATTGTTTTATAACACTCGATATTTTTTACGTCAAAATATAAACTATTATTGAAAGAAAAATTAACTATAGAAAATAAAGCCTACTTATTAATAAAAAAAAAATATGAGGCATAAACAATTGAGGTGCCGAAAACTTAAAATATGAGGCCTAAGGAATTGGAAGCCTAACGCTTAAAATATGAAGCTTAAATTATTATCTCTTAAATAGTTATTTTTGAACTAATGTTATTATGTGGTTACTTGATCATAGTGTTTTCATGAAATGACCACTTTCAAACTTGGTCCATTATATCAATTTTTTTCTAAATATTTACTGTTATTTTTTTTTATTTAATTATATTTTTCTTTGGCTAAAAAGATGTCTTTTTCTAAAAACATAAATAAATAAATTTTATGAAAATTATATAGTTGTTGTATAGAATATGTATTTGTATAAGATATATAGAGATACTATATAGAATGTGTATATAAATTATATAGGCAGTGTATAGAATACATATGAATAATAATTACACCTAAAAGTTCTATAGAATGTGTATATAAATTGTATAATTATTATATAAAATATGAATTTATATACAATGTGTGTAGAAATTGTATCATTGTTGTATAGATATGTATATGGGGTCGTTTGGTACGTAGACTAAATTATATCAAGATTATAATCCTAGAATTATAATTTCTGAACTATTTTATACCATATGAGAGATGGTATAAAATAATACCATGATTGATGAGATAAGATGGGTTATACCAAGACTAAATTTGGTATTAGTTTTATACCATGTTTGATGGTACAAATTAGTTCAGGAAAAAAATTATACCATCAACCAAACATGGTATAAATTTTATCCATGAGATATCTTTTACTTATCCCACCTTATACCTCCTACCAAATGAACCTTATTGCAGTTAAAACTTGTATAGAATGTGTATAAAAACTGCATAATTATTGTTATGGTGTATAAAAATTATATCATTATTTGTATAAAATATGCATACGTGTAGAATGTGTAAAGAAATTGTGCAATTATTGTATAAAATATGTATCTGTATTTGATATCAAAGATTCATGTATTATCAAATATTGTTTTTGATTGATAAAGAAAATCAACAATTACGATGTTACATAATGGTATTTGATTGTTAAAAAGATGCACCGATTAAAAGAATAATTTTATTTTTTTAAAAAAAGGTGTTGCAAAAAAAAAAAAAAAAGCAGTGGAAAGAAGAAGAACATTTAAAAAAAAAAAAAAAAAAAGTGAAGCAATGAACTTTTTTTAAAAAAGTATAGCAACAACTTTAAAAAATATATATAGCTAAAAGACAGATAAAAAGGAACAAAAAGATGGCCTAAATGACTATATTTTAAAAAAGCAAAATCAATGACCACTCGATAATAATTCTTTTGATCGAGTGATCTTTTTTGTCCATTATTTCATCTCATGTAACAAAAAGATCTCTTAAGATTATAAGTTTCATAAAAAAGAAAAAATTCTTAAATTTTGTGTTAAGTTAAACTATCACAAAAATATATTAAAACAAAAGGAATGTACATAAAAGGAAAAAAAAAAGATGATATTTTGAATTTTGATTGATCAAGTTTTCTCTCTTTACTTTTTCCTCAATAGAAAACGGGTAAATTTTATAGTAATTTTTTTCATAGATTTCTCCGAGTCAATCTTCTTTTAGACCTTTCTCATCCGAATGTGCACTGTTTCATTGATAATCAACTTCTTGAATTATATATTTTATTAATTAAATTTTCTTAAGTTTCTTCATCTTAAATTTTTTTATCTTTTATTCTTACTTCACAGATAATATATATTTATTTTTAATCAATTAATATTAGTGTAATTTAAATATATCAAATAAAAAGTAATTGTGTTACTACGAAGATATAGTATATGATCTTGTTTAAATAAGCTCGAGGGGCATGGCCCGTGATTGAGCAAAAACTCAATATTGATATGTTTATACTGTAATCAGAAAATAGATAATCGTAAATTTAAAAAAATTAATAAAATATGAGTATTGTTATGATATATATCAATTATAATGAATGTCTATCAAGATCTATTTGATGTCTATCAGTATTTGATGTTTCTGTATTTTAGTATGAAACTAGGAGCAAATTTCCTCTATAAATAGAAAGGTTTCCTTCATTGTAAATCATCCCCTTCAAGAGAAATAACAATTACTCTCTCTATTCTCTCTACTCTTCTTCTTAAATTTTTCTTTGTTCTTTCTTGTTTTATAACACGTTATCAGCACGAAACTCTACCGTCTCAAATTTGAAGGCTAAGACTAAGGTATTATTTTTTATTTCTTCTTTTTTTCATATGGCTAACAATCGAGTTCGTTGCCCTTCAAAATTCGGGCAAAAACTATATTTCATGGATATTGAATGCTGAAATCTACCTAGATGTTATGGGGCTTGGAGACGCCGTAAAGAAAGAAAGAGATGCATTTTCAAAATTGGTGTATGCAGGTTATGGGTGTTGCATTATTATATATATTAAGTTAACTATAGTTTTCCATAATTTTGGATCAACTAGATACACTTCTCTAACCTGCTTTGCTTTTCTTTTCTTTAAAGACCGCCTGTTTTGCATCTTTCATGACAAGGAAATCTTTTCACATGAGTACTAATTTGATTAACACTATAAATTCCGGTGAAATTAGTGATGGTTTGACTGCATATCTGTGATTCTGTATTAACGATACTACTAACTTATATAATTATTATATTAAAGTTGTGCAAAGCTACAAGTACGCAATATTTTTTTTAACTATTGAAAAATAAAATGCTAAGCTAAGCTAATCACGTACTAAATGGATATATTTCTTTTTGCTTAGTAAAGTGTGATTAACAATTTCTTATAGTATAAGCTTTTACTTTGTACACAAATTTAATATATATTTTATTTGGTGTATGTCATTTTAGTTGAAGATATGGATAATTTTCAAAGTAAGTTGTCCAATTGTGAAGATATTTGTTTGATTAATTCTGGCACTACACATACGACATTTAAAGACGAGAAATATTTCTCTCATCTAAACATGGGCAAGATTAATGTTAGTACAATTTCTGGTAGTGCTAATTTGATTGAAGGCTTCGGAAAAGCCATTATAATCTTGCCCAAGGGAACTAAACTCATCATAAATAATGTCATGTT
The DNA here is from genome assembly GCA_030864215.1 of Capsicum pubescens. Lineage (NCBI taxonomy): Eukaryota > Viridiplantae > Streptophyta > Magnoliopsida > Solanales > Solanaceae > Capsicum > Capsicum pubescens. The sequence goes on from CM061540.1 coordinate 138,440,258, forward strand.
TTCTCCTAAGTCTCGGAGAAACTTGATGAGTTTTAAAGATATCCGTGAAAATGGTTATCATATCAAGACAATTGATAAAATGAATCTTGAATATCTTGGTATCACCAAAAATGTCTCTGGCCAGACATGTGTTATAGAAAAGTTTTCTGCTTTATCTTCTGGCCTGTATTGGACAAAGATTTGTGCAATTGAGGCACATTCTATAGTAAATCGGAAGTTTATTAATTCCAATACTTTTCTACTTTGGCATGATCATCTGGGACATCCTAGATCTATAATGATGAGACGAATCATAGAAAATTCAAATAAGCATCCATTAAAGAACTTGAAGGTTCTTTCGAATGATGATTTTTCATGCAATGCTTGTTATCAAGGCAAGCTGATTGTGAGGCCATCGCCAACAAAAGTTTGGATTGAATCCCCCGCGTTCTTAGAATGCATACATGGAGATATTTGTGGACCCATTCACCCACCTAGTGGGTCGTTTAGATACTTCATGGTCCTAATAGATGTTTTTTCTAGATAATCTCATGTGTGCCTTTTGTCATCTCGCAACTTAGCATTGGCAAAATTGTTGGCACAAATAATACGATTACGGGCACAGTTTCCCGATAATCAAATTAAGTCTATTCGCCTTGATAATGCTGTAGAATTTTCATTCCAAGCATTTAATGACTGTTGCTTATCGATTGGGATAAGAGTGGAACATCATGTACCCCATGTTCACACTCAAAATGGTCTTGTTGAGTCATTAATTAAATGTCTGCAGTTGATAACAATTTTGCATTCTGCAACACTTGTTCGTCTTAGAACGATAAATTATCATAAATTTTGTCCGTTGCAATTGATTTTGGGTCAAGAGCCTAATATATCTCATCTGAGAATTTTTGGGTGCGGTGTTTATGTGCCTATAGCACCACCAAACTGCACCAAGATGGGCCCCCAAAGAAGGTTAGGAATTTATGTTGGGTTTGAATCACCCTCCATTATTCGCTATCTTGAACCATTAACGGGAGATATGTTCACTACTCGATTTGCAGATTGTCGGTTTGATGAACTGGTTTTCCCAAAATTAGGGAGAGAAGATAGTGACATCAAAAGAGAAATTTTGTGGAAAAATTCATCATTATCTCATCTTGATCCACGTGTTTCTATTTGTGAGCAAGAAGTACAAAAGATTATTCATCTGCAGAAAATTACAAATCAAATGCCAGACGCATTTACAGATTTGAAAAGGATCACTAAATCACATATCCTGCAGAGAATGTTCCAATTCGAATTGATGTCCCTAAAGGACCATCCACTAGTGTCATAGCTAATGAATCTAAAGCACGCTTGAAGCGTGACAAACCAATAGGTTCTAAGGATCGAAATCCTAGAAAAAGAAAAACAAATGGTCAAGATGACATTACGAAAGATCCTCATATGGTAGTTCAAGATTTGAGCAATGTTAATATTTTTTAAGGAATTAATGAGCCCGAGACTCAAGAAAATGAGGAACTATCTATAAATTCAAGTGATGTTGAAACTAATTTGAATCGATCTGAAATAGTAGTGGATTATGTCTTTGCATTTAATGTTGCAACAAAAATCATGCAAGATAGTGAGGATCTTGAACCTCGATCTGTCACAGAATATCGACATAAAAATGACTGGCCAAAATGGCAAAAAGCAATTCAATCTGTATTAAATTCACTTGCCAAACGTGAAGTTTTTGGACCTATAACTCAAACACCTAGTGGTGTTAAGCCTGTTTCCTATAAATGGGTCTTTGTACAAAAACGAAATGAGAAAAATGAAATGCAAAGGTATAAAGCACGCCTTGTTGCACAAGGATTTTCACAACGGTCTGGTGTCGATTATGACGAGACATATTCACCAGTTATGGACGCAATAACATTATGTTATCTTATTAGTTTCACTGTCCATAAGAGACTTGAAATGCATTTGATGGATGTGGTAACAACCTATCTATATGGATCACTTGATAATGAGATATACATAAAAAAATTTGAAGGATTTAAAATGCCGAAAGCATTTAGTTCAAAGCCTCAAGAAATTTATTCCATTAGATTGCAAAGATCATTGTATGGTTTGAATCAATCTGGACGCATTTGGTATAACCATCTTAGTGGATATTTATCTAAGGAAGGTTATACGAATAATGAAATTTGTCCATGTTTTTTCATAAAGGAAACAACGTCGAAGTTTGTTATACTTGTTGTCTATATCGATGACATAAACCTTATTGGAATACCAATAGAGTTTCAAAAGGCAATTGATTACCTAAAGAAAGAATTTGAGATGAAAGATCTCAGAAAGACAAAGTTATGCCTCGGTTTGCAAATTGAGCATTTGACAAACGGTATCTTTGTCCATCAATCTGCCTACACAGAAAAGGTGTTGAAATGATTCTATATGAATGGAGCACATCCATTAAGTACTCTGATGGTTGTTCGATCACTTGATGTGAATAAAGATCCATTCCGACCTCAAGAAAAAAATAAGGAACTTTTGGTCCTGAAATACCATATCTTAGTGCAGTTGGTGCACTAATGTATCTTGTACTGCACTAATGTATCTTGTAAATACTATAAGGCTTGATATAGCCTTTTCAGTTAATTTGTTAGCAAGATATAGTTCTTCTCCTACTAGGAGACATTGGAATGGGATCAAACACATATTACGGTATCTAAAAGGGACTACCGATATGGGCTTATTTTATTCTAAAGATTATAGTTCCGATCTTGTTGGTTATGCTGATGTTGGGTACTTATCTGACCCGCATAAAGCTCGATCTCTAATAGGCTATGTGTTCATATGTGGGGGTACTGCCATATCTTGGAGATCTACAAAGCAGTCTATCGTAGCCACTTCATTGAATCACACTGAGATTATAGTTATTCATAAAGCAAGCCGAGAGTGTGTGTGGTTGAGGTCCATAATACATCTCATTCAAGAAAAATGTGGCTTGAAATGTGACAAAGTACCCACGATTTTATATGAAGATAATGCAGCATGCATAACACAACTTAAAGGAGGATTCATAAAAGGAGATAGAACGAAACACATTTCGCCAAAGCTCTTCTATACACATGAGCTCCAAAAGACTGGTGATATTGACGTACAACAGATTCGTTCAAGTGACAATATGACTGATTTATTCACCAAGTCTCTTCCAACTGCAACTTTCAAGAAGATGGTGCACAAGATCGGAATGCAAAAATTCAAGTATGTCCTTATTAGGGGAAGCTAATACGCGTTGTACTCTTTTCCTCTTATAAGGTTTTGTCCCACTGGGTTTTCCTTGTAAGGTTTTTAATGAGACAGCCTATATGCGTATTGTTAGACATTCAAGGGGGAGTGTTATGATATATATCTATTATAGTGAATATATATCAAGATCTATTAGGATCTATTTGATGTCTATCAGAATTTGATGTATCTGTCTTTTAGTGTGAAACTAGTAGCAAATTTTCACTATAAATAGAAGGGTTTCCTTCATTGTAAATCATCCCTCAAGAGAAATAACAATTACTCTCTCTATTCTCTCTACTCTTCTTTTTTGTTCTTTCTTGTTTTATAACAAGTATAATATAGCTTTACTTAATCATATGTGCAAAATGACATGAGTGTGTCATTGCAACAATCATCTAGAATTATGTTTACTACTTTCTTTTTCATCATACTCCTTGTTGCAAGTCTGACACAATAGTGACTCATTGTTCAACTTCATGGCTGTTCAAAATTCATTATTATTAGTCATTTATACAGATTGATATATTGAATATTATCCGTAGCCTAATAATATTTGAGTTATTTTCTTTTCTTTATTATTGGACTTCTTCGTGTCTGATCCTACGAGACATGTTCTATGTGAAAGTTAAATTAGATGTTTGATTATCTTACGCATGTAAATTATCTTTTAAAAAGGAGAAAAATCATCATTTCACTCTTGAGCTTGTCCACTCAATTTGCATTCAAATACTCCTTTCGTAGCCTAACCCAAGTCAAGACTGGGTGTTATTAAACACACGCCTTTTTATTTGTCCACGTTATAACCCGACTCATTCTCAATTATAACCCGACTCGCTCTTAATAAATACCCCCAAATCCTAAAACTAACTCATTTCACTTTTCTCTCCCTAAAATCTATCTAAACCGCGACTCACTCACTCGATTTCACTTCAAATTAGTTAATCTCTGTGATTGTTTATGATTTCTAGGTTGTTCCTAGATGAAATTTAACTACCTAGGTGCTTATTAGTTGTTTTAATTATTTTATTTTGATATTAGGGTTTTTGCTTTGAAAAAATTCTAAGCTTATATTTTGTTGATTTTTTTTTTGCAAATTAACCATGAATTTTTAGTATGTTACGTTGAGGTTTAATTTCACCCTGGAGAAAAATTACAATGAAAATTTCGTATTAAGTATCATGGAGGTGTTATACCCTATTTTAACACGGATCAAACTGAGGTACAACATATTGGAGAACTTATGATTAAATTAAAGAAGTCGTCACCTAATTAATTCTACGGTGAATTAGGACACCTATTTTAAACTATGTGATTAAAGCAATTAAAGACTTTATTTTAAGATTTACGCAACTTAAAATTCTAGGTAAAGAATTCTAATTATCCTAAAGGAAAGCGGTTAGGCACCCTAAAGGATCTCTTAACTATGATTAACTGGCCAAACTTAGATTAGATAAGAAAACCAAAAAAATTATATCAAGAAAAAGAAATGTATAAATGAGGCATTACAAAAATATAAATGAAACATGCTAATTATTTATAAGAAAAGAAATTTTATAACGTCCCCACCATGACTTTTACTTAGCAAAATTACCGACATAACTTTTATAAAGTCTCTTACAAATGATGCAATGATGCAATGGTTTCACAAAAGCTTTTAATTAATAATAAAAATAAATAAATAAATAAATAAATAAAAATTATCAAAAAGATGGTCCTTTTTGCTTTTTAATCAAATTTTATAAAATAAATCACTTACCCTACCCTACAAGAATAGATAAAATATATAGTTATTTAAATATATATTAGCTTGAAAATTTATTATTCATTACGAAAAATAAAAGAAAATATTTAGTCATTAGAAATCCTAAAAAAAGTCTTGCGAAGTGTCATCTTTTATAATAATAATAATACTAATAAAAAGGTAAATAAATAAAATAAAACAGAATAAAATATGATTTATCATATCCAAAATTAGCAAAGTCAATCTTCCGAATCCAGCTGTAACGAATAGCCTATCGCAAAATTAATTATTTTTCATTAATCCAATGTTACTAATTAGTTAAAATTAAATTTGATTCTAAAGATAAAGCCATTATTCGATATTAAAGTGTTAAAGAGTTCTAGCAACTCAACCAACTATTCTAAGAAGTATGTTTTACCTACCGAATTTTAACCCTTAACGATATGAATTTTATACTGGAACCTAGTGATTATGCTAAGCATAGAATCTTAAAAAAAAAGGATTTTCTATAATATTTAAAGGTTAATTCAGACAAGAACATACAAAACACCAATTTCAGATGACAATGTGCGGAATATTAAGTAAAAATAATAATAAGTGTCTACAAAAGAAGAATAGAGCTTAAAAAAAGAGAATGAGGAACTAGACTGCTAGACGGAGATACGTAATGCATTTGTTATCGCTTCTATGATTTGGACAGAGATGGAGTCAATCCATGGGACTCCAAATGCGCTCCCGAGTTCACATGAGACAAGAAAAGATAAGAATTAGACATATACTCGATCTTATGAGAGATGCAAAGTGAATTAGGCGAAAACACACATTAATGTTTGCAGTCAAGTAAAAAATCAAATAAGGGGAATAGTAACTACACTGATTCGAAAAATATTAAGCATAGGTCAAGTATTACTCAAAAAATGCTTCGGGCAAGTTGGTTATAATCTAAGGTAACAGTCATGCGGAGTTTTCATTTGGTGTTGATGCTAGAGAAAAGCTATAACATTCTATACGTTAGTAAAAAAAAGACCATAGAATTAGAGTTCTAGCTACCAAATTGACAAGTAGAGTATCATGTGAGCGAGAGCTAAACCAAGCAAACCAAAACACTATTTCTGTGTGTGGAAAAACTGCCAGCAAAGTTGATCAAAGGGGAGAAGAAGGATTTTGCACGTATAACTCAAAATTATTTTCACTAGAACTCCATCTTGAAGATTACGAACACTAATTGAAGTGGATTAAGAAAAATTAACATTTCAGCCTAAGGCAGAAGGGACTTTACTCTAAAATTGATCAAATGAGGCACCAATAAGGGAAACACGAGTTCAGGTAAACTACCAAGATACAAATTATAGCAGGAAATTTACAAATCCAAGTTAGCAAGGGGGGCAAATTTCTAACTCTAGTGCTCGATCCTTACCCTCAATAACAACTTGAAGACCATTCAAATCATACCAGCCTCATGTCACATGAAATAAGACAAGAACATAGGAGGAAGAGTTTCACATGAAACAAAATAATATAAAGATTAAGAACCGATTAGATGATACGATAGCAAAAGATATAAAACAGTTGGCACACTCAAAATAAGAATAAAAAAATCTGGTTGAATGTTTCTCTCATGTGTAAGAATTTTCACCATCTTAATGTATGTATATTGAATATATGGGTGATAATTAAACCGAAAGGTGGAGGTTTTCTCAGAGAACTGTGACCTTTTTACGCAAGAAGAACCAATTTCAACCGAGAGTTACGGACAAATGACGGAATATTTTTAACAAACTTGACTTCTTAGGCTAAAGAAAAAAAAGAGAGTTATCCAGTGACATTTTGGAGCAATCAAAGTTTAAAGTGGCAAAAGGAGTAAAAAAATTTAGCGATTTAGTAATGAAAAGGATCATGCAACCCTTCGTTTTATAGACTGATGTTTATGCTCGTGTACTACTCAAATAGAAGTTCTCCTATATGCTGGTCGTTACTATAAATAAATGTATATATACTATACATGAGAAAACCAGAGAAACATGTCGCTAAAGTATTATTATTGAAATATAGAGTTGCATCTGTCTTGTTAATGAAGAGAGAACAAATAAAAGAGCCATGCCTTACTAACAGGGAATGATTATCTATCTGATGTAGTCATTCGAAAGCAGATATGCTAATAAGACCAAACATATCAAGATAGATTACTACTCGATTCTAGTTTATGGTTCAAACACAAGGCAAGCCCTTTCTGCCATTTTTAAAGGGTGCAGTGACATATATAAGTTCACTAACTCAAAGAGGAGAAAAATTTTAGAGAAAAAAGATATGAAGTATGAATAACAAATATTTGCAACCACAGCTATGCAAACATAAACATATAATGTCAATGCCCATCACGTGTAGATTAAAAATACCCAGGCCTGGGATCTATGAAGTAACTCATGCAACTGTCGGAAAAATATATTTTTTCAGAAAGGACGGTTGTCAAGATCAGAGAATATCATTAGAGACAAGCTACAAGTTGATTCTTATATAAATGCACCTTTTTGATAGTTAAAACAGGCCTTGAAGCAGAAAATAATTTCTACGACAAAAGAGAATAGTTACACATGAGCTAGTATTAAAATTTTAACCAACTTAAGTAGGTAATTAGCATGTACCCAACTCTTGCTCAACCACATAGATAATCTTCAAGAATTAAATAGCTATGGTCTGATCGCCTCTACTTAGACCCCCAAATTGATGTCATTCTTTACACTAGTTATTTAGGCTAGACATATATAGGTATCTACCGCACATGACCATATAAGAAGCCACTAAAATTAATTTAACCCTAGCTTAACAGTGAGCTTCCACGCTTATTTAAATAACTAGGAGTCAAGTTACTGGTTTTATGTCTATGTTATGAAACGAAAAAAACAACACAATGGTCTATAAGCAACTAATGAATCGTATCTCAAAATCTAAAACATGTAAAGCTTCTTTACACTCTAAGTTAGCAGGTAAAAAAAGTGAATAGCTATCCTAAAACAATACCAACACGATGTCGCATTCAGCTTTCAAACAAAAGTTTCAAGGATTCCATGTTGTACAACCAAGAATATGTAACGTTTAAAGCTGTTCAAAAACATTTTTTGGACAAAATCAAGTCTACTAGGACCTGGTGAACACACGAGACAAACAGGAACACATCTAAGTCACTATGGCACCATTAAAGCAACCAAACCAACATCAAATAAACCCAGAACAGCCCACTGGATTCGTTATAGGAGGCATAAGATTCACAGAGTCTATCTTAAGCTAATTAAATGGTTTGAATAATCTACCGACGTACTGTCAAACGTGTATAAAGCCCAACAACGCGAGAACTACCACTATGAATTTACTTTCACAACCAGTAAAACAAAATTGACAGCTGCTCTATTTGAATCCTCAAGATTTATCATATTCATTTGAATCAAATTCCCAACTAGAAATATTTTGTCAACGCCTCAGATAATGTAGACGAAATCAAATGACCAGACATCATTTTATTTCATATTCACGTCCAGAATCGACTAACGATTTCAAAAAATTGATGAATCACAAAAAACAAAATATATAATATAATTTGACGAGATAGAATTTACCTTGCGTGGGGCAACAAACTAAGGCTTTTCATCGAAAATTCGAACTCAAACTCAAACCGGACAGTGAACCTGAACCACGAGTTGATGAATGATTTTTCGCAAACTTCCAGTAACAAGATTTAGGCGGAAGGGTGATTGGAAAACTATAGAATACAACAAGAAAACTTAAGAGGTGAACTAGTATGAGCCTTAAAATTCCTCAATTTTTACCACCTTGAAAACCCATGCCTAAAGGGGTGAACAAGGCCCCCTTTTATAGGCAAATTTGGGTTGCAACAGCTCCTTGAGGAGCTTTGAAAATTTCAAACTTTTTCTTCCGGAATAGGCAAGAAATTCTAAAGAAAAAGAGATAAAAGAAGGACAACGTGTCACCTCTTCTCAGCCGATTTGAGAGACGAGTGGCGGTTTGGGGATGGAGAGGCTTTAGACCCATCGGTTTAAGCTTGATAGTTGTCGAATCAAAGGCAAAACACCTTGAAACTAATGGGTCCTCGAATTTTCCCATCTTTTGATGAAATTATAGAGCAATTTTCTTCAACATAGGGTGATAGAAGAGCAGCTGATGTTGATTGAGGTAGGTACAGAGAGAGCAGATGAAAAAAGAGATCAAATTAATGGATTTTGTTATTTGTTCGATGGTTTGAGGGTTGAACGGATTGCAGACATGGAAGAGCATGACTTGGTTAGTCTGGTTGAGATCTCTCGTTGATTTTCAACATTGTAGAGAAAGAAAAGAGAGGTCCTGGGCTAGTTAGGCTAATAGGATATTTGGGTCGGGTTTGGGGTATTCTGGGTTGGGCTGGTTTTAATCCTTAGGGAATAAGGGAGTTTTGGGCTCCATATTCAGAAGAGAAACAATAAACTTGGCCCAAAATGTGTAAAGGAAGAAAATTTGATTTTTCCAATCATTTTTCCTCAACTAATTAACGATGCTTATTTTGTTTAACTAATTTTCACAAAAATATACACATATGTATTTATATATGCACACACACACACATATATATATATATAATTTCCCAAACATGTAAATATGTTATAATTAAAATACACTTAGCTATTGTTGGAAAGTAAATTACTTGGCCCAAAATATGTAAAGGTAAAAAGGGAGTTTTGGGCAAATTATATATATATATATATATATATATATATATATATATATATAGATAGATAGATAGATAGATAGATATTTGTGTGTGTGTGTATAGATAGATACACATGTGCACATTTTTGTGAAAATTAGTTAAACAAAATAAGCATCGTTAATTAGTTGAGGAAAAATGATTGGAAAAATCAAATTTTCTACCTTTACACATTTTGGGACAAGTTTATTGTTTCTCTTCTGAATATGGAGCCCAAAACTCCCTTTTTACCTAAACATTAAAACCATCCCAACCTAGAATACCCCCAAACCCGGCCCAAATATCCTATTAGCCTAACTAGTCTAGGACCTCTCTTCTCTTTCTCTCCAACATTGAAAATTAACCAGAGATCTTAACCAGACTAAACAAGTCACGCTCTTCCATGTCTGCAATCCATTCAACCCTCAAACCATCGAACAAATAAAAAAATTCATTGATTTGATCTCTCTTTTCATCTGCTCTCTCTGTGCCTGCCTCAATCAACATCAACTGCTCTCCTATCACCCTATGTTGAAGAAAATTGCTCTATAATTTCAACAAAAGATGGAAAAATTCGAGGACCCATTAGTTTTAAGGTATTTTGCCTTTGATTCGACAACTATTAAGCTTAAACTGATGGGTCCAAAGCCTCTACATCTCCAAACCGTCACTCGTCTTTCAAATCGGCTGAGAAGAGGTCACTTTGTCCTTCTTTTATCTTTTTTTCTTTTGAATTTCTTGCCTATTCAGGAAGAAAAAGTTTGTAATTTTCAAAGCTCCTCAAGGAGTCGTTGCAGCCCAAATTTGCCTATAAAAGAGGGCCTTGTTCACCCCTTTAGGCATAAGTTTTCAGGGTGGTAAAAATTAAGGAATTTCGAGTCTAATACTATTTCACCTCTTAAGTTTTCTTGTTGTATTCTATAGTTTTCCAATCACCCTTCCGCCTAAATCTTGTTACTGGAAGTTTGCGAAAAATCATTCATCAACTTGTGGTCCAGGTTCACTGTCCGGTTCGAGTTCGAGTTTGAATTTTCGATGAAAAGCCTTAGTTCGCTGCCCCATACAAGGTAAATTCTATCTCGTCAAATTACATTATATATTTTATTTTTTGAGATTCATCGATGGTTTGAATTCGTTAGTCGATTCTGGATGTGAATATGAAATAAAATGATGTCTGGTCATTCGATTTCGTCTACATTATCTGAGGCGTTGACAAAATATTTCTATTTGGGAATTTGATTCAAATGAATATGATAAATGTTGAGTAATTTGATTAAAATACACTCAGCTATAGTTCGAAAGTAAATAAATAAAAATAAAATTGAGTAATTTGTTATATATATATATATATATATATATATAATATAGCAAGGATTATGTTGACACGCCAACATATCTTTAATTATTCATCTTAAAAAATTTAGAATATTTTTTTCGAGCAAGCTTATAAGATGACATTAGTATTTTAACAACAAAGACAAGAAAATCACTTTTAAATTGTTAATGTTAAAAATATGAAAAATATATAGGAAAAATATTCAACAATCCTAAGCATCGAGAAATTAATTTTACTAAAAGGGAGAGTCAAAGTTGGGTGTCAACAGGAGGTATTATTACTGACTATTTTGACGTTGATGTAGATAAATTTGTTTACTTTGAATTTGTTGGTTACATGAAGAAAATTGGGTATAATTATTTCTCATGTATTGTTTATATCAGACTGATCTTGGATGAATTTATACGCCTAAGCACCATAGCTTACTCATACTTTAGCTAAATTTTGAGAACAAAGTGCTTAGTTTCTTATGTTTTTATTCTACTTTTTATGTAATTGAGCTAACCTATGTGATTAGCATGATTTCAGGTGTAAATGAAGTAGACAGAGGCATAAAGGGACCATGAATTATGGATGGCATTGGACACAAGCAAAAGTAGCATGTTGGATGTAATGTGGCGCCTAAAACTAGGTCCCAAGACTATTTAGCCATTAAATTAAGTCTAGGGACTTGGAGGGCAATTAGGGAGAAAAGTTACTTAAAATTCCCTAAGCTGAAACTTCACGTATTATTCTATATCTTTGAATTGAGAGTGGTGGCTGAGCTCAGAAGAGATAAACAACTTCATCTTGTTCACGTACTATTCCATCAAGACAATTTCTTTTGATATTTTGGTATGATGAACATTATTATTTTGATTCTCTCTTTATTCATGAGTAGCTAAGTTTATTAGTTAGGGTTATGGAAGCCTTATAACATACAATTTATTACTTTTGGTTTTTGAATTCATCATGTATTAATTTGCTTATATCATACTCTCTTTGTTTATCTTGGATTCTCATGGTTGCAAACATAGAGGATGCGCCTTAAAACACAATTTGTTTAATAGAAAGGTTGATGTTAAGAAAAGAGAGTAGTGACAAGAAAATAGGATTTTCAACCCCTATTTCATACGTCAATGCCTTAATAGGATTAACAACTTGGAGATTTCATATTGCTATTGTAAATATTTTTTATTCAAGAGAACTAAAGTGAATTAGTCCTTGATGGTTGAGAAACACTAGGATTAAGTTATAGAATACGTTTCTCTATAAGCATGATGCATGTATGGATTCGTAAAACTTAATAGTGGAAAGTATTGAAAACTACAAGGTGGACATAACCCTAGCTTGCTATTTCTTTGAATTTGAATACTACTACACATATCTCATCTTGTTAAACTGAAACCATTAATTTGTAAACTGAATCAAATCCCCCTTATTATTTTACGGAAATAAATGATTTAAAGTCAACTAATCTACATACAACTTAATTAGCACTATATTCCCTGTGGGATTCAACCCCAACCTAGTTTGATTATATATTTGACAACGACCGCTTACACTCTTATAAGAGAGTTGTAATTTGGGTGTATCAAATTTTGGCACCGTTGTCGGGAAATTCGATTGTCAATTAAGTGTATCTGTGTTAATTGACTCTTGGTCAAGTTTTCGAAGTTTACTTTTATTTGTTGTTTTTGGTAATTACAGGCTCTTTGTTGTATATGCCACGAACCAGAAGGACTGGAGAACTTTTATTACCTGTCAACCCAGAACCTCAACTAATAGGGAGAATGGCTGATCAACAAGAAACTGAAAGATTAGTTGCCTTGGCTAATGCTCAAATCAACCAACAGAATGTTGATTACCCAGGCGTGTGCCCAATGCTGTTGATGATGATTTGGGTGATGATGAGTTAGTTGATCCTGTGAATAGGCGGTGTGTTGAGAATGTTGCACCAATAAATCGGAAACAACAAGTAAGAGGTAGAATGCACCAACAGCCTACAGTGTATATTGTCCTGGATGATGAGGATGATGCTAATTTGGATGGAGTCGGAGCTACAACGGCAATTATTTCATCACCACTAGCTCCTGGGGTAAAATTCAATATCACCAGTACTATGATCCAGCTACTGAACTTGAAAGGACTCTTTGGTGGATTACCTGGTGATGATCTGCATCTGTATTTGGTGTATTTTATCAATATTTGTAAGTCGTTTGATAACCCTGGAGTGGGATAAAATGCTATTCGTTTGAGATTGTTTCCACTGTCTCTGTCTGGGGAGGCAACTATATGGTTGAATAAGCTGACTCCCAATTCTGTAACAAACTGGAGGCAATTGAAAGAAGTTTTTCTAGAAAGGTTCTTTCCTCTCTCCAGAATATTACAGTTGAGGAACGAGATTAACAACTTTATGCAATTGTCTAATGAAGCTTTGCATGAAACTTGGGTGATATTTAAAAAGAAGTTGACTCAATGTCCAAAACACAAGATGACTGATAAACACTTGATGGAAATATTCTACAGAGCTTTGAATTCACTTACAAAGACAATTGTAGATAATGCTGCAGGAAGAGCTTTTATGGAGCTCACTTTTACTGAAGATACAGAGATATTAGAAAGAATGACTAGGACAAGTAGGGCTTGGCATACCAGGGATTCTATGGTAGCAAACAATACTAGGTCTAGTGGAATGTCAGTAGAACAACGTAGGAGAGAAGAGGAGTGTGACCAAAATATAGCTTATTTTAAGACGCAGATGGATTTTCTTATAAAGCACTTGCTTTTAGCTAATATAGAAAAAGTTAAAGCTTTGGGGTCCCACAGTAAGAAAGCTGAATCAAATACTGAGAAAGAGGCTAACTACTTGTATAACCAGGGGGTTTCCAGGTCGGTGGACAAGGAAACCAAGGTTGGAACTATCCAGGAGATTGGAAGAATAAAAATAATGGAAGTGGATTATATGTACCACCTAGAATCCGTGATAATGCTGTGAACAATACTAGGAAAATTTCTATGAAAGATATGATGGCAAAAGTGTTGAAATAAGTGGAGTCAACAGATGCCAGCATAAGGGAGATGAAGAGTGACTTGTCATCCATAAGACAATTAATTGACTCACACTCTATATCTATTAAGCAACTGGAGAAACAAATGAATCAATTATCGGCAGTGTTTAATCACAGAAAGAGTGGAACATTATCGAGTAATACTGTGCATAATTCGAGGACTGATAACTCATGCATGGCTATCACCACCAGAAGTGGTAAGATGTTACCTGGCCTTTGTTTGGGCAAACCTATTTCAGATGATGTGGTGGAATTAGAAGTGAAAGCAGACGAAGAACATTCAGTGGAATCGAAAAAGCTTGAAAAAGAGGAGGATCCATCTAAACAGAAGTAGGTTAAAGATTTGGAGAAAGACAAGGGAAAGAAAGGAGAGACAGTTGTTACAAAAGTACCAAAATTACCTCCTTCATTCCCACAAAGATTGCAGAAGAAGGAAAATGAGACCAAATTTATCAAGTTCATGGCCATGCTGAAGCAGTTGACAATAAACGTGTTGGTTGAGACGTTAGAACAAATGACAGGCTATGCTAAGTTTATGAAGGACCTTGTGACAAAGAAGCGGACTGATCTATGAACCCATGGATAGTCTCCACCATTATAGTGATATTTCTACAAGATCGTTAGTGTAAAAGAAAACCGATCCGGGAGCATTCACTGTCCCATGCACTATTGGATTGCTTGATTTCGCAAAGTCCCTTTGTGATCTTGGGGAAAGTATAAATCTTATGCCATTGGCGGTGTTCAAGAAGCTGGGTTTGAGAGATATTACACCCATCAATATGCAGCTTCTAATGGCGGATAAATCGGGGAAAAAACCAATTGGGATTCTACATGATGTACTTGTAAAGGTGGCTAATTTTATATTTCCTGCAGACTTTGTAATTCTTGATTACGAGGTGGACTTCGAGGTACCCATAATTTTGGGCAGGCCGTTCTTAGCAACTGAGAGAGTGATAGATGACATAGAGCTAAATAAACTGAAATTTAGGTTCAATAAGAAAGAAGTTATCTTTGACGTGTGTCAATCCACAAAACAACAAAAGAAGATGAGTATTTTCTCAATTGTTGATGTATTTTATGAAGATGAGGTACCAATGGTATCATCGATGTATCTTGACGAAGTCTGAGTAGTCAAGATAATCGAGTCGTGCCGCGACGTTAAATCAGGCGCTACATGGGAGGCAACCCATGATTTTACTTTGATTTTACATGTTAAATAAAAATACAAAAATAAGAGTTGATCCACGACCGAAACTACGATGCTTGGTGGAAGGCAACCCACCCTTCTAATTATTTTTGGTTATTTTTTATTAAGTGTAGGTGTATGAAGTACTAAAAAGGTGATAGGTAATGAATTCAGGTTGAAAGTAAGCTCTATCAAAGGTGGTAAGTTTAGGAATAATGGGAACGTTATAGGTAAGTTGAAGTTGTCAAATATTAAGTCCCGAGTCATGATTCGTGTTAGAGTTGTGACCCGAATTATGTTGATTCGGCCCTGAAAGTTTTGCGGTGCGACCCAGTTTGTGATTTTTAATAATTCTGTGGTGGTAGCATAGGGATCAGGCCGATAGGCCCAATCCTGTAGCCCACCACTGATCTCGATGGGGGTCCAGTGGTGAAGCCCCCATGGTATGGACCTTTCCACTGCCTCAATTAGGCGATAGAGTAGGCCGCGCCTTAGAAAATTCAGGCGACAAGCTTTGCAGTACACACCTCAGCTTAGACGATCCAAGATGCGGCGCCCAAGCAAAAGCCAATGTTCATTGCCTTAATTAGGCCATACCTTGTGCGGTGCCCAAGCCAAGTTGTGCCATACTTTGTGCAGTGCCCAAGCTAACTTAGGCCATACCTTGTGTGGCTCCCAAGCCAAGTTATGCCATACCTTGTGTGGCGCCCAAGCAAAAGTAAACGTTCACTGCCTTAATTAGGAAAAGCACAATGAGACACAAACTTACACTTAGGTTATCTATTAGGCGACGCAAACTACTCTAACTTCAACTAAATCCCTAAATTCTCTCTTATTTCACCACAAAATTGTGCCTTCAACATACTCCTTATCCCACAAGCTTTTTTAAAACTTTCAAAACCCAAGAATATCCACTCTCTTTCGTCAATCTTTCATCTTCAAGGTAAGTTTTCTTTTCTTAATCCTTAGTTATTGTGACTTTATGTTATAGTTGTTAATTGGGTTCTTGAGATTATGGATTGAATTCTTGCCATGGCTATGTTAAAGCAAGGTTTTGAAACTCTTGGGAAGATAAAAACCATTGATATAATGAACACTATTATTGTATTACTTTGAGCTTTTGCATGTGATTGAATCATTCATAACTAACATAGTAGTTGTGTAGCCATTATTTCACATCTTACTTTAGTGAACATGGTGTTGGTAAAATTATGGGAAAGTGATAGTGTTTTATGTATTTTGATATGTTGAAGTTGTAAGGCATAACTTTGTTCAACAATTATTTTATTAAAATAAATTAGTGGTGTGAATATGCTAATTTTGTTCAACAATTATGTGTTATGATATATGCTAATTTGAATTGTAATTTGTTGTAGAATTTGAGGGGGTTGTGGAGTAAAATTGTAAATTGAAGTATATGTCGGCGAAGTCTGAGTACTCGACAATAACACTTAATTGGTTTATACTAACAAATTAAGTGTGGGGTGGTGACTTTACCACCCTCATCTTAATTGTAGTTAGTTTTATTGTGTGTAGCTAACGTGGATGATATGATGAATACAGGAAAAATGGCTTCAATGATGATCTCAATGCAGGTGGCGTGACTCCTAATGTGGATGAGGATTACTACTAGACAGGTTCTTTATTTTGTTATTTGCACTGGAGATAGTGCTTGGCTTAAGTGTGGGGTTGCTAGTTATTGTGTTGCTTGCTTTGTAGAAAAATAGTACCTTCTCCTTAGTATACTTATTTGATAGGATTAATTATTATTTTTATTATGTTTCTTGTTAGATGTTTATTTGATTTAGTCATAGTTAGGTACTTTTCTCGATGATGGATGGATGACGATCGTCTTAAGAGAAAAATTAGTCATTTTGTAGGCGTGAACAAATGAAACCCCTTTGAACTTGCATGTAAATGTTCTTGTGGATCACATGGCCTTATAGCATAAGTACGTGATGGATCATTACGTTTGAAATACCTAGGATCTAGTTGTGACTCTTGTTATGAGTGTTGGCTTGTTTGAATTCATTTGATTATTGGGTTGAGAATCTATAATGATCCTAACTGAGCTAACCATGTGCCATGAGTGTGTAAGACTGTTGTATATTCCTTGTTGCAATTGATGCTATAACTTGGCTGGTGTGTGTGCAAAGCAAAATAAAAATTGTGAGTTTAGGAGATGATTTTGGCATTTGATACGAGTACGACCACGAGGATGGATGAGAACGAGTGCGTATTGAATCTGTCCAAGGAAGTGCACAAGTAAAGTGTGAAAGAGGGCCTAAATACACTAAAAATAACCCCTAAGTTACACTTGATGGGCACCTCACCCTTGAAGGGTATTGTGCTCATTTTGTATTCTATTTTGTAATACACTATATATAGAACCTCTTAGGGTTTTTAGTCTTAGATGTTTATTGATATTGAAAGTTGTAAGAAGAACATTTCTCTCTTGCGATAAAGGCCTATGGCCGAAACATTGTAACTAGGATTTCCAACTTGAGCGTGGAATCATTTGTGTTGGATTCATGCTTGGAACGTTGGGTGCTAGAGGAGGTTGAGGTTTTTTTTATGCTCATCGAAGAGATAGGTATTTTTAGTTTGTAGTGTTAAGGGTCCAAGAGTGGAATAGGCTCTTGGGTTCTTAAGATTATACCTTCACTTTGTCTATCTATCTATCTTTACGTACATTTCTTGGACTCTTTGTTGTTGTTCTAGTCAAAACCGTGTTTTGTTATTTCCATTGTGTTATTGTTCATCTTGTTCTTCATCATGTTATCTTGATACTCTCTTTGTTAGTTTGTGGTGGCTGTTTTGGTGTCAAATACATCATTGTTATCGTGTATTATTGTTGTTGTAGTAAATCCGAGAGTGGTCTCCAAAAAGGTCCTCGAATCCTTAAGATTAGTGGACTGATTTGAAGTGTGTTTTCGTGCTTTCGTTGTCTTTCTCGTATCATTTCGTATTAGAGCATGGCTTGATCTTGTTCCTACAAGATCAATCTTGGGCTTGCTTGTTAGAAAATTCAAAAAAAAAATTATTGTTGAAAAATTGAAAATTCCAGAAAAAAAAAGAGCAATCTGTCCATTTAGTGTTCTTGGCCGAAAATTGTGTTTTTGTTGTGTATTGGCCAATATTTTTACTTGTCTTTGTTGTCTCTAAGTGTTAGTTTTGTTCCTCACTAACATGTTGAGTCCATATCTTAGATTTGAGCTTGAAATGTTGATGTTGTTAATGTGAACAAAGTGTGGCCGATTGTTGTTGGTATTGTTGTTGCGGGTTCAAGACTTGAACGTGTGATATATTGTTGGTTCAAGTTTTGAACATGTATTGTGGATATTGTGTTGTGGAATTTAAGCTTGAGAAGTTGTTGTTGTTGTTTGGGAGGTCCAACTTGAACCTTAGAACTTCAAGACTCAAAGTTTGTGTTCTTGGTGTTCTTCACCATCTCCATAAATTGTTGACAAAGAAAGTGGTTGTTGATCTTAGAAGTTGAAGAAAAAGAGTGTGTATTGTGTTAGTCTTGCAAGACATAGATCCAAGTTTCAAGGTGTAGTACTTGTGACTCAAAGACTCTTCTTACACACTAAAGACTTTACATCACTTCTCAACCATTTTTCCATGAAACAAGGGTCCATGTTTTAAGGAAAAGTACTACAAAAGTCAAGTCTTGAAATGAGAAACTTGAAAAAAAGGCTTCAAGACTTATTTTTCCCTACTTAAAACAAATTTCACCAATCCAAATTAAAATTGGTCAAGACTTAGACTTTGGAAAATAAAAATTGTAGAAACTGCAACCAATACATGGCTGCCACATCATCAAGTTACTATTCACACATCAAACTTTGGCTCAGATTTTAGATTTTCTTAGTTTCTTTTTATTGTTCCGTAGTTTCATTTGTTGGTTCCAATACCAATGGCAAATTAGTACTCATCTACTAGATTGTTAGGTAGTCTTTGTGTTCGTTCATTAGTGTTTAGCGTTTGTTGTGTGCTTTTTTTCTCTTTTGTGAATTCATTGTGTCTTGTTGATTCAAGTCCGTAAACAATTTTTCTTTTGAGTCAACTCAAAATAAAATCTATTTCGGGCAAAGATGGACTCATCCCTCAATCACTCACGAAGTACAAGCCAATTTTCAACACTTGTGAAACCAAGTGTGAGGTAAAACTGAGAGTGAGAGTATGGTGAGGCATTTTAAACTAACAAGTTTGTTTTGTTGTTTGTTGTTGTCTTTTGCTTTAGGTACCATGGCGTCCACTAATCTCAATGCCACATTGATCGCATCAATGATGATATTGAAGAAATGAAATGGCACGTGAAAAGGCTACACCAATTGTTACCTAAACTTATCCCATAAAATCCAACTTTCCTTATCCAAACACCTTGTGCCGAGAGCTTCCCGAAGGAAGAGGTGGTCTTCCCCGACCCACACCAAGGTAAAGAGGAGATTGAAATATCTTTGGTACTTGATAGTGAACTTATAGAGAGTGAAACACTTGCTAGTTCCAAATCTATCCGTGAGATAGATCATGCTCCTTTAGGTTTAATGTTTTGTTTGAAGATGATATAAACACTTCTAATGAACCTAGTGGTGAAAATGATGGTTTAGCTTGCCTTGAAGGCTATAGCCGATATGCTAACCCACTATGGTGTGACAATATTCCTCCTAAAGATGGAAATCTCTTCTTGGAAGATGATAGTACTCTTATGGGCAAGGAATATGTAGTGTCGGAAATGAGTACTCTTGGTGTTCATGATGATCAATTTACTCTTAAATGTAGTTCACTACTTGAGCATGTGAATGAAGTTCTTAAAAATTCACAAGTTAGTGATGGTGTCTATAGAATTGATCTTGATAATGTGTATGACTCTTTGAACATCTTGTGTGGTAAAAGCATTGCGATTAGTTTTGTTCATAGAGATCATGTGTATGAAAATATTTTTGTGTGTGAATATGGGAGTGACATTCTAGGGAAAGGAAGGGCTAGCCTTGGCTTAGGCCCTTGGCTAATTCTTCCATTTGATCCCAGTACCATCTTAGGGTGGAAAAGGATGACTCTCGGCCTATTTTTCTTTTGTCTTGATGCTTTTCTGAGCCACTTCCTTTGTAGCAATTGTACTAATCTTTTCATGATTAAAACAAAGGACCCGTGGCTATACTTCAAATTTATCCCTCCTCGGCATGGCATGTTGATGTGTTATTTTTGCTAACCCTAACCCCTCATATCATGAGGATGTGTACTTGTTTGTCTTCTCTTGAGTTGCAAGGTACGGATTCGAGGTCGAATCCTTTTCAAGAAGGGGAGGATGATACGAGTAAAACCACGAAGATGGATGAGAACGAGTGCGTATTGAATCTATCCAAGGAAGTGCACAAGTAAAGTGTGAAAAAGGGTCTAAATGCAATAAAAACAGCCCCTAAGTTACACTTGATGGGCACCTCACCCTTGAGGGGTATTGTGATCATTTTGTATTCTATTTTGTAATACACTATATATAGAACCTCTTAGGATTTTTAGTCTTAGATGTTTATTGATATTGAAAGTTGTAAAAAGAATATTTCTCACTTATGAGAAAGGCCTATGGCCGAAACATTGTAACTAGGATTTCCAACTTGAGTGTGGAATCATTTATGTTGGATTCATGCTTGGAACGTTGGGTGCTAGAGGAGGTTGAGGTCTCTTTTGTGCTCACCGAAGAGATAGGTATTTTTAGTGTGTAGTTTTAAGGGTCCAAGAGTGGAATAGGCTCTTGGGTTCTTAAGATTATACCTTCACTTTGTCTATCTATCTATCTTTACATACATTTCTTGGACTCTTTGTTTTTGTTCTAGTTAAAACCGTGTGTTGTTGTTTCCATTGTGTTATTGTTCATCTTGTTCTTCATCTTGTTATCTTGTTACTTTCTTTGTTAGTTTGTGGTGGCTGTTTTGGTATCAAATACACCATTGTTATCTCGTATTATTCTTGTTGTAGTGAATCCGAGAGTGGTTTCCAAAAAGGTCCTCGAATTCTTAAGATTAGTGGACTGATTTGGAGTGTGTTTTCGTGCTTCCGTTGTCTTTCTCGTATTAGCATTTCTTTGATAGTCATTGTTCATACCTTCTTTTGACCTACCTTTGTGCATTATCTTAGCTAGCCCTGTTGAGCCTTTAGTGTTCTTTGGTAACCTCATTAGTAGCCTAATCCCTTCTTTGGTTGACTTTAACTTAATCCAAATCTCCTAAGCGCTTTAGAAAATATTCTTTTATTAAAGTAAGGAGTTTGATAATAAGAGGGAAAAAGGTGAAAATGAAAATCGAGGGTATAGTTATTGGTGTGTAAAATAAATTTTGATGTGAGGATGAGAGTAATAAAAAAAGAAAGAAATGGTTGTTCTAAATGGAATAATGTAAGCATAGAAAATACTCCCACCATATGTTATGTGAATGAACTTAACGAGTTGGGGTGAAAAGAAAATTTGCGGAGGTAGTAGAGGTGGAAATTAGTTGTTAGAGATTGGACTTATTTGCATAATGTAGTGTATTAAAAGTGCTTAGGGAAGATAGTCACTATTACTAGCCAGAATAGTTCCTACCTATCCTTTAGCCTATATTACAACCCGTAAAAGGCCTATTTGATCTTAATCTTAGCAGTCTGATATTAGTGGAGCATTACACTAAGGGCAAGCATATGGTCATCAGTTGTAATTTGAGAGTTCTTTGTGAGAGTGAGCGTAATTGGATCCTTATACCCATCTTGTAAAAAATTACATTATTGTGAGTTTTTATGGGTAACTTTTTTGTTGTGAGGGTACATAGTTGATGAAAGTTGGGTAATTTGTATGATTTGTTTGCTTAAATAGTATGCATGAGTTTGCCAACTTAATGAGTCTATTCTTGAGGATAGGTTGTTTCTAGTAATTATTCATGAATCTACTTTTTGTTCATAATTATTGTGTGAGTCCAATTTGAGAATCTTATTTGTCCTTTGTGGGGGTTAGGTCTTGTGTAGTATGCCTAAATAGATAAGTTGTTCGAGGACGAACAAAGTTGTAAGTGTGGGGTGGTGATCTTGGGTGAATTTATACACCTAAGCACCATAACTGACCCATACTTTAGCTAAGTTTTGAAAACAAAGTGCTTAGTTTCTTATGTTTTTATTCTACTTTTTATGTAATTGAGCTAACCTATGTGATTACCATGATTTCAGGTGTAAATGAAGTACACGGAGGCATAAAGGGACCATGGATTGCGGATGGCATTGGACACAAACAAAAGTAGCACGTTGGATGTAATGTGGCGCCTAAAACTAGGTCCCAAGACTATTTAGCCATTAAATTAAGTCTAGGGACTTGGAGGGCAATTAGGAAGAAAAGTTACTTAAAATACCCCAAGCTGAAAATTCACGTATTATTTTGTATCTTTTGAATTGAGAGTGGCGGCTGAGCTCAGAGGAGAGAAACAACTTCATCTTGTTCACGTACTATTCCATCAAGACAATTTGTTTTGACGTTTTGATATGATGAACATTATTATTTTGATTCCCTCTTTATTCTGAGTAGCTAAATTTATTAGTTAGGGTTATGGAAGCCTTGTAACATACAATCTATTACTTTGGGTATTTGAATTCATCATGTATTAATTTGCTTATATCATACTCTCTTCGTTTATCTTGGATTCTCGTGGTTGCAAACATAGAGGATGCGCCTTAAAACACAACTTGTTCGATAGAAAGGTTGATGTTAGGAAAAGAGAGTAGTGACAAGAAAATAGGATTTCCAACCCCTATTTCACACGTTAATTCCTTAATAGGATTAACAACTTGGACATTTCGTATTGTTATTGTAAATACTTTTGATTCGAGAGAACTAAAGTGAATTAGTCCTTGATGGTTAAGAAACTCTAGGACTAAGTTATAGAATATGTTTCTCTATAAGCATAATGCATGTATGAATTCGTAAAACTCAATAGTGGAAAGTATTGAAAACTACAAGGTGGACATAACCCTAGCTTGCTATTTCTCTGAATTCGAATACTACTACACATATCTCATCTTGTTAAACTGAAATCATTAATATGTGAACAGAATCAAATCCCCCCTTATTTTTTTACGAAAACAAATAATTAAAAGTCAACTAATCTATATACAACTTAATTAGCACCATATTCCCTTGGAGATTCGACCCTAACCTAGTTGGATTATATATTTGACAACGACCGCTTACAGTCTTATAAGAGAATTGTAATTTGGGCATATCACAGACCTCCTAAAACAAAGTATTTTGTAAAATTGACATGTGATAAGGACATTTTGGAAATCGTACCTCAACTTAAAAATGGAGATGTTGTTGAGTTATATGTAACATATTTAGTTGAAGAGCCTGATGTGGTCTCAACTATTGAATATGACCCTCATGTGGAAAGAGAATCATGTTCTATTACTTTTGATAAAAAACAGTTAAGACTTAGGAGATTATGAGATTTTAGGATTTCAAGAGGTCTTTGTAAAAGCTGCAGCACCTCATGAACCTATTATTAATAAAAACTTGAGTGGTGGTATTACTATAACTTAGGGTGAAGACCTAGGTTGTGGTGATGGTATTTCTTATATTTGTGATCACTTAGATGGTTGTGGTAGTGGTGTTTCTACTATTAGTGGGGACTTGGGTGATGGTTGTGTTGCTACTAGGGGTGAGAAGTTATGTTATTATGGTAGTGACTTTTCTGCTACTGGTCGGGACTCGGATGATGATGGTGTTGCTGCTAGGGGTGAAAACTTAGGTGGTGGTGTTTATAGTGCTAGGAGTGATGACTTGGGTAGTGTTAATGATATTTCTACTACTGGTAAGGAGTTAGGTGGTGGTGATGGTGGTGTTTTTACTATTGGTGAGGACTTGGGTGATGGCGATGTTGCTGCTAGGGGTGAGATCTTAGGTTGAGGTAGTGATAGCGCCAAGAGTGAGGACTTGAGTGGTGTTTCTACTAGTTTTAAGAAGAATTTAGGTGACACTGCTTGTGTTACTATAGCAGAGTCACTCCATCAGATTGGAAAAGTGAAACTGATGTTAGTAAAAATTCAGATTATTTTTATTTCTTTCATGAAGGTAAAGATGATGAGTATAGTATTGATGTTCATAAGTAGGTAAGGCTTCTAAGGGGAACAAAAGAGGGCTACAAAAAAGAAGAATCCTGATAAAACAGCAAAGAAAAAAAAAGAGCCTAGAACAAAATGTGTTTGTTTAGGTAAAAAGAGAGTTGATATAGGATATGATGAGGTTTTATCCCAAAAAAATAATCTAGAGGGAAAGATAGATGGAGATAAGTCATATAGTGATTCAGATGAAGAGGTGAGTTTTGAAATAGATTCTGATGAGGATAACTATAGGGATGTTGAGGTGGAACAACTTGCTAGAAGAGAAGGAAAGCAAGAAGAGCAAAAAAATTATAAAAAATTTTGTTTGATCCTACTTGTAAATTAATAGTTTGGGAGCTTAGGCTTTATTTTGCAAATGTTGAAGAGTTTAGAAAAGCTCTTACTAGGCATGTTGTTCAAGAACATGTAGAGCTAGATAAGTTTGTGAATAAATCAAAAAGGGTGAGAGTAAAGTGTGTAGATGGTTGTTGATGATTGTTAGTTGCAAGCATTGATTCTAGGATTAGAAATTTTGAAGTTAAAAAACACATTCCAGTGCACAAGTATAATGCTACAACAAAGAACAAATTGGTGAATTCTAAGTACTTGGCTGAGAGGTACAAGGACAGAATCACTTCAGGACCTGAAATTAGAGTTTGTCAGTTTCAAGAGTTAGTGGAAAAAGAGTTGGAGATGTATATAGGGAGGACTGTAGCAAGAAAAATTAGAAACATTGTGTTACAACAAATTATAAGTGATCATGTAGAGCTCAAAAGAATTTGTATTATAGGGATGAGCTCTTAAAGACCAATCCAGATAGCACATATATAGTGAGGCTTAGTGAAGAAACTTGTAAAGGTGGAAGAAAACAGTTCCTATCATTTTACATATGTTTTCATGCTTTGAAAAAAAAGTTCAAAGCTGGTGTCAGGAGATGTATTGGGTTTGATGGTTATTTTTTGAAAGGTATTTGTAAGGGTCAATTACCTGTGCTTATTTATAAGGATGGAAATATTCAGATGCTACCACTAGACTGGACAGTGGTTGAAGTTGAAAACAAATTCACTTGAAGATGAATTGTTATACTTGTGAAGAATAGATCTTGAGCTGGGAGATGGTTCTGAAGTGACTACTATTACTGATATGCAGAAGGTAACCTCATCTATTTTCTCTTATTCATTTTCTAGATTTTTTATTTTTTTAATTGTTTTATACTTATGTCACTTAATATATTTTATTTTGTTCAAGGGTATTAGCAGTGCAATTTTAGATTTACTGCCAAAC
Source organism: Capsicum pubescens (assembly GCA_030864215.1). NCBI lineage: Eukaryota > Viridiplantae > Streptophyta > Magnoliopsida > Solanales > Solanaceae > Capsicum > Capsicum pubescens. The sequence goes on from CM061540.1 coordinate 138,465,962, forward strand.
GCAGAACAAAGAATGTATGCTAGACATGTTCTAACCAACTGATCTAAAGATTAGAAAAAAGAAACTGATTCTAGAAGTGTGTCAAGTCTACATATGAGCAAGAATTCAGAAGAAATTTGAATCATGTGAAAATGTTGGGAATAAGATATGTGATGATTTACTGTATTACAACATACAAAGGTGTTCTAAGGTATATTTCAAATATCACTGTTGTTATGATAATGTTGAAAACAACATGATTGAAAGCTTAAACTCATGAATATTTGGGGCAAGATACAAGACTATCATAACAATGCTTGAGAAAATAAGGATCGAAGTGACGAAAAGAATAGGACAATTGAGAGAGTTTTCCGCAACATGAATAATTGATATTTCTCCAATGGAACTAAAAGTGTTGCAAGATAACACATCAAAATCAATAAAGTATAATCTTGAGTGGAGTGGTGAATTTGATTTTGAGGCTAAGGATAGATGGAGAAATACTTTTATAGTCAATTTGAGAGATAATGATTGTACATGTAGGTCTTGGATGTTAAAATGTATACCTTGTCGTCATACCATAGTTGCACTATACTTTAAAAGACTAAAACCCATTAACTATATTGCACATTGGTATACCAAGGAAACTTACCTCAAGACCTATAGTTACTTCATTCAGTCTGTCACTGGTATGCAAATATGTCCCAAATCAACTAATCCTTCTGTCATACCACCTACAATAAGAAAGTTTTCAAGTAGACCCAGTAAATCTAGAAAAAAAAATGAAAATAAGACTGAAAAATTATCAAAGAAAGGTGTTGACATGACTTGCAACATATGTCACAACAAGGATCATACTAAGAGGAGTTGTCCATTGACTTCAAGTTTAACAAGAACCAATGTGGGTTCTTCTGCAGCACCTAGCACAAGTAGAGGAAGAGGAAGACCAAAAAATTCTACAAAGATAATATTTTTGCTAATATTTTTACTTTTTTATTTTCTTACATTTTTTACTCTTTTATTTTATTATGTACATTTTTTCTTATGTGTTGTAGGCTGCAAAGTAGCTACAGTCGCTACTGGTACTACTGGTAGAGGGAGAGGATCATATGCAATAATTGCTGCTACAATAAATGTTGACAAAAGAAAAGGAATTATAACTTTTACTATTGATAATGCTATTGATATAGGTAGAAGAGCTGATGTTGCAGTTGTTGGTGGAGCTGGTAAAGGTGGAGGAGTTAATACTACTGTTGTTAGTTGTATTGGTACTGCAGGAGGAGTTAATGTTATTCGTTATGATGGTGCTGATAGAGAAACAGGAAAAGGAGCTGGTGCTAGTAGAGGAAGAGGAATTGGTGTCACTGGTGCTAGAAAAGGTAGAGGGGCACCTTATAACGGACCTAGGATAGTTGGAATAGGGGTGTTTTATACAAAAAGTTGTTTTAGAAGTATCAATGTAAGTTAAAATTGATTATATTTATCTAGTTTAAAGTTAACCTTTTTTATGTCTTAAGTTAAATTTGTTCTATTTTATATTTGTCAGCCTGAAATGCCTATGAACTCCCCCATAGTGGTTGGACATCTTGGACATCACAAACCAACATCAGGTGTGAAATGGAAAGAAAATAAAATTGTGACCCAATAAGGACTTGAAGACATGAGAGCAAAAAACAGAATGAGGACAAGGTAAAATGTTGTTGAACTGAATCACCTAAGCCAAATAAGTTTAACAACTTTTCAATAGAAGCCTGATTCTGCTTTTTCTCTTTGTGTATTGATGGTATGTAATGAAACAGCAGTGACTTTAACTTAGCTAGTAGTTAAATAGTAGTGACTTCAACTATACAGTTGTGACTGCACTAATTTGACATGTTTTGAAAACAATGATGCAGTTGTGACTGGATTTGTGGCTAATGTTTCTGTTAAAATATCAGCAACTGTATTGCACTATTTTGAGATACCTGTTTGAAGTTTTATATAGCTATGACTAAAAAATTGAAATATTTATTTCGTTAGAACTGTTGTGTTGTGCCTGCATTATTTTGTTATTTTGCAGCTTCAAATTGAATTTTGTTGCTGCACTTGTTTTTTCTACAAAAGATAAACAGGCACTGTGTTGCTGCATTTGTGTTGTCACTGCACTTTTATCATTACAAAAAATAAACAAAAATGATTCAAATGCAATCAATTTAACAACCTTTCTCTTTTTTCATATATATAAGAGAATTCAAATTATATTACTAAAGAAGTTGCACTACTCAACACAAAAATGCTACATATCATCTAACAATAACTACCTAGTGCTAAGAAACTTCATTGAACCTTTTTCATATAGAGCATCCCACCCAAATAGATTATAGTTATTACTAGTATACAAGAAAAAACACAACAAAGAAGTGAGTATTCTTTTCAGTCCTCCCTTCAGCTATTCGTCTCCATTTCTTCTCTTTCTGCTTGATCTTCCGAATCTGTTCTTCCAACTTCTCTAATTTCATATTAATCTCATTATCATCTTGTTTGAATTCTTTAGGCTTGCCAATTTCTTCTGAACCTTCCTTAATTAATTTGTTCAACCCAATCAATTTCTCAACTTAATTGAAATGACAAGATTCAACTAAATTCTCAAGCTTACCTAGTTTCTCTATTAGCTTAGAATCACATATTTGGACCTCAGATCAATAATTTTTGTATCCCTCCAACACCAAAAGTCACAAGATCTTGGACCCTTTAATGATGAAAAATAAAGAATAAATTAATCTCATTTCTCATCTTTTATCAATTATGTCAAAATGACAGAAATGCAAAATTTAATTTTACCCCATAATAAGGACATGCCCAATATCTTCTACCAAAATTTCTTGAAGTCCAAGATGTCTTCAAATGCAATAAAATTTCGTGATTACACTGAACTTCTTGCTTCAAAGCAGAATCATTTTCTTTCATGCAAAATTTAGTCAAGTTAACTGACTTTATTGTGTGCTACAAGAAATTCATTTCAACAAATAAGCTAAAATTCATACACGAATTTAAAGTAGAAAAAAGGAGAGTAACCCCTAACAAAATGATAAACAAAGTAATGAATGATATTATTCCATAATACGGGAAAGAGACGAAGCTAAAATCAATTTGACTTTATATTTTCTAATCTCAAATTTATGTGGCTTAATACAAATAAAGAGAAATCGATTATAATTTTCGCATCAATTCATGAATTGAGCAAATTTTTGGATTGAAGATGAAAAAGAAAAAGGCTAAATTAGGGGTTTTAAAGAGGAAAATGGATATGACCGTCAAGGACATCAAAACGGGTATTTTTCATTTATTAAAAAAAATTAATAGACAAAAATTATATTTTAATGTGTCCAACAACGAGTGTTTACACGCGGGCTATTAAGGGGTACTTTAATACACTTTAAATAAGTTAAGATGGGTAAATAAATAGATGTTTAGTTTGGGTGTTAAAGTAAGTTGAGCGGACAAGTTAAGGGGTGAAATGATGACTTTTCTTTTAAAAAAATTAATGTCAATCCTGAAAAGTAAGAACATATAAATAGATTCATTTGTGTATGCCATCAACCTGAAAATCACTCTTTAGTAAAATAAAATAAGAGTAAATCAAGTTTAATCTATATTCCATTAGTGGATAGGGACAATCTATTTATTTTAACTGAAATTTTTTTCATTAAAATTGAAGAAAAGAATAATTTTCATTTTGTTATAAGTGTATTTACATTATAGTGATTGTCTACCAAGAATATAGATAAGATCTATCAAGATCTAGTTGATATCTATATGGATTTGAAGTATCTGTCTTTTAGTCAGAAACTAAGAGTATTTTCCCCTATAAATAGAGGAGTTTTGTTCATTGTATCATCAATCTTATGATCTCCCATCCCTCAATAAAAATAAAGAAGCTTCTCCTCTTCTCTCTATTTATTCTTCTTATTCTTACTTTTATATTTCATAGCACGTTATCAGCATGACACTTTAATTATTTGATAACAATATATGGCTGCCAATACTTTTGGTCCAATAACTAATGATTCTAATCCAGGTAATATGTTCCATTTTTTTTTCTTTTTTTTTTCTTTGTTTTGATGAATCGAGTGGGATTATAACAATTACGGGGAAAAAAGCAATAATACAAAATTTTCTAAAAGCTTTGTTGCCACCTGCCAAGCTAATCACTTATATTATAATAAATATTGTCAATTATTTTATATAGAGAATGGGTCTACTACTAATGGTCATAATTATATTTTTCCCTTGGGTTATTATATTTCGTGATTTTTGTGCATACCTTGTTCTTTTATTGATACTTTACTGTCCATTGTTCTTTCTAAATAGGATTTGAGTTGTTTACTCATTATATTATAATATTCTTAAGGATATGAACAGGCAGTTTTATCACACTTTGAACTATAAGTTAATTAAGGGTAAGATGGTGAATTTAAAGTCTCATCACACCAAAAAGGATAAGACATTGGGTTAGAGTCCCTATACACTACAATGATATGATGTTGAGTTCATGTCCCATTAATTTATACCTAAGACGTTTTTTATAGATAAGACGTTGAGTTTGAATCTCAATGCACCATATTATTGATATAATGATGGGTAAGGCAAAATAATGGGTGTTTGTGAAAAGTCATGAAACATATCCCATTGATATGCTCTATTCCATGAAGTGAATATGATAGCAATATATGATAAGTCTGAAAGATGATAATTTTTTCCATTCTTGAAGTGAATGTGGTAGCAATATAGAGAAATTCTCTCTATCATGTTTATGCCTCAATTTTCTCCTGAAGTAGCAATATCTTGAAAGAGGTTATAAGCTATCATAATTTGATAGGCTTAAGGCACGATTATATTTCATTCCAGGAGAATGAGAATTTTGATTATTATAAGCACAGATCCATTCCCTGGGGTGAATGTGATAATATTTAGTAAAGTTTATTAATACGAACGTGCACTTGATTGTGATGGTATCACAACTCACCTCCGAATGAGGCAGAATAACTGAGAAGAGTTATTTTGAAATCTACTTCTGAAGTAGTGAATTTGAAAATTTATTCATGTAATAGTAAATCTGAAATTTACTAAAGCAAAAAGCACATGTCATGGTAAACTTAAAGTTTACTAGTATAACAGTTCATAAGTTGATATGAACGATTGCGACATCCCAAAGATGTTCATACTGAATATTGAACATATATTGAAAAATTAGAAAATTCTTCATAACTTTTAATGTTACTTGTTCTCATAATAAGTTGGTTGAACCAAGTAATATTGGGATTGGATCCCTCAAAATCTGAAAAGTATTAAAGGTGAATAAGGGCCCGTTCACCTATCATATGATATCTTGAAAAAATGCATCAATAAGATGATCACATGTACATTCATTGTCAACCTGTAGTTTGACATTCATAAAGTGGCTTGCTCAATAAAATTAAGTTAAGAGCATAACTTTCAGATTGTGTAATCAATACAATATTGATGATGATGGCTTGACATTGAATGTCTTCGATAAATAGTTAAATCATTGCTAATGAGAACAAAGCTTCATGTGTTGGTCTGAAATATGATATGATGCATACAATAGTACTTGTACGCATTAGACCAATAAATTATGATTATTTCTTCCCTTTCAATTGGTTCAAGGTCAGGAATCAATTATTCTATCTATTAATGAATATACCATGATTCAAAAATATGAATTCCTCAAAGAAGTAGAGAATGTATGTTAGTTTTCCTAACATAAGGGGGAGTTTATAAGAAGCTATGAAATATGCTAGAACTTATCATCAGATCCTCATTCAAAAGATAAGTCAAGTTAAATATCAAAAGCATCTCATATTAAGCTGCAAGTGCTCCTATTTTGTGTTCATAAAGAACAAAATCTACGCATGTGTGAAGCGTGGTAGACCAATCGATTCCAAATTGAATAATCATTGAAAAGGATAAGGAGCAAATAATCATGATAATAAGACAATGTGTGCTTGAAGAGTCTATGGCATAACACTTCATGAAACCTTATGAGAGGTTCAGGTACCTGAAAATAATGAAGTGATGAGATCTCATAATGTTATGTCACATTGTGAACCGATACAAAATAATATATCATCAATATATTTGAAACAATATTGGCGCAATATAGTGAAAGATTACGAGGATCTGAATTCTACATTTATTTAAGCATGCTGACGTAGAAACATTTATCAAGTGACATGAAAGGGTGCATCTTGGAAAGTAAAAACTTATTTAATTTGGACTCCACACACTTGAAGATGTCACACTTGAAAAGTTGAATATTTTCACTTGAAAAAATATATCTTGCAAATACTACAAGGCCTGATATAGCCTTTTTGATTAATTTGTTAGCAAGGTATAGTTTTGCTCCAACTAGGAGACATTGAAATGGGATCAAACACATGATTTTATATTATTCTAAAGATTGCAGTCTCGATCTTATTGATTATGCTGATGCTGGTTATTTAACTAACCCACATAAATCTCGATCTTAAATAGGCTATGTGTTCATATGTAGGGATATTGTCATATCTTGGAGATATACAAAGCAGTCTATCATAACCATTTCATCAAATCATGCTGAGATAATAGTTATTCATGAAGCAAGCCGAGAATGTTTATGATTGAGGTCTATGATACATCTCATTTGAGAAAAATGTAGTTTGTAATGTGGCAATGTACCCATAATTTTATACAGAGATAATGCAACATGCATAACACATCTTGATGGAGGATTCATAAAAGGAGATGAACGAAGCACACTTCATTAAAGTTTTTCTATACACATTATCTACAAAAGAATGGTGATATTAACGTGTAACAGATTCATTCAAGTGATAATGTGATTGATTTTATTCACCAAGTCTCTTTCAACTGCAACTTACAAAAAGATAATGCACAAGATCGGGATGCAAAAGTTCATTGATATTCTCATCAGGGGGAGAAAATGTGCATTGTACTCTTTTTACCTTTCAAGGTTTTGTCCCACTGGGTTTTCCTTATAAGGTTTTTAATGAGGCCACTGAAATGCGTATCATTAGAGATGTGTACTCTTTTTCCTTCACTAGATTTTTTTTTCACTGAGTTATTCTAGTAAAGTTTTAACGAGGAATATTATCTATCAATTAGACATTCAAGGGAGAGTGTTATAAATGCATTTACATTATAGTGAATGTCTATCAAGAATATAGATAAGATCTATCAAGATCTAGTTGATAACTATCAGTATTTGAAGTATCTGTCTTTTAGTCAGAAACTAAGAGTATTTTACCCTATAAATAGAGGAGTTTTGTTCATTATATCATCAATCTTATGATCTCTCACCCTCAAGAGAAATAAAGAATCCCCTCCTCTTCTCTTTATTTATTCTTCTTGTTCTTGCTTTTATATTTCATAACACATTTAATAATTTTTAAAAATCGTATTAAGGTGAAACATCAAATATAAGTAGATATAAATAACTACCTGTAAATCTGGAACATTAAAACAACAAAAAAATCAGTTATTTTACAAGTGTTAATCCATATGAATGAAGTCATTTGTCTATTCAACTAACACTGGTAGACCCTCTATCTTATCTTCTTATGCAATTATTACATTAAAATCTTTTTGTATTATCTATAGTATTGTCATTATAATAGATAGATCATACATGAATTTCCATAATTCCCTGGACATACAAATTTAAAAAATTTACTTACATACTATCTAATTACTAAGAAGAGTTTCGGTAAATATTGTGAATATGATTTTTTTAGGATGACATAATAATCATTATATTTATATTGAACTAGGAATGTATCAAGGGGTTTTGGGATACAGGTGATAAAAAAGTTTTAAAATGAGGTGTAGGTGACACAAGTCTTAATAATTAAGTGGAGGTGACAATTACTTAATTATGGATTAAAAAAGTTTGAAAAATTTCAAAATAACTCATAAGTTTTTAAATTTACACTTTGATCCAAATATTAACTAATATAACGAGAAATGAAGGGGAAAAAGGCATGTTTTTCTCTCTTCTCATCCGTTATTATTTTTTCTCTCTTCACGATATTTGTTGCTCATTGTTGTTACTGCTTTATTTATCATCTTCTAATTCATTATTATCATCTTATACTTCATTATCATCTTCATATTCTTCTTGTTGACCATTGTTGTTGTTGTTGTTACCGCAACTGCTGCTCTTTGACCAATTTCTTAGGTCAAATTTTATTTAGTGCATCACTTTCAGCTTTGGCATTTACTTTGAGAGGAGACTTTGGTAAGTTAAATTATGCTTTTTAGTTGAATTTGTCATCTGGGTAACTGCTACTGTACTATTTTTGCAACAATAGCTAGCACGCGAACATGAATGCAACATGAGAGCAATCTGTTTAAGCAGATCCATCATCTGTGGCACCAGATAAATAGTCTGTTGCAACAGTAGACTCATGTTGGATTCATGATTATGGTTCTAGGTGCCCGTAATATGAATCACATAGATGGGTATTCTGTTGCAACAGATTAATAATCTATTACACCAGATTAGTTGTTTGTTTTAACAGATTAATAATTTGTTGTACCAAATTACTAATCTGTTGCAACAGATAAATAACCTGTTGCACTAGATTAGTTGTCTGTTGCACCAGACAAGTAATCTGTTACAACAGATAATTAATCTATTGCAACACATGAATAATCTGTTTCGAACAACAAAATACAGCTCCTGTTACAAACCCAACAGATAACTCATATGTTGATCTCTTGCTATTGATACTGAATTCAAATTATTCCTTATTTGTAGACATGTCATTTCTTGAGAAAAAGAAATAGACAGCATGAAAATTAAATAAGAATTAAAACGTCAAATGCATCGAACATAATTTTTTATTAAATAAAAAATAAAAATACATAGGTAAAATAAAAGAAAATGCTTAATTATTATTATCATCATTATCATCATTATTATTTATATGGCCAGTCGGTCAATCTTCAACCACCACCAGCAGCGCCCTCCTCAGCCTACGAATCTCCTGCAATATCCTTATCCTGACGGCGGCCAACTCCCACTGTAGGTCATGAACCTCCTTCTGTAGTTCTCGCATGGCGTATCATAAAATAGTGGCATCCCACACTGGATCAGCCATATCTAGAGAAAATACATAAGTTGACAAAACACACACGTAAAAATAAAAGTAAAGAAAAAAAATTCAAACGTAATACAACGTATATTTACACAAAAATTGAAATCTTTTTTATTACAGTTCTATATTTGATTCTATATGATATATATATCTCGTTCTATATTTATTTTAAAATTATTTAATGGAATGATTAGTTATAATTAATGAGACATTTCTCCGTTTTCAGGCAAAAGTGAAGACAAAAAATAAGAATCGATCGTTCAAGTATTTCAAATTGAATGGCAAAAATAACAAGAAGAGGGACATATAGAAAACTTATCAGAGACCAGAAAAAGCTATCAAGTCCTTGAAGAGAAAGTAGTTGAACCTGTAACAAGAGTAAGGAATAAATAGAGTGTAGTAGAATGAACGATTGAGTAAGGAGGGACCTATTTATAGAGGATTGAACTTGAATGTGTTAGGCAAAAAGTCGCAACTGTTCACCTCCATTTATTAATGGCATTTCTTGCTTACTGTGAAAAGTTATGACTTGATTAAATTAAGCAATATTGTGATAAATCATGACTTTTCAGCTTATTATTATTAATAACTAGTTCTTTCTAGGAACCGTTTTTATATTGAGTTGTGACAACAGATTCAATATCTGTTGCATCAGATAACTCATTTGTGACAACAGATATTTGCAATAAATAGATAACATGTTGCATCAGATAATATATTTGTTGCAACATAGAATCTATATATCTTTTTTAAAATAAAAATTATCATCATGACATCCAAATTTCTAACTTTTTGATTAACTATTCACCTCCATTTATTAATGACATTCTTGATTACTGTAAAAAGTTATGACTTAATTAAATTAAGCAATATTGCAATAAGTCATGACTTTTCAGGAACCGTTTTTATACTGAGTTGTAACAACAGATTATATATCTGTTGCATTAGATAATTCATCTGTGACAATAGATATATCATCTATTGCAACAAATAGATAACCTATTGTATCAGATAATATATTTGTTGCAACATATAATTTATATATCTTTTTTCAAAAAAAAATTATCATCATAACATCCAAAATTTTTGACTTTTTAATTATATAAATTAATAAAATAGATTTAAAGGTGCAACTGTTCACCTCCATTTATTAATGACATTCTTGATTACTGTAAAAAGTTATGACTTAATTAAATTAAGCAATATTGCAATAAGTCATGACTTTTCAGCTTATTATTATTAAGAATTAGTTCTTTCCAAAAACCATTTTTATACTGAATTGTGACAACAGATTATATATCTGTTGCATCAGATAACTCATCTGTGACAACAGATATATCATCCGTTGCAACAATAGATAACCTGTTGTATCAAATAATATATTTGTTGCAACATATAATCTATCTTATTTTCAAAAAAATTATCATCATATCATTAATCCAAATTTGCTGACCTTTTTATTATATAAATTAATAAAATAGATTTAAAAACAAGAATATTTTGATGAGATTTTTACGGTTTAAATTGTGTTTTATCATTTATTTCCTTATTATTTTCTATGAAAAGAAATGACTTAATTAAATCAAGATGGTGGATTTTTTATTATTTTGAAAAGTCATGACTTTTTAGCTTATTTTTATTATAATAATTACTTCTTAAATTTAAATAACCTTTTTCTCAATTTAAAAATCGAAGACACCTGGTTTTCAATAACCGTTTCTTTAATAAAATAATAACCATTATTTTTATTGAGTTATGGCAACAAATTATATATTCGTTGCATCAGATAACCAATCTATTGCAACAGATATACCATCTTATGCAACAAATTGACCATCTGTTTTAGGAGTTTTTTTTATTTCTTCTAACAACTCATTCATCAGTCGCAACAAATGAGGAATTTAATGCACCAACAGCGTTGTTTGTTTTTGTTTGTTGAATGTGTTTAGACAAAAAGTCACAGTCACGACTATTCACCTTTTCCTTAGCAATCATCATATAATCCAATGATGCGACTTCTTTTAAAATTAAATAATCTTTCTTTTACGGTTATAAATTGTGTGTATCATATAGTTTCTTATTATTTATTAACGAATCATTTTTAGGAGAATCATGACTTTTCACCACCCATCCTCTATTGCCACGAGTGCTCAATCCCCATCTCCAACCGTTGAAATATTGAGAATATGGAATAAATAGAATGATAATTCAATATTAAATAAGAATTAAAAATTTAAAGTTGACCACCAAACCAAACCAATACATACACTAAAAGAAAGAAAAAACTTAACCTAATTATTATTACTACTATTATTATATTCATTACTATTATTATTATTACTATTATTATTGTCAACCAGATAATTTCCATCCGGCAGTAGTAGGGCCGCCCTCCTCATCCTTGCTCCGAAGTCGGCCAAATCTCTCTGGAGGTCATCAAACTTTCTTTGAAGTTCTCGCAAGGACTTCATATGAATCTTCTAATACGAATCTGGATCATCCATATTTGTAGTGTAAGTGTAGTAGAATGAACGAGTGAGAGAGAGTAAGGAAAGGAGGTCGGAAGAACCTATTTATAAATGATTGAATTGGAAGGGGTGACTAATAGTCAAACAAGAAGCCACGACTGTTCATATATCCCTTAATTAAATAAAACTGGTGACTTTTCAAATATATAAATTTAAAAAATGGATCTAAATACAACATTTTATCTTGTTATTGTATTTCAGAAAGAAAAGAAAATTACTTTAAAATAAATCTAACAGATGGGTAATCTGTTGCAAAATTTAATCCATCTGTCAGATAACTTACAACATATTGACAATCTGTTGCAACAGATGGATATACCAATTTGCTTTTCCAATAGATGTGGCGTCTGTTGCAACTTTTTAGTCATTTGTTTATTCAATTTAACCCATAGATAGGCTAGGAAGAATAAGGTGCATGCAGATGGATCCGCTATCATATGTGTGTGAGTTAAGAAGTATTACTGATAAGGTCACCGGGACAACACACACAAAGTACAATATTTTTGTGAATATAGTTTTTAACCGATTAAGCACTGATCATTCAAACAAGATCCTGCATTGTAAAGTTTGATGGGTTCGAATTGACAAGGTTGAGGGCCTAATGAAGATGGTCCAGATACCCTATTAGGAATGACTGACAGTAGTTGCACGTGTTTATGCGTGTCAAGTTTTGAGAAGGGATCAATATTTAGTATCATTGCAGAGAACCAATAGCGATTGGACTTAACTTTAAGTGTGCATTGGACTCTGAGAACACCTTCGAAGCCTCGCACTGCATCAAACAAGAACAAAAAAACAATAGAAATTCCCCTGGCCAAATTTATATAAAGGGGAGTTGATGAAAGATTATATCATCTGAGAACTAATTGAAGAGAAGACATAGGGTAGAAAGTAAGACTTCTAGCGAATTTGGCCGATGGAATTATCTAAAAACAATATGAGAAATCTGAATCAAGTGCAAATATGAAAGTGTATTCGGCAATGTAAATTCGTCTGTTGTCTCTGTGAAAGAAAAATAATGCAGATGTACACTTTACTAGGGAGCTGCGACTAGGTAGCTAGTCGGGATATAGTAAATAGTAAAATTCCAAGAAAGTAGCCTTACTGGCATCGAGGGTTGAAATAATGTACAGTAAGTCTAGAAAAATTTGCGCCATCAACAACTGCAGTTAAAGTAAGGAATCTAAGCGAAGGCGATAATTTCTAAATTTTAAATTGCATCCCACGCCTTCTTGTTTGTGGTTACGATTAGGTCCACTGTTGTTGACCTGATGGGAACCACAAATATGATTAAAAGGAAAATTTAGTATCATCACTTCCATAGAAATATAGTTATAATTGATTGTGTTTTATAGCCTTAGCATGTTTTCAACACTTCTTGGAGAAGATCAGAGGCTTGCTCTAGTTTGTGAATTTCGATAATTTTTAAGCTTGCATCCAGCTTGCTGATTCTATATTCAAGCTTGTCATTGCCATCTTCGAAGTTGGTCAAGAGTTCCTGATATCTTGTAAGCTCGATCAGGAACATTACCGTCAAAGTTTTGGCATTGAAGCAGGCCTTTAGAACACTTTCTTCAGAAGCCTTAAAGGATACATGGAGGGTCGTTGTGTTTGTTTTAGGTCAAAATATGTTGATGCACACTCAAGATGTGGTCGCAACAGTTGAACAACACACTTTTATCGAGCGTTGGTCAATGCAAATTGCTCAACCAATTTGATAAATTAATAAGAGAGAAGTTACATAGTGTGTGATCTAAACCGACTCTACCAAGCCTATAAAACGTTACATAACTCCAGGCTCATTACCCTATAAAAAAAATTAAACGAGGTAGTACACAAATCAAATGAGTTCAATCCCTCAGGCTTTCTGCTAATCGCTCTTCTCCGATTATAGATGACAAGATATTTACTATGCAAAAGTCTACACCATTACCATAAATACTTGCTAGGGCGCAAGTCTTCAGATGGAATCATCAGTAATCTCTCAGTATCGAGTGATATTGAGAGATTACTAGTCATTTCTTCTCAAGACGTTCTCTACAATAAGAATTTCTCTTGATAACAAGATATTTTCCATGCAAAAGTCTACACCATTAACAGAAATTCTTGCCAGAGCGAAAGTCTTGAGAAGGTATTATTAGTAATCTCTCAACATCAAGGATGTCTTGTACGAAAGTCTTCAGAAGACAATCAAATATAAGGAAGTTTTCAGCAATGACTACACATAATTACGGCATCAACAACCTCACCAGATTAACTCCTAGTACAAAAGAAAAGGCAGAAATATTTTTATTTGCATTCGCATGTTATTTATTTAATAAACCAAACAAAGATGAAGTAAATCTAGCATTTAATTCATCTTTTTTTGGTTTTTTAAATAAATAACATGCGAATGCAAATAAAAATATTTCTGCCTTTTCTATTGTACGAGGAGTGAATCTAGTGAGGTTGTTGATGATAATTATGTGTAGTCATTACTGAAAACTTCTTTATTTTTGAATGTCTTCTGAAGACTTTCGTACAAGACTTCCTTGATGTTAAGATATTATTAATAATGTCTTCCCAAGATTTTTGCTCTATCAAGAATTTCTGCTAACGGTGTGGACTTTTGCATGGCAGATATCTTCATCAATAGAAATTCCTGCCGTAGCGAATGTCTTGAGAAGGCATGACAAGTAATCTCTCAATATCACTCGATACTGAGAAATTACTGATGATGCCATCTGAAGACTTGCGCCCTGGTAAGTATTTCTGGCGACGGTGTAGACTTTTGCATAGCAAATATCTTGTCATCTATAATTGGAGAAGAGCAATCAGCAAAAAGGCTAAGAGATTGAGCTCATTTGATTTGTACACTAACTCAAGATAATTTTTTTATAGGTTAATGAGCCTGGAGTTACGTAATATCTTATAGGCTTGGTAGAGTTAGTTTAGATCACACGCTACGTAACTTCTCACTTATTAAGTTATCAAATTGGTTAAGCAAGCTGCATTGAGTAACGCTCGATAAAAGTATGATGCTCAATGGTTGGGACCATATCTTGAGTGTGCATCAACACATTTTGACCTAAAACAAACACAGCGACCCTCTATGTATCCTTTAAGGCTTCTAAAGAAAGTATTATAAAGGTCTTCTAAAAGGCCTCAACTTTGAAAGTGGTGTTTTTGATCGAGCTCACAAGATACCTGAAATTCTTGACCAACTTCGAAGACGACAACGATCAACTTGAATATAAAATAAGCAAGTTGGAGGCAAGCTTGAAAATTATTGGGATTCACGTACTACAACAAGCATCTGATCTTCTCTAAGAAATGTCGAAAGAATTCTAAGGCTATAAAACACAATCAATTATAACCATATTGCTATGGAATTAATGATACTCAATTTTTCTTTCAACCGCGTTTATGGTTCCGATCAGGTCAACAGTAGTGGACCTAATCGAAAGCACAAACAAGAAGGCATGGGAAGAAATTTAAAATTCAAAAATTACCGCCTTCGCTTAGATTCCTTACTTTAACTGCAGTTGTTGTTGGTGGAAGTTTTCTAGACTTACTATACTTCATTTCAACCCTCGATGCCCGTAAGGCTGCTTTCTTGGACTTCTACTATTTTCTATCTAGGTAATAATCCCGATCACGCTACCTAGTTGCAGCTCTCTAGCAAAGTGTCCATCTGCACTATTTTTCTTTCAAAGAGACAATAGACGAATTTACATTGCCGATTACATTTTCATATTTACACTTAATTCAGATTTCTTATGTTGTTTTAAGATAATTTCATCAGCCAGATTCACTAGAAGTTACTTTCTACCCTATGTCTCCTCTCCAATTAGCTCTCAGATGATATAGTCTTTCATTAATCACCCATTTCCCCTCGAAGGTATTCTCCTACCGCACCTACTGGCGTATAATCATCAACCCGAGAAACCCAACCATATAAATTTGTGCTAGGGCAATAACTATATTAGTTTTCCATTCTTGTTAGATGCAGTACTAGGCTTCGAAGGCCTTCTCAGAGTTCAATGCACCCTAAAAGTTAGTCCAATCTCTATTGAATCTCTTTACAATGACACCCAAACTAGATACCTTTATAATGATTGACAAATAAACATGTGCAACAATCGGTATTAAATTTTAATAGGGTATCAGAACTATGTTCATGGTCCCTCAGCCTTATCAGTTCGAACCTACCAAATTTTACTGTAAAATTACAGATATCTTGTTTGAATGATTATGACTTATCGGAAAAAACAGCATTTACAAAATTAGTGTACTCTATGTGTCTTTCCACGATAACATTATCAGTAATACATACCTCCCACATATGAAGTGGTTCCATCTGCATGCAGCTTATTCCTCCGAACCCATCTTTACTGCAGCCTCTAGTGATGGTCGTGCAAAAGTTGATCAACTGTTAGTTTTTTATATCTACAATATTATTCATCAGAAAGAACATTATTCATTTGTTCAATAGATGTAGAGTCTGTTGTAACAGATGTGGAGTCTGTTGCAATAGATTTGGAGTTTGTTGCAATAGATTTGGAGTCTGTTGGAATACATCAAATCTGCCTTGTTGGTGGTTTGATTTGTTTCAACAGTTGCTCCGTCTGTTGCAACATCAACAACAACATAAACTACAAAGAAACAATAAATAAAAAACATCAACAACAAAGAAACAATAATATTTGTTCCAACATCATCAACAACAAAGAAGCAACATCCTTTGTTCCAACACCATCAGCAACACCACACCATAACTTCCAAAAATATCAAACCCACCAACAACATCAATAACAACATAAACAATAAAAAAAAATACATACCAAAAAATGATACTGCCAATAAGGCTTTTAAACTTCTCCCAACAGAATACTTTTTTCGCATATTGTAATAAAAATTCTTGGTTTGTTTATTCAACACTTAAAAGTTCCTTCAAATTTTTTAAATAAATATCATATGGGTAAATGGTAATTAAATAAAAAACAGATGTAAATAACTTGCAAAGAAGAAGACGAGAATGAAAGAGCAATAGTGAATCATACCTTAGCGTCAAAAGGGGATCAAAACAATAATTTTAGTCTAGGCAAGATATGGATCGGGATCCTTTTGAGAAAGATAAGAGAAAAGAGAGAAGAGAGAAAAAAGGTTGTGAAACTCTAAGCTAAAGAGGAGAGAAATAAAAAGATGAGAGATGAATAAAATAACTTTAGTACTGAAACTGAGGAGATGAGATAATTCTAGATATATCGTGTACGTAGATGTGGATTTCAATATTCATTAATTAATATAATTAATATTCATTAATTATTTGAGGGGCACAAGGAAGACTTAGTTTAGTTACATTGAAAAGATAAGATAAGACTACTCAATGAACATATTTTTGAGTTATCCAAGAAAAAAAAACTTTTCATTTTTTACTGCATTTTGTAAGTAGTATTAACTACTTTATATACTTGGACAGAAGCTTGCTTTAAAATTAAAAGAAAAAAAAAGATTCAAACAGATATATCATCTGTTGCAACAGATAGCAATATCTTTTTAAAAATCCCAACAGCACAGTCATCTGTTACAACAGATACAAATATTTGTTTAAAAAATCCTTTCCATTTAATAATTAAATATGTCAACTGTTACAACAGATATCAATATCTGTTTAAATATCCCAACAGCTTAGTCATCTGTGACAGCAGATGCAAATGTCCATTTGATAATTAAATATATGTTAGTATTTGTTCTAACAGATGACTAGTGACATTGAAAAGACAAGATAAGACTACTCAATGAACACTTTTTTGAGTTATCCAAGAAAAAGAAACTCTTCATTTTTTACCGCATTTTGTAGTACTTACTCTTACTAGTAACTCTTACTTGGACAGAAGCTTGCTTTAAAATTGAAAGAAAAAAAAAACTTTCAAATAGATATATCATCTTTTACAACAAATACCAATATCTATTTGAAAATTTTCAACAGCTCAGTCATCTGTCACAACACATTCAAATATCTATTTGATAATTAAATCAGATATGTTATCTGTTACAACAGATGTGAATATCTATTAGAAGTTGCATTTATCTCGACCCGGGTCGTTAATCGATCACTCTGAGTTGAAATGAGCTCTCATTAACTTAATGTTGGGATTAACATTACCTACATTAATTTGGGTGGAAGTAGGGATGAATGAATGAGCTCATAGGGTCAACTATAACTTCAACTGAGTCTTTGTAATTGGCGTTGGTATTGTATTTATTCTGACCCGGATCGTCGATCGATATCATTAACTTAATATTGAGATTAATATTACCTACATTGATTTAGGTGGAGTAGGGATGAATGAATGAGCTCATAGGGTCAACTACAACTTTAACTGAGTCTTTGCAATTGACATTGGTATTGCGTTCACTTTGACCCGGGTCGTAGATCGATCTTATTAACTTAATGTTAGGATTAACATTACATACATTGATTTAGGTGGAAGTAGGGATGAATGAATGAGCTCATAGGTTCAACTACAACTTCAACTGAGTCTTTGCAATTGGCGTTGGTATTGCGTTCATCCCGACCTGGGTCGTCGATCGATTTTTTTAACTTAATATTGGTATTAACATTAACTACATTGATTTAGGTGGAAGTATGGATAAATGAATGAGCTCATAGGGTCAACTACAACTTCAACTGAGTCTTTGCAATTAGCGTTGGTATTGTGTTCATCCCGACCTGGGTTGTCGATCGATCTTATTAACTTAATGTTGGGATTAATATTACCTGTATTAATTTAGGTGGAACTAGAGATGAATGAATGAGATCATAGGGTCAACTACAACTTCAACTGAGTCTTTGCAATTGGCATTGGTATTGCGTTCATCCCGACCCGGGTCGTCGATCGATCTCATTAACTTAATATTGGAATTAATATTACCTACATTGATTTATGTGGAAGTAGGTATGAATGAATGAGCTCATAGAGTCAGCTACAACTTTAACTGAGTCTTTGCAATTGGCGTTGGTATGTGTTCATCCCGATCCGGGTCGTCGATTGATCTCATTAACTTAATATTGGGATTAATATTACCTACGTTGATTTAGGTAGGACTAGGGATGAATGAATGAGCTCATAGGGTCAACTACAACTTTAACTGAGTCTTTGCAATTGGCGTTGGTATTGCGTTCATCCCGACTTGGGTCGTCGATCGATCTCATTAACTTAATGTTGGGATCAATTATATCTACATTGATTTAGGTGGAACTAGGGATGAATGAATAAGTTTATAGGGTCAACTACAACTTCAACTGAGTCTTTCCAATTGGAATTGGTATTGCGTTCATCCCGACTCGGGTCGTCGATCGATCACACTGAGTTAAAAATTGCTCTCATTAGCATAGTATTTTAAAAACTAGTATATCTTTTGAAATTTTACAAAATAATTAATATCAATTCGGACCAAATTAATAATTTCAAAACTTGTCATTCTTTTCTAAAATTACAAATCAACCCATATAAATCACCCATTTGTGGGAAAAACTTTTCTTGATCTCAAATCTCAAGTTATCATCCCTCACTCTCTCTCTCTTAATAATGCAGACAACAACTACTCAATATATTGCTCAACCCTTCAAAACAGATTGATTTTCTTCCCATTTCTGACCATATAGTTGTTATTTTCGACTTTATTCTCGCTTGTATCCATTGTTTTCCCTGTCTTTGCAGGTAACAGAGTTTGAAAAGAGTTCTACATTTGTTCTTTTTTCTAAAAATTAGGGTTTTATAGTTAATGATAAAAAAGAAGACTTTTAGTTGTATTAGCTACGAGAATGGGTTAACAATTTTGTGTTTGATGCTAAAAAGTAGGAAGCACCCGAGAAAACCCTAGTTTTTATCTCAGTGTTTTATTGATTGTCGTGGTATTTTTATATGGTGTTTGTGGTGTTGTTGGTGGATGTTGTTGTTCGTGTCGGTATTTTTGTTTTTGGTGGTGGTATCGGTGGTCTTGGTATTGGTATTGGTGGCATTGGTGGTGGTCTTGGTGGCATTGGAGGTGGAATTGGTTGTGGTGTTGGTGGTCCATGTATTGCAACAGGTGGAATATCTGTTAGGAGATATTAAATAGGTCTTCAAACAGATTCCCCATCTGTTCCAACTGATGGCTTAGCCGTTGGAGTATTTTCTTTGTAATGTGGCGTAGTATAATTTTTGAAATTTGTCTTTGTTTTTTTTTTAAATTATGCAGACATTAAATGCAATGTATTTTTTGTTTTTCTATTAATTGTAGTTAAAAGATGTCTCCCAAAAGAAAAAAAAACTTAAAGTGGATCAACTTCTGACCACCCAACAAAAATAGCTAGAGTACAGATAGATTCGGAGAAACTTCCTGAACAATCTCAATCGGGGAAAAATAAAGTCGAGGAAAGTGATAACTCCTCCTCACCAATGGGGCATGAAATAATATCGAAATCCCAACATGATTTTATCAAAACCATTAGTATTGAAAGGTTTCAAGTTGCGATGCCGATGGATAGCCCTAACAAAGTAACTGGTGATCTTGTACTTAAATTTCAATTGGGGAAATGTTTTAATGAATTAAGGAGAATTATGAAGAATGAAAACATAGACATACTATTTAACAAGAGCTGCTTTGCATGCTTTCTTGAGCTGACTAAGGACCGCACTCTTCGTTTCCCAATGAGCATGGTATATGGTCTTCTCAAGAACATGATCAAGAATGCGAGGGATGATAAATGTAAGACCCCATAAAATTCTCTCATAGTCTGAGCCTTAGAGCGTGTTCAGTGGAGTGTAAATACGGCCCTAAAAGGGTGAAAAGTGTCTTCCCAAGTGAGAAATATTTTGAATCGTGTAGAATTTCCCTAATATCGATTTTTTTTAATGTAGATAATTGAATAAGCTTTCCATCGATACCAATTTCTCCAAAATCCAACATCGGACGAGAAAGATATAACCATTTTACTAAAAGCTATCAAAATTGCCCAAGTACGACGAACGGGTTGACGGACCGTCGAGCTTGCGACGGACCGTCGCCCAGATCATCGCAACCAAGGCAGTAACTTCCTTTTGATGGCCCAAGTGCGATGGCCAAGACAATAAATTGTCAAGGCTGCAACGGATCGTCGCTGAGACCATCGCCGCTGAGGCAGTGTGGCCTCATCCTGGCCAACGTACGACGAATCGTCGGGTTTGCGACGGACCATCGCTCGGACCATCGAAACCAAGGTAGTGTGTTCTTTTTCTGACCGACGTGCGATGAATGATCTGATGGACTGTCAGACTAGCGACGGACCATCGCTTCGACCGTCGTAGCCCCTGTTCAGCATTTTTAAATCATTTTTAAAAGGACTCTTTGGTCTTTTCTCACTCTTTTCAGCCCCTATTTATACCCGATCAAGGCTCAGAACTTCATTTATCCTCTTCAACATCAAAATCTAGGGTTTCTACAAAATTAAAACCCTTCTTTCTTCTTCAAGAAAAATCAAGAGAAATCAAGAATCTCTCCAAGAGCCTTCAAGAAAGAGTTTCCTAAGGTATGCAGATGTTGATTCTTGGGTCCCTTTCATCCAAGAAGCTCAAGAATCCTTTTCTAAATTCAAAGATTCTTATGTTTATGAGTTTTCATGATTCATGTGAATTGAAATTGGAGTTCATGTTATTATTGAGTTTTAATTCATGTTTTGTTTACAAGGTTTTCAAGCTTTGACCCTAGTATGTGATATTCATGTGATGTCCATGATAAACCCTTTTCAAGTTGCTTGTTAAGTGATGTGTTCATGTTAATTAAGTATAGGAGTTGTTGAATAAGCAAAGCATGTTCCCCATATCTTTGATAAAATACTTATGTGAAAGAATTAGAGCCATTTTAGCATGTTGACTAGAAATCCCCAATTGTGTGCAAGCCCATGTATGCCAAGTGTTTGTTGAAAAGCCTTAGTAAATGAATTGTGACATGATAGCATGAAATTCACCCCAATTATGTGCTCTTCGATACATGCTAAGACTTTAATATATACTAAGTGTTTGATGCAAGACCTTGTTGAATGTAGTACAAGCTAATAGCATGTCTCCCTATACTATCACATGTTTATGATTCCTAAATGCTTGAAGAGATGCTTTAGTGATGGTGAATGAATGTCCATGGTTTTGAATTATTCAAGAATGATTATGTGTTACTTTTATGTCATCGAGTCTTGGGGGTATTTATACCTGACAAATTAGCTGCAGTCTAGAGCCAGTGTCGGTTTTCTCGATAATCTTAGTCAAGCCAAGATTTTTAGAACTCAGTAAGTTATAGGACTCTGTACTCTCAGACAGATACAAAACTTAAGAAATCTCAGAAATCTCAATAATCTCAGTATTGCTAGTATTCTAGCTTCAGTTTAGTACTCAGCTCAAATCTAGTAGTATTCAAGTGTTCAGTTCAGTCCTCAGTAGTATTCGAGTAATCTATCTCGAGCTCAGTATCATTTAGTCAGATGACGAGATTCAGTAGTATTCTGTCAGATACGGAACCAAGTGAATTCAGTGTAATGCAGTCAGATCATTTGAGAAATATGATCAGTAACAGACTCAGCTCAGCCTAAGTTTAGTTAAGAATCAGTTCAGACTCTTTCAGTTGGGAGTAGGAGCTAGCACCGAGCGAGTGCAGGGATGACGACTCCCCATTAGAGAGGCAAAGTTGTTAGGAGCAATCCCTGAACTCCAGAACTACGTAGCCAGTGCAGGATGCAGGAGTCACCAGTTAGGAAAAGGATTGACTATTATACTGCCTTAGGCTGGACTTTCTGTGAGGGTCACCCACTACAGAGGCTTGACCAGAGTTGAATTCTTTACCCGTGGCACAGTATTGACACCTTTTCAGCTAGGGTTATAGGTTTGACCCCACCAGTTCAGATTTGAGGCATGTCGGTTAAGTGAGCACTCTCACAGTTACAGATTCAGTATCAATCTTCAGAGTAGAACTCATAAATCAGGACTATCAGATATAGCCAACTGTCTCAGTAAGGAACTCAGATAGTTCCATAGATTCATGGACCACCCATTAGATAGGCCTGGTCCATCATAAAGTTATTCACTATCAGCATTATCAGATCCAGAGATCACCCATTAGATAGGCTTGATCTCAGTCTCAGATTTAGTTGAGTAATCTCATTATTAGATCCAGAGATCACCCATTAGATAGGCTTGATCTAAGACTTAGATTCAGCTGAGTAATCTCATTATCAGATCCAGAGATCACCCATTAGATAGGCTTGATCTCAGTCTTAGATTCAGTTGAGTAATCTCATTATCAGATCTAGAGATCACCCGTTAGATAGGCTTGATCTCAATCTCAGATTTGGTTGAGTATTCTTATTATGAGATCCATAGATCACCCATTAGATAGGGTTGATCTCATTCTCAGATTCAGTTGATTATTCTCATTATCAGATTCAGAGATCTTCCTCTAGATAGGTTTTATCTCAGATATAATCTCTTCTTATCATTGATAGTAGGTTTAGGGATCATCCGTTAGAGAGGTTTGATCTTCGATTCAATCAGTTGAGAGTAGCAAACTCAGAGTTCAGTCATTGATGTGAGTAGATTCACTGAATCATCTCCAGTAACATCAGTTTTCGAGATCACTCGCTAGAGAGGACTGATCTCAACTCCAGTACTTAGTTATCAATATTAGGAGATTCAGTTATTCAGTATCTCAGTATTAGTAGTGATTTCAGATGATAGTAAAGCAGTACTCGAGTTACAGTATTTTGAGTCACGATGATTTCAGTTATGATTTGTGCATTCATATATGTGTTCTCATTTAGTACTCTCATGATTATTCAGTTAAGTAATTGTTCATGCATAAGCCCTTGCATTTAGCCTTACCTCATCTTCATACTCCTTACATTCCCATTGATGCATTTGCACTATGGTGTTTTATTTGACACCACAGGTTCAGAGGCACGAGATCCAGAGTACCCTTAGCAGCTCAGTCCCAGTCAGCAATAGTAGATATAACATTGAGTCCTCTTCATTCGAAGATGTTTCTTATTTTATTATCGCATCATATTTAGTTTATTTTCAGTAGATGGAGTTAGTTGGTGGAATGTCCCATCAACTCCACAGCTAAGACAGTTTAGAGGCTTTTCAAACAGATGTATCTGTATTCAGTTTTTAGTTTTGAGTATTTTAGATGTTTTGAACCTTATGGACAGTTTATGCATTTATTATCTATATTATGTAGTGCTCAGGTACAAATATTAGTAGAGGGTTAGCTTGTGGTATCATGAGCAACGTGTGACGTTCCGGTTTTAAGAAAATCGGCTCGTTACAATAAAGATCCGAAGGAGGGCGAAAAAAAGATGGATGAAATTTGGATTAACTATTGTGGTATGCAAGTTTGTTTTTGATTGAAAGACTTTGCCATAGTGACAGGATTGAGATGCGATCGTCCAGAAGAACCTCTCATTAAGGAAACATGCCACAAAGGGTCCAACAAATGCAAGGGAAAAAGATGGGTTGTTGGGCATTGTTGGATGTAGTAGCTACAAAGCGGCGGATTTAATGGCAGATCTCGAGGATAAAGACATACCAAAGCACTGCAGGAAGAAATTATGCTTAGTTTGGTTTGTCCATTCCATTTTATTGGCAACAGACGCCAGGAAAGTCATAGAAGATGATTTGTTGGCGCTTGCGGATAATTTTGACAATTTCAACGACTATCCTTGGGGATATGATAGCTACTACTTGATTGTCGAATATTTACTGACAAAGCTATCCACAGGGATGATCACATTATATGACTTTTCCTGGGCTTTCATGGTAAAATTGATCACTATTTTAACTCATCCATTAATTTATAATTACTATATACTTATTATGACTTTTTTTTGCTTGCTTCATGTTTACATTTTTCAGGCTTGGGCATGTGAAGACATTCCTTCCCTTCGAAAGCAGTTCAAGGATTACCCAGATGAGGTTTCTCATCCAAGGATCCTTAGGTGGTTGGCGGATGCAAAGGGAGGCAAAAAAAAATATTAAGGAGCAGGACGCTGATCTATTTAACCCTTCAAATGATGTAGTATGTCTTCTTTCAACTAAAATAATTAACCTCAAAGAAAGATATTAAAACAGATGTTCCATCTGTTGCGACAGTGGTTCATCTGTTGCAACATATTACCCACCAACTGTATCTAGTGAAATAGATGAGTAATTTGTTGCAACAGACGATCCATATTTGGCAACAGATTAACCATCTGATACTCTGGTTCTCTGAACCCGACTCAACGAATTACCCATCTGATGTAAATTATGCAATATATGTATAATCTGATGCAACTTATTGTCAATCTGTTGTGACATACAGATCATCTGTTACGGTAGCTAGATCATCTGTTGCATAAGTTGGCTATGTTAACATCCATGTAACCCAACTGACTGCAAATTATTGTTATATAATTTAAATGCCTCCGGTCTTTTTTTATAGGTTGTGCATCCTTGGATCATGCCTACCGATGGTGAGCTGGGGATGACTTCTTTTCTTACTCTGGGTCTTGTTGATACAAAAAAATTCCCAACGGTTGAGTTAATAAAGAAGGAAATGGCTGGAGCAACATCCATAAGAAGAACAGTTAGGCAAGGTTTGCCTAATGTTGAAGCTCATCATAACCAACCTCAAACTGCAACAGATTCGGGTGCTTTTTCTGGGGGTGTTGCTGGTGGAGTTGTTTGTGATAGTAGCAGTCATCCTGTTGTTGCTGCTGCTAGTCGTGATTATGAGCATGCTCAGCAAAAAATAAATACTTTTGAAAACACCCCTTGTACAGGTCCCTCTCACCCTTACACTGGTCCCTCCCACCCTTACAGTGGTCCCTCTCACCCCTCCTTACCCTCATGCTCTCATTACAAATGCAAAGTATATAAGGACAGAAAGGATAAACTCCTTGAAAAGCTAGAGGCTATTACTGAAGCTGCCGAGGATTTTAAATCCAGGGAGGTGTCATATCATCCAATGAGGTGAGGGAGCCATGCACTCCTACAGGGGTGGTTAGGAGAAAAAAAAGGAAAATTAGACAAATTCTCTCCGTTATGAAAACAGCAAAAACTGCACCTCCTCCCGCTCCAAGAGTTGTTGAAGTTTAGGAGCCGCTGAAGAAGATGGACATATTCGCGGTGCTTGACAAGAAGAAGGGGAAGGAACTGCAACAAATCATGAATAACAAGAGGAAGGTTCAAAAAGAATACACCATGCATTTATTTGCTGCCAAAGACTTCAAGAATATGACAAATATACGTGTGTGGTACAAGGATAATATAAGTTTATTTTTTCTAACCTATACTTCTAATCTACTCCACGAATAAGAATCTACATAGCTGATGTGTAATCTATTGCAACACCTTGGTATTCTATTGCAACATAATACACATCTATTGGGTGAGTTGCGTTAGCTGGGTAATCTGTGAACTGATTTAGAGAACCCTCTGCATCGGATTCTTTCTGCTGTGTTTTATTCTTTATAATTACTAACCTATTTAAATTAATTAGATTCTTATACCACGGTATATTGATGAAATTCTCTGCCTCATGAGGAGCAGGCAATTAGCATACCTGGATGCTTATGATGTTTCCGATAGGATAATGGATCTCAACTTCTTCAATAATTTCAAGGATAGGTACGCTTATCTCCGTAAGCAAACTGATTCCGGTAGCCCAGGACTTGATCAGTTAGTTTCTACGTTCCAATGGGATGAAAAAATGATTAAATATGTTAGAGGGAAAAGGCCATATCCACACGGCAAGAGTTGGACCAAGGCAAAGAGAATCCTTACAGTCATGAACATGAAAGTCAACCATTTTCTCACTGTTGAGATACTACTCTACGAGGGAAATATTAAGGTTTATGACTTCAACTTAACTGTCTTCAGCGAGGACAAGTTTTTAGCCCACATGCAGCCACTCTTGAAGTTGTTGCTCAAGTTGTTGACGCAGAGTAAGCTGATGGATCATTTGCCGGCTGAAGTCTTGATGAAGAAATCATGAGATTTTAAAGGTCAAAATAAGAATATCGAGCTCCAAAAAAATAGAACCGGTGCAGCGTGCGGGCCATATTGGCTTGCATACATCGAGTATTTGCTGACCGGCATAGAAATGACCGATATGTGCGACACCATTGTGGGAAAGATGCAATGGATCTGGGCTTATGGAGTACTAACTAAACGGTTGGAGCCCATGTATAAAGAAGAAAATGTACAAAGACAGAAACGAACACAACAATAATTTTTTATTTTAAGCCACATCACTTTACGTGTTGTGACAATAATTTTTATGTCTGTGGATAGTTAAATTTTTATAATACAATAGATAGTATATATGTTGTAACATATATAATACCTGTTGTGATAGATTGATTATCTGTTAGAGTAGGTTGGTCATTTGTTGCATTAATAAATATTTCTCGGTCTGTCTGTCGCAATAGATATCCAATCTGTTGCAACATATAATCTATTTGTTGCAATTGATAAATAATCTGTTGTAATAAATCAAGAAAGTATGAAGACCTGTTATATAATTTCCAGCAAATGACCTAACTAAATGGTTGGATCCCTGTATAAATAGAATATGTACAAAAATGGAGACGAACACGATAACAAATTTTTATTTCAAGCCACCTCACTTTACATGTAGTGGCAATAATTTCTCTATCTGGCGAAAGTTAAATTTTTATAATGAAACCGATTATATATTTGTTGTAACATATAGTATATCTATTGTATCAGATATAGTACCTATTGTGATAGATTAATTATCAGTTGGAATAGGTTGGTCATCTGTTGCATTATAAAGATGTTTCCAGTCTGTCTGTTGCAACAGATATACAATCTGTTGCAACATATAATCTATCTGTTGAAACTGATCGATAATATGTTGGAGCAAATAAAAAAAGTAGGAAGACCTGTTATATAATTTCCAGCAGATGACCTACGTGTTGCATCTCATGCTGCAACATATGTCTAAATCTGTTTGATAAGATATGTCATCTGTTGTAGCAGATGTATTGTCTGTTGTGATATTTGAATCTAGTATTCCATTTCATTTATCATGTTCAAAACTAAGGATTAAATTATATTCATAGACAGCATAAAATAAATCGAAGCCTTCAAAAATTATATGAAATAAATGAAATATAAAAAAATCATTATAGGCACAAATGATCTACTTTACAAATAAATCAACAAGTTAAACCAAGGAGGATAGGTTATTACATTGACGGACTCAATCTATAAAGATCTAATCAATATGGACAAGTTGTTCTTTATCCGATATTACGGAATTCGGCTTTAGTCGTCGTGGATTTTTAGTGTCTCTTGTGTACGGCTTCTAAGCTTTCGCTTCTCCGTATATCCATAAAAGAGTAGCATATCTTTTGCGAAGTAATCCGTCATCAAGTCCATCATTTGGTACTTGTAATCCATCGCTCAAATACTCAGTGTAAGCGGCAACAAAAGGACCGCAATTCCTGTGTTTTAAAAACAGATAATCCATATCTTGCAGTTCATGCAAGGGTTGTGAAATTTATGAAATGAAACTAAATCATGACACTTATAATTATAGTCTACCAATGGTTTGTTGAGCAATTCCTTCAACATATCGTACATCAAATAGATTACCCATTTTATCCCGGTATGTTTCAATCGTCGACCAATCAGTACGAATCTTTTGGTCCAAAAAGCCACTCATATTAAGGTAAGTAGGCAATATTTTGGCCAGCTTTTGTATCTTAGACGAAGTCTAGAAATTCCTCCTTCTCGACTTCGAGTTATAAACTCGGATGCACCTCTCATTTAGAACGATGACAGCCAAAATTGAATTGAATTCATCACCACAATTGATTGGGATGTACACTTCGTTAACAAAATGCCAAGGTAAGCCAGCCAGAATACTAAAACCTTTGATGATGTTGATTAAGCATTCCTCATTTCAGGAAACATCCGGTTGTTGTTGACAATACCTATCGTAGGCATTATTGATGTATACTTTGTACAAATAATTGTTTGTCGTGTATCTGTATTGTTCTTGTGTTTGCAACTTGGCATTCTTTTGGAGTTAGTAAAATATGACATCGATGTGGTGCGCATATAACAAATATTTTAGATTACGTGATAAAAAAATTAATACGTATATGCAATTAAATAAAGTATTAATTAATAGTAATATGTATGGCATTTAAACCTCATCATTCCAGCAAGTTTGGGGCTGTGACATCAAATTAAACCAATTCTTCATTTCGGGATGTGCAATAATAAAGTCGAACATATTAAAATAAAGACTCAATTCGTTCACTTTGTTGCGTTCATTATTTTATTTTCTACATGATGATTTATATGGGTTAATGCCACGTTCTTACAACAAGAATCGTATAAACCAATATCTTTTAAAATTAATTTATGTACCTGCCGGCATGATGCTTTAACAGCCCATCAGTAATCCATTCTGAATAGTTGTTGATCAACTGCCTTAGTTTTTCTGGAGCCTCTTCCGAGATGTTGAACCCTTCAAATGGGTAATTCCTCCATTCTCCCGAACTAATAGGCTCCACTTTTTTTTTCTTTGGAAGCAGTAGATGGATTATAAATTATGATATTATGCTCTTCAGTAGTGGCTTCTACCATGACATCCACATGGAAATCCAGAATTGTCAATGTTAATTACAAATATACAAAATATTATCCATTTGTAGTAACAGATGATTCTTATGTTACAACAGATGGATCATCTGTTGGGATGAATTCGAACAGGTAAATCAGAGTTGTACGATAATTTTGAGCAGATGATCCATCTATTCCAACATAAGACTCATCTATTACAACAGATAATGCATCTGATGCAATAGGTTAGACAACAGTTGCAACAGATGTATATATCTATTTGATAATTTGTAACACCCAACATTTCGGACTAGAATGAAAATCCATTATTTATATGTGTAAATATTACAAAAGCCTCAAATCCTATGTAAATTTAGTGTGTTAATCAATTATGTAGTGTGGGAATCTATTTGAGCATGAATTTAGATTATAGAGGTCCCCAAACTCAAGGGCAAGTTGAAAGCTTTCCTATCATTCAAGTTTTAGTGAGCGTCAAAACTTAGGTCAAGTTCAATTGACCAAAACTCCTTATATATATCAAATTAGAGGAATTAATATATGTAAAATGAAATCTCTTTGAATTATCTTTCCAACGATACCAATTTTGCTAAAATCCGATACCGGAGCAAAACGTTATACCCATTTTACTCCAGCATGTCAACCTGGAAAACTGAGTGACGATATTCGTGATAACTTATCACAAGTTTGACGACTTATCACAAACGTCATCAGCCTTAGGCAGAATCCAGTCCCCAGTGATGACATTTCTGATAAGTTATCACAAGTGTGATGACTTTTCACGAATGTCGTTAGCCTTAGGCAGAAACCAGCTCCCGATGACTTATCACAAATCTGACGACATTTCAGCCTTGGTCGTCAGCTAAGATTTTCAGTAATTGGGAAGTGATTTCATAAGGGTATTTTGGTATTTTCCTTTACCTCCCACGACTTATAAACCTCAAAGGACGTAACTTTCTCTTATTTTTCTTTAGTTAAACATCTCAAAAACCCTCTCTTACACTTTCAACCACAAGATTAGGGTTTTTATTAAAATCATCTCCCAAAAGCAAGATTCAAGCCCTTTTTCCAAGATAATCAAGAATTAAGTTTCCCAATTCAAGAACTCTCTAGTAACTCATCAAGTTTACTTTCTAAGGTATGTGTAGTGTTCATCCATGGATCCCTTTCATCCATGGAGCTCAAGAATCATGTTTTAAATTATAAAATATGATTTTCTTGTTGTGTTATGACTATATTCATGTTGATGATTATTGTTTGGATTTAAGGTTGTATCTTGATGTGTTTTTCATGAGGCATGTGAGTAGGTTAGTTGAAAGCCATGAATTTTGAATGGATTAAGATTGTCAAATTGATAAGTACACCTATGCCCAAAGTTGTGTATGTAAGGTGTTTTATAAAATGCCAAGAATGATAGAATCCATGTTTTTATGACTTAATAGTACTTAAATGACAAGTCCATGTTCTATTCCTTATGTTTCCACATGAATTCTATGTTATTGATATGTGTTGTTGTTATGAGTTGTTGTTGTGATATGAAATGTCCATGATATTGAGGTATGCAAGTATACCCATGTTTTATGTATTCCATTTCATGTATAAGATGTTGAGAACCATGTGTAGTATGAAATCCTCTATTTATGGTATTACGAATTGTGGATTCTATTCCTATGATCAAGAAGTATCATGTGTGTCAGTTTCCATCTTTCGAGTCCTGGGGGTACTTGTACCCGAAAAATATAATTGTGTGCCTAGAGCCAAGTCAGTCTCAAGATAATATCAGTCGTTCTATGATCAGTAGAACTCAGTCAGTTACAGAATCCAAAACTCTCAGACATTTATTGAACTTAAGAAATCTCAGTAATCTAAGTATTGTTATCATTCCAGCTTCAGTTCAGTACTTAGCTCAGATCTCATAGCATTCAAGAAATCAATTCAGAACTTTGTATCATTCAATCAGATAATAAATTCAGTAGTATTCTGTCAGATAACGGAACTAAGTGAACTCAGTCAGCTCAGTCAAGTAAGAAACTCAGTAACAGCTTTAGTTCAGTTCAAGTACAAGTTCTAAGAATCAGTTCAGAGTATTTCAGTGGGAGTAGGATCTAGCACCGAGCAAGTGCAGGGATGGAGGATCCCCATCAGAGAGCCAGAGTCGTTAGGAGCAATCCCTGAACTCCAGAATTGCATAGCCAGCGCAGGATGTAGGAGTCACCCGTCAGAAAAAGGGTTGTCACCCGTTAGAGAGGCTTGACTATTATACTGCCTTAGGCTTAACTTCTTACGAGGGTCACCCGTCATATTGGCTTGATAAGAGAGGTCTTTACCCGTGGCACGGTATTGACACCCTTCCAGCTGGGGTTATAGGTTGGACCCTACTAGTTCAGACTTGGGGCATATCGGTTAAGTAAGAACTCCCATAGTTACAGTTTCAGTATCAGTCTTCAGAGTAGAACTCAGAAATCAGGACTGACAGATACAGTCATCAATCTCGGTAAGGAACTCAAATAGTTTTACAGATTCATAGACCACCCGTTATATAGGCTTGGTCTAACATAAAGTTATTCAGTATCAGTACTTACAGAGGTCACCCATCAGATAGGCTTGATGTCAGTCTTAGATTCAGTTGAGTATTCTCAATATCAATTCAAGAGATCACCCATTAGTTAGGCCTGATCTCAATCTTAGTCACTCTTAATCATTATTAGAAGATTTAGACTGTCAGATACAGTCGCTCAGTTTTAGTTACTTATGCATGTATATATTCTCACGTTCATATTAGTCCGTATTGTTCATGCATATAAACCTCTTTGTATTTAGCCTACCTCACTCGTATACTCAGTACATTTAGACGTACTGGCGCATTTGTGCTATGGTGCTTTCTCTTATATTACACCATAGGTTCAGAGGCACGAGTTCCAGAGAAGCAGTAACATTATAGATTTCAGCAGTCAGAGTTAGCAGTGAGTCCTCTTTCTCCGAGGACATGATTACTACTTTATTACTTCAGTATTTTAGTTTGGCTTTCAGTAGTCAAGAGTTAGTTGGATATATGTTCCTTCCACTCCCTACTTCAGACAGTTAGAGGCTTTCAAACTAGATTCAGACTTCAGTATTTTGGTTTTATTTTGGTTTTGTGAGACCACTTTATTCAAACATTGTTATTATTCAGATTATGTTTAGTAGTTAACCTTATGTCCTTTTAGTTCATATTTTTGCATTTATATTCATATATTATGCAGTGTACAGGTACAGATATCAGAAGAGGGTTAGCTTATGGTCCTTGGGGATCATGAGCACTGTGTGGCATTTCGATTCCAGAAAATCAGAGCGTTACAAACTTGGTATCAGAGCCTAAGGTTCAATAGTGTCCTAGAAAGTCTGAAATCCATATCTAGTAGAGTCTTGTACATGGGTGTGTTGCACGCCACATTTATGTATAGGAGGCTATAAGATGTTTTAGGAACATCTTCCCTTATTTCATGTCTCAAATTGCGCTATAGAAAGGTTCTCTAAGAAACTTATGTGGATTCTCATCATATTCCATTCATGTCAGCTTTACCTTACTCTTAAGGTAGCAAAAGTAGCGAGGCCTGGAGTCCTAAAAACATAGCTTTCTCAGACCGTCCTCACAAATAGTTCGGGATAGCGTTATCTAAAGTTGGGCAGAGTATGTTTATAGGGGTTAGTTGTATAAAAGGTGAATCGGTATGCTTAAAACAATGTATGCAAGAGTTTAAGTTTGGTGATCCGGAGTTATATGTGTTGTTGATGGAGGCATAGCTATAATTCTCATAGTGTGGAGAAAATATAAGTTTAAGAGAGGTAACATTTGAAGGTTAGGATGAGAGTAACATGTTTATTAAAGAATTATGGATATTCACATTATGCTTTAGAGACTAAGCTTGAATCTTTGAAGAATTTAAGTTGGTGGATTTTAGACTAAGTATGAAGGTGTGGATGTAAGTTAAAACATGTGATATTAGCAGCCCATGACAATAGCGGGTGTTATGTTTATGTATAAGTGGCTAGACATGTTCTAGAGATTTCAGTAGGCTTGAATAGTGCATGCAAGAATTTAAGTTTGATGATTGCGGAGACTAAAGAAAGTTAAGAGTTGTACCCCAAGGGATAGTATTAGCAGTGAGCTGCAGTCTTGCAGGATGAGTTATCATTTAGGTACATTAATATAACGCAGACCCTAGAGTAGATTGATTGTAGTTCAGTTCAGAGTTTAGTAAAGTGTTCCCAGACTTATGATGATGAATTGAGGCTAAGGTGGAAGGTTTAGTTGAAAGAATGAAGAAGCAGTACTTTAGTTAAGCTTAAGTTTTCAGTATGAGTTAGCCAGTAAATCCAGCAGTTCAGTTTAGCAGTCAGACAATCAGATTCATATAGTTTGTTTTCACATCTTTCCATTTAGTTATACTATCAGAAATCTCAGTAAGGTAACTATTCCAAGACAGAGTACCTTAGTAGTTGCGAGTATAACTTAGTTCATGCATCATGCATTAGTTTCAACTCTCCAATGTTTAGTTATGATCCAGTTCATAGATGCCATGTGCATCGCCCCAGTGTATCAGTAAAGTAAGCCTTCTTAGAGGGACATAGAGTCCCAAGGGGGAGATACCCCATAATTTCTCCATGCTTTCATGTCTTTAAACCCATTCAATTGCATGTCCAAATGATTCTCACAAATATAGTATTAGTTATCAGTACATATTCATTCAAGCATTTAAGAGTCAGTTTAGTCAAGTACTCATTCATTAGATATGCATGCTCAGTAGTAGAAGCTCAGTTTATCACTGTCTTCAGTCATATGTTCATGAGAAAAACTCAGTCAAGTATCCATGCATCAGATATGCATGTCTGTCATGAGGATTTGCTTATCAATAGTCTCATCCAAGTATTCTATGCATCAGCTATGCATGCGTACTCTAGTGGAAAATTCAGTGTGTCAGTAATTTCTGTCATATAGTCATGTTTTAGATATTTTCACATCCCTTAAGTAAGTTCAGTTGATCAGTACTTATAAATTATTAATCGACATTCGAGGACGAATGATTCCAAGGGGGAGATAATGTAACACCCCACATTTCGTACTAGAATGAAAATCCATTATTCATATGCGTAGATGTTCCAAAAGCCTCAAATCCTATGTAAATTTAGTGTGTTAATCAATTATATAGTGTGGGAATCTATTTGAGCATGAATTTAGATCATAAAGGTCCCCTAACTCAAGGGTAAGTTGAAAGCTTTCCTATCATTCAAGTTTTAGTGAGCGTTAAAACTTAGGTCAACTTCAATCTACCATAACTACTTGTATACATCGAATTAGAGGACCTAATATATTTCAAATGAAACCTCTTTGAATTATCTTTCCAACAATACCAATTTCACCAAAATCAAATACTGGAGCAAAAAGTTATACCTATTTTACTCCAGCATGTCAGCCTGGAAAACTGAGTGACGACATTTGTGATAACTTATCATAAGTGTGATGACTTATCACAAACATCGTCAGCCTTAGGCAGAATCCAGCCCCCAGTGATGACATTTCTAATAAGTTATCACAAGTGTGACGACTTATCATGAATGTCATCAGCCTTAGGCAGAAACCAGCTCCCAAGTGACGACATTTGTGCCGACTTATCAAAAATCTGACAACATTTCAGCCTTGGTCGTCAGCTAAGATTTTCAGCAATTGAGAAGTGGTTTCGTAAGGGTATTTTGGTCTTTTTCTTCACCTCCCATGACTTATAAACCTCAAGGGATGTAACTTTCTCTTGTTTTTCTTTAGTTAAACATCTCAAAAATCCTCTCTTACACTTTCAACCACAAGATTATGGTTTTTATTAAAATCATCTCCCAAAAGCAAGATTCAAGCCCTTTTTCCAAGATAATCAAGAATTAAGTTTCCCAATCCAAGAACTCTCCATCAACTCATCAAAGTTTCCTTTCTAGGTATGCGTAGTGTTCATCCATGGATTCCTTTCATCCATGGAGCTTAAGAATCATGTTTTAAATTATAAAATGTGATTTCCTTCTTGTGTTATGACTATATTCATGTTGATGATTATTGTTTGGATTCAAGGTTGTTTCTTGATGTGTTTTCATGAAGTATGTGAGTAGGTTAGTTGAAATGCATGAATTTTGAATGGATTAAGATTGTCAAATTGATAAGTACACCTATGCCCAAAGTTGTGCATGTAAGGTGTTTGATAAAATGCCAAGAATGATAGAATCCATGTTTTTATGACGTAATAGTTCTTAAATGACAAGTCCATGTTCTATTCTTTATGTTTCCACATGAATTCCATGTTATTGATATGTGTTATTGCTATGAGTTGTTGTTGTGATATGGAATGTCCATGATATTGAGGTATGCGAGTATACCCATGTTATATGTATTCCCTTTTATGTATAAGATATTGAGAACCATGTGTAGTATGAAATCCTCTATTTATGGTATTACGAATTATGGATTTTATTCCTATGATCAAGAAGTATCATGTGTGTCAGTTTCCTTCCATCGAGTCCTGGGAGTACTTGTACCCAAAAAATATAACTGTGTGCTTAGAGCCAAGTCAATCTAAAGATAATCTCAGTCGTTCTATGATCAGTAGAACTCAGTCAGTTACAGAATTCAAAACTCTCAGACAGTTATAGAACTTAAGAAATCTCAGTAATTTAAGTATCGTTATCATTCCAGCTTCAGTTCAGTACTTAGCTCAGATCTCAGTAGCATTCAATAAATTAATTTAGAACTTAGTATCATTCAGTCAAATAATAGATTTAGTAGTATTTCGTCAGATAACGGAACCAAGTGAACTCAGTCAGCTTAGTCAAGTAAGAAACTCAGTAATAGCTTTAATTCAGTTCAAGTACAAGTTCTAAAAATCAGTTCAGAGTCTTTCAGTTGGGAGTAGGAGCTAGTACCGAGCGAGTGCAGGGATGACGGCTCCTCGTCAGAGAGGAAAAGTCGTTAGGAGCAATTCTTGAACTCCAGAACTATGTAGCCAGCGTAGGATATAGGAGTCACCCGTCAGAAAAAGGCTTGTCACCCGTTAGAGAGGCTTGACTATTATACTGCCTGAGGCTTGACTTCCTACGAGGGTCACCCGTCAGATAGGCTTGACCCAAGAGGTCTTTACCCATGGCACGGTATTGACACCCTTCCAGCTGGGGTTACAGATTGGACCCCACTATTTCATACTCGAGGCATGTCGGTTAAGTGAGAACTCCCACAGTTACAGTTTTAGTATCAGTCTTTAGAGTAGAACTCAGAAATCAGGACTGTCAAATACAGTCATCAATCTCGGTAAGTAACTCATGATCATGAGCACTGTGTGGTATTCCGGTTCTAGAAAATCGAGGTGTTATATAATTTTCAGCAGATGTATCATCTGTTTAAAATAAATATGTGTCTATTTGTTTGTTGGAGCAGGTGATGTACATTCACCTTCTTCGGCTCATGCTGCTCTCCTGTGGTCCTTGCACACTAAACATCGGTGCAAAACAAAGACAGAGGCATTGCAATTTTACTTTTTTTTATGCTTGATGATGTCTTGGAAGTATCTTTCCTTCTTCTCTTAGCCGCCTTGATCTCTAGTAGAGTGTATGGATATGAAATCCTCTTTGATGGAATGACACCCCTCTTAGATATCATTTTATTTACAGAAGCAATTAGTGCATTAATAGCATTAATCACTCCATCGTATTTTGCCTTGCAGTCTTGACATTTGCATACAGAACATTCGCTAGATGTGAAAGAAATCTGTACAACCAGTATGATCATAATCATAATGGCTTGTTGTTTCAAAAAGGGTAAGAGGAGCATCATTAGCCCCAACAGCAGCACCACTACCACTACCACTACGACTACCATCGTCAACAACAACAAGCCCACCCTCTAAAATTATTTTTCTTGTGATGGTTGTTGCTCCAAACAATTCTATTTTTATTCCATCAACGATCTTAAGATCCGGTAAAGTTTGCACAGACCGTAAATTAAGAAAAATGGCTTCTTCAACTCTCGATTGGTCAGAACAAATCACGGATGGACAATCTAAAATAAATTAGTACATATATTAGAATAATGATGAAATCATTTAAAATAATCATTAATTTAAAAAAAAACTTAATTAGAATTGGACTCACTACTTCCTTGGGGGGATTAAAAAGATCAAGAAATTTTGCATTTTTATTGGTTTTGGCCGACAACCATCTCAGGATTCTTGGACAAAACTTTTTCCTGGTAGTTCACTTGTTGTCTCAAATAAGGAATGGCTTCAAATGCCCAAGCCTATAACATAACGCCAATAAATTAAAAGCATTATTGAATAAAAAAATGATGAATCATATCATGATAAAAGAAATATTTACCATGAAGGCCCATGGAAAACCATATAAGTTGACTATCATTGGCGTCAACGAAGTCAACAAATATTGGACGGTCATTTTGAAGCTTTCATAACCCCAAGGATAGCTGTTAAATGCCTCAAGATCCTCAAAGAGATTTATTAAACTGGGGCTTATGTTGTTGTTAACGTCTCTCGCCCAAAGAATATTATGTACAAACCAAACCAAGCACAGTGATTGTTTGTGCTTCTTTGAGAGTCTTTTACCTTTCAACGCTTTTATCAAATTTTTATTTTTAAAGCTTGGACCAACAATGAACACCAGGTCCTCACGATCACTCGACTTGCCTTTGCCTTTTTTGGGTGTGCGGGGTGCTTTCTTTTGGGTCAGAGTAGGTATAACTTGAGAAGGAGAAGGAGGATAACATTTTAGTCCAGTAACTATGGCAAACTCCTTCCAACCAAAATAAATAGGCATGCCACAGTAATTTATCCACACCTCATCCATCTTGTCTTTGTTTTCATATATAAACCTACGCTTAAGAAGATCGTATACCATTTTCATCTGGAAACGAGCATTGTCGTCCTTCGGCAAATCAAGATATTACCCAAAGCAGCTTTTCCTAAAATAATCATTCAATTTTTGTTCTCAGAGTATTTTTTTGAAGGCGTTGAAAGATTTTCTCATGGCTGACTTAACCACGAAATCACCCGTTAAATTTGTGGCACCATCGCACTGCATTCTCACAGGATAACGATCAATGCTGAAGGTTTTTACCAACTCTTCGATGGAAGGGCTATTAGCATTTGGATCATCTCTTTTGAGACATTCCTCATCCCCGTGTTCATTATCTTCTTCTCCTGATTGTGATGACGCTTGTAAAGCAAGCTCATAGAGTGGTGGATGTAGCCGAGCTGCTGCACTTATTCCTTTACTTTAACTTGATTCGATTTCTTTTCTTTTTGGAGCCATATTATCTTAAATTAACAGGAACATAAAATAAATTATAATTGATTAATGCATCATTAAAAAAAAATAACAGTAAATCTAACATGCACAATGGTAAAAAATATAGTTCCAACAAATAACACATCTGCTGCACCAGGTATGTTATTTGTTGCAACATATAATCGACTTGTTGTAATGGATGAGTAAACCATTGAAAACAATAAAAACAGATCTCTAATTTGTCCGACCCGGATGCAATGGATGAGTAAACCATTGGAAACAATAAAAATAGATCACTAATCTGTTGCACCAGGTATGTTATATGATGCAACATATAACCAACTGTTGCAATAGATGAGTAAACCATTGGAAACCATAAAACAGATCACTAATCTGTTGCATATTTGATGCAACATATAACCATCTTGTTGCAACGAATGAGTAATTCGTTGAAAACAATAAAAATATATCACTAATCTGTTGCACCAGGTTTGTTATCTGTTGCAACATATATATGACCGGTTACAACGGATGAGTAATTCGTTGGAAGCAATAAAAATGGATCACTGATCTGTCGCACTAGGTATTTTATCTATTGCAACATATAATGACCTGTTGCAACGATGAGTAAACCTTTGGAGAGAATAAAAATAGATCACTGAACTATTGAAATATATCACTCATCTATTAGAAAATGAGTTATCTATTGGATCAATATTATTTAGATTTCTTCCAAACAGGACCATAAAAATATATCACTAATATGTTGCACCAGGTTTGTTATCTGTTGCAACATATAAATGACCTGTTGCAACGGATGAGTAATCCGTTGGAAATAATAAAAATAGATCACTGATCTATTGCACCAGGTACTTTATCTGTTGCAACATATAACTGACTTATTGCAACGGATGAGTAAACCTTTGGAGAGAATAAAAATAGATCACTGAACTGTTGAAACATATCACTCATCTATTGGAAAATGAGTTATCTGTTGGATCAATGTTGTTTAGATTTCTTCTAAACAGAAGATCGTCTGTCGCAACAGATGAATGATCTGTTAGATTGTTCATCTGTTGCATTGATTTTCATAGTTGCATCAGATTTTAATTTGTTGCATCAGATATTAACATCTGTTGCATCAAATGTCTTCAGTTGTTGCATCAGATATCTTCATCTGTTTCATCAGATGTCTTTATCTATTGCATCATATGTTCATCTGTTTCAACACTATTTTTTCCAATACAAACAACAAATCAACCCAGTAACACCAGCACATCACACACACACACTAAGAATATCAACTATGGACAAAAATCACCAACAAATCCGAATCAACAGTACGATAACAAAAAGAAGAAATGCCAGAAATTAGAGTTTTATTCAGTCCACATTTCAATACTAGAAGAGTAGTTAGCTCAAGTTCCTCTGTTTCTTCATAATTTTTTACCTGTGAAAAAAGAAATGGGACGACGAAGAACTCGAAGTTTTTGTCGCCGGAGAAGTCTTCACGTTGATTGACGGTTGAAAGTCAAAACGGAACTCACCCAACTATTTTTCGTCGAAGATTGAGGGGAGAATTTTGCAGAATTGTTAGTTGGGAGAGAGTTGAGAGAAGCTGTCGAGAGAGAGGGGAGAAAGACTGGTTGATTTGGATTGAAGAGGGGTGTGGGTTGGGTTGATATATATTTTTGAAAAGATTAGAAAGTTTTGAAAATATTAATCAACTCTACAATTAACTTAATCAAGTTTCCAAATGATGTTTGACCCTTTAAGCTGGTCAATGTCACCTATCTTTCATTCAAGACTTAAAAGACACCTTTTCTTCAAATTTTTCATGTATCGAAAGCAAATTTGAAAAAAAAAATCTTGATTTTGTGAAACACCAATCATTTTTTACTAACTTTTAGAGGTTAAAATATCAATATTGAACTAAAGAGCGTCAGAACTTAAGTACCACGCTCTAATTTAGAATTTTGAATCAAAGATTTCACAATTCAAGCGCTTAGAACTTTTGTACTAAGCGAGATCTGAATATGAATGGTTAAGCATATTTGTATTTATTAAAAATTAAGAATCTATTTGATCTAGATATGTCTTAATCATTAAAATCTTGAAC
This sequence comes from Capsicum pubescens, assembly GCA_030864215.1. Classification (NCBI taxonomy): domain Eukaryota; kingdom Viridiplantae; phylum Streptophyta; class Magnoliopsida; order Solanales; family Solanaceae; genus Capsicum; species Capsicum pubescens. The sequence continues at coordinate 138,506,706 of CM061540.1, forward strand.
ACAATCTTAATATCGCTAAGAGGTATTTTTATTTATAATTTTCACACTCTATCCACAATCACCAGATACCATCGCTAATCATCCAATCATCACAACATTGTCTATCATCACTTCCATTTACAACCATCGGCCGCCACCACCAACCTTTTCTGTTATCACAACCATTACGAACAACCTCATCATCTCTCACAACATATATAGCTACAAATTCATAGCTACAAATTCTCAGCTACATATACGAAAATCGTGGCTAAAACCTAATAACAACCACACAAATTGAAATTTCATCGCTATTTACAATTTTGTAAAAACAATTTAGCTACAAAAATAAATTGGCAAAACTAATTCCTCATATTTTGTTGTAGTTGCTAACATCGTGACAATAGTTGTCCAAATAGCTACAAGTTTATTGCTACAATAAAACTTTATAGTTAATTATAAGTTTTTGCCACGCATTTAAAGTTACCGTAGCAATAACAATCTTTTAGTCACAGTAAATTACTAGAAATATTGTAGCTAAACATATATTTTTGCTTCAAGATATGATAATTTATGGTAATAGTTACCCAAATAGCTACAACTTATTGCTACAATAAAATTTTGTAACTAATTATAATTTTTTCCAACACATTTTATTTTACCATAGCAATAGTAGCTTTTTGTAGCCACAATATTGTAGTTAAATAGATATTTTTGCTTCAGGGTATAATAATTTGTGGCAATAATTACCTAAATAGCTACTAAGTTTATTGATACACTAAAATTTCATAGCTAATTATAGAATTTTACCACTCATCATGTTATCGGCGCAATAGTAATTCTTTTTATTCACAATAAATAATTACTTAAAATAAAATATTATAGCTAAAGAGATATTTTCATTTCAGATTAAAATAATTTGTGACAATAACTTGGATACAATTATTTGTTATAATGAAATGATATGTTCATAATTCTATTATTGCAACAAAATTTTATAACAAATCATAAGCTTTTGTCATTGTTTGAAGTAGTCACATCTTTGATTTTTTTAGCAATAATAAATTATTTAAATAGAACTATTATATCTAAACGAAAATTAATCCTTCAAGGTATCAAAATATCATGGCGATAGCAGGTTTGATATTTGTTCATTTGTTATGACAAAATCAGCGGATGGGGTTGTTCCCTCCTTAATCAGAGGCCGAGGGTTTGACCCTGGGCATGGAGAAAACTCTGTTGGGAGCGCTACCTCCCGAATGGGGCCCTACCCGGCGCGAATCCAGATTAGTCGGGCTCCAATGCGGGTACCGGACACCGGATGGGAAACCAAAAAAAAAAAGATATAGACACTAATTTAAAGTGATAGTAAAATTTTGTAGCTTATTATAATTTTTAACTCATGCACTTAAATTTGTTATATCAGTGATATTATTAGCCTTAATAAATTTGTTATGATAAAGTTTTTAGTTAAATAAATATTTTACTCTATTAAGAAAAATATGAGAAAGGTTGGATTAAATAAATTATATATATTTTACCAAAAATAATTTTAATTTTAAATTTAAAAGCTTTTTTTTCCTAAATAAGTTTTAGATAATACAAATTAAGATGCAAAGTTACGATTCAATAATAAATCATTTACATACTTGTGCCTCAAATATTTAAGCAACTTCTTAAGCCTCTCAAGCCCATATTAATTTTCTTATAACTAGTTTTATTTTTAATATTTATTATATGCTCTTATATGCAAACTTTATGAATTTAGAAATATTTATAGAGATAGTTGGGCATGTATATTCCTTTTTATTTTTAAATAAGTAATTATGGTAATTTCTTATATTTAATTGAAGAAAAAAATGTATTTAACGGTGCACCATCAGTTATTTGTTGACTTCACGGAAAAGACTATTAATGTTTGTTTTTTTATATTTATGTTCTTTCTAATTTTACATAATTTTGTTTATAACATCTAAATGAGATTTGAACGTCAAATGTCAATATATTTATATAGCCATCATGAAATTTTTGGACAAACACTGTCATTATAGGAGAGATTTGACAGTATAAGTATTTATGTATATGACATGCTTACTTATTTTAGTAAACATTTAGAGTATTTTTAAGAGTAAACAACATAAACCTCAATACTTTACTATCTAATTACCCTCTCTCCCTACTTTTATAATAATTACATAAAATCTCAGATATGATACATTAGTTAACGTCATGATACATTAGTTTGTGTTACATTAATAAATCTTTAATTGTGATAAAAAACAGAAAGAAACGATAATTAAGCCTACAGTTGAGCAATTAATGCGCTTAATTAAAGAAATTGTCGTTTAAATTACATAATATACATCATTTACTAACTTACGATAACAAATATCATAAGTTTTTCTATTATGTAAAAAATATCTCATTTAATAACATTGAGTTCATGATACACTACAGTTCATGATACATTACATTTATTTGTGGTTAGTAATACATTATTATATTTAATTTACTTAATACTTTATATGTGTAAAAATATTTGATACGTTGTATTAAAAGCTAAAAATCTTATGATACATTACTTTATATACAAATACAACAATACTATATCTACTATTATATTGTTAATTTAATTTTCTGATACATTAAATTATTTTGGTTGAGATACATCACTGTAATTAAGTTTGCATTATACTTGACTTATTTTTGAAAATATCTGATACATTATATAATTTACATTAAGTTATAAAACTACAATTAGCTTATATGATACATTGTTGAAGAGTAAAATATATTTTGATGCATAATAGTCTAACAGATGGACGAAAATTAATTTATAGAAATTGTAATAAAAACAATTAAAAGTTTTGCTTAAATATCATAGCCAGTAGGCGAATTTTGGGCGAGATTTTAGGCGAATTAATTTATAGAAATTGTGATAAAAACAATCAAAAGTTTTGCTTAATTCAAAATGGATGAATTTAGAAAATAGCCGGATACATTACCTGAATTTTGGGCGAGATTTGCGGTGTAGTAGGCGATGTACTAGGGGTAAATTGTGATGTATCTGAAAATAAGCTACTTTTATGAGTTAGAAGGAATTTTTGTAATTAGTTTAGTGGGATAAGATTTTAAGTAATAATGAAAAGTTAAGGTATGATTTTAAGTAATTTTTCCTATTTTTAATATCTATAAAGCTTGTTAAGGGACAGTAAAGCTTCATTTATTTTTATTAAAATTAGTACGATATTAATTTCGATACATATTCGAATATTAAGTTAAGAAAGCTCAATTTTGATATTAAGATATTGCATTACAATTTAAATGTTAAATAATGATTGTTTATTTTCTCAATATTTGAATATATTAAAATTTATCTTATTAAAAATTACTAAATTAAAATAAAATTTTAGTTCATTTATTATTATTCCAAACAAGTATTTAGGTAAATTTGTGAGATTGTAGGTGGTGGTGATTAGTAATAGTGATGATCGAGGGTTCTATTTGCCGTGGTAGTTAATGACAATAATAAAGTTAATAATTAATGGTGATAGTGGCTGACAATAACGATCAATGATGGTAATTGATAGTAATACTATATAACAACTTATTTTTAGTTATAGCATTTGACTTTGTGAACTTTGTACAATTTGTAATCATCATTTGAAACTTGTTTGACAGGATCCAGATATAACTCGAGGGTTTCAGAAGAGCTTTGAGAAAGAAATTCATTTAGGTTGTTGCAAAAAAAATTCGTGCAATCCTTTTTGTAGATCAAATGTCGCATTTGCAGTATAGCTAATTTTTACAAATCATTGGAATAGAAGGTTATTACAATTGTGAGACGGACCTACGCAATTATAAAAAAGATTGATTACGAGATTTTCTTTATTCTAATTCAATTTAGAATAACTGAGCTAATTAATTTTTCAATCGATTTAGAAGTTAAATAATTGTAAGTGTACTTTTTTTATAATTTCTTTTGGCCATCGCTGTTAATTTTAAGTTCATTTTGTTAATTGGATCACATGTGTTTCATTTTAGAAATTTCAAAGGACTAAATACACTCAAAACTATATTAGATAAACCTTATATATCATTACTAGATAAAAGATGAAGCAATTTTGACTAGAAACTACCGCTTATAGCCTCATCGAAAGTTCAATTTTCCCCAATTTCTGTAGGCGGACTTTTCCCCCTCTTTCTTTCGCAACCAAATCCTACAATATCCCCACCCAAAATCGTCTCTCAATTTTAAGCTTTCTTGCAGATATATTGCACCTCTGTCAGTGTATCAACATCGATCGGCGGTGTTAAATCTTTGCTGGACTTATCACTGTTTTTGTTATTCTATATTTTGATTTTTTAGGAACATTTGTTTAATTAAATTCGACTTTAATTGCAGTGAGAAAATTTGAAATTCGCCAGTTCCTTTGTGGACTAAGCGTGTTGTGAATAACTTGGCAGGTATGTTGTAAGCGTTTGTAAATAGAAAATTTTCATAATTCCCATCCAGGTGTATTCACAGTAGCCAATTTACACTGTTTTTTTTCTCAGTTTGCTAATGAATGATGGTATACATGACCTTTTACTATTATGCTTAGAGTGTCTTTCAATTGTATATTAGCTCTTTGTTTGCCTGATACTGTAAATTGTATTGTCATTTGAGTAAAAAAGTAAAATCACTAGTATCAATTTGACTCTGCTTTATCAATGTGTGTGCGTGTGTAAATATATATGTATATAAAATCTGTTTCCAACTAATTTCATTTCCGTTTTGTGAGTTCCTTTGAATTATGTTTTGTATCTGCTTCACGCAGTTTACGAGGGTATTTTGTTGAGTTCCTTAGAGTTGTCTCGCGCTCTTAGTATTCTCTTTCTCTACCTGCCTGATTGCTTGTGCTTCGGAGCATTACGACAATGGCTACTACCTATACGAACCCAAAAAGGAAAAGAACGGCTTAAAATACAACTTTTATCTGAGTCTTGTCTAGCGACAAATGTTTTCCTAATGCCTTTTGTTCTCAGAAGGTTGGTTTCATTTGCACCTGGACAATGTCAACCCCCAAATTTTGATCACCTAACTGTTTCACATTATCTTGATCATTCTAGAATTGTCCAGCACTTGTACCTTAAATTCATACATCAAACTTTTTTTTTAATGAATTATTCTTACTTCATTAATTGGTGGATTCGACAAATCTATTACTATCGCTATAATAAACTAGTCTAGATTTAATAGATTACTTATATACGAATGCATTAGCCTTGACTTTGTTATCCTTTATTTTCGTCATTGTGCAAGTTTTGTTTGCGAAATATATAGGAGTAACCGTAAAATTTTGTGATGGTTGGTGCAAATGACCATAAAATTCTGCATAAGTCTATAGCTGAGCACTAAATCTGTAGTATCCTTTCTACATGCACCTTCTAAGCATAATCAATGCGATGAAATTTGGTAATTCGGCAATGTTTGTAATCATAAAATTTTATAATGGTTGGTTCCACTTGTAATTCGAAAATATTTACAAGCGGAACCATATGTGCTACCAAAGACATCAATATAATTTACAACTCCGGCCCATAGTATGAACATCAAGAAACTATTGATAGCCAACAGGCATTGCGACAAGATTTCTCATTTGCTAACAAGGCCATAAACTATTTAGTTGTGTAAAACTCTTGTAGATATAGTTTTAGAATCTTTTTTGTTCGATGTTCTTTCAGTTGTTGGAATTTCATCACTGTACATATTAATTTCAATAGGATTTGAAAACTTTGTTAAAAAAAATTCATGTAAAAGAATGAATTGATTGGAGCTTTCCCTTTGAGGATTCTGGAATCTCATTATCTTACAAAATTTGGTCATACAAGAATGCTTAAGGAGATTTTGGTAAAGATACTTTAAGTAGAAAATATTATATTATATCTTAAATTAAATTCCATATATAATTCAATTGTTTTTTTTTTTTCTGTTTTGGCATTGATTTTACTTTATTGAAAATCCTCAGGCCAACTTGTGAAATCAGAGCAACTTGAAGACAATGGCATGAGGAAAAGGAGAAGAGCTTAAGCAAAATATTGTTATTGTAATTATTACAATAGAAAAATTATGTATTGTGAATATTCAGTGAACATTCAGATATAATATTTTGTCACCTAAAATCTATTTTAATTTTTGTTTGTTCTTGTTGTATTATAGAAATTCTTATGATTAATAATGCTTATGACAATATTTTTTAATTTGTAGCAATAATTTTTTATATGCGTGGCTAGACTTATATTTAGTCACCCAAAATATGGCTATATATTTTCATTTAGCGTAGCAAATATTGTTTTAAAAAAAGAAATTTAGTTTATGTATTTCGTGATAAAGGGAATGAATTTTTAGCCATGTACAAAAAAGTTTGTGGCAGATATTTCAATTTATAACTAGAGATTATCTAACTCAGCTAAATACAAGTCTTTTTGCTATGTCACTAGAATATAATATAGCCACAAAGTTTGAATTTTCATAGCAAATAAATCAAGTCTTTTGCTACAATAGAATACATTGTGGCTACAAAATAAAAATTTCTATAAATTTTATTTATCGTGACAAAAGAGTAAAATTGTTTGCTATTAATGTATATTTGTAGCAAATTATTTTTACCATTATAGCTACAACACAATTCTTTTTGTAGCTATATGTGATAATTCTTAGCCACGAGCCATATAAAATCTGTAGCTAACTATTACTTACGCCACTTCTTGCTATGAATGCTACGAAAGAAAATTTATGGCTAAAGTATTTTGTCTCAAAACTTTTCATATTTAGCTACGATATAATCTATAGCTACATATGCAGTTTGTTGTGGTGGTACTACCAACTATTTATACAAGCACACGAACTCATATATTAAGCAACATATTCTTCCCCATTTTTTTTATTTATCCATTTATATATATATATATATATATATATATAATGCATTTTCAAATGTTGAAAAACAAACAGTCTTAATCATTTAGCTAGTGTTCAAATATAAAGAAAATATATTAATCATTTAGATATGCATTCAAATTCAGACCTTTTAAGACCAATCTTCTTCTATTTGTAGAAACTTTATAAATTTTTAACTTGCATTCTACTTGCTGGTCAAAGAGAGAGAGGAGCGAGCATAGTGTTAAGGCTACTTATCGGGTGAATTAGACGGATGAATATGTTTAACGGTTTAGCTTATCGGATATCGACTTTTAAATATACTGATCCACTAGCCAACCAATAAGATATCGGTTGGTTCGGTTCAGATTAGTAATTATCGGACGGTTAACGGGCGGTGTATTGGCTCAACCATTAACAAATATTAATCAAAATATACTTCAAGTATATATATCTATATATTAGAAGTGAAGACTAGTCTAATATGGTCCAAACTCCAGACTAACGAACTAGTAGATCAGTAATAAATTCAACTCGCAAATTGTATCAAGTCATATAACTATGATGCCAGTGAGCTAGCTAATAAAATATGTAGCTCTCTTGTCATAATCGAAAGTTCAATATAGAGAGTAAAACAACTTGTTTTGATTTGGTATTTAAGGAGCGACGTTTTGATTTGATCAATTTTAAGGAGTGGTAGAATATTAAATGGAGCTTACCGGTTAATAATAGGTACTTTAAAGTATATAGCTAATCGTAAAAATGAATTATAATAGTTCGCACACTACTAGGAAACTGCTTATTACCTGGGAATTTTACCTAGGGAATAATATTGCAGGAAATACACGCGGATTTACCTACGAAATTATTAAATCCGTCAATATTAAAATATCCTACCTGTGAACTATACATTTGCAACAAATTCCGCAGGTAAATTTGGCGCCATATTGCGAAAATTTTGTACTTGCGACATTACCTGGGGAAATATATCGGCTGGTATTTTATCTCTAGGTAAATCCGCAGGTATATGGACAAATATATATATATATATATATAGGTAATTTATCCTACGAATTTACTTAGAGATATTTTGGTGAAAATTTATGTAATGAATTTTATTACCTGAGAAATTATTTGGGGATTTTGTGCTGTGAATTTTGCTAGGGATTTTGTGCTGCGAATTTTGCTGGGGATTTATTCTTGGAAATTTACCTGCGAAATTATTACTTGCGACATTACCTGGGAAATGTATCGGCGGGTATTTTATCTCTAGGTAAATTCGCAGGTATATGAACATATATATATATTTTTAAAATCCATAGAAAAGTCCCTAGGTAATTTATCCTACAAAGTTACTTAGGGATATTTTGGTGAAAATTTATGTAATGAATTTTAGCACCTGAAAAATTATTTGGGAATTTTGTGCTGCGAATTTTGCTGGGGATTTATTCTTGGGATTTACCTGCAAAATTATTACTTACGACATTACTTGGGGAAATGTATCGGCGGGTATTTTATCTCTAGGTAAATCCGCAGGTATATGAACAAATATATATATTTTTTAAATGCATAAAAAAATCTCCAAGTAACTTATCCTACGGATTTACTTAGGGATATTTTGGTGGGAATTTATGTAATGGATTTTATTACCTGAAAAATTATTTGGGAATTTTTTGCTGCAAATTTTGCTGGGGATTTATTCTTGGGGATTTACCTGCGAAATTATTACTTGCGATATTACCTGGGAAAATATATCAACGGGTATTTTATCTCTAGGTAAATCCGCAGGTATATGGACAAATATATATATATTTTAAATCCATAAAAAAATTCCTAGGTAATTTATCCTACGGATTTACGTAGAGATATTTTGGTAAAAATTTATGTAATGAATATTATTACCTAGAAAATTATTTGGGAATTTTGTGCTGCAAATTTTGCTGGGAATTTATTCTTAGAGATTTACCTGCGAAATTATTACTTGCGACATTACCTGGGAAAATATATCGATGGGTATTTAATCTCTAGGTAAATCCGCAGGTATATGGACAAATATATATATATATATATATATATATTAAATCCATAGAAAAATTCCTAGGTAATTTATCCTATGGATTTACGTAGAGATATTTTGGTAGAAATTTATGTAATGAATATTATTACCTAGGAAATTATTTGGGAATTTTGTGCTGCGAATTTTGCTGGAAATTTATTCTTGGAGATTTACCTGCGAAATTATTACTTGCGACATTACCTGGAAAAATATACCGAAGGGTATTTAATCTCTAGGTAAATCCGCAGGTATATGGACAAATATATATATTTTTTAAACTCATATATATTTATTTACTCACTTGAGAAATTATTGGGGGATTGCGTTGCTACAAATTTAGTTGAAATTATTTCTTGGGGATTTACGTAGGATTTTTGTGACTTGAAAAATTTAAATAGGAAAAGGATAAACTTGAAGAATAGAAAACATAAAATTAAAAAAAATAGACATTAAATTGGTAGACAGGTATTATCAGGGGAAATATATCGACGGGTATTTTATCTCTAGGTAAATCCGCAGGTATATAGACACACACACACACACACACACACACACACACACACACACATATATATATATATATATATATATATATTAAATCCATAGAAAAATCTTCAGGTAATTTATCCTACAGATTTACTTAGAGATATTCTGGTAAAAATTTATGTAGTGGATTTTATTATCTGAAAAATTATTTGGTGATTTTGTACTGCGAATTTTTCTGGGGATTTATTCTTGGGGATTTACCTGCGAAATTATTACTTGAAAAATTATTACTTGAAAAATTATTGAGGGATTGTGTTGCTACAAATTTATCTGAATTATTTCTTGGCATTTACCTACGAAATTATTACTTGGAAAATTATTGGGGGATTGTGTTGCTACAAATTTAGCTGAAATTATTTCTCGGAGATTTACGTAAGATTTTTGTGACTTGAAAAATTTAAATAGGAAAAGGATAAACTTGAAGAATAGAAAACATAAATAAAAAGAAATTAGATATTAAATAGGTGGACACGTATTATCAAACAAAAGATGCTCAAGAAATTAAAATTAGTTTATTGACATAGATGGTATCATAGATGTATTATCAACAATTTTAAATTTTATATTCATAATTTATAGGTGTCTATTTAGAATTATTATTATCGTTGATTTTAAAGTAATATATTATGTGCCGTATTTTTATTTACACAATTTATTCATAACTAATCTGAGAACAGTTATATTATTTATTTTATTATTATTATTGTATTAATCCGAAACCTTAGTCAATTTATTTTTTTCCAGTTTTTTTATTTTCTAGCCTAATTTTGCCAATTTAAAATAATTTTAGCCCAATTTTATCTAATTTATTATAATCCTAGCCCAAATTGTGTCCAATTGAACTCAATTTCAAATTTCATTCAATTTTTTAAATCAAATTCTTAATTTTAGATCTCAATCGTTGATCAAAATTTATTTATTATTATTATATTTAAGTAGCAGTCTAAGTCGATTCAATTATCTTTTTAATTTTATTTAAATTCTAGCCAACCTTTTATCTAATTGATGTCAATTTTAATCGATTTTTGAATTCAATTTGGTTCATGTTAAACCAAATTTATATCTAGTCTTATTATTTTCCTCGTTATTATTATTATGTTATTATTTCATTTATATTGAGTCTTAATATCCGTCGCTTTTTTTGCGGACTATTGTGCCAACTAATTAACAAGTAATTCATATTTATATTAATTTATATAGTTACTATATTTATTAAATCATTTCCGCAAGTATACATGCCCATAATTTACAAATATTATTTATTATTATTGTTGTTGTTGTTGTTGTTATTACGGCTTTCCTATATATATTAAATAGAAGTCTACTCAATTATTAAAAATAATAATTTTATTATTTTTTAAAATTAATTTTATATGGTTAATATATTTATTAAATATCAACCTAATTCAATTCAATTTTCCTCATTTATTTAAATTCTAGCCATTTATACTCAATTTGTGTTAATTGAGTTTAATTTGACTCAATCGAAATCACCAATTAATTTTTTTTAACCCAATATCTAATCCCAATTTGATTCATCTCCTCAATTTAATCTCAACCATTCATCATATTTGATCAAAGGCCACTATTAAATTAATTTTCACTAATATTTTTCTTGAAATTGGACAACTTCAGACTATTTTTCTTAAATCGTGCGTCTATTGAAAACAACCTATTTACCTCAGCGGTAAGGTCTGCGTATACTGTACCCTCAATAGACCCCAATTTGTGGGATTAAATCAGGTTAGTTGTTGCATTCATTTTCTCAAAATCTCATAGAGAAAACAATCAAAAGATGTCACCTTGATTTTATTATTATTATTACTATTATTATTATTATTACATTTATGCTCGGTAAATTTTATATAATATTTTCTATGTGACATACGTACGTAATTTATTGTAAGAATAACAATTTTTATAATATTTTTTAATTTTTTATTACTATAAATTTATTATTATATTTAAAAAACAACCTAAGTTAGCTAGTTCAATTATCTTCTCAATTTTATTTAAATTCTAGTCAACCTTATATCTAATTGATGTTAATTTTAACCTATTTTTGAATTCAATTTGGTTCATTTTAAACTAATTTTTAATTCCGTTTTCAATTGTAATCACAACCATCGATCTCATGAGATTGACGACTGAGACTAAACCTTGTTTTCATATAAAAAACACTCAAATACCAAAACTTATTTTTTTATTTTTTTATTTTTTACAATATATTTTTTCGATGTTATGATTTCAGGTGCAAATGATGTGTCAATGATCTAAATGGCTAATATGGGCATTAACATCAGTGGCCAAAAGGGACGTCAAGCTGTGATGGCATTGTTAACACCCAATTTTGACCTCCCGATACTCCTTTTAGGCTGTTATTTTATTAAAATTATTTAACTTTTGATATTAATATTTATTTTGCTACCAAATAATTTTTGACGTGTCCCATTCATTATTTAAAAATGCACAAATTATTTTATTACTTTTAGTATCATTTTTTATAATTTATTAATTCAAATACGATATTTTTTTATAATTTTATCAGTATTTATTAAATTATTTTTTATAAATATGCACGCTCACAATTTACAAATACATTGCCTATTATTATTATTTATCATCATCATCATCATCATCATCATCTCTACTATTATTTAAATAACAGCCTGAGTTGAAATCAATTTGCCTAGTTTATTTATCTTTTAACCCATTTCATCCAATTCATTACAATGTTAGCCTAATTTTATTTAGTCCATTACAATTATGACCAAATTGTAGCCAATTCTTATACAAGCTATTACAATTCTAGCAACATTTAAAGTCCCAATTTTTTTTCTTATCCTTTTAATCTTAGCCGTGAATCTAAATAATCCAACGGCTGAGATCACGTACCTATTGTCTTTCCTTAAAAAACAAAACACCAAAACCCTAATTTCATTGACAAAAAATCAGTCGCACACCCTGTCTCTCTCTCTACCTTCGCTCTTCTCTCTAAACCCTCCTATCGCCGCCCTCTCTCCCCATTGCCGGTGAACCCCACGCTTCAACCGCCACCTCCCCTCTTAAATCTCCGCCGTCGTCGTCGTCGCTGCGCAGTAGCCATGCGACTGGCGGGAACGCAACACCGCCGCCGCCCCTTCCTTTTTCTCTCCCTTCTGGTGAAGCCCCGTCTCTGCTGCCACCAGACAACGGGAACAGCCACAGCAACCATCCACCAGTCCGCCTCTCTCGTCATCTCCACCATCTCCCGCCACCAGTCAAACCGGTGTCCGCCGCCAGCCGGGTCCCAGGCACCAACAGCAGCCGCCAAACCTCCTCCTCCGTTCTCTCCCTTCTACGGCGAACTAGCGCCGACCGCCATGCGAAACCAGCAACAACGATGAACACAACCAGACCCCGCTTTACCCGCCGCTCCGGTGACTCATCTTTCATTGGAAAATGACGAATTAAGAATTCATATCCGGGTTTGATTTCGTATTTAAATTTATGACAAAATTTCACTCTTTTTTTTATTCGACAGATTTTGATGTTGAAATTCACGAAGATGTTTCGGTTAATTTTGTTGTTTGTTAATTCGTCTAGATTAGTATTCGTAAAAATACCAATTTTAATGATGTTAATTGTTATTTAACTTTTGAAATTTACTGATTTTATTTGTATTATTGATTCATTAAACAGTTGTTAAGTTGTTAAATTTTTCCATCTCTCATGATTGTGACAGATCGATGTTTATGGTTAAAAAATAATAATAATAATGTGGTTGATCTCTTAATTTTACTGTTAGGTGAATATTAAGTGGCTGATTTCATGCATAATCAAAGATTCTTGATTTCATATGATTAATTGATTTTACCATTTTTTTATATATGGTTAACGACAGATTTGTTTTTCATAATTCCTAGCATTTTACATGCCTAATTATGGTAAATTAGATACAATTACCTCTTCTTAATTGATTCTTGGTTGATGCTGAAATATCTTTCTCCTTTTATTTTCCTTTTAATTGATTTATAAAATTATTCTCCTTCCTTTTACTTTTAAATCTTTTCACTGTATAAACAACCTCTTCTTATTTTTCAAAGGGAGACCTCTTATCATCAGATTCCTTCTTCTCTTAAACACGTTCTCATCAACGAACACCCTCTACATTCTCTATATAACTTGCAATTCCTGCACTCAGCTTTAAGAAAAACTAAAAGTGTTATTTTATTACTGTTTGGGTCGCATTTACTCTGCGGAGCTGTGGTATCAATCTTTCTGTGGTAATTCATTTGGATTTCTGTGCTGCTCGATTTTTCTTCTTATTACTCGTTATCATCAACCCGTAAGTCTCTGTTGATGCAATTTCCGTTATACTTTATGTAATGATGCTAGAAAGCATACATATAGGGACTATTTGGTGTTCGTTATGCTTTTGTTTCATTATACTTGTAAGGCTTGAGCAATGTCTTTCCTTTGAGCTAGCTTTTGGGGTGTGAGTTAGGTTTAAAGCCTAATTTGAAATGTCATTAGAGTTAGGCCTGATATGGTCCCTTACATTTGGGGAGTGAGTGAAATCTTGATATCCTTAAAGGTGAACTTTTGTTTTGAATTTAGTTTAGTTTGGTAACTTGTGAAGTGAATTAGTGACTTGAAATTTTTTAAGTGTAGGTACTTTAAATGTGAAATTTTGTTTTGAATTTAGTTTAGTTTGGTAACTTGTGAAGTGAATTAGTGACTTGAAAATGTTTAAGTGTAGGTACTTGAAATGTGAAATTTTGTTTTGAATTTAGTTTAGTTTGGTAACTTGTTCAATTGAAAATGTTTAAGTGTAGGTACTTGAAATGTGAGCTTTTATTTTTAATTTAGTTTAGTTTGGTAACTTGTGAAGTGAATTAGTGACTTGAAGTGAAAACAAGAAAAGCGACCACATGTGGTCGATTTTTGTGGCCGCTTTTCTTGTTTTTTCTAGTAGTGGTAGTTACTTGAAAATATGGTTAAGTATTGTGACTTGAAATGTGTACTAGTGACTTAAAAATTATTTAAGTGTAGTTACTTGAAATGTGAATTAGTTACTTGAAAGTGGTTAAGTATAGTTAATTAAAAATGGTTAAGTATAATTACTTGAAATGTGAATTAATTATTTGAAAATGGTTAAGTGTAGTGATTTGAAATATGTACTAGTGAATTGAAAATGGTTAAAGTGTAGTGACTTGAAATGTGAATTTGTTACTTGAAAATGGTCAAGTGTAGTGACTTGAAATGTGTACTAGTGACTTGAAAATGATTAAGTATAGTTACTTGAAAAGGCTAATATATACATATTTATATTTGTTGATTGTTATGATTTTATTTGATACTATAATATCATATAATTTATGCTAATAATGTATTTTTAGCACTTTTTATGACCTGAGTTAAAATATTCTTATGCAGAATGAGTTTGAAAGAAAGAAACAAGAAATATTTACGGCTCAAAGTGCATCAATTTTGGAAGGAGGATGAGAAAGGAATTACTAATTAGACTTGTTGATGAAGAATGTATACAAGAAATCATCTTCAAATGATGAGCGCCCATCTCAAGAAGACAACCAAGCTTATGAGGATGAAAGTGATGGTGACTCTGATGACGTGAATGAAATTGATAAAATCCTGATAACGTGAATGAAAGTGATCTGATCCTGATGGTTGGTAGTTTTATTGAGGATTCAAGTTTAAATATTGTGTTTTATACCATTTAAGAATCATACATTATTGATGTGGATGTTTTGAATTATGTTTTTTTGGTTAGCCGTAAGGGTTTACATTAGATTTGTATTGAATGATATTTTTGAGAATTATTAAAGGCATTTAATAGATTTTTGATTAATTGTGAAATATTTTTAGTAATTTACATGTGAATTATTATTTGAAAATTTTTATGCGGATGTACATGCTAAATATTTATGAATTTTTTTTTTGAAAAAAATTGTTCTTGTGGATTTACACGGGGTATTTCATACGAATTTTCTTGCGGAATAGTTTTATAAATATCTGCAAGAAATTTTATCAAATATGTTTTTTCAGATGATGTTATTTTCAAAATATTCCTTTCAATTATACACATAATAAAATATGATCATTTTAGATTACTATATACTAGATTATTCTTAAATAACATGTTCTTCGGTCACTGTTAGCATGGTAATCTGGATACTTTTTCCTTAAACAACGCCCTCTACTCTGGCTACTCCCCACCACGACTTTCTTGCCTTACCGATTTCACCTTTAGGATGACATAGTTCTTAGGGATTTTTCTCTTTTTTCACTTGGTAATAAACTTCTTAACATGCTATTTTTTGAATAATTCTACTATAAAGTAACTAACATGAATTTATTTTATCATATCATGATTGTCAGGAATTTATGAATTTAGCTATTCATAATCGTAAATAAATATACTTGTTCTGGTAGGTTTGATAATTCTGGGCTTTGTTTATTCATAGCTTTTCCTTGAAAATATATCTGCTTTTTATTAAATATTCAAAAGTTTGTTTACAAAGGAGGAGGCTTGCTTTCAACACATGAAAGTCTTGCCCTTATCTTGCCGAATGACTTACATATTTATAAGAGAAAAAGAAACTATTCCTACTACTATTCTTAATTTACACGTTTTACATGTAAACTATTTTCTACTTTACACTTGTCCTATTTGCAAAAGACTTTACAAAAAATCTTAAGATTATTCTACCAAAAGACAAAATTAATAAACACTAAAGTTATACAATAATGACACTTTGCCATGGAAAAGTCAAAAAGTTATCAAAAACTAGTAAATGCTATAATAACTTACGTATCTAAAGTCAAGGAAACTATTCACATGTCATTTTCTTTCATAACTTTTACTATTTTGTCTTTTTTCTCTTCCATTATTGTTCCGTTGATTTTTATCTTCTAGCTGACGTCCTTATCTTCTTCGTTGATTTTTTATTCTAGCCGGACTTTCGGAAAAATATTATCTTCTCCATTACATCTCGAACATTGATGGTCTGGATATTTGTGTCCAATTATCTTGCAATATCTTGTTAATAATTCGTTTGAAATAAATCCCTTCCTAATTGCTCTTGCAGTAGATTATTTTTCTGGGTTAAGTAACGTTATTATCCATTGCCTAACATCTTCCATATCTGTTTGTCGTAGTTCTCTTGAATTTGAATAAATCATTTGATGATCTCTTGAATAATAGTTCCATATTGGGTTTCCATTGATATAATTATTTGTTAATTCTTGAATAATTGTAGCTATTCCAATAAGTTGTTTATTTGCGTAAAAATCAGGTATCTCGATTTTGGGTATCTCTGCCTACTGCACAATATCTTCCGGTATAATCATATCTCTGGTTAATCCTATTTTTATAATTTGTATAACTGGTTTGATCTCGTCGTATAATATCTCTGCTGGTGCAGTATAAAACTTTATGTAAAATAGATTTCCTTTGGTTACTCTTTTATAGGTGGTGAATACTTTATGTAATTTTTCTATAGCTGTTAGTTCTTCTCCATCTTGGGTATATACGGTATTTAATAATCCATAGTCAAAATAAGTTTTTATTAAGCTTGGATTGGTTTTGGGTAGTGCGATTAGCTTGTTGTAACCTTGCAATTTTTGGATTATATAGTTTGTGTTTGGTTCTTGGATATTTGTAGCTCTGGGGTTAAGGTTTAGAAAAGTTTGTACTTTGTAGATATTTTCTATATATCCTCGGGCTATATGGTTATAAGTTTTTTTATCTTGGTTCAAACTATCTCGATATGTGGTAATTTGTGGGGGTATGAACAAAGGGTCTTTTTGTGCTTTTGGTATAAATGATTTTTCAAATATCTTATTCATGTTCATGTTCTGGTATCTTTGTCCACTAACTCCTTTGCTTGTACCTGTAATTGTAGATTGATAAACGTTATGGGTTTTATAGAGTGTCCCAACGTCTCTTTTTAGCTCTGGAGTTTTATTGTCTTTCGATTGACATAGCTCTGCATACTGTTGAGTTAACTGATTCATAACTTTAGACTTCAGTTTAACTTCATTAGTCTTTAGCTTTTCTATTTCATTACTCATACTGTCCACTTTCATTGAAAGCGTAGTTAGGATTTTGAGTTTTTTTTCTAAAGCGTCATCTTCTATTATATCAATCTGTATAGCTTTGTTTTGATATGTAATCTGCAATAACATTTTTGTTAATACTAATTACTTCAATTGTAAATGTAAAATTTAATATATTAAATACTAGTCTCCGAATTTCTTTCGTTGTGACTGAATTTTGTATTTTCTTTGTTAACCACCAAGTTACTTGTGTATTATCTGTTCGTACAATAAATTTGTTGTATACAATATATTGCTCAAATGCTAATAAACATTTATATAATCAACATAATTCTTTTCTATTTATTTCTCATTTTATTTCTGTTTCATTAAACGTACCTGAGTAGTATCTACAATGATGTTCTAATTTTGCTTCTTCATATCTATATTTAAGTACTCCTCCATAACTATATTCACTAGCATCTGCTTCTACTATATATATAAAATTTTTATTTTCGTCTGAAAATTGTAATTTTGGTAATTCTTTACAAAGTATTTTTATTTTCTGAACTTATTTTTTATCTTCTTCGTTGTAATTATATTCTATATCCTTTTTTAATTTTTTCTGTAAAGGCTTTAGGTTTTCTACTAATTTTGGTATATATTCTCTTACTTAGTTTACTAATCCTAAAAATGATTGTAGTTTTTTTTTTTTTGTATCTAATTCTTCTTTTTGAATTTATTATTTTTTGTACTATATGTTGTTGCATTTTTACTCCACTTTTATCTATTTGTATTCCTAAAAACTCTATCTGATTTTTCATAATTTCGGCTTTCTTTTAACTTAAACTTATTCCTGATTTTTCTATTCTATCTGTAAATTGTTCTAATAATTTTAAATGTTCTTCTTTAGTTTTTGTATATAGTAGTATATCATTTATGTATACTATACAATTAGGTAGTTGTTTAAAATAACTATCCATAAAATGTTGGTATCTACTTGGTGCATTTTTATATTCAAATGGTAATACGTTCCATTCATAAAATTCTTGTGGTACCGTAAATGCGGTTAATTCCTTAAAATCTTCATCTAACTTTAAGTGGTAAAATTCGGATTTACAGTCAAATTTACTAAAGTAGTTATATCCTTGTATTTGTCTTATTTTTAATATCTTATTTGGTATTGGATAATTATATGACATAGTTTTTGCATTTAAATTTCTATAGTCAATAACCATTCTACTTTTTTCCCTTTTTTTGTTCACTATGTTTATTTACTATAAATGTTGGACTATTGTGTTTACTATTGTTTTTTTGTATATACTGTTTTTCTAATAATTCATCTATATGCATTTTAAATTCTTTTAAATCGTCAAAATTATATGTTAATGATTTTTGAGTTATTATGCTATTTTTATAGTAGTTTTATGTTTTTGAGTTATTATGTTATTTTTATCTATAAATTCAATTTTTATAGTAGTTTTATGTTTTTCCCATCCTTTTAATGGATCTTCACTATATAATTGTCTTAATTTTTCTTTATTATCTCTACCTTATCTATTGAGAATATAGTTATTTCTTTTTTTATTTATAAAAAATACAACTAGTTCTACTGTGTCTTCTGTATTTTTTATACTTTCTAACTTTTGTGTAATTTTTTCACTTTCTTCTATCCAATCAGTTTTCTTTCTTATTTTATTAATAACTCTTTTTGCCCTTACTTTTTGTTTATATGGTGTTGTAAACCACCAATCTGTTTTAGTTATTATATGTGGGTATAATTTATCTAAAAATGACATTCCTAAAAACATATCTTTTGATGTCAGTTCATAATTATAAATTTCTTCTATTGTTATTATTTTATTTCATATCTGTATTTTTATATTTTTAGCTTTATATGTAATTAAGCTTCCTTCATTATTAAATTCTTTGATTACTATTGGTATTTTTAATTTATCCCATTTACTTTCTGGTAAACAGTTGTATCTACATAAGTTTGCTTCTGCTCCTGTATCTATCATAGGTGTATAATACCTATTATAATATCCTTCTACTATTATTTTTACAAGTACATATATTTTCATATCATGTTAAAGCTCTTTTTATGAATAATTTCTCTTTATTATATGTTATAGATAATTGTGTGTGTTCTATATTGTATGGTTTTACTTGTTCTAACCATTTTATTCCTAATATTATGTCTGTTTTTTTGCATATCTTCCTTTATTTCAAATTCTATTTTTATTTTTCTAACTCCTATTATTATTTTCTTTTCAGCTATATCCTTAATGTTTATTAGACTCCTTGGTAGATCTGGGCATATATTACTATTAGATTTTATTTCTTCACTTTTTACTAGATACTCCCTCCGTTTCGGAATAAGTGAATTGTTGGGGTATTTATTGGTGTTTCAAAATAAGTGAATCATTTAATTTTTTTCCAAATTTGTCCTTATGATTTGACAACCAATTAACTTTTGAAAAGGTATTACAAGGTCAACTTTTTCTTTTTTTGGGGTAAAAATGGAAAATTGTGTTAAATTTATGTCTTTAATGTTTTTTCCTTAATATGTGTGCCAAAATCCAACAATTCATTTATTATGAAACGGAGGGAGTATTTTGCTATATAATTTTCTTCTTGTCCTATGTTTAAGAGTATTAAATGTTCTTTTTCATTTATTGTTCATGTTATATAATATTGATTTAAATTAACTGTTGAAGTTGTTTCATAACCTGTTCTTTTTGATGAGCTTGATGATTCTGATTTTTCATGAACTATTTTTTTTGTTGTGCTTATTCTATCATTTATTATTTCTAAATCTTCTTCTATATCTATGTCTTTGTAACTATAATCATTATTATCAATTGTTTTTACAAATTGTTCAAAAGGACTTTCTATTTGTATTTTATTAATTTTATTTATTTTATTTTTTCCTGTTATTTTATGTTTTGTTGTTAATACACATAGATTTTTACATCTTGCTGTAAATATTTTACTTCCAGGGGTTAGTTCTATTCCTGATATTTTCCAATATAATACTAATGATTTATCTATATTTTTATCTGTTATTGCTACTGAATAATTCGCACTTATTATAAATTTATATTTTTGGCATATTAAATTTCCTTTTATGACAGTTATTATACTTTTTTCTATAGGTTTTATAATTCTATCATCTACTAAATATAATTCTATTGGTGTATCTATTCATTCTCTAAAACATGATTTTATTAATATCTCTGTTCCTCCAAGGTGTACATATTTTATTGGGTCTTTACTTTTTATATCTTTTATTTCTTTATTAATTATTCTTTTTGTTACTAGTGGTATACTAGCTCTACCTTTTGCATATCTACAGTCTATTACATGTTCCTTTTGGCTTACTACGTAGTATTCTTCCCTTTTTCTACTAAATATATTTTTTATTGTTGGTATTTTAAATATTTTTTCTACACTTAAGTCTAACTCTTTTCCTTTTATTTCGTCAAATATATTATTGTCAAATATTATTTTTTGATCTGTTCTTTCTTTATTTAAATATTCTTCCTTTGTTATTATTTTTATATCTTCTTCAGTTATTTGGTTCATTTTTATATCTTCTTCAGTCATTTGATTCATCTAATTCACTATCTATTTCATTCTCCGAAATTTCATATATACTATCTTCTCTTTCTAATCCATAATCTATATAATCTATCTGCATATATTCTGTATTTTCTATTTTTATTTCTGATATTTATTTATTTTTTGAGTTTTTTGATAATTTACAATCTCTAGCTAAATGTCCTAGTTTTTCACAATTATAACAAGTACATTCTTTTATAGATTTCTTTTTTCTATATGGTCTTTTATGTTTATAATTTTTTACATAATATCTTTTTCTTGGTTTCTTATATTTATATTTTGATTTTTTGTATTTCTTATATTTCTTATGTCTTTTTCTTTTTTCTTATAATATCCTTCTTCACATCCAAATTGAGGTGCTATTTTATCTTTGCAACATGCTAAATTTCTTATTAATATTTTTTTCATTTTTATTTCTTCTCTATATTTTTCACATAGATTTCTATACCATTGTTGTAAAATTTTTATTCTTGCTCCTAGGGTATCTACTATTTTTGCTTCATCCCAACTCTTTATTATTTTTGAACTAAATGGTTCAGGTAATTTACTAAAATATAATCTTCTTATTTCTTTACTTTCTTCTATATTATATGTTCCTTTATAATAATATTCTTTAAATGCGCACGTATACTCATCTATATAACACATATTACATATTGTTAGTTTTAACATTAAATTTCTATTTATATCTTTTTCTTCATTTTGCTCTTCTTCTTCTGTTATCATACTGCTAAATTCATCTCTTGTAACTATTTCATATTTTTTTTAATATTTCTATTGGTAGTATTTTAGTAGTTGTTGATGTTTCTTCTATTTTATTATCAGATCTTAGTACTTTTTTACTTGCTTCGGCTAGGTTTAAAAATCATAATTTTACTGTTCCTATTAATGTCTTTTCTATATATTCTGGTGTGTTTGTTGTATCTATTTTATTATCTAATAATTATTTTGACATATATCCTACCCATAGTTGTATTATTTTATTTGTGTCTATTACACAGTCTAAATCTAGAAAGTTGTAATTAATTATTTGTTTTGGTGTCCATTTATTATATTCATCCTTTGGATTATATCTTTTAAACTTACTTTTGTAATTATATGTTGGTTTTCTTATTTCTGATGTACTAGGTATTATATTTTTATCTAGAGTATTTACTTCTGTATTTATTAATTCTAGATTTTCTTTATTAATTACTTCTTGTTTTTCATTAATTTCTAGTTTTCCTATGTTTTCTAGAATTTTTGTATATGTTTCACTATCTTCCGAATCATAATTATCTGTTTCTTCAGCATCTATTGTATTTATTTCTAATTCACTGGTTTCTAGTTCTTTATTTTTTATTTCTAATTTTTCTTTAAATTGATTTATCTCGTTTAATAATTTTTGTTCTTTATGTTTTTCTTCTTTGTCCTTCTGTCTCTTTTCATATAAATCTTTTAGCATTTGTAGTTCTTTTTCTAATTCAACAATCCTACTATTTTTAGTTTCTTCTATTTTTCATATTTCTTCTGTGGTTTGTTGTTTTATTTTATCTATTTCCTTTTTTCTGTCTATCTCTTCGTTTTCTCTTTCTATTCTTACCATGACTGCCAACTTATCTTCTAATTTTAATTATTTTTTTTAACATTAAATATAAATGCTCACCTATTTTCTTATATCTTCTTCCTAAATTAGAGAATACTATTTTTATTTTTAATCCTTCATGATTTTCATATGTTTTTACATCTATTATAAATTCTTCTTTGTTCATTTTATTTAAATGTATATAGGTTATGTTGATATATATATTGTAGACTATCTATTGTTGATTCTAAATTTGATATTTCTTCTTTTTGTGCTTTTATTGAATTTTTACTAACTCCGACAATTATGTTATACTGTAGTCTTTCTATCCTTATTTTTAAATTTTTATATTTTTCAGATATTATTTGTTGTAATTCTTTATATTTTTGTAATTTCTATACGTTATTCATCTAAACAATATTTATAATATTTTGGTGGATATCTAAATCTAATTTTATCATAATTAAATAATAAATCCAAATATATACTACTTCCGATAACTTTAAACAACATAGACTCTGATACCAATTGTAGGAGGGTGCGGATAAATCGGGTAACTTAAATAGATCCATTATAGGATGCATGAACTAAAAAGTTCTTCGTTCTAAGATTCCTGAAATATAAAATGATAGACAACAAGTCAGTTGTCTCCCAAGTGCAGGAACTGCAAGTGATCATCTATGATCTCCTTGCGGAAGGTATGATTTTGACAAATACCTTTGTTGAACAGTTTAAAAATGTTCTTAGTATTCACATAAATATTATTATAGGTTTGATCGTGAATGAAGTGTTTCAAGTAGCAGCAATAATAGAGAAGCTACCACCCATGTGGAAGGACTTCAAGAACTATTTGAAACACAAACTTAAGGAGATATTTGTCAAAGATCTAATCATAAGATTGCACATTGAAGAAGACAACAAGGCTGCAAAAAGAAGATCGAGAGAAAATTCTCCAATGAATGGAGAAAATATTGTAGAAGACGACCACAACTCCAAAACGCGCAAGAAAGCTGGACATGAACCCAAGAAGAAATTCAAGGAAAAATGCTTTAACTGTGGCAAGATTGACCACAAGTCTATGAATTATCATGCCCCAAACAAAGGAAAGAATAAGGACCAAGCAAATATTGCTGATTCCAAGAAAGAAGTGGACAATCTGTGTGCTATGCTGTTCGAATGCAACTTGGTGGGAAACCTTCTCGAATGGTGGATGAATTTCGGTGCCACCCGCCATGTTTGTGCTAATAAGGAGTTATTTGCTGCTTTGCTCTAGCTCAAGGGAAAGAAAAGATATATATGGCCAACTCCGCTACTATAAAAGTAGAAGGAACAGAAAAAATATGCTTGAAAATGACTTCAGGCAAAGTGTTGACACTCACCAATGTCCTGTATATACCAGAGTTAAGAAAGAACTTGATTTCTGTCACTTCTTGACAAAAATGAATTCAAATGTGTATTTATTTTCGGAAAAATTTTTCTTAGTAAAGGAGAAGTGTATGTAGGAAAAGGCTACCTCAATCAGGGCCTATTCAAAATGAATGTAATGAATGTTGAAATCAATAAAAATTCAGTTTCTTCTTATTTGCTTGAGTCTTATGATTTATGGCATGAACGATTAGGACATTTCAATTACAAAACGTTGCGTAAACTGATTAACTTAAAATTTATGCCAAACTTTAAGTGCAATAAATCAAAATATCAAACGTGTGTGGAATCAAAGTATGTTAAGCATCCGTATAAGTTCGTTGAAAGGAATTCCAATCTCTTAGACTTAATCTACACTGATATTTGTGATATAAAGTCAATACCATCTCGTGGTGAAAAAAAGTATTTTATAAATTTTATTGACGATTGCACTAGATAGTGTTATGTCTATTTGCTAAATAGTAAGGATGAAGCAATAGATGCGTTTAGGCAATATAAAACTAAAGTTAAAAATCAGTTAGAGAAAAAGATCAAAATGATAAGAAGTGATAGAGGTGAATCTCACTTTGCGCAAATATTTGTAGAGAATAGAATTGTCCATCAAACTACAACCCCGTATTCACCTCAATCTAGTAAAATTGTAGAAAGGAAAACCAAACCTTGAAGGAAATGATGAATGCCTTAATAATAAGTTCAGGTTTACCGCAAAACTTGTGGGGGAAAGCTATCCTTATGGCTAACCGAATACTCAATAGAGTGCCCCATAGTAAGACACAATCAATTCCTTATGAAAAATGGAAAGAAAGGAAACCCAACTTGAAATATTTCAAAGTGTGGGGGTATCTAGCAAAGGTCTAAGTTCATATGCCTAATAGAGTAAGGATAGGACCTAAGACAATGGATTGCGTGCTCATAGGATGTGCTAAAAGTAGCAAAGCATGTCGTTTTTTGGTTCATAAATCCGAACATCCGAATATCAATGAAAATATGGTAATTGAATCAGATAATTCTTAATTCTTTGAACACATTTATCCGTATAAAACTATACATGAACAGTCTAGTGGGGGGTCTAAATGACCTCGAAATGAACCAAGTGAGAATGTACATAATGATGAGAATCCAAGAAGTAGTACACGTCAACTTCGTTTGGATCGGATTTTGTATTACTTCTCTTAAAAAATGAGCCTCAGATATTTAAAGAAACGAGGACGTCATCGGAATCATCCTTTTGGAAAGAGGCAGTCGATAGTGAGATTGATTCAAACTTAAGAAATCATATGTGGGAGTTGGTTGATATTTCTTCAGAAAATAAACCTCTAGGTTCTAAATGGATCTTCAAAAGGAAAATAAAAGCTGATGGTACTATTGATAAATACAAGGCAAGACTTATTGTAAAAGGCTCTAAACAAAATGAAGACCTTGATTACTTTGATACATACTCGCCAGTAACGAGGATACTGTCAATTTGAATGTTAATTGCCTTGGCGGCAGTATATGATCTTGAAATCCATCAAATGGATGTGAAAACAACATTTCTAAATGGAGAATTGGAGGAAGAAATTTACATGGAATAGCCTGAGGGTTTTGTGGTTTCAGAAAAAGAAAATAAGGTGTGTAAACTTGTTAAATCACTTAATGGACTAAAACAAGCACCTAAACAATAGCATGCGAAGTTTGACCAAACCATGTTGGCAAACGGGTTCAAGATTAATGAGTGTGATAAATGTGTTTATATTAAAGACACTCCAAATCACCAAGTCATTGTTTGTTTATATGTGGATGATATGTTGATCATCAGTAGAGACACTTCTGACATAAATTCAATAAAATAAATGTTCGAGAGCAAGTTCGATATAAAAGACCTTGGAGTTGCGGATATGATCTTAGGAATAAGAATCCATAGAACTACCCAAGAATTGGCATTGTCACAGTCTCACTACATTGAAAAAGTACTTGACAAATTCAAGTATATGGAATTTTGTATTGCAAAGACTCCATTGGATGTGAGCTTCACACTTCAAAAGAATGAAGGTAAAAGTGACTCAAAATTGGAGTACGCAAGAGTATTGGGATGTTTAATGTATATAATGAATTGTACACGATCAGACATAGCATGCGCTATTAGTAAGTTGAGTCGGTACATGAGTAATCCCAACAAAACTCATTGGATGGCAATGAAAAAGGTTTTGGGGTATCTTAAATACACTCAAGACTATACTTTGCATTATAATAAATATCCCACGGTACTTGAAGGATATAGTGAAGCAAATTGGATCACCGGATCGAACGAAGTAAAATCCACGAGTGGATATGTATTTACTATCGATGGAGGAGCGGTCTCTTGGAAATTATTCAAACAGACATGTATTGCTCGCTCCGTAATAGAATATGAATTTATCGCATTGGATAAAGCCGGTGAAGAAGCAGAATGACTTTGAAATTTCTTGGAAGATATTCCTTATTGGCCTAAACCAGTGGAACCAATATGTATACACTGTGATAGCCAAGCGACAATAGGTAGGGCAGGGAGCATGATGTACAACGGTAAATCTTGTCACATAAAATGGAGACATAATACCATTAGAGAATTTCTCTCTAGTGGAATTATCATTATTGACTATGTGAAGTCAAAGGATAATGTGTCAAATCCACTTACAAAAGACCTGTATAGAGTTCAAAGAGATCAAACAAAGTTGTGTCTGACAGGTTCAACATTGTCATTATACCCAACCCATTCTTATGATGTAGACAGTGTTTAGTAAATAAGGATAAGACTTATGGTGTGAAGTCTTTTAACGATTATCTAAATTTGGAAGATTTAACCAAATAGTTTAATCTACAGGATTGAACATTTAGAAATCATCTATGTGAGGTTGAAGTGGAAGCAGCTTCAAGAGGAATGTTAGTAAAGGCCTATTCTCTAAGCTCTCATGAAATCAGGATGTGTTCATGACTGAAAAGAACAAATCTGTGAGAACCATAAACGGTAAAAAGTTGGTTGTGTGACATGTGTTGTCTAGGTGTACATTAAAGCTCGATGGTTCAAAGATATTAAATCTATCGAGATCGAGTGTATCTGATGCATGTTCACTACGAAAAGTTCAAAGGGAAACCCACTTATCCAGATACAATTAGTCTTTGCTAAATGATCACATGCTTGTCCATAAATTCTTCAAAAGATAGATATTCCCTATTCATGTAGGGGATTATTGGGTTCAAGGTGTGTCTGTGAATGAAAAATGGAGAAAAAATAGTAGAGGAAAAATGAGTCCACACTAAAATAAAAAGTGTACTAAAAAAAATGAAAAATCCACTAATTCTCCCACATTGGTGGGAGAAGGAAACTTTCAAGCGTTTAAAATAAGGAACACTTACTCCACATGGTTAGTGAGGCAAGAACTAAGAGGTGCCTCGCACCATTATCGTCGTCATTCGCTTATCTTCGGCTTCAGATTTAGATTTGGATTAATGATCGATCAATCAGATATATTTTTTAGACAACATTTATTTGAAACTTGATGAACAAGTGAAATTTTAATTTAAAGCATCTGATAGAAATATTTTTCTCAATGTGCAGGCGCATTTCGGACACCATGAAAATGCATGCACAACACACCTCTAATGGATGCGATCATTCGAGGGAAGAGGCACACTGTTGCGCGTAAAGTGGTATCTGCGTGCGCACCTGGCGACCTACAACCACAGGTCCAGTGTAGGAGTTGCGCAGATAGCTACAAGAATTTGACAATGTCACCTGCAGTCGTAGATCAGGCACAGGTCCAGCATAGACTGGGCGCAGGTCCAATATAGACTGGGCATAAGTGATGTGACTGTACTAAATAAGTGCCTTTTTGCTAAACTAATGCTTCCTTTTCGAAGGGGCACATTAAGGCTATAAATACCTAACATATTCCTCAGGTATAGACATGATTTTTGACAGCATAAACACTCTTCTTTCTACAAAAACTAAGTGTGATCATAAGTCGTTGAGTGAGTTTGACTAATCCAATAATTTGAGGTACCGCTATTGTTGGATTGAAAACTATTTTATCCTGGGAGAAAAATTCCATAACCTCGGGTACAGTGAGGGGAATTATTCCTTAAGGACACTCCGTGAAGTCGGAGGACTTGGCTTTAACTTTCTGTTTCATCTCATTTCTGAAATTATAACACACTTCTTGGATAAATTATTTTTAATCTTGTGTTGAAGGTGTTGTGTAACTTCATAGGTGTTCTTGTTTTAGACTTAAACTTGAGTTGAAGTTGTTGTGTGCCTACATTCAGGTTTGTGTACCCGAAAATATTGAAAATAACATATTGATGTCATTCATATTGGGAAAGGTCCCTTATAGGTCATGAAATATCTAAAAGGCATGAGATAATTAAAAAAATCATAAAAATTGCAATTAAAGACTAAGAGTATAATCTACAATCTAAAATAGATCTTTTCACAAGACCATTAAACTTGTTAGCTTCTCTTTTATTGTAGAAAATCAAACAAAAAAACAACATATAAGAACATGAAAACTGACATATGCATCAATAGAATGATACACAAAGAAAGAAGAAAAAAAACTCTGAAAACCCAAATAACATATATTCAATAGACAAATTGATAGGTAGCTGGAAATTTTTTATAATAAATCGAACATAAAAACAACATATAAGAACATAAAAACGGACATATGCATCAATAGAATGATACATAAAGAAAGAAGAACAAAAAATTCTCAAAGCCCAAATAACATACACATTCAATAGACAAATTGATGGAAAACTATAAGAATAGCCTCAAAATAAGGTGACTTTTAAGTTTTGACCCCAAATAAAAAAACTTTATAAAAATAACCTTCGCTATTAAGTGATATATTTTAAGACAAATTTGCCCCTGACTAATAGAGTAAATTACATGAATGATCCTCATAATGGATAACAACTCCATGTTTATTCATCTTTCAATTTTTTTTTTCTCTTTTTAATTTTATTTTGATTTTTACTTTTTCTTTTTGTTTTTTCTCAACCCTTATTTTTTTTTTCTTTTTTCCCCTTAACTTCTTTTTTCTTTTAATTTATTTTTTCTTTCCTTTTTTTTCTTTTTAATTTTTCTCAACTCTTACTTTTTTCTCCTTTACTCCTCTCAACATCTATTTTTATATATATATAAAAAAATTCTTTGATTTTTATTTTTTCGATTCTTTTCTTTTAAAATTTTCTCAACCTTTATTTTTATTTTAGCTTTTTTGTTTTTATAAACCTTTATTTTTTTCTCGTTCTCTCTCAACTTCTAGATTTTCTTTGATTTTTATTTTTTTAATATTCTTCTTCGTTTTCTTCTTTTTTGCAATTTTTATTATTTTCTTCGATTTCGTCCAATCAAGTTACATCTCATGAGCAAGAATTGACACTATCACATTATAAAGACAAGACTTATGACTTTCAAACAACAAGCTACGTTTCATGGGTAAGAGTTGACACTACCACATTGTAGAGGCAAGATTTATGACTTTTAAACAACAAGTTATGTTTCATGGGCAAGAGTTGACACTACCACACTGTGTTTTGATTTATGAGATGTCTATAACTCTTACCTTAGATGCAAGACTTAACTCAAGGACTTTCAAACAACAAATTATGCCCCACGAGCAAGAGTTGACTCTACCACGTTATGTTTTCATTTATGAGATGTTCTACAACATTTGCCTTAGAGGCAAGACTTAGCTCAAGGACTTTTAAACTACAAATTATGCCCCATGGGTAAGAGTTGACATTGCCACGTTATGTCTTTATTTATGAGATGTTCTATAACTCCTGCCTTAAAGACAAAACTTAGCTCAAAGACTTTCAAACTACAAATTATGACACATGGGTAAGAGTTGACACTATCACGCTATGTCTTCATTTATGAGATGTTTTACTACTCTTGCCTTAGAGGCAAGACTTAGCTCAAGGACTTTCAAATAATAAATTATGCCCCACAGGCACGAGTTGACACTACCACATTGTGATTTTATTTATGAGATGGTCTACAGATCTCGTCTTAGAGGCGTGACTTATCCCAAAAAATTTCAAACAAGTTAGTACATTGGGCAAGAGTCAACACTAACACATTGTGTTTTTTACTTATGAAATACTCTATAACTCTTGTCCTAGAGGTAAGACTCAGCCTAAGGACCATCAAACAATAAGTTATGCCTCATGAGCAAGAGTTGACATCAACCCATTGTGTATTGATTTATGAGATGTTTTATAACTCTTCCCTTATAGGCAAGACTTAGACCAAAGACTTTCAAGTAACAAGTCATGCCCCATAGATAAGAGTTGACATTATCACATTGCGTTTTGATTTATGAGATATTCTATAACTTTTGCCTTAGAGGCAAAACTTAATCCAAGGACTTTCAAATAACAAGTTACGCCCCATGGGTAAGAGTTGACACTATCACATTATGTTTTGATTTATAAGATGTTCTATAACTCTTGCCTTAGAGATAAGACTTAGCCCAAAAACTTTTAAACAACAAGTTACGCTTCACGGGCAAGATTTGACACTACCATATTGTGTCTTGATTTATGAGATATTTTATAAATTAAAAACTTTTAAACAACAAGTTATGTCCCACAGGTAAGAGTTGACACTACCACATTATGTATTGATTTGTGAGATGTTCTATAACTCTTGCCTTAGAGGCTCGAATTAGTCCAAGGAGTTTTAAACAGCAAGTTACGCCCCATGGGCAAGAGTTGACACTACTACACCGTGTCTTGATTTATGAGATATTCTATAACTCTCCCCTTAGAGGCAAGACTTAGCCGATAAGTTACACTCCATCGACAAGAGTTGGAACTATCATATTGTGTCTTGATTTATGTGATGGACAAGTGTTAACACTACCACATAGGTTTTTGATTTATGAGATGTTCTATAACTCTTGCCTTAGAAGCAAAACTTAACTCAAGAATTTTCAAACAACAAGTTATGCTCCACAAACAAGACTTGACACTACCACATTGTGCCTTGATTTATGAGTTGTTCTATAATTTTTGCCTTAGAGGCAAAACTTATCCCAAAGAACTTTCTAACAACAATTCATGCCCTTAAATATGCTTTGATGTCAAACGAAGAAGATTTCTTTGCCGATTATTCAATTTTTTATTTATTAGCAAAATATAATAGAAGTTGAGAAAAAAGAATAAAGAGATCAAACAAAATAGAGAAATAAAAAAAGAGATTGAGAAAAAAAAGACAAGAAAAAAAGAAAAGTTAAGAAAAAAGCTAAGAACTAAAAAAATTGAGAAAAATAAAAATGAGAGGAAAAAATAAAAATAAAGCTTCAAAAAAATGAGGAAAAAAAAGAGAAATGATAAAAACTAAAAATAAAAGAAAAATAAAGGTTGAGACAAATAAATTAAAAAAAGAAAAAAAAGAAATGAAGAAATAATTAATGTTTGAGAAAAAAAAGGAGAAAAAAATAAAGATTGAGACAAATGAATTAAAACATGAAAATAAAATTAAAGAAAAAATTAAAAAATGAAAATAATAAAAATAAAAATAGAATTTGAGAGATAAATGAGTATAAAAAGTTTAAAAATATTTGAGTTGTAGAGGGGCAAAAATGTATTTGTACTATACTTAAAAAGGAAGGAAGACTAACTTTTCTTTGGGATAAAAAATTCAAAGCCACCCACTATTAGGGTTATACCATGTAATTTCCTGTAAATTGATGTTTTCCTGTAAATTGATGTTAGGTATCTGAAATTTTTTTATAATTTGACCCAAAAATATTACTTAAAAAGAATTTTATAGAATGTAAAATTCTAATTTGTTTAAAATTGTCGGACTTTTAATTTACTACCAAAAGAAAAAGGACCAAACATGGACATATATAAGGGGAATTAACTATATTTTGTTTTTAGCATGGAGATTTCGTCAATACTTCCGTATTTGCTGGATTTAGCTAAACGTGAGTATATTCATGGAAATATTTGAGAAAATATATTATTAGGATTTATATAGAATAATTAATTAATAATTTAATAAAAATAGTACAAAGATGATTTAGTCTGAAGCAATCTTTTAATGAAGAACAAAAAGTTCAAGCATATGAATCTTTTTAAAATCAAATATAGTTGATTTAGAATTCTTAAATTAATGAAAAAAATATTAGTTGCCATTAATTCTGATGATTTCTAATAAGGAAAGGTTTATCATAAATATATCTAATTAATTTTTAACTCTTAAATATTAGGAAAAAATAATGAAAAGACGATTTTGTATAAAATAAAAACTTTTAATGAAACGTAAAAAGTTCAAACGACATTTTTAAGGCCCTTCACACTTATTATAGATTATAGATATAGATTCTAGATTCTAGATATAGATATAGATATAGATTATAGGTTTTAGATTATAGATTATAGATAGATTATAGATTATAGATAGATTATAGATATAGATATATATAGAGATATTATGCTCAAATATAAAGTAGCACAATGTAAATTATACATAACACATGAATACCTAAACAACGGAAGGGTTAATATGCCTGAAAAATTGTGAATATTCAATTAGCAAAAGATCAAAAGTGCACATTTCAAGTAATTAAGGGTTAAATGTGCTTGGTCAAATATTACTTCGATTAAAATTAGATTTACATATAATCGAGGTACCAAAAGCACTATTAGCTCTGTATTTATCATTCTTTATTCTTTTTTTCTGTAATTTTTTTGTTATAAAAATAATAAACAACATAAGGTTGCAACTCTCTATCCATGTAAGTACAATTTTGAACCTGAAAAAAAATGTTGTTTGACAATTGGAATGGAGATTTGTTGACTTGACTAAGAATTTAGAGAAACTCAAGGTCAGGGGTCGCTTAAATTTTAGTCAAATTTCAATATAGTTGAAGGGCCAATTGGTCGGAATTTATTGACTATATTCCCTAGAACCAACTCTTTATATTTCAAACTCTATCTATTTGTTGGCATAATTTTAGTAACTTAGGATTGAGAAGCTTTGAAAACTTTTTCTTTTTTCTTTTAGCAGGTTCTTGGAAACAAAATATGTATCCAGTTGTCGTTTAGAATTGTAATGGTTATTTAAACCCAAAAAATAACTCTCATCTGGACATTTTGTTTTCTTGAAATGTTTAAATTTTCTATGTAATTTTTTTTTTTTTTTTGGTTTTAGAAATATTCTTCTCCAAATGAACCTGTTTGCAAAAATTTGCGAACTTTTTACAAATTGATTTTAGTTTGTGTAAAGAACAAAAGGTTAGTAATCTGCTGATTAAGAATTAATTGATATTGGGCCAAGATAGAAGAGATTGAATAAGCATATTTGGGATCCTAAAGAATAGTGGTGGGGGGTGGGGTGGAGGGAGAACAAATGTGAATAAAAGAATTGATATTTTTGTAAAATGAATTTTGGCATATTTTAAGAAGTAAAGGAAATAGAACTGTTGAACAAAAATAAAAAATCAAACTAAACCACAAACTGAATGAGATCAACATAAAAACTGCGTTAGTTTGGTTTGAAGTTAAATTACGAAAAGGGAAACAGATACGGGTCATTAGGAAAACTAATGGCCCAAATTTGACACATATCATTAAGGGCTCACTTGCTATCACACATAAGAGATAACTAATTCAGTAATTAGTTTTAGGATGTGCTAATCATATGTATGGTTGAGATAAAATTCATTGGCTAACTCATCCCTAGATTAGTTATCTCGGGATTGTAGTGTTATTTTCATCCCACCTTAAAAGTCGAATAATTAATCCCAAAATAATTAATCTTGGATAGCTTATTTCCAACCAACAACCCGTAAGTGTATTTAGGTTAAGATAATGACAGCTTATAGTCAAACTCCCCCCCCCCCCCCCACGTCTTCTTTCACCTCGCTCCTTGCCTCCCCCTCCCCTTCGCTGCTTTTGCTACTCTTTTTCATTTTTTTTTTTTGTAAATTCTACCTCTGTGTTACAACTACAAGTTGTATATGATGTGTATAGAAATGTTATATATATACACACACAAAAATTAAAAAAAAAAATTCTACAAGAAGTTGTATAATTATTGTATAAAATATGTATTTACACAAGATTTTTATAGAAAATGCATAATTATTGTATAAAATATGTATTTGACTAATTATTGCAGCTAAAGGCTATATAGGATATGTATAACAACCATATAATTATTGTATAGAATATGTATCTGAATAGTTATTGTTGCTAAAAGCTATGTAGGATGTGTATAGAAACTCTATTATTTTTGGATAGACTATTATTTGTATATGATATGTATAAAAATTATGTATCGTACGCATATAAAATTGTATCAATATGTATCTGTAATGAGCCTGCAAGTCATTTTCTGCATTTCCACACTTTTTTGCGATTTAGAGCTTTCCTTTAGTTACTTTAAGTCATTTAAAACTTACTGGATCAGACAGTTCGATTATCGAGTAGTTCGCTTGATTTTTATAGACAATTCCCTTTTTTGAAGTCATCACTCATAAGGACTGGTTATCGAGCAAATAATTCAGATTAACGACCTTGTATGCCAATTTTAACAGTTTCAATCACTCCAGAACGTCGATTTTAGGTTGGGGGATATTTGATTCGGGTCCCAAGGCTTCCGGACTCATTTCAGGATATTAATTGAAATTTGATGAAAATAGCCCTTGGACTTGGTGTAATGACCCTTCAGGTCATTTTTCATATTTTCTCCGTTAGAGCTTTCCATAACTGCCCCAAGTTATTTATGACTTGCTTAAATTGATGCTTGATTACCAGGCATTTCGTTTGATTTTTAGATTCAATTTCCTGTTTAGAAGTCTTTGCTGGTTCCAAATGGCCATTTAGAGAAAAAACTTCCACAAAACGATCTTGGATATAAATTTTGACTATGCCAGCAACTCCGAAAAATTGATTAAAGGCTAGGTAGACCTTTTTTCGGGCCCCAAAGCGCTGGAACTCATTTCGACCTATTGATCGGAAAGTTGAAAAATTAGAAATTCAAGTGTGGGATCCTCATTTGGTTGAAACAACCTAGGGTGGAAAATCTAACTTCACCAATGCGTCCAAAACATCGAATTTAGTGTGGTTACATAGTTCATTTGCCTATATTGGATTTCGAATGAATTTCGAATCATTGGCCGAAACTTAGAAGAACTTCCAAGTTTCAGTTGTTACCTGGTGCAAGGTAAGGATGCTGTGATTGCACAAGCATGAATGACGATTTCCATAGCGCGATCATGGTCCATGGATGGCGATCGCGACATCTCTTTGCCTAGGAAGGGTATTTAAAGGCCTTTTAGCCCGCGTTTTGGGCATTTTCACTCTTCTTTGAGACCAAGGAACCTTAATGTGGTGTGCTAAACTCAAATTGAGTCTTGTGAGTGTCTTGGGAGCTTAATTAATATATATTTACGTGATTAACAAAAGATTTGAGGTATGAATCCTTTCATTTTATGCTTAAATTTCTTAAATTCTTGACCAAAATCCCAAATAGCATGGAGGTTTAATTTACACCCAAGGGAACAACTTTGGAAGTAGACAAATATGACAAGCACAAATTTGAAAATTCACCCAAAGAAAAGGGATCTGGTCCCATCTTAGGTTAGTACCTATACAAGATGCCTTAATAAACATAAAATGTTGTCTAAAAAGAACTATGTGTCTTTATTTTTACGCAACAATTAGTTAGTTCATTTGCAAAATGAAGAAGTCACATTTAGTAGGATCAAATATGTCAGTTTGAAATGAACATCTTTTGATGACAACGATCACCTCTTCAAATTGCTAAATCAGGCTATTTCTAATTCTTAGTCTCAACTCATCACACTTTGCCTCCTTTAAACCAAACTAGTTGCTCTCACTCTCTTTCGCTCACAAAACTAAATGATTGACATTACTACTTCCTTAAACCCAGCTAAGAACCCTAAAGTAGATAAAACTCCAGAAAATCAAATTGAATATACCCTCACCGAATCCCTTGATCCTTCGCAACCAAAGCCATAGAAAACTTCACCTTAGGTCCTCTAAGTCAAAGTTTGGTAACTTTGCTTGATTAAGGCAGAAACACATAGCTGTCAAGAAAAGGAAAAACACTAAGGGACTTGATGCTAAAAAAAGAAAAGTTATGTTTAAAAAGAAAAAGAAAAGTAATGAGACCAAAGGAAGAGATGACGGATATGACTAGTTAAAGAAGAAATAAAATGCTAATGACTCAGAAGGTTCTGTGAGGAAGAACTTTTGATCATAAGATATATGAGAAGCCTGGAATGATCGAAGTTGGTAGAGTATGTTAGGCACCAAGGATGGCTACATCTATTTGAGGAGACAACACCAGTGGTTTTTGCAAATGAGGTATGGGAATTTTATTACACCATAGAATTCTCAGATGATGGTTTGAGGTTGAGTGTACAAGTGCAGGGAATATCTCTTAAGCTGGATGAAAAAATACTAGGAATAATCTTGGTTGTACCTGTTGTAGGGGTAAGTACTGTAGTAAATCAACAGGCTATTACTGAATTTATGTTTGAGGTATCAAATATAGGAGGGACCTCAACAACTGCAGTGAAAAAAAGTTTCTAAAAAGTGAGTATCAGCTGGTATTTGAATTCATCAATAAGGTCCTGTTGCCAAGGTCTGAAAAAGAACAATTGCCTCTAATGTTGACTTATTTTTTATTGTATCCTTGTTCATGTTTGAATTGATAAGTCTTTCTGCTTTAATGATAGAGCATATGCATAAAGTGATTCATAAAAAAGAAGGCAAACATGGAATACTATATGAATATCTTCTAAATAAGGTGTCTGAACATTATGATGTGGATGGAACTAAGGGAACACCCGAAGCAACCAAGTAGATGTTCGGTCTAACAACTCTTACGGAGAATAAATGTATAGAGGGAAAAGATGGTTCGGTGTCTCAAGTATCTGAGTTGCTAGCTGTTTAAGAGAAGTTGGGAATAGAAGTGAAAGAGTTAAGAATCAAATTGGCTGCAAAAGATGCTGAAATAGTGCACTTGAAGTTGTAGAATCAGAAGTTGTCTTCTGAGGGACCAGGTGCCATTAATGAGCTTGTAGTTGAAAATGCAAGATTTCAGACAAAAGTGGCAAAACTGACTGGTGAAGTTCCAAAATTGAATGCTGAAGTAAAGGTTCTCACCAAACAATTATTAAATGCCCACAACGCTGAAAATGCAAGAATAGAGATGTTGCTTAAGTCTCTTTCCTCCAAACCTCTCTCTACCTAATCCCAGTTATCCCTGTCCTTTAATCAATCCTGGGGCAGTCTCATATTTTACTTCTTGTATTGGCTCTTGAAGACAGTTTATTTTATGTGTTAATTTGGTATAACTGTATTGGTACTGACTTTTGGCTTAAAAATAAATGAATTTTACGGGTGTACCTCATTTGTCCCAGTTTAAAGCTGTTCATTCTTGTTAGTGTTACCCCAATGACCATATGTTAATTAGCTTTCACTTATTTGTACTCTTGGTTTACTGTTAATCCTTTTCAATAATGTCAAAAGGGGGACTACTGACTTCATGAGTAAGGACCAGGTGTGTTTGTGTATGCTATGTGCTCATGTGGTACATGATGACAAGGTGTGCGTGCTGTGTGCTCATGTGGTGCATAATAATGGGGGGAGGTGTACAAATGTACTAAGTGAAGGTACATAATGACAGGGGGAAGATATCATAAATTTTTCCTTTAAATGACAACAAGGGACCATGTCCTTGTGTTGCATGGTGATGGAGAAAGCATG
Organism: Capsicum pubescens; assembly: GCA_030864215.1. NCBI lineage: Eukaryota > Viridiplantae > Streptophyta > Magnoliopsida > Solanales > Solanaceae > Capsicum > Capsicum pubescens. The sequence goes on from CM061540.1 coordinate 138,544,641, forward strand.
ATGATAGAGGGAATATTCATCTTCAGGTAGTTATCACATTGATTAAATATGATAAATGTGCATTGATGCTCAAAACTATACGGTTGGTTTGTCATCATAAAAAATGGGGAAAATTGCTATATGTAGTTTTGATGATGAGCAACTAACTACAAGGGACCAGGTCCCTGGATGTGCAAGGTACAATACAACTTGCACGTGTTGTCTGCACAGTTTTGTCCTCTTATGTAACAAACTTGCAGGTTCTATTTTGTATAGATTAGGATAGCTAGCCTAATGATCTTTCATCCCTAATCATTACTTAGCTATAAAATGAAAGAGACGCCTCTTCATCAAATGAGTTTTTTGCATAAATTTAAAGAGTGAAGAGAGGTAGCAAAAACTCTATTTTAAGACTGCTCAAGCATTGATCATGTTCTCATCATTATAGTATGCTTAAATAGTGAGTGAGTATTCTTGAGAGTTGATTTGTAATTGAACTACTCATGTTATAAGAGTAGTGTTTTTCTCTTTGAGTAGAGAATGCTTAGGTAGAGTTGCTTAAGTGTGAGGCTGATTTGAGTTAATCAGCATAGAGAGTCCTTCGTAGAGTTTCCAAGATCAGCTTGTAGTAGAGTTATTACAAGTAAAAAGAGCCTAGAGGTAGGCTAAAATATAGAATTTAATAAGGAGGTTGATTATAGTGAATTTCTTGAGGTTCTTGTGAGGGAAAGCCATGGTTTTTCCCTTTTTGGATTTCTACTTTACAATCTTGAGTTTTTACTTTCCTGCACTGCTTTTGTTTTCTAGCACCTCATAGTTTCTTTACTATTCTATCACTTATGATTGACTTTGAAGGACCTGGTCCCTCACTGTGTGGTGTAACCCCCAAGGGTTACAACGGCGGGCGTGGTCAGTTATATGTAGTACCTACTAGACCCGAGGCTGAGCCTTCAGATGCTGTAGTTACATGTAGAATTCTGGTGTGCTGCAAATTGACTCTTGCTTTATTTGATCTGAGATCCATTTATTTTTATATATCTACTTATTGTACACCACAGTTGGAGTTGACTAGTGATTTATTATCTGTACCTTTGCACGTATCTACTCCCGTGGGTGATCTTTAGTGGTGGATTGAGTATTCAGATCATGTGTTGTAGCAATTAGTGATGTTGGTACTTATGCTGATCTTATTATATTGGATATACTGGATTTTGATATGATTTTTGGAATGGACTGCTTATCTCAGTATTATGCAGTCACGTACCCTAGTCATGTGGCAGGGTGCAATTAGTCATGAACCAACGGGGATCATCTCTTATGTTTATGTTAGGAGACTTATTTTAAAGGGTTATGAGTCTTATCTCACTAATATTTGTGATACTCATTTGGAGAGTCCGTCATTTGACTCTGTGCCTGTTATTTATTAGTTTTCTGATGTGTTCCTTACTAACCTTCTTTGTATTTTCCCTATCTGTGAGATTGAGTTTGCTATTGACTTGAGCCTAGCACCCGACCTATTTTCGTGCCACCTTATTGTATGGCTCCTAGCAAGCTTAAGAAGATGAATTGTTAACTTTCGAATCTTCTTGGCAAGGGTTTTATTAGACCAAGTGTTTCCCCGAGGAGAGTTCCTTTATGATTTATAAAGAAGAAAGATGGTTCTATGCGGATGTGCATTGATTATAGGCAGCTTAATAAAGTGGTGGTGAAGAACTATTATCCAATGCCTCACATTGGTGATTTGTTTGACCAGCTTTAGGGTGCCGTAGTGTTTTCTAAGATTGATTTGAGGTCTGATTACTATCAGTTGAGGATTCGGGTTGATGATGTCTTGAAGACAGGTCTTAGGGCCCATTATGGTCATTATGAGTTCTTGGTGATGTCCTTTGGGTAGACTAATGTCCCAACCGCGTTCATGGATTTGATGTACCGAGTATTCAAGCCTTATTTGTGATTATGTTCATTGAAGACATCTCTGTGTATTTGAGGAGCATTCACATTATTTTAGGCCAGACTTTGAGGGATCATTTGCTTTTTGCGAAGTTCTCCAAGTGTGAGTTTTGTCTTGAGTTAGTGACATTCCTTGGCCATGTGGTGTCTAAGGATGGTATTATGGTGGACCACGCCAAGAAAGACGCAATTCGTGATTGGGATAGACCTACGTCTTCGACTGAGGTTCGTAGCTTCATTGGTTTGGCCAGTTATTATAGATGTTTCATTGAGGGCTTTGTTACTATTTCAGCCCCTATGAATAGATTGACTCTGAAAGAGGTTTCTTTTTTATGGTCCGAGGAGTGTGAGTCGAGCTTTGGAAAGCTCAAGGATTTCCTTACCTCAACTCCTGTGTTAGCTCTTCCTATAGAGAGTGAGGGATTCACTGTGTTCTGTGATTCTTCTAGTGTTAGTCTTGGTTGTGTATTGATGTAACAGGGTCATGTTATTGCTTATTTTTCTAGATAGCTTAAGGTGCACGAGTGCAACTACCCCACTCATGCTTTAGAGTTGGCGGCGGTAGTTTTCGTGCTTAAGATTTGGAGGTATTATCTGTATGAGGTGCATTGTGAGATTTTCACAGATCATTACAGTCTTCAGTATCTTATGACCTAGCTAGAGCTTAATGCTCGACTACATAGATGGATAGAGTTGCTTAAGGACTATGATATTTCCATCTTGTATCATCTAGGTAAGGCGAATGTTGTAGTTGATGCCTTAAGTTGCAAGGAAGTGAGTATGGGTAGCTTGGCTTGCATATCAGTTTCTCAGAGGTCTTGGCATAGGACATTAATCCTTATCCAATTTGATGGTTCGCCCTGATATTTCAAATCCTAGGAGGATTTTGGCTAGTGTGGAGGCGTGGTCCTCACTATTTGAGAAGATTCATAATCGTCACTATGAGGATGGAAAGCTTTACTTCTTTCGTGATTAGGTGTTGAGTGGTGATTTTGAGAGGCACACTATTAATTCTAAAGGTATTTCGAGGTTTGATGGCCGTAATTGTGTTCCTTAAATTGATGACTTGATTCAATCGATTCTACATGAGGCTCACAACTCTAGATATTCTATTTATCCCGGTATAATTAAAATGTATAGATATTTAAGGAAACATTATTGGTGGAGTGGCATGAAGAAAGATATGGAAAAATTTGTTGCTCGTTTCCTATGTTGTCAGTAGGTAAAGGCGGAGCATTAGCATCCTGGTGGTTTAACTTAGAGGTTGCCTATTCTCGAGTGAAAATGGGAGCAGATTACTATGGACTTCATTAGTAGTTTGCCTCATACCTCTCGTGGTTCTGATGGAATTTGGGTGATTGTGAATCACTTGACCAAGTCAACACATTTTATTCCTATTCAGATGACCTTCAGTGCTAAGAGATTAGCCCATATCTATGTTTAGAAGATAGTCTGTTTGCATGGGGTGCCCATTTCCATCATTTCAAACCATGGCTCTGTGTTCGCTTTGAGGTTTTGTAGAGCTTGTCAGGAGGAGTTGGGTACTCGGGAGGATTTGAGTACAACCTTTCACCCGCAGACTGATGGTACGTCTAAGCTGACTATTCAGGTACTTGAGGATATACTCTGAACCTGTGTTATGGATTTGTGAGACTAGTGGGATCAACACTTAGCCTTGGCTGAGTTTTCGTATAACAACAATTATCATTCGAGAATTGAGATGGCACCTTTTGAGGCTTTGTATAGTAGGAGATATCATTCCCCGATCGATTGGTTTGAGACTTCTGAGATGAGGCCCCATGGTATGGATTTTCTACAGGACTCGTTGGATAGAGTCAGAATGATTTAGGATAGGCTGAGAGCAACCTAGAGTAGGCAAAAAGCCTATGTAGATCGGAGGCTTCGTGCCTTGATTTTTGAAATTGGTTACCATGTATTCCTCTGTGTATCGCCCATGAAGGGTGTGATGAGATTCGGGAAGAAGGGTAAGCTTAGTTCTCTATATATTAATCCTTTTAAGATTCTTCGTGCAGTTAGTGAGATAGCTTATGAGTTAGCTTTACCTCCAGATTTTGCTGCTGTTCGTTTTCCATGTCTTCATGTTGTGACGGTATATTCTTGACCTATCCCATATGCTTAGATGGGACTCGGTCTAACTAGATGAGCATTTGACCTTTGTAGAGGAGCCTGTGCCTATTCTGGCTAGTGATGTGAGATGGTTGCATACAAGGGAGATTCTTGTAGTTAAGGTTCAGTAGAGGTACCGCCCAGTAGAGGAGGCTACTTAGGAGATTGGGAGCGAGATGCGGGCCCAATATCCCCACCTGTTCGAGACTTTAGGCATTTGATCTTTAACTTTTGGGGCAAAAGTTTTGTTAGTAGTGGATATTGTAATAACCCTTCAGGTTATTTTCCATATTTCTACTTATTTTCACAGTTAGAGCTTTCCATAGCTACCCTAAGTCCTTTATGACTTACTGGAACCGATAGCTTGATTATCAGACAGTTTGTTTGTTTTTTAGAGTCGATTCAGTGTTTAGAATCTTCACTGATTCCAAATGGCCACTGGGAAAAAACTTCAGTATTACAATCTCAGATGCAAATTTTGACTGTGCCAGCAGCTCCGAAATATCAACTTTAGGCTAGGTAACCTTTGGTTCGGGGCCCAATGCACCCAATTTTTTTTGACCTATTGGTAGGAAAGTTGGAAAATTAAAAATTTAGGTGTGGGACCCACATTTGGTCGAAACAACCTCAGATGGAATATCCGACTTCACCAATGCATCCGAAATATCAAATTTTGTGAGGTTACATAGATCATTTGCCTATATTAGATTTCGAATGAATCCCGAAGAATTGGCCGAAACTTGGAATTTCTTCCAAGTTTCAGCTGTTACCTAGTGTAAGGTAATGATGTTGTGATCTCACAAGCATGAATGTGATCTCCATACCACGATCATGGTCCTTGGATGGTGATTGCGATACCTCTTTTCCTGGAAAGGTATTTAAATGCCTTTTAGGCTGCGTTTTGGGCACTTGTCACTCTTCTTTCAGACTAAGGACCCCTAATATGGTGTACTAAAGTCAAATTAAGTCTTGGGAGCTTAATTAACATATATTTTCATGATGAACAATAGATTTGGGATATTAATCCTTCCATTTCTTGCTTAAATTTCTCGAATTTTTGACCAAAACCCCAAATAGCTGGAGGCTTGATTTAGTCCCAAATAAGCTTAATCTACACCTATTTCTTGAGGTTTATGATTCCTCGGTGGTGTATGAACATTGGGTTAGCCTCAGAAGCATATTTTTTGTAAGTGGGATCCACTTGAGGTTTTTGGTGTTGTTTTTGGACTCGGAACACAATGGTGCAATATGGTTATCAATATTCTTGTTATAGTGTGTGGAATGTGTTTTTGATAGCTTGGCACCTTGAAGAACCTTCTCGGAAAGAAAAAGTAAAGGTTTAGCGGTTTGTGATCTTTCCTTAGATTTAAGGTAGGTTAGGCTTATTTTTTGTTAGATTGAGCTATGCTATAGTATAATTGTGATATCTTGTTAGATTTGGGAGGTGTTTTAGGTGTTGGATTGATAAATAGTAAGACTTGGGTTTCGTTGCATCCTTTAGGTCATTTGAACTTATAGATTGAAACGCTTGACTTGTAGGCTTGAACCTTGGGGAATTGGACTTCATGTCTAATGGCTAACATGAGGATGCCTTAGTTACTCTAGTTGGATGTGAGTGACCTTGTCACTCATGTTGTGGGTAAGTTGACCCTAGTGCTTACATTAATGGAAGTGCCTTAGATGTTATGGTTGAATTAGGTGTAATGTTTGAGGAAGACCCTTACCTTAGGATTATTGGTGGATTTCTATGCATCTAAGAACTGATTTAGAAACCTTCTAGTTCCGAGTAGAAGTTAGGCTTTGAATGTATTTAGGGAATTAGAAGGGGGTTCTTGACCCACCTTAAGCTTGGATTGATGTAGTTTTCTTGAAGGTATTAGACAGTTAGTAAATGCGTACGAAATTCTCCCTTGAAAACATGTTGGCTAATTTGAGTAAATATGTTATGGTAATGACATTAGAAATGATATACATGGTTTGTTGACTAAATTACCGTAAATGCTATGAGTAACTATGGTTTATATTACCAATTAAGACCATTTCTATGTTATCATGTGGCCATTAGTGAAGAAATTGTTTTGGACTTTGGGCTATGCTATTACTCATGTTGTACTCTTGTTAGTAACCAAACTAGTAACCATGCTAGAAAGCCCTCAATTTTGCTAATATTTTGAGTCATGTTACTAATGATTCTAGAAGGCATGATTATTGACCACATGTGAAATATGGCTAATTATGCTTGAAACCCGATGATAACTATACTACTCATGTCACACACACACACACACATATATATCTATATATCTTTTGGTAAATTGACATGGAAGCTGATTGATGAGTATTGGAGGTATGCTCTTCTTTACTTTTCTTTTATGTTCATTTACTGTAGCCCTCGTGAGGCTTGTTATTTCCTTTAGCCCTTGTGGGTTTGTTCATTTACTTTATCCCTTGTGTGGTTTGTTTCATAATATAGATATTTAATTGCATATTGTGATGATATCGATGCCCGCCAAGGCTGTAGGAGTTTATGATGATGATATTGATAGCCGACAAGGCCAGAGGAGTGGTAATGATGATATCGATACCTGACAAAGTCGGTGGATGTTATGATGATAATATCGATGCTTGGAAAGGACAGAGTGTGACTATGATCATATACCCGACAAGGCCGGAGGATAGATTGTTAATGTTCCTATGTGTACATATACCTGTTCGAGTTCGACTATCCCTATGTATGTCAATTGTATGCTCATATGTATATATACTTATTTATACGTAAAGTGGGTAGATTGTTGACATTGAATACCAGTTGTAGCCCACTAGTGTTGAATTCATATAAGACGGTGTAGACAATGATTTATGATAATAAGGATTTGGGAAGGTTATTGTTTAATTGATTAACCAAGATTAGTTTGTAAACGGGAAAACTAGTTATAAATTGAGGATTCCCTTAGTAAGTAATGTTGGTGTTAAATAATGGTTAGTTAAGGAGTGTTGACTATTAAAATGGCTATGTGCTCAATAATTGCCTAATAGAAGATTAATTATGTGATGGTTAGGGATATAATTGACTAATTAATAATCCTTTCTTAGCTAATGAGTAGCGGCTAATGGGTATTGATGATAAGTATCTAATAATGGTCATTGTATGGAATATGGTGATGTGGTCAATGTTGGTAACAGATGAAAGTTTGGTAAAATGACCAATTGATGATAAATGTGATATATAGTTGAATAATGATGAGACTTGGATATGGTGTTGGTTAAATGCCTTATTATTATCTCTCTTGGGTGTACTCTCTCGTAGTATGGGATGCGGTGATGAGTTCTTTACTTTATGCATGAGTTGGCATATGGGCGCCAATTTGTTACTTATGCTTGCTTGTGTCTATCCTTGTGATGCGTTATGGTTCCTTATTGTCTATTTCTTATGCATGATGATATTGGTATGTGTTGATGCCATATGTTATACTGTTATTTTGGCTTAATTACTTATTATGTACAGTGATGATGGAGAAGATTCAGTTTCGATTTTGTACCTTGACTTACTTAGGGTTATCTTGAATTATATCATATTTATATCATGATTTGGCTAGTCGGTCGATGATGCCTACTGAGTACCTGCTGTCTTGTTACTCATACTACACTTCTATACCTTTTTGGTGTAGATTTGAGTACTAGTTGCCGTTGTTTATTTGAGTTCGTTCGGAGTTAATCTTTTGGAGATAGGGTGAGCTCACGGAGTTTGAGTCGCCCATTTTCCCTCTATCTTTTACATTTAGTCTTTTATATTTAAGACAGATGTATTGACTATACTTTAATACTTCTTGATTGTATTATTGACATTATATGCTCTTGTACTAGCTTTACCAAGTCGTGGGACTGGTATCGTATGACGACTGTTTATCTATGTTAGAAAACTTTTTTATACCCTAACTTATGTTCATTAAATTTGGCTGAATGTTGGCATTTCTTACCGAACTAACCCATTACGAAAGTTTCGGGTTATGGTATTGGCTTACCTACTGACGGGACTTAGAAGGTGCCATCATGAGCTGTGAATCAGGTTGTGACACGTAGGATCCATATTTCATCAAAACAACTCCGAATGAAAATTTTGATGGCGCCATCGAGTCTGGAATATCAAATTTGATGGATGGCATAGTTCATTTATGTTCCTAGGATTTTGAATGAATCTCGAGGAGTTGGTGGAAGCTTTGCAAATCAAGTTTCAGCTGATGCGTGACTCAGCTGGTGTATCCACTTAAGCGGACCTTCGATTGTTTAAACGGAGGCTACTTAAGTGGCCAATGCCGGTCCATCTTGGTCGCTTTAGCAAAGGCCCATCCGCTAAAGTAGACGTTACTTAAGCGTCATCTTGACTGCTTTATTGGAGGCCACCCCAAGGCGGGGATCGCTTTAGCGATCCAAGGGCTAATTTAGCGATGACCGCTTAAGAAGTCAAGTGGCCTCTTAAGCGGCACCTAGGAGGATATTAAATTTAGCACTTTACCTGATTTCCCCCCGATTCTCACAAGTCTCAAGGGCAAAAAAATCCTAGAGAGTGTAGGAAATTAGGAGACTAATCATTGGGTGATCGTGGGGAGTTAATGAGCATGGAATAACCATTTTCTATCGTAATCCTTGTAAGTTTCCATTTATTTCTTGGTTTAATCCTTCAATTTAGTTCTAAATTCCTAGATGCTTATTGGGCTGATTTTCGTATTGTTGGATCTTTAAATTTATCTATTCTTAAGGGTAAATGTTCCTTAAGCGTAGAGGGACGTGTTGACAGTTTCCAAAGTGCGATTCTGTAAGCGAGCCCCACATAGGATTTTAACTTAATTTTGGATTCAAAGCATAAAAATGCAATATGGGTACAATAATTCTGGTACTAATGTGTAAATTACTATATTTTTTCTATGGTACTATGCAGAAGATTCTTGAAAGGTAAACTACCAATTTATTGGGCTTTATTGGGCTTTCTTCGGCGTCCAGGTAGGCTAGGCTTACTGTAACGACTTGAATTTTGATGAAGTATGTGTTTTTTTGTGATTTGACTATTTTACCCCTCCCTGTGATTGTGTTGTGGTATTTTTGGAGTGTGGGGGGTGATTGCCATGATTTTCAATGCATTTTGGTGCCATTTATGTGATTTTGTGATTTTTGACGACTTTGAGAGCCTTATAATTGAGTTCAATTGATATCTTATCATCCTTGTCACAGATGGCAACAGATTGCACCAGCAGATAAATTTTTTTAAATTTTGAGTGTTAACATGGTTGGCGGGTTTCATGGCTTTTAAATCTCATTTTGACCCTTGATATGGAAAGTCGTGATTTTAGATTTTTAGGGTCAACTTTGTGAAAACAATGTTTTTTCAAAAATCTAATATCTCCATTGGGTCTGGGGCATTAAATTTGATAAGATAGCATAGCTCATTTGCATTCACGAGATTCCGAATAAATCCCGAGGGGCTCGCGGAGACTTGAAATTATACCAAGTCCTCAGCTGGTGCACCCGCTATCGCAATTGGGCCAGTAGGGGAACTATTGTGATTTAAACCCTTGTCCATGATAGTGGAAACTAGGGATTTTGACTCCAAAGACCTAAATTTGTATTTCTAGGAATTAAGCCCCAAATTCAACACCTTTTAGCTTGAATAATATTGCTAATCCTTTACTTACTATTTTTTCTCCAATTCACCTTCAAAACAACTTCGATTCTTGAGTTTTACATGAATTTCAAATATTTTATTCGGTAAAGTTTAGAAATATTTTTTCTTCAATTTGAACCTTGTTTTAACTCATTTTTGCTTGAATTTTCAGCTGTAGACTCCTAAAATTATGGGAAACATATTTTTGAAATAAAGTTACAATTTTGCCATTTTTTTTTTCTTTTTACTGACCCAGTGTGGGGCAGGGGTTAAGCAACAGCCCCCAAGCTATTTATTTCAAAAAATAAAAATACATAGAGGGGGACTAGGCCAAAACCTCCGATATGGTACGACACAATATATAATGGTGGAACTAAGCTACCTAACATATGTCCTAGTAGCTTAATTCCATGATATAATATGAAAATAAAATATAGGAATGATATATCATACTTCATCTACCCCTCTGTTGCTTTGGGACCTTGTGAGAGGTCTGTTTGTACTGATTGCCGCTTTGTAATTGAAGCCTTTTATTTGATGAAATCCTCTCGGAGACAATCCCTGTGTGTTAGTAACTTCTCGCTTTTCCTGGTGGAAATCAGTGTTACCTGAAGGATGAGTGGATTGGAGAAGTTCTTGGCAATCCTCTTCTATGGAAAGGTTGTCAAAATCTTCTTCGTCTTCTTCGTCCTCTGAATGAATAACCCTGTATTCATCTTTTTCATCTTCTGATTGCAACACCCTGTACTCATCGTCATGCATCTGAGAAGTCATCTTGTTCTGTGGGAGTTGTTCTTCATCTTTATCAACTAGCGAAGCCTCCTTGTTCTCAGTACATTTGTCCTTTGAACTTGCCGGCTTGCTAGTAGACTTTGGCAATTCAGGAAAAAATTCATCATAATGTTCTGCAAGCAAATCGAATTTTTTCTGCCCTTTGATGTTTTTTTGTTTCTTCCTAGCCTTGTCTTTATTCTTTTTTGCCTTCTTTTCCTGCTGATTGTTTGTTTGTTGAATTGCTTCCTGCTTCTTTCTAGTCATAGAGTCCAACTCTACAACCGAAGAGGAAGATTCAACCAACTTGTCTTGTTTTTCAGCACCACCTCCAGCTTTAGCCCCTTCTCCTCCATCATCACATCATTAGTATAACCAGGTGGAGCAGGTGGGTTTGGAGAGGATTGTAACACCTCCTTTTCAGCACTTACACCAACAGCAGCTATAGCCGCAGATGTAAAGGGAATAGAAGCATTTAAATCCATACCTGGGGTGTTTTTTGGTTCAAGGATATCAAATGGATTGTTGGAAATTTGTTGAGCGGCTTGAGTATCTCTTTGTTTGTACACTTTTCTCTGATTTTGCTGCTGCAGTTGTTGCTGAAAATTGGTGTATTGTCTTCCCCTTTTTTGTTGCTTCCATTGCTCTTCTTGGACAGCTGTTTTGCCCTCGTTTTTTGGCTGATTTTTGGTGTTTTCAGGGCTGTTTTGCTGCTGGATTTTACTGCTTTCAGCTTGTTGTTTTTGTTGTTCATCACTCTTGAGTGCAGCATGTTGGTTGTTTTTCGTTCCTTGCTGATTTTTTGCAGTTTCCATGTGTTTTTGTTGCTGTTTTTCAGACATTTCAGCACCTCTTCAACTCATCGTCCCATCTCTTGATAGTACACGTTGAATTGTTGTGGCCTTGATGCTTGCAATGGCTACAATATTCTGGAACTCCTTCATATTGAATTTGTTGCCATTTACCCTCTCCGTTCTCATCCTCGTCAAAGCCCAACCACACATGACGTGGTCTAGGCTTAGTCAAGTCAATTTGGAGCTTTACTTTGGCCATGCTCCCTCTTGTCTTTTTATAGGTGGCTAGGTCCAAGAACAAAGCTTTACCTATTGGAGACAATAATGGAGCTTTACCTCCATGCAGTAACAATGCCAAGGTAACTCGGTTAGAATAGCCCAAACCGGCACCAAAGGAGTTTCTTCTTCTGGTTTAAATGTTGGTGTCCATTTTTGGATCGTCATGAGCTGACCCCCTATGTACATTCTCCCTTTCGTCCAAATGGTAGTATGGTCGGACTCATTATCAAGGTCAATGTACAAATGCCTTGAATTAAAGTGAGTGAGTTGCACACTACCCTTGAGTTCCGTTTGCAAAAGAAACTCCTTCCTTATTACCTCCATCTTTGGCATGGTGTTCGTAAATTTACCAATGAGGTAAATTTACATTTATCAGCCAGCTTAACCAAAAAATCATTCTTTTTAAATACCACTGCTGGAAAGCCCTGTTTTGTGGTTATTTTGGGAGGGTTTATTTCAATGGGGACTGATTTCAAAGCTTCTAGGGCTCTCAATTTGGTTATTAGAGAGTGGTTATTCGTTGGTTTTGGGGGTGGAAGAATTTTTGGTTTTTTTGGCCAAATGGGGGGCTGGTTTGGTTTATCATTAGTGTCATTTGGTTGTTCATTGGGCTGTTTAGTGGTGGATGTAGGGGGATGATGTGCACCAAAATTGTTTGAAATTATCATAGGGTTGGAATTGGGAATGTATGGTTTTTGTTTGGATTTGGTTGGTTCATTTGGTGTTTTTTCAATTTGGTTTTGAGGTTGGGCAGTAGCAGCAATGGTATCAACACCATCAGCCGAGACATCAACAGCCACACCATTACAACAAACATCAAAATTCTCCCCAAATACTTCACGTCCATGCACAACACCTTGTGCATCTCAAGAAATATTAACATCAACATCAGCACAGCCCAAAGGAGATTTAGAATCAGAAATTATACCTGAAGGAGCTGACTGTACGCCATTAGCATCAATTTTCGCCCGTTTTAGTTCAACGGAATGGGAACTGGTTGATTGACGAACAGAATCAGCAATGATTTGATTGTGCAAATTATTCGTTGAATTTTTTGGAGCAAAACCAACCAAACAATTCTGGGGTACACCAGTTGGAGAGCCGTCGCCGGAGGAAGGGGAATTGGAAACCCTAATTTCCAAATTGGATGAATTTGGAATAGAATTTGATGGGGGTTTTGGTGAATTGGTATTGCTACCCTGATTTGGAGTAAAATGGCGTTGACAATTTTGAAATTGGAGCCCCGCCACCGTTGCGCTGCCGTGGCCGGAAATCGGCATTGGTGCCGCTTCATTCAAACTCAAATTGGAGTAGATTGGAGCCATAACTTTCGGGGCTTCTTCCATGGTTGTGTTCGACTCCATTAAGCGGTCATTTTGGCGTTGGATTTGTGAATTTTGGAGCTCAGACGCCGGAGATCCACCTTGGCCTGTATTCGCCGCCGCCGCCGCCAAATTCGATCGCGATTTGGTGGCGATTGGCTGGGTGTTTTTGGGCGCAGCTGGGTGGGTTTTGCTCGCGCCACTGAGGCGCACCTGATGGTGTTGCTCTTGCTCCGTTTGGCGGTGGTCAACGACGGCGCCGCCCTCGCCGGAGTTGCGCAGTGACGGCGCTGGACGAAAACAGCTTTTCCCGGCGTTTGGAGCATCGGATTTTGGTGATTTTTGTTGGGGTGTGTTCGTATTGACGTGACGCACCTCATGGGACTTGTCCGCGACGCCAGAAATGGCCGGATTTCCGGCGACGGCTACTGGCAGGTTCAAATTCGCGATTTGACCCTTTTTTTGCTCCAATTTTTGATCCAAATTTTTGGTATATGGTAGATCGTGGGATCGTGATGTAGATTCAACAACATTTCCATCTCCAAAAACACCCAAATCTGGTCGAGATTCAGATTGAATATCCCCAGCTTTTTGTGACAAACCCACATTTGTTGTTGATTTTTCCAGAGGAATTTGAACACTAGAATCACTTCCATGATTAACATGGTCTACCTCAAGTGATTCTGATTCTGCATCAGACATTTCTTCAGAGTCATAATCCAAGAGTTCATAATAAAGTTGACTTTGTTCTTCCGTCAACATCCCTCTGAATTTTTTAAGTTGTGCATTATATGGCTTTTTCTGCTGTTTAGCAGTAGTAGTGTTCATATTTTTGGACTGATCCGGTGGCCGGAGAACGTCCACCGGTGGCGGTGAAGCCATTCCGGTGGTAATTTGTGAAGAAGAATTCTAGAGAGAAGGGAGAGAATTTTCTAAGGGGTTTAGGGTTAGTCTGCCATTCTTTTCGAAAATCCATTTCACGTCCATTTTGATCCTGACTTGAAAATAGGCAATATGGGTGTTATTGACTGTCTTTTGACAAATAAATTTTATATTTTAGTTAATTTTGAGTCTGTTTGTAAGGAATAGGGCTTCGGGATTAAAGTTTTGTAAACTAATTTTTGGCCTTCGAGATAGGTTATGACTTAACTCTTTTAGACTGGGCTGTGTAGTTAATTTGTATACAAAAGCATGTTAAGGGTGTGAGAACTAATCATGAAAAATGACTATCTTATTATGTTGTGCCTGTGTGTGGCATATATGTTATGTAATTTGTGGATTTGATATATTATGTGCTATATCTGATCGTGTGGGGTCCAATATGATGTTGATTGCCTGTATACATGAGAATAATTATGTTTTGTTTGATGAAAAGCATATTGTGGTGCCAATTTTGTATTATTATGTATTCATACTCTATTGGCATATGAATTATGTGAAAATTCAAGAATGGTTGGAAATAATAAGTTGATATTTGGCTCCCTTAATGGTATATTGGTTGGTTGTGGAAATATTCATTGTGGTTGGTTGTGGAAATGCTCATTATGGTTGGTTGTGGAAATACTCATTGCGGTTGGTTGTGAGCACTGCATCATCATACTCATTCATGAAACATTGGTACCATCGTAGAAATACTGAGAAATATTGGCAACATTTTTTATGACAGAAAGTGTGACATCTTATTAAACCCTCCCGGAGGGATGTGACAGGGAGGAGATATAATATATGGATTGTATATGGGTTGTCGAAGCCCCCATGGGTCCTACATCGAGAAGCTTTAGCTCAGTAGGTTTGTATGGAGACTGTGCATAGCCTCAGAGGCTGTGTGACGACCTTGAGGTTGTGCAATAACTTCGTGAATTACATCATAATCATCATTATTTTATTGTGTTTACCTTATTATGCTTGTGATGTGGTTGAATATCATGTTTGACTTATTACCTATCCATCGTTCTATCTTTTCTTACTTGTACTAGATGTTCTCATATATGTGGTTCCCTTTTTCTTTGCTTATAAGTGGTATAAATGTATACGTGTATTCTTTTCTAGTGCTTTGTATTATATGTAGATATTATAGAACTGTTAGTGCAAGCGGTGTGAGCTACCGTTGTGGGATATTTTTTTATTACAGGTGACGTGCACTTAATGTGTATTTTGTATACTTTATTTTCTACTTTGTTCGGTCGGCTTATGATACCTACTGTGTATAAGTGGAGCGTACTTATCCCTACTGTACCCTTTTAGTACAGATTCTGGTGTGGGTGAGTTTTATATGGCTTGATTCGAGCGCCTTCAAAGTTGTTCAAGGTAGCGGTTGGACTTTCATGCATCTGGGATCCACTTTTATCTTTTTGTACTAGTGTATGTCTTTACTAGTATTCGGAGATAGATATTATTCTTATTGGATATTCGGATGTATTTGACTTATGGATTGCATTCGTAGTTCTTACACTGTTGACACTAGGTTTTGGGGAGTTATGGTATTGTTATTGGCTATGTTCTTTTTTGCATTTAGTTAACTTGTATGATTCAGCTTTGTTCTAGAATCCTTACCTTAGGATTTGACCGTTATTTCCATTTGTATCAGTTTGTGCGATAGGCTTACTTGTCAAGGTTCGCTGCGATAAGTGCCATCATGACCCTTTGCATTTTGGGTTGTGAGACTAGGGTAGATTTTCTTGTGTTAGATATGGTTGATTTTGATGTTATTTTAGGTATGGATTTATTGTCTTTGCATCATGTTGTCTTAGATTGTTTTGCTAAGACCGTGACTTTAGCTTCGCTGGGTATGCTGAGGATAACTTTGCTGGGTATGTCGAGGATAGCTTCATGTCTCACCCATGAAGGGTGTGATGAGGTTTGGGAAGAGGGTCAATCTTAGCCCCAGGTATATTAGTCCATTTGAGATTCTTTAGACTGTTGGTGATGTGGCTTATGAGTTAGTCTTTCCCTTAGATTTATCAGCTATTCATCACATTTTTCATGTTTTTATGATTCACTGTTACATTCTGGATGAGTCTCATGTCAATTCATTGGGAATCGGATCAATTAGATAAGAGGTTGTCTTTTGTTGAGGAGCCTCTCTTAATTTTAGCTAGGGTTGTTAGACTACTGCGTTCGAGAGTTATCCTAGTGGTTAATGTTCAGTGGCGACATCGACCTATAGATGAGGCTACTTGGTAGGTTGAATATGATATGCTTAGTTCGTATCCCCAGCTTTTTGTTGATTCAGGTATTTCTCTTACCTTTAGTTTTAAGACGAACTAGATTTTTAGTGGTGGATGATGTAACGACCTAAATTTTGATAAAATATGTAAAATATGTGTTGTTGTGTGATTTGACTATTTTACCCCTCCCAATGGTTGTGTTGTGGTATTTCTGGGGTGTAGGGGTGATTGGCATAGTTCTCTATGCATTTTGGTGCCATTTATGTGATTTTATGGTTTTTGACTGCTTTGAGAGCGTTATAATTGAGTTCAGTTGATATCTTTTGATCCAGGCGATAAATGGCAGAACAGACTATGCCAACAGATCTGAAACGTCGATTTTAGAGTGGTAACATGGTTGGTGTGGTTTCATGTCTTTTAAATCTCATTTCAACCCTCGATTTGGAAAGTTGTGATTATGGGTTTCAGGGGTCAACTTTGTAAAAATGCTGTTTTTTGAAAATCTGATGTCGCCACTTAGTTCGGAGCATCAAATTTGATTGGGTAGCATTGTTCATTTTCATTCACGAGATTCCGAATGCATCTCGAGGGGCCTGCGGAGACTTAGAATTATACCAAGTCCCCAACTGGTGCACCCATTTTCTGGTGCACCTGCGATCGCAAGCCTTGGGCCGTGATCGTGATTTGGCTAGCTGGGGAACTATCATGATCACAATCTTGTTCGCAATCGCGATACCTCTATCAGGCAAGGTACTGTGATCGCGATCCTGGTCCACAATCGCGAGTACTGGGTATACGTATACCGTGTTTTTGCCATTTTCACTATTTTCACCATTTTTACCATTTTTCAAATTTGGAGCTTAGGATTTTGCGATTTTGAGTCATTTTTTTCACTTCTATGCTTGGGTAATCTCTAATACACTTATTTCAATGCATTTATTCAACATTTATCATTAAATTATTGTTTTTATTCAAATTTGAATGTGGAAATTAGGGATTTTGGCCCCGAAGGCCTAAAATTGTATTTCTTCTAATTAAGCCTCAAATTCAAAACCTTTTTACTTGAATAATGTTGCTAATCTTATAATACTAGTTTTTCTCTAATTTCACCTTCAGAACAACTTCGATTCTTGATTTATAAATTGATTTTGAAGATTTTACTTGGTAAAGTTTTAAAAGGGGTTTTCTTTGATTCAGATCTTATTTTTAACTCATTTTCACTTGAGGTTTCAGTTGTAGACTCCTAAAATAATGAGAAATATGTTTTCAAAATAAAGTTATGATTTTGCCCTTTTTTGCAATAACCCATTTCGGTGGTCCGTTTTGACCCTAATTTGAAATTAGGCAATTGGGTTTCGTTGGCTTCCATTTGATGTTTAGATTTTACTTTTTGATGTTTTTGTTGATTTTTGGTCCATTCACGAGGAGTAGGGATTTGGGATCAAAGTGTTGCGGACCAATTTTTGGCCTTCGAGCTATGTTATGGCTTAACTCTTTCAGACTGGGATGAGTAGTTGATTAGTATACCAAAGCATGTTAAGGGTGTGGGAACTAATAATGAAAAATCTCTATCTTATTGTGTTGTGCCAGTGTGGAGGTCTATATGTGATGTAATTGATGAATTTGATATATTATGTGCTATATTTGACCGTGTGGGGTCCAATGTGATGTTGATAGCCTGTATACATGAGAATGATTATGTTTTGTTTGATGAAAAATATATGATGGTACCAATTGTGTATTGTGATGTATTCATACTCTATTGACATATAAATCATGTGAAAATTCACGAATGGTTGGATATAATGAGTAGATATTTGGCTCACATGATGGTATATTGGTTGGTTGTGAAAATATTCATTGTAGTTGGTTATGGAAATACTCATTATGATTGGTTGTGGAAACACTCGTTGTGGTTGGTTGTGAGCATTGAATCCTCATACTCATTCATGAAACAATGGTACCACCGTGGAAATACTGAGAAATATTGGCAACACCTTTTTGTGTCAAAAAATTTGACATCTTATAAAACCTTCCCCGAGGGATGTGCCGGGAAGAAAATATGATATATGGATTGTATATAGGTTGATGAACCCCCCATGGGTCCTACTTTGGAAAGCTTTAGCTCCATAGGTGTATACGGAGACTGTGTGATGGTCTCAAAGGATGTACGATGGCCTTGAGGTGGTGCGAAAACCTCGTGTATTAAATCATCATCATCATCATTATATTGTGTTCATGTTATTTTGCTGGTGATGTGAGTGTATATCATGTTTGACTTGTTACCTATCCATTGTTCTATCTTCTGTTACATGTAATTGATGATATCGTATATGTGGTTCCCCTTTTCTTTGCTTGTATGTGGAATAAATGTATACTTATATTCTTTTCTGGTGATTTGCAGTATTATAGATGGATATTATAGAACTGTTAGTGCAAGCGATATGGGCTACCGTTGTGGGATATTTTCTGATTGCAAGTGACGTACCCTTAGCATGTATTTTATATGCTTTATTTTCTACTTGCTCGGTCGGCCTATGATACCTACTAAGTACAAGTGGGTAGTACTTATCTATACTATGCCCCTTCAATGCAGATTCTAGTGTGGGTTCGTCTTACGTGGCTTGATTCAGGCGTCTTTAGAGTTGTTCAAGGTAGCGATTGGACTTTAATGCGTTTCGGGTCCACTTATATCTTTCTATATTAGCTTGTGTCATCACTAGTATTCAAATAAAGATATTGTTCCTGTTGGATCTTGGATGTATTTGACTCATGGATTTTATTAGTAGTTCTTACACTGTTGACACCAGGTTTTGGGGAGTTATGGTATCGTTATTGGCTATGTTCTTTTTCGCATTTAGTATACTTTTATGGTTTGACTTCATTCTAGAAGCCTTACCTTGGGATTTCAGTAATATTTCCCTTTTGTATCAGTTTGTGTGATAGGCTTACTTGTCAAGGTTCGCCATGGCAAGTGCCATCATGACCCTTTGCATTTTGGGTCATGGCACTTACTTTCTCTTAGATTGAGCTTAATTATAGTATCGATATGATATTATGCTAGTTTTGAATTGGAAACTAGGATTCGGAGGTATATTTAGTGCAAATTGAATTATCTAGCCAATTAAAGGACCATAATTAGGTGTACTCGACTTAACTACCGATTCTTAGGTAGAATTGCCACCATAGGACACAATGAGGTTTACCTAACACTTTGTAGTGAGATTTGATACCTTAGTCTAGTTTATGGTGGGATTTGCATTAGGATGGACCTTTAGGGTTAGAAGTGGTTCCCTCTAGCCCACCTTAGACCAAGATTATTATTGTTAGCTCCTTGTAGACTCAACAGGCCTTTATGAGTTATTTTTCTCATATTCTTAAGCCAGAGAGGCTTTTGATATATTATGAATTATCCAAGACATGTACTTGGGAGATGTTAATAACGGTTCAAGTCAAATAAATAGTTATGCTCTCTTCATTACTATTATTTCGATTGTTTTCCTTCAGTATTTAGAGCATTACTCCAGGTTTTTCCTTTTCTCCTGACTTAGCTTACTATCTAGCATTTTATTATTTTTATAATATGATTTAGCTCAGTCGACCGATGATGCCTAATCAGTACCCATTGCTTTGCTACTCATACTACACTTCTATACTTTTTGGTGCAGATCCATGTACTAGCTACCGCTGTTAGCGTTGTGTTAGTGTTGGTCAGAGTTCGGAGATAAGGTGACCTCTCGAAGTTGGAGTTGACCTTTTTTCTATCTTCTGTTTTATTTGGATGGTCTTTCTGTTTTGAGACTAATATAAATACGACATTGATAGTACTCATATTTTTTTATTAGAGGCTCTTGTACCAACCTTACTAGGTCATGGGATGTTATTACTCTTTTTATTATTTCTCGCCAATTACATTATTATGCTTACATTTTATGGCTTGTATTCTATTTGCTTGCATAATTTTGGCATTCACGCCATTTTCCACCAACTAGCCCATTACTTGTAGTTCCAGGCTACGGTTTGGGTAACCTATTGGTGAGATAAAGTAGGTGCCATCATGACTCATGAAATCGGGTCATGACAATATCAAACATGTATTATATTGTATAGACGATCAACACGTTAGAATACTAAACTATGTATTGCATTTTATTAATATGTGTTAATACATACAGAGGCTGTATCAACACATTATATGAAGAAGAAGATACAATTATCCAAAAATTTGTATTAGGTATCAAATATAGATATGTGTATCTTCTTTCAAATGTCCATTGATTTTCTTTTTTCTTTTTTGATTGTATCTAAAAAATACACTCTTTTTTCTTTTTAGATTCAAGAAACAAATAGTAGTTAGTATATAATATGTATACTTGACTCTGCACCTCTATTGGATTCGTGAAAAACTCTTATCCACCTAAAATCACATCTACCTGACAATGGAGATAGGTCAACAAAAGAGAACATGTTTACCAGATTTAAAAGATGAAAGGGAGAAGAAAGCTTACTTTTGTGAATTGCAAGAGAAGCTCCTCATTCCAACACTAGAGACTAGGCTGATTAATGATCCACAGAAGGAGAGGAAGGAACTCGTAGTTGAGAATCACCAGCAACAGAAGTATCTTTAGCTTAGTGAAGTGAAGATATGAAATAGAAAATCCTATTTTTTTGGGACCTTACACATGATATTAGTCTCTTATAGACCAGGCCAAACTTTTCGAGATTTGTTTTTTATTGTTTTTGGGCACAATTGAACCCATTTGTTATTTTTTCCATTAAACTTAGATTAATTAATAAAAGGTCCATCATCTCATATTTTTCTTTAAAAAAATCCTTAACTTTGACGAGGAATATGTGCACCAAGTATAGAATCAAATGACATGACCCTAATTTTAAATACCTATATTTTCTTTTAGAAAAATTCACTCTCATCATCACCACCACCACCATCATCATTTTCTTCTTCTTCTCTTCCTCTTTTTTCTCTTTTTCTTCTTCTTCTTCCTCTTTCTCTTCTTCCTCCTCTTCTTCTTCTTCTTCTTCTTCTATTTTAATACCCCTCATATAACTATTCTAAAGGAACCATTTCTTTATTGCATTTAGGTGTTTTATTCTAAAGGATGTGCAATTAGTGTGTATTCATGTCACAACCTGAACCCGGGCCTAGTGGTGACGGGTATGTCACCACCACCATCCTCATTTTCTTCTTCTTCCTCTTCTTCTTCTTCCTCTTCCTCTTCCTCTTCTTCCTCTTACTCTTCCTCTTCTTCTTCTTCCTCTTCTTCTTCTTCTTCTTCCTCTTCTTCCTCTTTCTCTTCTTCTTCCTCTTCTTTCTCTTCTTCCTCTTCTTCTTCTTCTTCTTCTTCTTCTTCTTCTTCTCTTTTAATACCCCTCATATAACTATTCTAAAAGAACCATTTCTTTATTGCATTTAGGTGTTTTATTCTAAAGGATGTGCAATTAGTGTGTATTCATGTCACAACCTGAACCCGGGCCTAGTCGTGACGAGTATGTCAAGCCTACCATGGAACATACACCACCCCTTTAGCTTAACCTCAAGAGCACATTAATTAAAATAAAGCGAAAACTAATAAATCAATAATAAGAAGATGAATAGATAACTTAACAGAAGACTAAGAGTCTAAACAACAACCAACCCACACTTGTCCACGAAAGCCTCTAAAACCAGAATAACATCTAAGTTGGGACAGGCCCCCAACTATGACCAAAATGAATCCAAAGATACAATGAAAATAAAGAAAGAATAATGAAATGATAAGGCCTGCGAATGATTGAGGCTCACCACTTCACAATAACTCAACAAACGTGCTCAACCACCTAACGCTGCACAGAGCAACAGAAAAATCTCTGGACCCTACATAATGAAACGATAAAGCATCCTAGGATGGTCAGTGGTATAAGCACTGGCATGTAACTTAGAGAAAGTGATGACATAATTCCATGTCCAAAATCAGTCAAAATCATATGCACACATTCATATATTTATATATATACACACACACACACACACATATATATATAATGCCGGGATAAGAAAAAGGGTCATGAATATGAGAGTTTAAAGAATTAACCTGAACAGTGTAGGTCGATCTATCCTAAAGGTATCCATGGGCTATATGGGTCCATCTTCCCTTACTGGAAGAACCTAGTATGTATTAGCCACACGAACCGAGGGAAAACTAAATCCACCAAGGCATTATCCATCCCAAAATATATATGTCAAGTATGCACAAAGCACATGGTCATATAGACCCCAAACGGCGGAAAACGTGGTTTTCAGTGTTCGCCCCTCCTCCCCCCGAGATTTACACCTTCACAGTAAGCTACACAATTTCTTTTAAGACCAAATTATAACAGTTTATACATAAAACTACCCAGTAACCCAAGAGTCATTGATTAAGGCATTTACCACTTGGTATCTCATACCAATATGCTTGCTAGCTAAATTAATTATGCCAAGCCAATTCACACAACCAAATTGGACTCTTAATTTCCATTTAAAAACCAACCAAGGCCATCCAAAACCATATTCATATCTATATATCTTTTAATACAATGAAATGGGTTCAAAACAAGTTAAACCATGTAATTATACAAATTCAAAACCAATATTATAAAGTGGGTTGAGTTTAATGCCAATTTGAAGCCAAAATTCATCCAATTTAGGGAAACCCATGTCCCTCATTACAATGAACCAATTCAGTCCCAAAATCATCAATTTAAAGCATGAATAATCAATTTAAAATATGGGACAAGTAATTCAATCAATAACAACCTAAACCCCTCAACCCAATTTCAAAAACCATAATTCAAATCACATGAAAATCCATTCAATTAATGACAAAATGAAATATTCAAGTTTAGGGAAGGGAAACATGCCTGAAATACACAAGGAATTAAAGTTAATTCAAAGTTTGGAGCCCAGATGATGAATTCTCTATAAAAACCTTAAATGTTCTTAGATGTTGAGTTTAAGAGAGAAAGGGAATGAATTTATCTTTGAAAATTGAAGGGAATGGGGTTATTTTGTGTTATAAGTTTATACAAGGGAAAAAAGACCAAAAGTCCCTCACCCTAAGTGAAAAAAAACTTGACAAATTTAAAATATTGGCGTGGCACGCCAATATCACAGAGGTTAGCCTCTATGACATGCTAATATCATGGAGGTTAACCTCCGTGACATGGCCTTATCACGGACCCTCACTGCTTCAGGGTCCCAAAATAACCCCGAACCCCTTTAAAAAAATTCTAAAACTTTCACAAAACACCATTGTAATATCCCTAAACATAATTAAAGTCAAAAATTAACATTACGCACATGGGAGGGTCAAAAATAAAATGATCAAAATTGTAAAGGGTCTCACATTATCCCCCTTAGGATCATTCATCCCCAAATAATGAGTTAGGATACTTTTAGCACGAGAAAAGCAAGAATACACCAGAATTGAATGATTAACTCAGAAAGTGACAAGAACAAAATGAATCTCATACCTTAATAACTTCCATCCATCACGTGGAACAAGAATGGTTCCTTGGCCTTCATATCTTTCTTCCATCTTTTGATTTTTTCAAAGGACCTTCACCGAAGCTACATCTTTTGTCCTCAAATCTACAAATTTTTCTATCCAATATTTCAACTGAGACTTTCCCATAAGAAAAATAGTCCGTAACACTAACATACTCAATTGGCACTATCAAGGAAGGATCACCCCCACACTTTTTAGCACGATTCAAACCAGAGCCTAGTTATGATGGGTATCTCAAGCCCACCATGGGCCGAAGACTACCCCTAGACTAACTATTTGACCACAATAAAAAAATATCAAGAGAAAAACTAAAAAATAAGAGTGACATATAAGCCAATAGGAAGGTTCTAAAAATCCAAAACAAATAACCAACCCACACTTTGTCCACAAAATCCTTCAAACCAGAATATCAAAATAGGTTGGTATATGCCCCCGACCGTGATAATGAAAATCTTCAATTCACAAAATATGAAAATAAATCTAATGTATTGGTAAATATTTGAGGGTGATGGAGGCTCACCACTTTACAACAACTCAATCGATATCCGCACCACCTAAATGTAAGACCCTTTAAACTTTCAATTATTTTATTTTTTGACATTTTTGCCTACGTAATATCAATTTTTGACTTAAATTGTATTTAGCGATGTTAAAAGGGTGTTTGGGAAAGTTTTTGAATTTTTGAAAGTATTTCGGGGTCATTTTGTGACCCAGAGGCAATGAGCGTTGATAACGTGGATATTTGCCCCACTTGGGTCTCCAATTGCTTGATAGAGTTGGAGTGAGGCACCACCATTTGAGAGAGTTAGGAGAAATCACCCTTCAACTCACATACCATCTTTTCTGTGCCTTCTACTCTATTCAAGATCTTTTCTAACGTACCCTCGGTCTTGAGCTTTTTGGGGTCAATTACACTAGATTTCTTTGATTTAGCTCAATCATGAGAAGGGATATAATGGTCATAGTCACGATCATGATCTCTCCAATATCGATTACACTCATGATCCATCCAATATTGATTCCCACCTGACCTTTGATAAGAGGGGTGGGAACTCCCGAGTAGTTTTCCAAGTACTAGATATCTTCATCCAACTTCTTTGTCTCTTCATCATCTTCATAAGATTTTAATGCTATGTCGTTTAGAGCTTTCGCAAGTGCACCCATAACATGCTTCATCAAGATCTTAAGTTGGGTCATCATTTTGTCCATGTTCTCCTCCTTTTCTTCTTCTCATTTTCTTCATTCATTAGCCACCACAGAGGTAGTAGAAGGGGTTTTGGAAGCTTTGGTATCTCGGGTATGCCAACCCCGATTTTGTTTTGATACTTATCCTATCAATCGAAATGCCGCAAGATAATGCAATCTCACTATAGAGCCGTCCACCGCATTATCCACCACCATTTTGTTCAATGGATCAAGATCCCTATAGAAAATCTCGAGGATCATTTTTTTTGGGACCTCATAATTTGGGCATTGGGCTAACTTTCCATTACACCTCTCCCAAGCTTCAAATAACAGTTCTCCATTAATTTACCAAAAGTTTACAATCTCATCCCACTTTTAAAGCATTTTTCATGGTGGGAAGTATCTACCAAGAAACATCGTGGTAAGCTTTTCCCATGATGTAATTGAGTCGGGTGAAAGTGAACAAAGCCATAAAACCGCCTCACCCGTTAGTGAGAATGACAAAAGTCAAAGCTGGATGGATTCTTGTTCAATATATGCTATGTTAAATGGTGCACAAACTTCCACAAAGTTCTTCAAATGGACATTAAGGTACTCATATGATTGACCCCCATACAACCCTTTCATTTGCAACATGTGAAGCATAACGCTAGTCACATAAAATACTCTATTCCCGTTGGTTGGCGGGATACGAATTGCACTTGTTTGTCCCACTTTATTTAATTGTATTTCATCATCAAGAAGGGCATCTAAGGGCCCCATATTGATTGCGTTATCACTCATTACTCCCTTTACACTTTGGTCACCTACAAAAGATTTAAAAACAACAAATAAAGTAAATGACACCACTCCAGGTATTCCTAAGTAAGAATGACACCACACAAGCAAAATATATATTCCAATCCCCAACAAAGGTGCCATTTTGATAATTCTCAACTCACTCCCAAAATTAAGGGGTGAGGCGGTCGTTGACAAGTAACCCAATTTGAATTAGGGCCAAATCTCAAGGAGTGAATTATAGACTTTAATTCTTATGGATGCTCAAATTAATATGAGATTACCCAGAATGCTAAAAAAGTGACATGTAAAATAAAATGGGGGGAATTTGTTTTGAAATTCTTGACAACAAAGTTTAACAAACACTTGGTGAATGAAACTTTTACTTAGAATTCAAGATTTGAGAGAAATCTTGGGATTATGTCTACCTAGAGGTAATACATGTGGGTTGATGTTGGTTCATCGTGAAATTTAGTTGTTAACTAATATATAGGCTAGGTCGAAGATCATTGGGGTCAATCTTTCAATAAAATAACAATGATTTCACTTGTTGGCTCTTTCGAGCTCCTAACAAGTGTACAAATTTTCATAATCACCCAAGACCTCAACCAAACATCCCTATTTCTAGGATGATGCTCTTGATATGATTTACACTCCCGATACACTTATTTCTAAGATTGAAAAAGGTAGTAAACCATAGGATCAATTGTCTACCATTGCCTTGTCCCCATATAACCCTCTTTCGAGGGTGTTATGGGTTACCTAATGTTCACCTTCATCCCTCTTTCGAGGATGATAAAGGGTTTCTAGAGTTTAGGGATTTCATCTATCAAACCTATTTGGAGATTTAGGGTTTTCTCCCATCAAATTCTGACCCATAAGCTCAAGCAATGGTGGTATCCATACTCAACAACTAAAATCCATGTTAACACAATAATCCCCACACACAATTACACTCTAGTTCAACATAATCCCAAAACTAAATTACTTTGCTACTCTTGAAGAACGTAACGAGAGATATACCATAAGGATTATCCAAAGCATTCATTCTTCACAATAATCCTAAGTAATTTAGCCTCCAAATTTAATTACACACTTTCCCAAATAGGGTTTTAAGTTTTGAATTCAAAGATATCTTCTGAGATAAGCAATCCTCAAAGAAGAAAAGATTTTTTCTTATTTATGGTTTGGGATTCATCTAAGTGCTTTTATAGATCTGCCTATGGGCATATTCCCGTTGAAACATAATTGCGCATGTCTATCCGTGACCGAGTATATGCGATCGCGATTGTGTGATGCGGTCATGTTGTGCTAAACGTCTTGACTGACTGTGATTGCAGATGAGTACCGAAGTAGCGGTAACTAAGGATGATGTAGTCCAGGTCTTCAGATGCACTCTTCTTTGCTCTTTTTTTATTATTTTCATCTCTAACCCACATCTTTTGATCTTCTGAACTCTATACCCACAAAGAGTCGATATTAGTGCATTTACTCATGAATATGTCTCATTTATTCATTCAAAACAATTTAATGTACACAAATGTTTAGTGAGAATGAGTGGTAAAATCACCACTCATCAAGTATTCATGATACTAGTGTGCCACAAAGGTTAGTCTCTGAGATATTAGCGTGGCATAAAGGCTACCCTCCGTGATAATGAGGTGCCACACTGGTGGTTAAATTTTGTCCAGTTTTGTTATTTTCACTTAGGGGTGAAGGGATTTTGGTATATCACCCTTTTCATGACTTATAAACATGAAAGTGACCTTTTTCCCTTCAGTTAAATAGATCAAACACTCCTGTTCTCTTCGCTAAAACCTAAACCAAGAAAGCTTAAGGGTCTTACAAGAAGTCACTACTCCGGGTTCCAAACTTCAAATTGACTTTAATTTCTTGTGTGTTTCAGGCATGTTTCTCTTCCCTAAATGTTAATTTTATATAATGACATTAATTGAATAGATTTTCATATGATTTAAATTGTGGGTTTTGAGATTGGGTTGAGTAATTTTGGTTGTTACTGGTTGAATTACTTGTTCCATGCTTTGAATTGATTATTCATGCTTTACATTGATATTTTTAGGACTAAATTGATACATTATTTAAACAGTTGGAGTGGGGGACATGGGTTTCTCCAAATTGGATGAATTTTGGCTTGGAATAGTGTGAACCTCAACCCACTTTGTAAATTTGAATTCAATTGTGGGAAATTACATAGTTTAATTTACTTTTATACCTAATGCACTACATTAATGGATAAATGAATATAAAAATGGATTTGGATGGCCTTGGTTTCCATGGTTTGAATTTTATCAAAACTTAAAAGTCTAATTTGGTTATGTGAATTGGTTTGACATAAATATATTAGCTTGCAAGAATATTGCTATGACGATACCAAGTGGAAAATTCTTGAATGAATGACTTCTCGATTAATGTTTGAAATTTCATTTAAATTAATTTTAGTTTGGGCTTAATGAGGGTTATATATCTCACTATGAAGGTGTAATTCTTGAGGGGCGAACCTTTGGAAACCACTTTCGCTGGCGTTGGGGTCTATATCACTGTGTGCTTGACACACACTTGATATACATATATATATATGTGTGTGTGTGTGTATGTGTTTTTGGGACAACTATTAACAATGGTGGCTTTAGTTTTCCCTTAAATTTTCCTCAATACGTGCGGCTAACACTTACTGGGGCTCTTTCAACAGATTAAGCTGAACCCATAATGCTCATGGGTCCCTTTAGGATGGATCGAGCTTCACAGCCAAGATTAATAGATTTATAAATCTCATATTTATGACCCTTACCCTATCCCGACATTTTATACGTATGTATATATGAATGCGTGCATGTGGTTTTGATTGATTTTGGACATGACATAGTTTTATCACTTTCTCTGAATTATATGCAAGTGCTTATCTCACTGATCATCCTAGGACGTTACTTCATTTCATGATATGGGGTCCAAAGACTTTTCTATTTCTCATGTGTAGCATTAGGTAGATTAGCACATATATTGAGTTGCTGTGAAGTCGTGAGCCTCTATTATTTGAAATGCTTTGTTATTTCATTGTTATCTCTTTATTTCATAGTATTTTGGATTTTTTTGGGTCATAGTTGGGGGCATGTCCCAAATTAGATATTATTCTAGTTTTAACGGCTTTCATGGACAGACGTGGGTAGGTTATTGATTGAATCTTAGTTTTCTTTTGTGTTATTTCTTCATCTTTTTATTTCTATTTTGATTTGGATTCTACCTTATGTTTATTATTATTGTTGTGCTCTTAAGGTTAGGTTAAAGGGGTGGTCTCTGTTCCATGGGCTTGAGATACCCGTCATGGCCAGGCCTTTGTCCGGGTCATGACAAGCTTGGTATTAGAGAACGATTTAGAGTCATTAGGCATCCATAAAGCCATATCGAGTATAGTTTTTTTTATGGGTGTGTAGCACTCCATACTTATAAGGATGAGGCTACAAGACATTTAGGAATATTTTCCTTTTATGTTCTATTTCGGGATATAGAGTCTAGTTTTATGAAACTTCTCTAACATCTAGCTTCCTCGCATTTTAGATCATGCCTCCCCAAAGATATCACATTTGTAGAAACTTTCCTAGGAACCCTATCATAGTCGAGGATAATATAGAGGGGACTCGCCTTGTTTATTGAGTAAAAACTCGATCTAGGGTCCTTGATCCTGATTGTGTCACCCCAAGTAGAGTTTCACCTATCCCCACTAGTCCTCCTTGGGCTTCTTTAGGTGGTGATGCTTATGATTAGCCGTCTCAGGTAGATATCTCTAATTAAGAATTCTGCTAGTCTATTTATTTTCTTACTCAATTAATGACATCTTAGTCTCATTAGTTGGATTGTGTTGGTTTTATTTTTCCTTTGTTTGAGGTCACTTACATTGGCAAGTTTATGAGGTTGAATCCCCCAACCGTTGAAGGCCTAAGGTTGATAAAGATACTTAGGGGTTTGTGGATGAGAGTGAGAAGATTTTCATAGTGATTTATGCTACGGATGTAGAGGGTGTGTAGTTTGCTGCATATCAACTGAACGATGTAGCTTATCAGTGATATGAGGAGTGGAAATAGTTGAGGGGTGATGATATAGAGCCTGTATTATGGTATAAGTTTTTGGGTGCCTTTCTTAATCACTTCTTTCCTCAGAAGCTGAGAAAAGTTGTGGCCGAGGAGTTTATGAATCTGAAGCAGGGTAGGATAAGTATGAAAGAATATGTATTGAAATTTTAGTAGCTATCTTATTATGCTCTTGAGTTGTGTCTAGATAGAGATCCAAAATAAGGAAGTTTAATTCTAGGTTGTCTCACGACTTGGTATTAGAATGTAAGGCTGCAATATTAAACAGTGACATGGATATCTCTAGGCTTATGGTTTATAAGCAGTAGGTAGAGGATGAAAAAAGAGACAGGCAGAGAAGGGGGAGAGACAGAGTAAGAAGTTTAGATATTCAAAGCAGGGTGAGAATCAGTAGAATAGTAGAAGGGATGGTAGATAGTGGACCAAGAAGAAGAGTTGGGGAAATTCTTATTCATTTACTAGTGCTCATCATCTTAAGACTCTAGGTGATAGTCGTTTCCAGGCTAGCTATCATCCTAAGGCACAGGGTAACCAGTCTAAGGCTAGTGGAGGTTAGTCAACCCTACTTTATCCTCCTTATCGTGTTTGTGGGTAGCTTCATCATGGATATTATGAAGAGGGGAGAAATCAGTGTTATAATTATAGTCAATTGGGTCACATACAGTGAGATTGTCCTTTAGCCAAGGTTGCCCCTGGAGCTAATAAAGTTCTGATTGCCACATCTTCACCTCCTGCACCAAAGGGCACTGTTTTTGGTATCGGCACTACCCAACATCATCTATATGCACTAGCTAATCACCAAGAATTTAAGGCACCTCCATTTGTTGTTACTTGTATGTTACAAATCTTTTCTGATGATGTTTATTGCTTGCTTAATTCAGGTGCTACCCTTTTTTATATGACCCCTTATGTGGATGTGCATTTTTATTTTGATCCTGAAAGTATTTACGACCCCTTTTCAGTGTCTACTCTGGTGGGTGATTCTATAGTTTCTAGAAAAATCTATAAGAGTTGTGTAGTGTCCAACTTTCATAGAGAGACATTAGTTGATTTGATAAAATTAGATATGGTGGCTTTCAATGTTATCTTGGGGATAAATTGGATTCATTCGTGCAATGCTTCTATGGATTATCGAACGCAAAAGGTTAGTTTTCACTTTCCTAATGAACCAGTATTAGAATGGGAGGGGAGTTCCTTAGTACCCAAGGGGAACTTCATCTCTTATCTTAGAGCTCAAAAATTAATTTCAAAAGAGTGTCTGTATCATCTAGTTTGGGTTAAGGATTCTGACTCTAAAAGTCATACTTTGCGTACTATATTTGTGGTTATTAAATATCCTGTGGTGTTTCCCGATGATCTTCCTAGAATTTGTCGCAATAGGGAAATAGATTTCGGGATTGATCTTCTACCAAATACCCATACTATTTCCATTCCTCCATATAGAATGGCTCCAACTATATTAAAAAAGCTAAAGGAGTAGTTAAATAATCTCTTGATAAAGGGTTCACTTATCCTAGTGTTTCTCTGTCAGATGCTCTTGTACTTTTTGTTCGAAAGAAAGATGGGTCTCATCGGATGTGTATAGACTATCGTCAACTGAATAAGGTGAAAACATAAAATAAGTTTCCTTTTTTCTAAGATTGATGACCTTTTTGATCAACTACATGGTGCTAGATGTTTCTCTAAGATTGATCTTTATTCAGGTTATCATCAGTTGAAAATTTGGGAGGTTCTTATTCCCGAGACTGCTTTACAAACTTGGTATGATCACTGTGAGTTTTTGGTGATGTCATTTGGGTTGACTAATGTGCCAACCGTATTCATGGATATTATGAATTGGGTTTTCAGGCAGTTTTTGGATTTGTTTGTTATAGTTTTCATTGATAACATCTTGGTGTATTTTAAAAGTTAGGAGGATCATGCCAATCACCTTTGAATTGTGTTGTAGACCCTTAAGTAATAGAAGTTGTATGCTAAATTTTCCAAGTTTGAGTTTTTGCTAAATACTGTGACTTTTCTGGGGCATGTTGTTTCTAGTGAGGGGATGAAGGTAGATCCACAGAAGGTTGAGGCAGTTAAGAAATGGCCTAGACCCATGACTCCAAATGATATTAGGAGCTTCTTGGGCTTGGCTAGATATTCATGGAGAGTTTCTCTTCTATTGCTCCTCTGTTGACAAGGTTGACTCAGAAAAAGGTAAAGTTTTTGTGGTCGACCCTTGTGAGGGTAGCTTTGCGAAGTTGAAGGATAAGTTAACTTTTATACTAGTTTTGACCCTATTTAAGGGTACTAGTGATTTTGTTTTGTTTTATGATATGTCCTGTGTGGGATTGGGTTGTGTTTTGATGCATCATAGTAAGGTTGTGGCTTATGCTTCCAGATAGCTTAAGGTCCATGAGAGAAATTACTTGGCTCACGATCTAAAGTTGGCGGTTGTGGGTTTGCATTGAAAATTTAGCACCATTATTTGTATGAAGTGTATGTGGATATCTATTCAGATCATAAGAACTTGCAGTATGTGTTTACTTAAATAGAGTTGAATATTAGACAGAGGTGGTAGCCTGAATTGATTAAGGATTACGACATGTGCCTTCACTACTATCCACGTAAAGCTAATATGGTTACTGATGCTCTTAGAAGATTATCTATGTGAGTTTATCCCATGTTGATTATGAGAAAAAAGAATTGGTGAAGGATATTCATAGGTTAGCTAACTTAGGAGTTCATTTTTTGGACTCTGAGGATGGGGGAGTTATTGTTCAGAAAGTGGTCAAATCATCTCTTGGTGTTGAGGTAAAGTAGAAGCAGGCTTTGAATCCCATACTTATGCAGATTAAGGATGATGTGGGTCAGCCAAAGGTTATCTCTTTTGATTTTGGGAGAGATGGTATTTTGAGGCACCAAGGTAGGTTATGTGTTCCTGGTGTTGTTTGACACTGAGGCTCATATGTCCATATAAATAGTTCCTCTGGATTCAACTAAGATATTTCATGATTTGATGAAAATCTACTGGTGGAACAATATGAAGAGAGATGTGAAAAATTTTATTGCCAAATGTATGGTTTGTCAGCAAGTTAAGGTTGAGCATCTGAGGCCTAGTGGTATGACTCAAGAGATAGATTTGCCCATATAGAAGTGGGATATGGTCAATATGGACTTCATTACAAGTCTTCCACGGTCTCATAATCAGTATTGATTCTATTTGGGTTATTATGGATAGGATGATTAAGTCTACTCACTTCTTGCCCATCAGGACTAACTACTTAGGAGAGGATTACACTAAGTTGTTCATTTAAGAGATCTAAAGTTGCATGGTGCACCAATGTACATAATTTCAGATTGAGGTACACAATTTTCTTCTCAGTTTTGATGTATGTTTTAGAAAGGTTTGGGTACATAGGTGAACCTTAGTACAACTTTCCACTTTCAAATGAATGGACAAAAGGAGCATACTATTCCGAATTTGGAGGATATGCTAAGGGCCTGTGTGATTGACTTTAAGGGAAGTTGGGTAGATCATTTACCTCTTATTGAGTCTGTGTACAATAACTGTATTCATTCTAGCATTCAGATGGCTCCTTTTGAGGCTATTTATGGTAGGATGTGTAGGTCTTCTATTGGAAGATTTATGGTGGGTGAAACTAGGTTGTTTGGTCCTGACCTAGTTCACCAATACATGGAGAAGGTAAAAGTTATTAGAGGAAGGCTTAAGATCGCCCAAAGTTGCTACAAGTCCTATGCAAATATGAGGCGAAGAGAATTAGAGTTTGAAGTAAATGATTGGGTATTCTTGAAGGTGTCTCCTATGAAAAGAGTCATGATATTTGGGAAGTAGGGGAAGCGTAGTCCCCTTCATGTTGGTCCATATCCGATTTTGAGGAGAATTGGGAATGTTGCTTATGAATTAGATTTACATGCGAGTTTGGGTTTTATTCATCCTGTGTTTAATGTATCCTTCCTGAAAAAGTGTGTGGGTGACCCTTCCTTAATAACGTCAGTTGAGGATGTTGGTGTTATAGATTCCTTGACTTATGAGAAAGTCCCAATTGAAATATTGGATAGGCTAGTTCGTAGATTAAGGATCAAGGAAATAGTTTCAGTAAAGGTTCTTTGAAGAAATCAAAAGCTTAGAAGAGGTTACATAGGAAACTGAGGAAGACATGAAGGCCAAATACCTATTCTTATTCCCTGGGTTGGATGAAAGTGCTTAAGGTATGTGTTTCATTTTCCTCCTATCACTTTCTGGGTTTGTCAAGTGATTCTGGTGTATTCTTTCTATTCTCGTGCTAAAAGTGTCCCAACTCATCAATCAAGGACAAATAATTCTAAGGAGGGGATAATGTAAAACACCATAAAATTTCAATCATTTTATTTTTGACTTTCCCACATGCGTAATATCGATTTTTGACTTGAATTGTGTTTGGAGATATTAAAAGGGTGTTTGGGGAAAGTTTTAGGTCTTTCCTAAGGGGTTTGGGGTCATTTTGGGACCCCGAGGCAGTAAGGGTCCGCGATATTAGCATGCCATAGAGGTTAGCCTTCACGATATTGGTGTGGAATGGAGGCTACCCTCCGAGATACTATGCCACAATGGTGGTTAAATTTTTTCCAGTTTTATTTTTTCACTTAAGGGTGAGGGGATTTTGGTCTTTTCACCCTTTCCACGACTTATAAAAATAAAATTGACCGTTTCCCTGTTAGTTAAAAATATAAAAAAAATCCTATTCGATTCTCTAACACCTAAACCAAGAAAGATTAAGGGTTTTACAAGAAATCACTATTCCAGGCTCCAAACTTCAAATTGACTTTAATTTCCTGTGTGTTCCAGGCATGTTTCTCTTCCCTTAACTTTAATTTTACATTATAACATTAATTGAATGATTTTTTATGTGATTTAAATTGTGGGTTTTGAAATTGGGTTGAGGGGTTTTGGTTGTTACTGGTTGAATTACTTGTCCCATGTTTTGAATTGATCATTCATGCTTTAAATTGATGTTTTTGGGACTGAATTAATACATTATTTAAGCGATTGGAATGGGGGACATGGGTTTCCACAAATTGGATGAATTTTAGTTTGGAATTGAATAAACCTCAACCCACTTAGTAATTTTGATTTTAATAATGGGAAATTGCATGGTTTAACTTGCTTTTGTACCCAATGCATTTCATTAATGGATAAATGGATATAACAATGGATTTGGATGGCCTTGATGGACATGGTTTGGATTTAAATAGAACTTGGGAGTCTTGGTTGTGTGAATTGTTTTGGCATAAATTTATTAGCTTGCAAGCGTCTTGGTATGACGATACCAAGTGGTAAATGCCTTAATGAATGACTCCTGAGTTAATGGTTGGAATTATGTGTAAAGTTATTTTAATTTGGTCTTAAATGGGGTTGTGTAGCTCACCATGAAGGTGTAAGTCACAGGGGGACGAACAATGGAAATCACATTTGCCGGCATTGGGGTATATATGACCGTGAGCTTGACATATACTTGATATATATATATATATATATATATATTTAGGATAGCTATTGCCCATGGTGGCTTTAGTTTTCCCTCGGATTTTCCTCGGTTCATGCGGCTAACACGCACTTGGTCTCTTTCAGCAGGGGGAACTAAATTCAAATATCCCATGAGTTCATTTAGGACGGATTGAGATACACTGTCAACGTTAATGGGTTTACAATTCTAATGTTCTTGACCCTTACCCTATCACAACATCTTATATATATGTATATTTGAATGTGTGCATGTTGTTTTGACTGATTTTGGACTTGACATTATTTTATCTCTTTTTTCGAGTTACATGATAGTGCTTATCCAACTGACGTCCTAGGACGCTACATAAATGATGTAGGGTCCGAAGACTTTTCTTTTGCTCCTGTGCAATATTAGGTAGATTAGTATGTCTGTAGAGTTGCTGTGAAGTGGTGAGTCTCCATCGTTAAAAATGCTTTGTTATTTCATCATTCTCTCTTTATTTTCATAGTATTTTGGATTTTTGTTAGTCCTAGTCGGGGGCATGTCCCTACTTAGATGTTATTCTAGTTTTAGAAGTTTTCGTGGACAAATGTGTATTGGTTATTGATCGACTCTTAGTCTTCTTTTGAGTTATTCGTTTATCTATTTATTACTATTTTTATTTGGCTTCCTCTTTATCTTTATTATTATTGTTGTGCTCTTGAGGTTAGGTTAAGAGGGTGGTCTCCGGTACATGATGGGCTCGAGATACCCATCACGGTCAAGCCCTGTTTTGGGTTGTGACACTAAGAGTGCACACGAGTTTACAAAGAACCCTAGGACCCTACATCTTGAAATGATGTAGTGTCCAGGGACTGTCAATGAGATAAGCACTAGCATGTAACTCAGGGAAAGTAAACAAAATAATTCCATGTCCAAAGTCAGTCAAAACCATATGCAAACATTATATATATATACGTGTGTGTATATATAAGATTCTAGAATAGGGTAAAAGAGTCATGAACGTGATATTTTAAAACCATTAACCTAGACTGTGTAGCTCTATCCGTACTAAGGGTACCAATGGGATATATGGGTTCATCTTCTCTTGGTGAAAGGGCCCCAGAACGTGTTAGCTCCGTGAATCGAGGAAATTTAAGGAAGGGCTATGACACGACTTGAACCAGGGCCTAGTTGTATCAGGCATCTCGAGTTTGACCTAGATCGGAGACCGCTCCCAATACCCAACCATTATCACCCTGTACCCTATGTTGGATGAATTCCGAACATATAACAAGATAGAACAATTATAATTGAAAGGCATTTAACAAAGTTCATAACCATAACGATCCAAACATCCAACCAATGTCAGCCCCAATACCAATACCAATGCAAAGGGTGATACCAATACAAACACTGACAATACCTATAGTAGTCACACAAAGCCTATAACTTAAATCCAAGAACATTTTATTAGGACATGCCCCCGACCATAGCCAAAACCAAAGTCCAAGAAAGAAACAAAAGTATGAAAAGAAGTCCATTACATGAAATAGAGTCTTTCGGAATATGGAAGCTCAACACTTTAGTCCAACACAAAGCTGTTCCCGAATCCAAGATCACCGAGCAGGAGGAGTAGTATGGCTGGTTCTTGCATTACATGGGAATACAACACCCGAATATGGGTTAGTGGGTGAATGCTAGCATGTACTCAGAAGTAAGGATAAAATAATTCCATTATTCAAAACTAAGTATATAATCATATGCAATCACATACATACATATATATACCATGATGGGAAAGAGAACCGGGTTTAGTATGCATTTAAAACCTTTAACTTGGGGGATATATCTTTACTGTCATAATTAACCCACGGGCTATATGGGTCCGTGTTACCCCTTGATGGGTCCCAATGTATGTAGCCGCACGAACCAGAGATATCATAGATGCTGGGGATTCCCGTGTACACTTATCCCTCAATGATACATATATACAAGTATAAACTTGGGGGATTACTGTGTACCCCACAAGCATATGGTCACCATGACCACCACTCATGTCGGCAAACACGAGTTTCCAGTGTCTGTACATCGACTCACACCTTCACGGTTAACTATTTCAACCCGCCATTATTTCTCAATTAAAACATTTAGCACATAACCAAACCACCAATTCCAAGAGCAATTTATCTAGGCATCATGAAGTGGTATCGTCATACTAACTATAACATGCAAGCAATGTCATTAGCCAAGTCTTAGGGGATTCCCATATGCCCCATAAGATTTCTAATTAAACCAAATCAATGGACACCAAGGTCTTCCCAATCCATTTAAAACCAACCAAACCAATTTATGTTCCATTAGCATATTATGCAATGCAAAGTTTTCAATAACAGTCAAACTATCTGACAAAAGCATTCTCATAGGCATTTTAACAAACATTTTGAGGGCGTAAGGTTCCAAAATCAAGTATCAATTGACCTTTCCCATGCAACCACATGTTTCAAACCATAATTATAACATGAAAACCATAAGAAAACATGGGAAAACATTATCCAACCAAGAATAAACAAAACCCCCAACCTACATTTCAGACCCAAACAGTATCACAATAGTACCATGAAAATCTTCATTAAAATATGATTTTAGTTGAACTAACAATGAAGGAGGATTAACACGCCTTAGACAACAAGGAAGACGAAGAGAAACCACCCTTTAGAGCCTTACCTAATTTCCTTGAAGAAAACCCTAGCCTTTCTTGAACTAAGAGCTTGAGAGAGATTTGAGAGTGTTTGATTGTGAATAATAGGTTAAGGAAGCCTCTAAAGGTGTTTTATGTCATCGGGTCAAAAGGAGTTGTTAGGGGGAAATGTCCAAAATACCCCAACTTAAACTATAAAAATCTCGTAGGTGGGTACGGTTGAACCCTCCAAATCGTATCTTCACCGTACGAGTGGTAGCCTTCACTCGTAACTTGACCAAGAAGTTGGAACCCACATTCTGTCCTACATACGACTCCTTAGCCTAACCCGTACTATCACCATACAACAAGTACCCTTCAAGTCATACCCTAAATAGAATATTAAGGCTAGACACTGGACAACATACGGATGGTTAGTATACCCCTTATATCATGAACATACGACTCATCACCACCAATCGGTAACCACAATAGAAACCCAACCACTAGACACCAGACACCTTATGAGTTGGGTCACTTGACCCATACCCATAATATATGACTAGTATGGTTAGTCGTATAATGACCAAAAATCTTATGACTCGAGAATTCACAAGGACTAGAACCCACAGTGTTTCATCCTAGAGACACCAATGCTGCAACTATCCCAAAATATGTAATGTACGAACTATGCATACGGTAATAAAGACCCCCACGCCACCAAATGTGGTTTCCAATATTGCCCCCCCGATACCTTTACCTTTATGGTTATCTACACAACTCCCTTTAAGCCCAAATTAAAACATTTACACACAATCCCATCCATTAGCCCCAGAGTCATTTATTAAGGCATTTACCATTGGTATTGTCAAACCAATTATGCTTGAAATCTAAAGTCCAATTATGCCATTCCAATCTAATCAAACCAATTAACTCCCAAGTTCCATTTTAAAACCAAACCATGTCCACCAAGGCCTTTTAAACCAATTTTTAATCCGTTTGTCCTATGCCTTTCAAATCCATTTTAATCCATTTGTCATTTAATATAGTGCAATAGTTCCAAAACTGGATTAAATCATGCAAATTCCACATTTAAAACTAAAGTTCATTAAGGTGGGTTGTGGATATTACCATTATCAAGCCAAAATCCAACAAGTTTGGAAAACCCAGGTTCTCCATTTAAAATTCCCATAACCATGCACCCATTCAATTCAAAATCAACAATTTAAAGCATGAAAATCATATTCAAAACAAGGGAAAACAATTCCAATAGTAAACAATCCAAAATCCTCAACCCAATTACAAACCCATAATCAAATTCACATAAAAAATGATTAAACATATGCCCTTATATAAAAATCAAGTTAAGGAGGAGAGATATGCCTGAAACACACAAGAATAGGAAAAAATACAAAGTCAAGAGCTTGAAGATTAAATTCCTTGAAAACCTAGTTTTTTCTTGCTTTAGGGAGTTTAAGTTGAGCAAAGTAGTTTTTGATTTGAATAGATATCCACATGAACCCCATACAAATAATGGCACTAAATCTTTAAAGGAAAAACTACGACAGCCTACTCTAAGTCGTGAGTTAGATAGTTCCCCTTATGAACCTTAAGATGCCTAGAATCATAAGCCATAACCTTGCTATGCTGCATCAAGACGCAACCCAATCCCACACCGGATGTATCAAAATATACCACAAACCCATTAATACCCTTGGGGAGGGTAAAAAATGGAGCAGAAGTCAACGTATCCTTTGAGTTCTCAAAACTACCCTCACAAGCATCAGAACACAAAAACTTGACCCTTATATGAGTCAACTTTGTCAATGGAGCAACAATAGAAGAGAAACTCTCCACAAACCTCCTACAATATCTGGCCAAGCCCAAGAAGCTCCTAATGTCGGTGGGAGTCTTAGGGCTAGGCCACCTCTTAACCGCTTCAACTATATGAGGATCCAACCTTGATCCCCTCACCATAAACAACGTGCAAAAGAAAGGTCACAACACTCAGCCAAAACTCACACTTAGAAAATTTAGCATACAACTTTTGATCCTTAAGAGTCTGCAACACAATTCAGAGGTGTTTGGCATGAACCTCCTCACTCTTAGAATACATCAAGACATCATCAATGAAGACTATTATAAATAGATCCAGAAATTGCCAAAATACTCAGTTCATAAGATCCATAAAAGCATCCAGAGCATTAGTCAACCCAATTGACATAAAAAAAACTACTAGTGACCAGACCAGGTTCGAAAAGCAATCTTGGGAATATTAACCTCCCTAATATTCAATAGATAGTATCCTAAATGAAGATCAATCCTAGAGAAACATATAACACCTTGAAGCTAGTCGAAAAGATCATCAATCCTAAGAAGGGGATACTTATTCTTCACTGTGACTTTATTCAGTTGTTGATAGTCTATACACATTCGAAGGGACCAATTCTTGTTTCACATGAAAAGAAAGGAGTATCCCACAGGGAAATACTAATAAGAATGAAACCCTTATCAAGATGATCCTTTAACTGCTCCTTCGACTCTTTTAATTCAGCCGGACCTTTTCTATAAGGAGAAATTGATAGAGGATGGGTATCCGGTAGAAGTTCAATACCAAAATCTTTTTCCCTGTCAAGAGGAATTCTAAGAAGATCATTGGGAAATACTTTAAGAAACTTACTAACCACGAGTATAGATTGAAAAAAGGAATTTCAGAGTTAGAATCCTTAACCCAAACTAGATGATATAGACACCCTTACAAAATCAACTTCTGAGCTCTAAGATAAGAAATAAACTTCCCTTTGGTCACTAAGAAACTCCCATCCTACTCAATTATCGGTTCATTAGGAAATTGAAAACCAACCTTTCAGGTCCTACAATCCGAAGAAAAAAGCATGAATGAAGCTATTTCATTCCCAAAATCATATTTTAATCTACCATGTCATCTCTATTAGATCCACAAAGGTCTCCCTATGAAAGTAGATACCTCACAACCCCTATAGATCTTTTTAGCAATTATAGAATCACCCATAGGATTAGAAACAGAGAAGGAGTCGGAAATACTTTCAGGAATAAAACCAACATGTATAGTCACATAAGGGGTCACATAAGAAAGGGTAGACCCTGGATAAGGTAACCAATAAATATCATGGGAGAAGACCTATAACATACCAGTAAGAACATCTGGAGATACCTCAGATTTCAGATGAGTGGAAAGTGTATAGAGATAATTATAGCCAGTGCCGGTACTAGAAGTGGTACCCTTTGGTAAAAGAGCCAAAAAAGTGGCAATTGAAACCTTATTAGCTCTAGTGGCTACCTTAGCTTCAGAGCAGTTCCCCTGTATATGTCAAGGGTGATTGAAAAAAAAGTTCCTCTCCTCATCAAAATAACCATGGTGAAGCTGTCCATAAAATCTACATGGAGGATAAGGTGGGGCCGACTTAGCTCCACTAGCCTCAGACTGGGCACCCTGTCCCTTAAGACCACTGTTAGCCTAGAAACGACGATCATGAAACAACTTAGGATGAGGAGCACTGGCCTAAGAATATGAATTAGAATTTCCCCAAGTCTTCTTCTTAGTCCACTATCTACCATCCTTCTCACTGTTCTTTAGCCATGTACCCCATTCTGAATACCTGAACTTCTTATTTTGTCTCCCATTTCTTCCTAGCTCTTTTTTTTATCCTCAACCTGCTGCATATAAACCACAAGTCTGGAGATGTCCATATCATTATTCAACATCACAGTCTTACATTCTAACACTAAGTCACGAGACAACCTAGAAGCAAATATCCACACATTAAACCTCATACTAGACATTAACTCTAGAGAATAATGCGACAGCTGCTGAAATTTCAACACATATTCTTTCACACTCATCTTTCCTTGCTTCAGATTCATAAATTCCTCTACCTTGGCTTACCTCAACTCCTTAGGAAAGAAATGATCCAGAAAAACGCCTGAAAACTCATTCCATATAGCCGAGTTAGCATTATCACCTCTCAGCTATTCCCACTCCTAATACCACTAATAAGCTACATCTTTCAGCTGAAATACAACAAACTCTACGTCCTCTAATTTAGTAGAATGTATCACTCTATATATCTTTCCCATCTCATAAACAAACCCTTAATGATCCTCCTCAATTTTAGAGCCTGTGAAGGTTGGTGGATTCAGTCTGATGAACTAGCCACCTGAGTGACCTTAGTTAAGAAGCAATAGAACCAACACGATTAGGCTGGCGAGACCGAGATGAAACCAATTGAGTAAAAAAATGAATGGATTGGTGGAACTATGCATTAGAGATATCTCCCTAAGGCATCTAGTCATGAGTACTATTCCCATGAGAAGCCAAAAGAAGACTAGTAGGGTCAGGAGAAGGGACCCTAGATCGGGGTTGCACACAATAAGTAGGTCCAGTTCTATCCACATCATCCTCAGGTAGGATAAAGGGTCCAACAGAGTTTCTATGAACATCAGATCTTTGAGGAGGCATAAACTGAAGCACAAGTAAACCGAGAGTTGGAGAGTTTTCAAAACACTAGGCTCTATAGCTCAAATATAGAACACAAGAAATGGAAACACTCTTAAATGCTATGTAGCCACCCCCTTATAAGTATGGTGCTTGATAACGCTCAATCTACAGCTCTCGTAGGAGTGTAAAACGGTCGTTAGCAAATATAGAACCCAACCTGGGTTGGGTGTCGATCCCACAGGGAATAGCTTGGCCAACAAGTAAGCAAGATTACTAAACATTTGGTGCAAGTCTCGTAAAAAGGGGGGATTGTAATGTGTCACCAAAACAATTAAATAAAAGCTGAAAATAGCAAAGTAAAAGAGAAAGATTGTTACGTAAGTTGTAAACAATGAGAATTGAGGCGTTGGGGTTATGTCCGCCTTCTGAGGTATACGTCTCTATTGGCTATGAGTGTGTAGAATTCTGACATGCAACTGCTTATAGAGAATTGTATTCGATGGTAAATCCAGGCGTCTTTCGACCTATTCGAGGATTATTTCACTTTAACTCTTTCGAGCTTAAAGCGTGTCTAACGGTATGAATTCTCCAAGAGGTTAGTCCAGTTACGACACTAGCTTTTTAGTAGGGAATTTTAGGGGGTGACCCTACTACCTTGACATTATCACTTTTCCAGACAAATAACCTTTCTTTCGAACAAGTTAAATATTATACTGGCGTATTCTTGCGTTTGCAACCACAAAGAATGTAGACTAAGATGAAGAGAATAATGATATAAGCAGTATACGTGTCGCGAACTCATAACCTCACAACAATAGATAGTATCTCATATGGCTTCCATAACCCCATCAGAGAAGTTTAGTTACCCATGAATGCAAAGGAAATCACAATTGACATTGTTGTTATACCACAATAAAGATTTCACGTTTGTAATGGTATGGTAGGCGTTAGGTGTGAATCCCTTAGCAAAGTAACGTTTCTCTTGTTGTGGAATTTAAGAATAGATGAATAGAAGAAGAAAAATAGAATTAATGGAAGAATTAGAAGAAGAGTTGTAGAGTAATAGAATTGAATGTAAGAAGATGTCAGAAGATGTTAGAAGATGATGTTAAAAGTAGAATGAGAGTTGTAATTCGAAGTTGTAAAATCTCTAGCAAAATAGGGTATTTATAATACCCATATCCTAATCCTATTAGATAAATAAAATATCTAACCAAATCCTACTAGGCTAATGTAATACTTAACCCAATTGTACTAGGTTAATGTAACATTATCATAATCCAAATAAACTAATGAAATACATAACCCAATTGTACTAGGTTAATGTAACATTATCATAATCCAAATAAACTAATGAAATACATAACCCAATTGTACTAGGTTAATGTATCATTGTCCAAATCCAACTAAGTTACTGCAAATCCCCAAAGTCTTCAGAAATGTTGTTTTAGCCCGGGACAGATTTTCCATGCAGCAATTTTGGTCCTTAGGCGTGTAAACTCCCTTCCCTTCCTTCGTGAGCTTTCTTTTGCGTCAAGTAAGCCATAAAATGCTGAATTCTGCATCATTTATACCTGAAACTTTACTAATCATGTTCGTTAGCTCATTTACAGGAAAAAGGACTAAAAGTGCATGAAATATATACTTTGTTCTCAAAACTAGGCTAAAATATGGGCAAAATATATTGATATAGGCGTGTAAATTCGCCTATCATCAGTGCTCTACACACCATAAAAAAGAATCTACTCGATACGGCTTTGTTGACACCCAACGAACCTGAACCGTGCTCTGATACCAATCTTGTCACAACCCAAACCAGGGCCTAGCTGTGAGGGATATCTAAAGCCCACCATGGGCCAGAGACCATCCCTAGCCTAACTACTTGAGCACAATAAATAATAGCAGAAGCAAAACAAAATAATAAGAATGATATATTAACAATTAGAAAGGTTCTAAGAATCCAAAACAAATAACCAACCCACACTTTTTCCACAAAATCCTTCCCCGACCATGACAATGAAACTCTTCAATTCCTAGGATATTAAAACAAACCTAATGAAATGGTAAAGATTTCCGGATAATAGAGGCTTACCACTTCATATCAACTCAACCGATAGTCGCTCCACCTAAAATTGCACATGAGTAAATAAAGAA
This sequence comes from Capsicum pubescens, assembly GCA_030864215.1. Lineage (NCBI taxonomy): Eukaryota > Viridiplantae > Streptophyta > Magnoliopsida > Solanales > Solanaceae > Capsicum > Capsicum pubescens. The sequence continues at coordinate 138,589,074 of CM061540.1, forward strand.
CCCCAGGACCCTACATCATGAAATGATATAGCGTCTAGGGATGGTTCATGGGATAAACACTAGCACGTAACTCAAGGAAAAGGAATAAAATAATGTCATGTCCAAAGTCAATCAAAACCATATGCACAGATTCATATATATATATATATTATGTAGGAATAGGGTTCAAGGGTCATACATATGAGATTTTAAAATCATTAACCTAGGCTGTGTAGCTCTATCCATCCTAAGGGTATCCACGGACTCTATAGGTTCAGCTCTCCTTATTGAAAGGGCCCCAGTGTGTGTTAGCTGCACAAACTAAGGAAATATGAGGGATAACTAGAGACACCAAGGCTCCAAGTAGCCTAAAATGTAATGTGTGAATAATGAACACGGTCATAAAGACCGCCACACTAGCAAACGTGGTTTCCAGCATTGGTCCTCCTAGGATCACTACCTTTACAGCAAGCTACACAACCCCCTTTAAGCCCAAATTAAAACATTTACACATAATCCCATCCATTAATCCAAGAGTCATTTATTAATCCCATCTATTAATCCATGTCCACTAAGGCCTTTCAAATCCATTTTTAATCCGTTGTCCACTAATATAGTGCAATAGTTCCAAAAGTGGGTTAAATCATGCAAATTCCACATTTAAAACAAACATTCATGAAGGTGGGTTGAGGATATTACCATTATCAAGAAAAAATCCAACAAGTTGTAGAAACCCAGGTTCCCCATTTCAAATTACCATAACCATGCATACATTTAATTTAAAGCCCATAATTTCAAGAATTAATATCATATTTCAAACATGGGAAAGCAATTCCAATAGTAGCAATCCAAAATTCTCAAGCCAATTACAAACCCATAGTCAAATTCACATGAACAATGATTAAACATATGCCGTTATATAAAAATAAAGTTAGGGAGGACATACATGTATGAAACACACAAGAATAGGAAGAAAATACAAAGTTAAGTGTTTTGAGATTGAATTTCTTACAAACCCTAGTTTTCTCTTGCTTTGGGGAGTTTAAGATGATGAGAGTAGATTTTGATTTGATTAACTGATGTCAATAGGGTCCCTTATATACTTTAAGGTCATGGGTAAAGTGTAAAGGAATAAAAACACCAAATTACCCTTAATTTAAAACATATTGGAGAAATAGCTCTCAATCGTTATCGGCCGGGTAATGACTCGTGATGACTGGTCACGAGTCGTTGCTTGGACTCGTGGCCCGAGCAGAAACTTTAGGACTTAATACTATTATGGTCATGATTCCCTCACCATGACTCATGATGATACCCTATGAATCAAGGGGGTTTAGTCGTGACTACGACTGTATCCTTGGGCAACTTTACTGGTGGGATGATGAGTCTAACCTAATGACTTGTAATGAGTAATAACGACTCATCACGTGAGTCGTTGCCTGAGCAGTGTTCAATTTCACTTCTGAAATTTCAAAATCCAAAACCTGGGGTATTATACTTTTTCCGCATAGACGCATGAAAAACAGGATTAATTGAAGACAAACTTTCTGGCAAATCTAACTCATACCCCACATTCCCAATTCTCCTCAAAATTTGATATGGACCAATATAACGGGGAATGAGCTTCCCCTTTTTCCCAAACCTCATGACTCCCTTCATAGGAGACACCTTTAAGAATACCAGTCACTTACTTTGTACCCCAACTCTCTTCGCCATACATCCGTATAGGACTTTTGGCGACTTTGAGAAGTATTAAGTCTTTCTTTAATTACCTTCACATGGTTTGGTGAAACAAGTCAAGATCAAACTACCTAGTCTCACTAACCTCAAATCATCCAATCGGAGACCTATGCCTCCTACCATAAAGAGCCTCAAAAGGGGCCATCTGAATGCTAGAATGATAACTATTGTTGTACGCGAACTCAATAAGAGGAAAATGATCAATCGAACTCCCTTTAAAGTCAATCAACAGGACCTTAGAATATCCTCTGTCTAAATAGTATGCTCTGCTTTCCCATCCATCTGAGGGTGGAAAGTGGTGCTAAGGTTCACTTGAGTATCCAAACCTTTCTAAAATTAATACCAAAAGTGAGAAGAAAACTTCGTACCTCATTCTGAAATAATGGACACTAGTGCACCATGAAAATTCACAATCTCCTAAATGAATAACTTACCATAATCCTCTCTAGAGTATACTAGTGTTTAATGGTGTCCATTATGAGCAGATTTAGTCATCCTATCCATAATGACCCAAATTGAATCATACTGATTGCGAGACCGTAGAATACTCATAATGAAATCCATATTGAGTATCTCGTATTTCTAAATGAGCAACTCTATCTATTGAGACATGACACCAAGCCTCAAATGCTCATCCTTAACTTGCTGACAAACCATTCTCCTGGCAACAAAATTTGCATATCTCTCTTCATATTATTCCACCAATAGTTTTCCATCAAGTCATGATACATCTTAGTCGAACCCTAATGAACCGTATATATGGACTCATGAGCCTTTGACAAAATCTTTTTCCACAGCCTATTAATATCAGGGACACACACCCTCCCTTGATACCTCAAGATGCCATCTCTCCTAATCTCAAAAGCTATAACATTTTACTAACCCATATCATCCTAAATCTGCTAAGTATGGGATCTATAGCTTTCTTATCCCTCACTTCAACACCAAGAGATGATTTAACCACTTCTTAGACAATCACTCCCCCATCCTTAGAGTCTAAAAGATGAACTCCTAAATTAGCCAACCTGTGAATGTCCTTTACTAATCCTCTTTTCTCATTGACCATATGAGATAAGATTCCCATGGACAAACTGTTAGGAGCATCAACAACAACATTAGCTTTTCCTAAATGGTAGTGAAGGCTTATTTCATAGTCTTTAAGCAATTTGAGCGACCGCCTATGCCTGAGATTTTACTCTTTCTACGTAAACACATACTGCAAGATATTATTATCTGAATAGATATCCATATGCACCCTATATAGATAATGGCACCAAATTTTCAACACAAAAACCATAACCACCAACTCTAGATCGTGAGTCGGGTAATTCCTTTCATGGACCTTAAGTTGCCTAGAAGCATAGGCCACAACCTTACTATGCTGCATTAAGACACAACCTAGTCCTACACGGGATGCATCATAATAGACAACAAACCCCTCAGTACCCTCGAGTAGGGTCAAAACTAGCATAGAAGTTAACTTAGCCTTCAACATCTCAAAACTACCCTCACATGCATCGAACCATTAAAATTTAACTTTTTACTGAGTTAACTTCATCAATTGAGCAATAATATATGAAAAACTCTCCACAAACCTCTTATAATACCTGACCAAGCCAAAAAAGTTGCTAATGTCAGTTGGGGTCATGGGTCTAGGCCATTTCTTAACTGCCTCAACTTACTATTGATCTACCTTGACCCCTTCACTAAAAATAACATGCCCAAGAAAAGTTACAGTATTTATCCAAAATTCACACTTAGAAAATTTTGCATACAACTTCTGGTCCTTAAGGGTCTGCAGCATAATTCAAAGGTGATTGACATGATCCTCTTCACTCTTAGAGTACACCAAGAGGTCATCAATGAATACTATAACAAAAAAATCTAGAAACTGCCTAAAAACTTAATTCATAAGATCCATGAAAGTAGTCGGAGCATTCGTCAACCCAAATGACATCACTAGAAACATAAAGTGACCATATCGTGTTCGAAAAGTAGTCTTGGGAATATCAACTTCCCTAATTTTAAACTGATAATAGCCCAAACAAAGTCCAATATTAGAGAAACATCTAGCACTCAAAAATTGATTGTAAAGATCATCAATCCTAGGAAGAGAATACTAATTTTTCACAATAACCTTATTCAACTAACGGTAGTCTATGAACTTTAGAAGAGACCCATCTTTTTTTGACAAGAAAAGTACAGGAGCACCCCACGAAAAAACACCAGGATGAATAAAACCCTTATAAAGAAGATCTTTTAATTGCTACTTTATCTCCTTTAATTCAGCCAGAGCCATTTTACAAGGAGGAATAGAAATAGGATGGTTATCCGATAAAAAACAATCTCAAATTCTATTTCCTTATCGGGAAAAATTCCTCGAAGATAATCGAGAAACACTTCAAGAAATTCATTAACCATAGGGATAGATTGCAAATAGGGACCATCAGAGTTAAAATCCTTAACCTGAACTAGAAGATACATACATCTTTTTGAATCAACCTTTGGGCTCTAAGATAAGAGATAAACCTTTTTTTGGGCACTAAAGAACTCCCCCCACATTCTAATACTGGATCAATAGGGAAATGGAAACTGACCTTATAGGTCCTATAATCTAGAGAAGTATATCATGAGTGAAGCCATTCTATCCCCAAGATAACATCAGAATCGACCATATCAAACATCATTAAATCCACCAATGTCTCTCTATGAAAGATAGACCAAAACTAAAATGCACAGCCACATAAGCGGTGACATAAGAAAGGGTAAAACTCAGATCAAGCAAACAATAAACATCACCAAAAAAGAGTTGTAATATACCAATAACAATATTTGGGGAAGCCTCAGATTCTTAGCGGGTGGCAAGAGCATAGAGATGATTTCGTCTAGTGCCAGTACCAGAAGTAGCACCCTTAGGGGCAGGGGCTGAAAAAATGGCAATCGAAGATTTATTATCCCTATGGCAACCCTAGATGAAGGAAAATCTCACTACATATGACCAACTGACCACAATTATAGTACCGGTTTCTTCCCTCCTCATAATACCTATGGTAAAGCTGCCCACAAAAATGACAAGAAGGATAAGATGGGCTTGACTGAGCTCCACTATACTGATACTGGGCACCCTATGCTTTAGGACCACTTCTAGACTGGAAACGAAGTTCACCTGAAGGCTTAGGATAAGGAGCACTGGCAGCCAAATAAGAATTTCCCTAATTCTTCTTCTTAGTCCACTATCTACCATCTCTCCCACTATTCTACTGACCTGCACCCTGCTCAAAATAACTAAACTACTTATTCTGCCTCTATCCCATGTCTGCCTACTTCTTTTTCTCGTCCTCAACCTATTGCATATAAACCACCAGCCTGGAGATGTCCATATCATTATTCAACACAGTAGCCTTATATTTCAGCACCAAATGATGAGACAAACCAGAAGAAAACTTTCTTATTTGGGACCTTATATTAGACACCATCTCTAGAGCATAATGAGCCAACAACTAAAACTTTAGAGAATACTCCTTCACACTCATCTTCACCAACTTTAAGTTAACAAACTCCTCAGCCTTAGCTTTCCTCAACTCTTGAGAAAAAAAGTAATCAAGAAAAGCATCCAAAAACTTATACCATATTGCTTATTTAGCATCATCTCTCCTCGTAGCTTCCTACTTCTCATACCACTAATAAGTTACATCCTTTAACTGACACATAACAAATTCTACACCCTTAGAATCAGTAGCATGCATCACCCTGAAAACCTTCTCCATCTCATGAATGAACCCTTAAGGATCCTCCTCAAACTTAGAGACGTTAAAGATTGGGGGATTTAGTTTCATAAATTTTCCAACCTGAGTGACCTTAGATGAATGGGCAACAAAAACCACACGATCAGACTGACGAGACTATGATGCCACCAACTAAGTAAGCATATGAATGGACTGATGGAAATACGCATTAGAAATATCTCCCTGGGGTGATTGAACATAATAATCACCATCTTGAGAAGCCCGAGGAGAACTAGTAGGGATCAGTGGAACTCCACGTGGAGTAGTACAGTTAGAAAAAGGGACCTTAGATCGGGTTTGCACTCCATAAATAGGGCGAGTCCCCTCCATATTTTTATGTGTAGGACGGATAGTCTAGCAGAGTTTCTACGACCTTCAGATCTTCGAGGAGGCATGATCTAAAATGTGAGGAAGCCAAGAGTTAGAGAAGTTTCATAAAACTAGACTCTATACCCCAAATAGAACACAAGAAAGAAAATATTCCTAAATGTCTTGTAGTCTCATTGTTATAAGTATGGGACACTATATATCCATAAAAAGGACTCACTTGACATGCCTTTGTGGACATGCAACGACCCTAAATCGTGCTCTGATACCAATCTTGTCACGACCCAAACCAGGTCCTAATCGTGATGGGTATCTCAAGCCCACCATGGATCGAAGACTTAGCCTAACCTAAAGATAACAATGATAGAAATAAAGCAGAAGCCAATCAAATAGTAAAAAAAAAGATGAATAGATAACTCAATAAAAGACTAAGAGTCAAAACAACAACCAACCCATACTTGTCCTCGAAAGCCTCTAAAACTAGAATAACTTATAAGTCGGGACATGCCTCCGACTATGACAAAAAAAATACAAAGGTACTATGACAATAAATAAAGAATAATGAAATGACAAAGGCCTTCCAAAATATGGAGGCTTACCACTTTACAATAACTCAATAGATGTGCTCAACAACCTAAGCTACAATGGAGAAATTAAAAAGTCTTTGAACCCTACATCATGAAATAATGTAGCATTCTAGGACTGTCAGTGGGATAAGCACTGGAATGTAACTCAGAGAAAGTGATAACATAACCCAAACATGAGAGTTTAAAGATTTAACTTGAGCTATGTAGCTCAATTCATCTTAAAGGCACCAATGGGATATATGGGTCAAACTCTCCATGCTGGAGGGACTAGTGTGTTAGCCGCACAAACCGATGAAAAATCAAGGGAAAACTAAAGTGACCAAGGCAATAGCCATCCCAAAATATATATATCAAGTGTGTACCAAGAATACAATCGTATAGACCCCTAAGACCAACAAATGTGGCTTCCAGTATTTGTCCCCCCAGGACTTACACCTTCACGATGAGCTACAAAATTTTCTATAAGATTAATTTAAAACAATGTGCACATAAAACCAACCAGTAACCCAAGAGTCATTCATTAAGGCATTCCACTTGCTATCGTCATACCGATACACTTACAAGCTAAATTAATTATGCCAAGACAATTCACACAACCAAATTAAACTCCTAAATTCCATTTAAAATCTAAAATCAAGGCCACCAAGGCCATCCAAAACCACATTTATAACCATTTATCCTTTAATGTAATGCATGGATTCAAAACAAGTTAGCCCATGTAATTATCCATATTTAAAACCAAGATTTTGAAGTCGGCTGAGGTTAATGCCAATTCCAAGCCAAAATTTATTCAATTTGGGGAAACCCATGTCCCCATTCTAATAAATTAAACACGCACCAATTCAGTCCCTAAAACATCAATTTAAAACATGAATAATCAATTTAAAACATTGAACAAGTAATTCAATCAGTAACAACCAAAACCTCTCAACCCAATTTCAAAACCCACAATTCAAATCACATGAAAATATATTCACTTAATGCCACAATGTAAAATTCAAGTTTTGTGAAAATAAAAATGCCTGAAATACACAAGAAATTAACGTCAATTCGATGTTTGGAGCCCGAATGATGATTTTTCTATAAAACCCTTGAATGTTGTTAGGTCTTGATTTTAAGAAAGAAAGAAGATGATTTGATCTTTAAAAATTGAAGGGAATGGGGTTATTTTATATTATAAGGTCGTACAAGGGGTACAAAGACCAAAAGCCCCTCACCCTAAATGATAAATTTTTTTTGGATAAATTTAAAACAGCGGTGTGACATGCTAATATCGCGGAGGTTAGACTTCCTTCCACACTAATATCACAAAGGTTAATCTTTGTGACAAGGCCTTATTGTGGACCCTCACCACCTCGAGGTCCCAAAATAACCTGGAACCCCTTCTGAAAAATCTGAAACTTTTCCAAAACATCCTTTTAACATCCTTAAAATAATTTAAGTAAAAAATCAACATTACGCACATGAGAGGGTCAAATATAAAATGATCAAAATTTTAAGAGGTCTCACAGTTCAATACAAAGGAAACTATTATTTGTGAAAAAAATATATTTGTAGGAAATAAGTTAATTTTTTTTTCTTGTATTTGGTATATAAGCAAAAAATATTGTTCTAAAAATATTTATATATAATCTAGACAAATACTATAAAAAGTCGGGTGGGGGTGGTGGAAATGGGTGCTATGGTAGCTAGGAGTGAAGTTAAGGAGTGTTGGAAGGTGGGGAGAACACAATAAACATGAAATACCACTTGTGAAACTTTTTTTCCCTACATACACTCGGAAAGTCATTTTTCTTATTTTCATGCAACTTGTTTTTTAGAGAAAATAATTTCAAAACTATTGGTCAACCGAACTTGAAAAATTGGAAAACATATTTTGTTTTCCTCATAAGAAACACATCCTTAGTCTCTTTGACTAATTTTCACTTATTATAAAGTTTTCATAATATTCAAAATTATATATATGCACCTTTCTAGTTTCATGGTTAGATTATGTTAATCTAGCTAAACACATCAACACAATAGATTCAAATGATTTACTGCCTTAGAGGTTGTTTGGTAAGAAAATGGGATAGACAATGTAAGAAAGATCTTATTATCTTTATGAAACTGCTAAGCTATATGACTGAGAAAGTATATGCTTTCTTGTTTTGTTTCAAACTGAGAGTTATACATTAGAGATGACGAAAATAAGTTAGGTTACAAGTAACGATAAGGGTTGTATTTATATATGAACCCTAAAGTGACATTTTTCATGTATCCAGTAGCCCATAATGATCATATTAACACTTTGAGTCTGTTATGTATATGAATATGTAACCACTGTATTTGATCTTGAATTTCTCATGGCTAATTATTAGGTAAAGCATATTGGATTTAGTCGTTGATAACCAGACCTACCAGATGCACTTAACTTTGGAGTAAGGTCATTTATCATTGATATGCTGAGTTTGGAGCAAACTGGCATTTTTTTACAAGATATTAGAAGGAACAATCTTGAGATCTAAAAAACTACATTTTTTAAGTTGGTTCTGACTAGTCTCATTCTTACATAGGTCATCATATGAGTCATCCATGTATTAAATTTATATTTTGATCAATAAGAATAGTATCTCCATTTTGTGAGCAGCCCCTGAGACTTTCTTGAAAGGTGAAAAGTTAACCTTTTGTCTTTAAAAGAACAAAAATGCATTTGTAATTTAATAAGCAACATGCGCCCCAAGCATTAAATGCTAGTTGTGTAGTGAATGGAACAAATATGACCATAGTTATTGAGGTAATCATGTGTTTAGTCACACTTCAACTCCCATTGAGATGGATAGGCACCCAGTGCCCTAAAGACGAGAAAACTAACTCATAGCCTTGCTTTTCATATGGTAGCTATGATAGTAATGAAGCTTTGAAAAATATATATAAGCTATAGTGATGATAAAAAACCATAGAGTTAGACCCAAAACATATATACATGACTTGACCGTTGAGTCCACAAATGTTAAGGAACCAAATGTAACTACGCTTTATACATTAGTTGACAAAGCCTCTATAAGAGTTACACACCTTGTCTAGTTTGAGATAGGGACCAACCTTATCCTTAACTACTATACAATACCAAAATATATGCCAAAGAATTGGTAATGCTTTGAATCAACCTGGAGCTCACCAACCACAGATGAATGTCCTGTGCTCTTACTGAGGAGGTCTACTAGCTGAAGTATCTATACATGTGGTATGAAACACATTATCCCCTAGAACGGATATAAAAATGAAAGAATATACTGAGTATGTAAGATATAAAGTTACCATAGGTAAGACAAAAGCTCGACAAAATTCATTACCAATATATAACTGTATATATAAGGAAAAAAGATCACATTTTCTTGTATTTATGGAATCATGTCCATTACATCATTAACTTTACTTTGATATAATTTAGTTTATAAACTTGTTAGACATATGATACAAATGACCAACTGATCAGTGGTAAAAGATGATAACCCATGCTAGGTATTTTAACCCATGAGATACGGTCCTCATAAATACATAAATTGGGATCGACCCATTCTAGGGTTTTCTTTCAACTCCGAAATACCACATTTAATATTGGGATCCACCCATGCGAAACATTCATTCCACCCCTGGGATACCACCCAAGAATATATAGATTCTCTTACATCATTTTTTTAATCTCCGAGATTATTCTTTTGGTGGTCATAACATTATTGTGTTTTGAACTATAGGCAAGTAGTAAGAGACATGCGAATATACATTTAAGGCAATATCAATGACATAGGGAGCAAATGTAACATCAATGTATTATTTAAGATCTTAAATGACACAACAAACTTCACATGACTAAATAGAGAATTTACTAAGATCAATACTGAATGTACCATTCCCTTACTAGTTTTTGGAAGAATAAATAATCAAACCTTATAATAAACACATACTGAAGTATTCTAACACACTAACAAGTGGGAACAAGACCATTGGCTAAGATGGAGATGGTACATCTATCTTATACCAGGAAGAGTATTTAAAAAGCTGACTTTGTAACACATGTATTATATTTCATGCTAAAGAACATATAATCGAATAGCCGTAAATACCATAGCCTTAAATACCTTGCTGTACAACTCTGATATTACCTTGAGTTAACCTTCTATCCATTAGATTACATATCTATAATAAATTAAGTGGTAAATATTGTATTAGTAGCGAATCAATATATTTAGGCCACTTAACCTCACCCAAGGAGTAGCCGGGTAATAACCCATAATCAGTTAATTCAAGGGTGTTCTTTTAACCTTTTCTCTTCTAATTACATCCACATACCATATAAATTCTTATAAGGTCCCACGAAGCAACTTTGGATTCATTTCACCCTCAAAATAGTATACAAAGCAGGGTGGGTAGTAAGCTTACACGATATCCAGTTTGGTGGTGTATCACTATACCCTTTTTCTATATTTCAATACAAACTATTCACACCTTTTCCAAAAATCAATCAGGCAGCCCCCCAATATATACACATAAAATAGTTCCTAGAACAACCCCAAATATGCTTTACCATAGAATTCAAATATTGAACTTACCATCCCTTGAATTCTTAACAATAATAAATACATAATTCCCTACCAAAATATGTATATAGGAAGAGGTAAAAATAGGTAGTAGCCTTACCTTATACTTTGTGATAGTTTATTCTCTTAACTTTTATCTCTTGAATATCTTGATTCCTTCATGATACACCCAAACTAAAACTCCCCAAAAAGAGTGTAAGCGATTCTTGTCAAATATATAACCCAACAAAGGCTGTGGTCGAATTCCACAGGGAATAAGGTTCTAATTAATTTATATGTAGATTAATAGACTTTTAATCATAAGTTTTCATTGAATGAGGGTTTTGTTTGAAATATTAGTTGAGTAATTTCAGTTTAGTAAAGACCCATATCTTCTTTATAATGTGTTAATAATAGAGAAATTGTAAACTAGGGTTATGTTCACCTTGGTGTTTTGATTCTTTCCGGGCTATAGCTTATGTGATTTCATACTTATACTTGTGATTATAGAGAAATTTAGATAAAATTTCCATCCAAGTATTTTCCAACCTTCAAAGTTGGATTCACTTTAAATTTCTCAATCTTAAAGTGATGACATGATATTGCAACAAATTCTCCAAGAGATTAGTCCGGCTAAGGCATCAATCTATAAACTAGAGGTTAAGAACTCTAATATCTTATCACCATTCTTTTTTTTCAATAGTAACTTCTATGTTCAAGCAAGTTATATTTTAGGGTACAAACTCAAGTTTGCAACCAAGAGAATTCATTAAAATGAAGGGAATGTGATATAATCACAATTTTAATATAAACTCAACAACCCATAACCTAGAATTGAGATTTCACCAAGGCTCCCATACCCTAGTTATGGAGCTTTAGTTACTCATGATTAAGAAATAGATGAAAAAGCTTAATTTTATAAATTCGAGGTTAAACTTTTAATGAAAAGAAATAAAAGTTTCAAATCCAAATTCAAAACCACTAGAAAAGTGTTCTACAACTCCAAACTTGTTTCTCAGCCAAACTTATGTTACAATTTCACAAACTAGTCAAAAGATACCTATTCTAACACTAAGATGAGTATTTATAGGCTCTAAAAAGGCTGGGTTATAAAATTCATAATGAAGATACCATGTTAAAACTGATGGCTCACCAAACAACTCATTAAGAGAGAGACGGTTTATCGGCTGAACCATCACCGATTATCTATAACTAGTTTCCCCAGAAAAGCCTTTGATGGCTATGATAATGGTTTGTCATTGCTCTAGAGGTTCATTTCTCCCTTCGAGTCTTTATACATGATTATCCATAGATTCAGGTTGGTTGGAACGACTGGGGTAATGGTCTGTTGATCAGATTGTCTCTCTATTCCAAGTTGACCCTCTTTCTGCCTTATGGTGATGGGTGGTTTTATAGTCCGTCTGGGCATGGTGATTTGCCGGTGTCCCCATCACAGGTCTCTTCAATTTAAAAATTTGATATTCCTTATCTTTAAGTTTGATTCCTAAGAGCAATCATAAAACATATTGAATAACGCTTTTAGTTGCTAGAAAACATGCAATTATCCTTCCTAGAAAATAAAAAATATACCGTCAGAAGCTGATACTTCAACACCCTCAACTTAGGACGATTGCTTTTCCTCAAGCAACTTAAAACTATATCATGTATGCAACAAGATCAATAAACAATGAGAAATTGTTGGTTCTAGAAAGGACTAACACTTTAACATGTACACAAGTTCTATAACCCTAACTGATAGGGATCCATGCTTGGCATTACACTCTAGCTAAGTTATATGCATACACATAAAAAACCAAATAAAAAAATCAGCAATCACAAGTATCATTCACATGGTCTCACCTTAAAGAAGTGTGTCTCCCACTGATCTATTCAATTCAAGGACTATTATTCAAATCTCTCACTCTCACCACAAATTTCAAACATTACATACACAAAGCTATAGGCTTTCCCTTAACATTTTACTAAGTATTACAATTGGTTGGCAAGGATCACTACAGGACTTAATTAGGCTTGTAACAAAGGCTTGGGTACAGGTAATATATATTTTTAGAATAGTGACCTATCCTTCCTTGCCATTGTTGCCACTTATTAGCTTAAATTCTCACTTTGTGCTTCCTTCTTAGTGTCTCAACCTCTTTTTTTAAAACTTCTGTACATCTTCTATTATAAAATTTCAACGACTTGCTTTACTCATTCACTAAACCCTTCACACTAGACACCATTAAATTATGCTATTGACATAATTTGATGTGGGCCAATGTAAAGATTTAACACTAAGAATTTTCTTTAACCCATTCTCTACTTGTCAACTCTCTATAGTAACCACCCTCAACTTAAGAAATTTCCCTAAGTTGGAAGTGAATAATGTCTAAAGGGGAACTAAGGCCAAAATAATAATTTAGAAATAAAGAAAGAAAGGTTAAAGGTGTTGAATAAAAAGGATACCATCTCAAATGGAAATAAAGGGGATATACAAATAACTACATTTTTGGTTAGGATTTTAAGGCTAAGTGGAATCATTTGAAAAATGGCTTATGATCCTATCCTATTCAACAAACTATCACTTAATACAATGAACCAGACAAGTTTTAGCTTTATTCACAAATTAAGAAATATACAAAATCCTTATGAACACATAACAGTGAAATGATACACATATTACTAATTTTTAGATTTGTGCTTAGCTTAAACACTCTTACTTTACCTAGAGATACTAATGCCAAGTACAAATCCACAATAGTTAATCATTAAAGACTATGCACATGATCAAAATTTTTAAGGATGGTCGTTATTTCATAACATCAAACATTTCATCCACCAATAACTTTTTATTTAATCCTTTTCTTTCAACAAATATGATATATACAATCATATGATAATAATAAAAAAAGAAATAAAGAAATAAACATCCTAGACATACTGGTTCTCCTAGATAACACATGAGGGAAAATAAAACAGGCAACAAAAACCCCTATGGTGACAAACTCCCTAATAGATACAAATAACCCACCCCCATTAAAAATGCATTGTCCATAATGCATAAATAATAATGTAAAAATAAATAGAATACTTGAAAATTCCTTAGTCTTAGGAGTTTGTAGAGTCATGGGAGGTCCTACTAGCCTCAGTAGCAACAATAGTGACATAACGGTGGTAGGGGTGCTCAAATCACCCACTTTCTCAAAAACTAGAGTGGGTACTGGTAAAATCGGTGGCTTGTGCCCACATATCTGGACTGATCTATTAGACAAACCAATAACTTCATCTTCAACTTTTTTCTTCCTTGCTTCATCTCTCTTTGAATATTTCTCCACTTTTTGCAATGCTCTTTCTTTATTTATCACATCCTTATGTATTTTATTTCTTGATGACTTCTTCTCACCACCTTCACTCATGGCTTTACCTTTGTATTTCAATTGCTGGACCATTAAATCAAAAATATTATTTTTTTCGTCTACCTCTAGGAATGTCAGATAAAAAATACCTGAAATAGATTGTCTTTTCAATTCATCTATATTAGTTTGTGCCTGCTTCAACACTGTAGTAAACCTATTTAAATCTTAACTAATAGTTCTATTAGCCTTTTATTCACTCATTCTTCTATATCATCTATTTGTGCATGCAGGTTCTCATATGGCTTCAAAGCCTATGCTACAACTCTATCCAAAAATGGTTTAAACTCTTTGGACCATAAATTCAATTTCCATTCAAACTTTTTTTAAGACTTAACTATTTTCACAAAATTCTATAAGGTCAATCTATACTCTGAATAGCTAGGTGTCATGGATGCTTATCAACAGTATTAATAGTAGGAGCTGTAGGAACTGACTCGAGTGCTGTAGAAGTGCCTTGTGGAACAATAGTAGAAAGAGGTTATGGATTACATAAAGGTACATCTGATGCCTCCAAAATGGGATGGGACTGTGGACCAAATGCTGGTGGCTTGTGAACTCTCATCTCAAACTTGGTTTCATCCCTCACTTTCTCAATATCTTATTTCCTTAGAGCCCAAAATTCATTATCAACTCCTCAAATAATCGGTATATTTTCCTTCATACATAGTTTCATGATAAGGCATGAAAAGGAAAAGCACTAGAAGTTTGTGTGCCCAAACAAATAAATCGTCCACTATAATTTGCCCAAAATTTATTTTCAGCCCTTCAATCAAACTAGCAACCAACACTGCTCCCAATGGATCCAAATTCATATCTCTCGCTATCGCCATCATCTTCAGTCACATAATAACCTGCAAAAACTTTGCTCCAAACCTCATGTGGATTTAGCAAGTCTCTCTCTATTCCTTAGCCATAATCGGTCTTTGCTATCTATCAATATTTTTGCTAATAATGATCTCTGGGTAGATGCAGTAGTCATCCATTTCTCAAGCTTCAGAGTGATTGTAGGAGCAGTAAATAGCTGACCAAAACATATTGAGTAGATGGTGTGCTAAGAGATGTCCACTTTTACTCCTCTTGTTGGTATTCTTGTTCTATTTCGCACATCTACTACCTTTGACCCTTTTGGGCAATCTTTCTACTAATCGCTAGGTATTTTGCAAAGGGTTCCCTAATAATAGTGGGGTAATATGATCCATGAGGTCTACTTAATCATCCCAACTCATACTTATTGAATCACTTCTCAAGGTCCAAATATTCTGGGGGATTTGTGGTGATTATCTCGCATTCTTCTGCAATCAGTCTCTTTATATTTTTTCTTTGTTTAGGTTGAAGGCCATCATAGTTGTATTAATTTAACCCTTCAACCTTCTACCTAAGTGTCTCCCAAACCTCAGGGTCCTTGCTATGAATTAGATCCCCTCTTCATGCTTAGGCTCTTATTCAATCTCTCAACTCGAACTTGAACTAGAACTGCCATTACTTTCATTTTCATTACTAGCCTCAACACTAGATGATTCCATCTCATCATCAGATTATAAGGGTGGTTAATGATTCTTTTCACTCTGTTGAGTGTAGTAGGATGGGGCATCAATGTCCCCTATAGGTTCATCATTGAGTCTTGAGGTGGTGTCCTCCCGAGTTGTCCTAGTCATATACCCACCTCTTTTTTGATAATAAATTTTAAGCATTGTAATTGAGATAAGGAGTAGACAACACAGGGTTAAGTAAAAATAAAATATTAACTAAAGAGTAATTATCAGATTCTATTTAATCTCGATGGATTGGTTGGCAGTCCATCACATCAGGGGCAGTTTGTTACTCCTATTGCCGCACTTAAATATGATAGATGGTCAAATACGATAGATACCCCGATGGGTCATCACGTATTTGACTGTTTGTTAGGTAAACTGTTGCACCATTCAAGTTTATTCCAGGTAATTTCAAGATTAGGAAGACAGTTCAAGTGATGGTTCATCGCCCTTATAATGATCCATCGACTCGTCTGTCACCCCTTAACCATTGTTCATGCTTTAAATAAGTTTGGAGACAGTTGTTTTGATGGTCTGTCACTCTTGTGAAAGTCCTTTAGGTAAACCATCTCGACACCTGATTTATCAAAATTCCTTTGATAAATTTTGTCAAATACGTGGTGGGCCTACATTTATGCACCCGATACTATAACAGGTTAAACCTACCAAACCACCAAGTTTTATTCCGTAGTAGGGTTACTCCTTCACCCCTACGTGGGATCCACCATAGTATATCAAACTTTATTTTTGCAACTCAAACCAAAAATATGAAAACCAAACTCTTACTAAATTTATCCTATTTCAAGCATTAATCATGCACAAAATTTAAGGATATGAGAACATCTGGCCATGAAATGCAACTTCATAATAAACTTAGAAGTAATGTAAAGTAATGCTTCACTCTTAAGAAAGAAAAATAAATACTTTCAAAGTAGAGAGAATGAGTTCTTAGTGATGAAATAAAGTGATATGCTTAGGAAGGCTTATATAGCAATGAAATATGAATTGAAGAGTTAGTGAGGGATGAATGCTTTCATAATAAACTTGGAAGTAATGTAGACTAATACTACACTCTTGAAAAAGAAAAATAAAACACTTTCAAAGTAGAGAGAATGAATTTTGAGTCATGAAATGAAGTGATATGCTTAGGAAGGATTATACAACAATGAAATATGAACTGAAGAGTTAGTGGGGGATGAATGCTATTTAAAAGTGGATGAATGTGAGAGTTTTAACCATTTAAGAAGATGAAATGAAAAATTCATGCATAAATGTGGGAAGTTATTTCTCATTTTATTCTTGGGTGGATTTGGACCGGGTTGCGGGCCCAATTTTGAAATTTTTTTCGAATGATTAAGCGCATGGACTGGCCTAATTTTAAATAACTTAACTGGCTCACCTCCGACAGTTACTACGATGGTCCGTTGAAGAGGTGGTAGGCCATCACTTGTGTCATCATGCCTTACCAGAGTATTGATGACTAAGTTTCCTTGTAATTATTAATTTGGATCACATTAGTCACGATCCGTCGCCCTTATCATTTCCCCTTATCCAGAATCCAATTTTTTTAGCTCATGTGGGATGATTACTATAGCTTTCCATCATATAACTAATAGTCCATCAATGCTTTTTTTGCCTTTTATCCAGAACGTTCACTTTTTAGGCTCATCTTGATAGATCAAACCAATGGTCCATCACACCTGCGATGGTTGGTCAGTCTATTAGTTGCTGATGAATAGTTTCCACTTCTATACATTTTTGCCTTTTTATCACTTAACACATAAATTACATTAACTAACTAACAAAACAAAAACTAACTACATGGTCGTACAACACATTGGGGGTTGCCTCCCACTAGTGCCTGATTTAACGTCTCAACACAAGACAGTAATTTTGATTACTCAAACTTTATCAAGATACATTGATATCACCAACTTAACCTCTTCTAGCTGACCAAGGTATTGTTTGATCACTGTCCACTAACCTTAAAAAACTTACTATCCTTGTTCTTAAGATCTACTTCTCCATATGCAAACATTTGAGTTGCTTTAAATGGGCTAGACCACTTTGATTTCAGCTTTTCTTGGAACAGTTTGAATCTTAATTTGAACAACAAGAACAAATCTCCAAATTGGAATTCTCTTTTTCTAATTCTACGATCATGGTATGGTTTTATCCTCTCTTTGTAAAGACTATACCTTTTATAAGACCAAAGATAGAATTAATCTATTTCATTCAACTGATCCAATCTCAAGTTAGCCACTTTTTTCCAATTCAAGTTCAAATGTTTCAACACCCATAATGCTTTATGCTCCAACTCCACTGGCAAATGACATAACTTACATAACACCAGTTGGTATGGTGATATACCTATTGGAGTTTTGAAAGCAGTACGGTAATCCCAAAGAGCATTATCAAGCTTTATTTACCAATCACTACAGTTAACATTCATAGATTTGGCCATACTCAGTTTAATCTCCCTGTTTGACACTTCAACCTGCCCATTCGTCTAGGGATGGTAAGGATTAGCCACTTTGTGTTTCTTTACACCATATTTTTCCAATGTAGCCCTAAACACCTTATTACAAAAATGTGATACCCCATCGCTAATAATTGTATGAGGAGAGCCAAAGAGGGAAAATGTGTTCTTTTTCAAGAATAGTACTACCCTCTTTGACTCATTATCAACTAATGCCATATGTTCAACCCACTGGGATACGAAATCCATAACAACGAGAATATACTTTTACCATAAGAACTCAGGAAGAGCCCTATTAAGTTGATGCCACACATATCAAATAATTCAACCTTTAGAATAATTGACAAAGGCATCTCCTAGTACATAGAAATTGACCCTTACTACTGGTATTAATCACAAGATCTCACGATCTAATAAGCATCCTTATAAATGGCTGTCCAGTAGTACCCACTCTATAAATTTTTTTGGGCTTTGCGGTCACCTGTATGATGTTCTCCCACACGAGAAGAGTGACAAGCCTACAATATCTCAAGCATTTCCACCTCGAGTACACATCTTCAAATTATATTATCTACACAAAAGCAAAACAAATAAGGCTCATCCCATAAGTACCTGTTCACATAATGATGGAATTTCATTCACTGCTGAAAGTTCAATTCCACTGGAATAATTTTTCTCATAAGGTAGTTTGCAAAGTCCGCTAACCAAGAATAAGGTCAAGGCTAGCTTTAAGGACTTGTTTGTCTGGGAACAAATCATCAATCTCTAATTCCACTCTTTGGATCCCTTAATTCTCCAACATAGATATGTGGTCATCCACTTTGTTCTCATAACCTTTTTTGTCTCTTACTTTAAAATCAAACTCTTGTAGCAATCAAACCCATCAAATCAACAAGGGTTTGATATCTTTCTTTGCCATCAAATACCACAATTCTGAATGGGTAGTATGTACCACTACTTTGGTCCTCAAGAAGTATGCTCTAAATTTTTCAAATGCATACACTACAGAAGTAGCTCATGCTCAGTGATCATGAAATATTTCTGAGCTCCATTTAATGATTTAAGTGCATAGAATATTGGGTGTAACAACTATTTTTTCCTCTAGATTAGAACTTCACCAAGGGACACCTCACTTGTGTTGCATATTATCTTGTAGGGTTTGGACCAATCAGGTGCAATAATTATAGGTGCTTAAACAAACTTCTCTTTAAGACATTTAAATTCTTTCAATCACTCCCCATTCCATTTAAATTTAACCTTTTTTTCCAATAGTTTGCTTAAAGGATTGGAAATTTTAGAGAAGTCCTTGATGAACCTCCTATAAAATCCCACATGGCCTAAGAAACTTCGTACTCCTTACATCAAAATAGGTAGAGGTAACTTTTCAATCACTTCAATTTTAACTCTACCACTTAAATCCCTTTTACTAAGATCTTATTGCCCAACACTATGCCTTTTTTCGCTATGAAATCACATTACTCCCAATTGAGTAACATATTAAACTCCTTACATCATTGTAATACATTACTAAAATTTGTTAAGCATTCATCGAATAAATCTCCAACCACCAAAAAATCACCCATGAACATTTATAAAGTGTCCTCAACTATGTTGGAGAAAATCAACACCGTACAACTCTAAAATATAGATGGAGCATTTCATAACCCAAATTGTATCCATTTGAAGTAAAAGTCCCATATGGGCATGTGAATGTAGTCTTTTATTGATCCTAGAATTCAATGGAGATTTGGTATTACCCAGAGTAACCATCCAAAAAATAGTACCACCCCTTTCCAGCTAATCTATCCTACATTTGATCCTTGAAGGACATTAAGAAATGGTGTTGGAGTGTCCACGAGTTCAAATTATGATAATCCATACACACTCTCCACCCTATCACTGGCCTAAGAGGAATCAATTAATTCTTTTCATTTACTACAACAACCATTCCTCCTTTCTTATATATGTATTGGACATGACTCACCCATTTGATATCTGAGATTAGGTACATACTCCTACATCAAGACATTTAATTATGTCCTTCTTCACCACCTCTTGTATATGTGGGTTAAGCCTACTCTGTTTAATAGTTGTGTATAATATTTCTCCAGTTGGATTTTATGTGTGTATATACATGGAAGAATACCAATGATATCTACGATAGTCCACCATATAGAACTCTTATTCCTTTTCAATACTGATACAAGATCTTCAACATGAGGCTCTACCAAGTCTGCTGCAATAATCACAAGAAATGTCTTCCTCTCTCCTAAAAATACATATTGAATATGACTCTGTAACTCTTTTAGTTCCAACACAGGTGGCTTTTTAATAGATAAATTTGCAGGAAGTGTTGGTCTATTCTTAAAGTTTGAGTCTAACTTCTTCAGAGCATATGATATGGACCTATTCTAATCAAAGCACACACTATTTCATCATACTCCTTAATTCTCTTACTATTAAAGTTCACCAACATAACTACTAAGGTTTTAACAACAAATTTTTGTTCAACAGGCACCACTAGATCAACCTCATCAACAAAATCAATAACAGACACTACATTCATCTTCCTCGGTTTCTTTATAGACTGACAAGCATCAAAGTTACGTTCTTCATCATTGAGTTTAAACTTCAGCTCATTTCTCTCCATATCCACTAGTACTCTCCTAGTGACCAAAATTAGTTTGCCCAAGATTATGGGAACTTCAAAATCAACTTCTTAATCAAGACTTACAAAATTTGAAAGGACTATGAAATTTGCCACTTTCACTAACACACCATAAATAATACAACCAGTCTATTCACTGAATGGTCTACCATCAATAACTGTATAGATGTCAATTTAGGGGTTCATAATCCTAGTTTCTAATAAATTGCTAGCAGTATGAAGTTTATACTTGCTCCAAATCCATAAAGATCTTTAGGAAAGCTAAAGGAACCAATCGTACATGGTATAGTGAATTCTCCAGAGTAGGATCTCTTTTGCACCAGTGATCTTGTGGCAATGGTACTGCAATGATAAATATTATCTACTAGCTCATAACAGACTGTTCTCTTCTTCATAACTAGATCCTTCATGAATTTAGCATATCTGACATTTGTTTTAACGCCTCAATTAATGGTACATTCTCTGATAATTATTTCAACATTGCCATGAACTTGCTAAACTTGATATCCTCTACCTCTCACTTTATCCTATATGGGAATAGAGGAGGTGTTCTAGGAATTTTGGTTAGGGGTATTTCCATCTCTTTCCCTTTTTCATGACCCAAGTCATTAGCACTTTTCACCTTGGAAAGTTTATCCACATCTACAATATTCTCACCCAACTCTCTCAGCTTCTCAAACTCAGCTGGCTAAGTATCTATAACTTTATCATTAACTATTACCTTATCTTCTGACGCTATATTATCTACCTGGGGGTGCATTTTTAGATGTGGGTCCGGTAATATTCTTATACTTCTGGTGGTAATAGCCATACATGTGCCATCATTCCTAGGATTCTGTACCCTATCACTCCATATGTTCCACTCTTTCTTTGATTAAAAGTGACAGATAATAAATTTATTTATTATTCTAAATTCTTAATGAATGTTGAATGGAAATCCCCCAAATGGCTCATTTTTGATAGATCACTTTTTACTTCTTTGACACCTGCATCAGTTGAATCCACCCCTTTAAAGAATTTAACCATCATGGCTTCCATAGATATCTTTCCAGAATCATTGGTCACATTATCATGGCTCCTCAGTCACACATACAATCTTCTTGGGTTACCTTTGTTCTTCCACTTTCCTTGGTCACCATCTCTATAACTAGCTTTGTCATATTAATTCTCCCTTCGATTATTTTAATATTAGTTTTCATAGACACCATCTTAAAAACCTCCTAGTTATTCAAATAATTTCGCCTTCTATTTAAAATCAAATTCAACTTCCCTACTACTTTTATGTTCTCCACATTACCTAACAATAAATTATTAGTAAGAAAGTCCATCTATGTTTTCATACGAGCCATATCCTAGTCATATTCTTCTTCTCTTTGGTGTTGTTTCATCGACATCCCAACTAAATAAGTGTTGCTTGCTACCTTAGAATCCCTTGTATGCCAAGCTCTACTTTTCTTTATTACACTATCCAAGATCTTAGTTGCCTCAGTAAAAGTATAATCCATAAAATCTCCTTCTGATATATTATTTACCATTGGCTTTGTTTTTGAGTTAAAAGCCTTATAAAATGTCTCCATCAAGTGCTCATTAGTCATCTTATGATTTGGGTATTGAATAAACTTCATCTAAATCTCATCCATGTTTTGTAAAGGGACTCATTAGGCTATTTCCTAAAGTTACTAATCTCATCCCTCAAATGTAATATCCTGGAAGGTGAAATGTAATATCTTGGAAGGTGGACACAATTTTTCTAGGAAAGCTCCTTTCAGTAGCCTCCAGTTTGTTATAGAATTGGAGGCTAGTTCAGTTGATCACAAAGTTGCCTCCCCAGATAGAGACAACATGAACAACCTTATATGAATCACATTCTACCTAACTTTAGGATAGTCAAACAACTTACAAATATTGATAAAGTTTACCAAGTGCATGTTCGAATCATCACTGGGTAGTCCACTAAACAACCCTTTTAAGTTGAGAAATTGAATCATTGTGCTAGAAATATTGAACTTCACCCTGGAACCAATTGGGGTAGCACAATTGCTCAAGTAGCACCAAATCTATCGTAATCATCATCATCATCATCTAGGGCAAACTGCATAGTAAGATATTGACATCCTTTGCTCGTGTTTACTGATTTTAGTTTGCTGGTGTAATAGTATTAGTACATCACCTATTCATCAGATTAACCAACTCATCATCTCCCAGATCCTTATCATCTTTATTATATATATATTACCAAGTGCATCAATGTTCTATTGGTTTAATTGGGTGGCGGCTAGTGCACCTAAAATTTTTGCCTCTTTTTATGCTTCCATATTCCTTATCAAAGTTCTCTGAAGTTCAAAATTGTACGGTTATGATTCTTGCTTGACCTATGAGTTTATGGCATGCACAATTAATAGCTTGCAACCACAAAAACAAAAAATGAAAGTAAAATTAAGAAACTCGACTAAGAGTTAGTTAATGCACACAAACTAAATTAACAACCATATTCCCTGACAATGACGCCAAAATTTGATACACCCAAGCTAAAACTCCTCAAAAAATTGTAAGTAGTCGTTATCAAATATATAACCTCTCTAAGGTTGGGGTCGAATCCCACAGGAAATAAGGTGCTAATTAAGTTGTATGTAGATTAATAGACTTTTAATCATAAGTTTCCACTAAGTAGGGGGTTTTGGTTGAAATATTAATTATGTAATTTTAGTTTTATAAATACCAGTATCTTCTTTATAACATGTTAACAATAGAAGAATAGTAGACTAGGGTTATGTTCACCTTGATGTTTAAATTCTTTCAGGGCTATAGGTTATGTGAGTTCATACTTGTACTTATGACTAGAGAGAAATTTAGATAAAATTTCCATACAAGTGTTTTCCAACCTTCAAAGATCGATTCACTTTATTTTTCTCAAACTTAAAGTGATGATATGATATTGAAACAAGTTCTCCAAGAGATTAATCTGGATAAGGCATCAATTTATAAATTAGAGGTTAAGAACTCTAATTTCTTATCACCATTCTCTTTTTCCAACAATAACTTCTCTGTTCAAGAAAGTTATGTTTTAGGGCACACTCTCAAGTTTGAAACCATAAGAATTTATTAAAATAAAGAGAATGTGATATAATATAAATTCCAATTAAACTCAACAACCCATAACTTAGAGTTGAGATTTTACCAAGTTTCCCATACCCCTAGTTATGGAGCTTTAGCCACTCATATTAGGAAATAGATAAAAAAGATTAATTTCATAAATTGCAAGTTAAACTTAGAATGAAAAGAAATAAGTATTCCAAATTCAAATTCAAATCCACAAGTAAAGTGTTCTTCAGCTCCAAACTTATTTCTCAGCCAAACTTTCATTATAATTTCACAAACTAGTCAAAAGATACATATTCTAACCCTAAGCTAGGTATTTATAGGCTCTAAAAAAGTTGAGTTTTAAAATTCAAAATTAAGATGACACATCAAAACTAACGGCTCACCAAATGGCTCATTAGGAGAGAGATGGTTGATTAACTGAGCCATCATTGATTATCCAAAACTAGTCTACCTAGGAAAGTCCTAAATGGCTTTAGCGCTGGTCCATCACTGGTCTAGCGGTCCATCTCCCCTCTCACCATTTTCTACATGATTTGGGTTGGTTGGTAAGGATGGGGAAAATATTTATCGCGGCCTCAGTGGTACATCGGTCGAATCATCACTCCATTCCAAGTTGACCCTTTTTTTTCCTCATAGCGACGGGTGGTATGGTGGTCCATCAGGGCACTGATCTTCCATTGTTCTCCCCATCGTAGGTCTCTTTAGTTTAAAAATCTGAATTTCTTGTCTTTGAGTTTGATTCTTGAGAGCAAGCACAAAACACATTAACTAACACTAATGGTTTATAGAAAACATGCAATTATCCTTCCTAAAAGATGAAAAATATACTATCAGAAGTTGATACAAAATATCTTAGTAACCATGAAAAATAAAACTACCAACTTATAAAGGGACTTCCTATAATTTAAATATGAAGAACATACTTCCTATTATATTCTTAAGATAATCTCATGATTTGTTCACTTACCTTTAGCTTGGAAGGATGGTAAATACAAATAACCCTAATGAAATTGTAGATCTGCTGTAGAAGCTAAGTGAGAGCAAGAGAGAAAACTTTAGAAATTGATTTTTTTTCCAAGTTAAAATAGACCAAATGATCTGATCCAAAAACCTTTAAAATGGATCTGGTTTGGACGAACTATTTTCCCATTTTTGGCTTTAAAATATCAAGTAGATGATTCACCTACTTATCTATTTAACTTGGGCCTTGATGGACATCAAAGTGGTTGGGCCTTGGCTGCCCATACTTGTCCTATTCCTTCACTTAGTTTAGGCCATAATTTTAAAATAGGTGATTGTGTACTAGGCCCAATAAGATGGTAACAAAATTCTTAGTAGGTGATGCACCTACTTGGTTCTTTGAGTTGGAGAATAAGTTAAAGTAGGTGATGCACTTACTTGGTTATATCTAGCTTCTCAAAAGGTCAAAGTAGGTGATGCACCTACTTCATTTATTCTTGGTTTGTCTTAATTACATGGAGCCTTATTATATTTGAGTGTTGGGATTGCTTTCCTTTTATTTTTCTTTTAATTTGTTTTGACCTCAAATGAGTCCATTAATATTGGCCTAAATCTAACCCATTATCCATGGCCCCCTTAACTAGATCCATATATCCCAAGTATGTGATTCACATACTAGCTTGATTAAGTCAAGAAAACAACTCAATATATTATTCCATTTTTAGATATTAATACCTTTATCTTAACTTAAAACTTATATATACTCGATCACTTTGAGCTTTAGTATCAAATGCCACCTTAGATACCAAGTTCAAATAGTTGCATTGAAGTTAACTTGGTCGTATCACATTAAAATATATGAGTAGTATCTTCAAACCTATTTACACCATCAATGCTCACACTAAGGAAAATCTAGTCCATTACCTATATCACAAGGATATCTTAAGTTCTATATAAGTAGAACAAGTACACACAAAATATGGGGTGTTACATCCTAATCCCTTAGAAATATTCATTCATGAGTGTTAGCATAATTATACAGCCTAAACAAGTTCAAGACTATGTTTAATCTTTATATTACCACATAAAACTTATATATTTATACTTATTATATTTCCAATTAAGAATGTTGGAATTTTCTTCAACTTTGAATAAATGAGGGTACTTGGGTTATATCACTTATGCAGCTTCCCATGTGATCAGTTCTACTTGCTGGTTCCTTGAAAGTGATTTTATAGATGCCATTTCTTTATCAATTAACTTCTTAAATTGCCAGTCTACAATATAAATAGGTACTTATTCATAGGTGAGATCTTGTGTAACTCGTACATCAGTAGGAGTGATATGAGATGGATGTCCCATGAACTTTCGAAGCATTGAGACATGAAACACCGAATGAACTATTAAGAGCTCTTAAGTTAGATTAAACTCATTTGTGACATGGACAAACCTTCAATAATATTATATGGACCTATATAACATGGACTTAGTTTTCCTTTATCACCAAATCTCATTAACCCTATTATTGGTGACACCTTTAAGAATATCCAATCACCTATGGTAAACTCTAGCCCCCTTTTTCTAACATCTACATATGATTTGTGTCAAATTTGTTCTATTTCTAGCCACTATTGAATTACTTTAACATTTATTGTATATTGATAAACAAGATCTGGACCAAACAAGGTTGTTTCACCCACTTCAAACCATGTAATTAGTGATCTACACTTTCCTTTCATATAAAGCTTCATAAGGTGCCATTTTGATATTCCAGTGATAGCTATTGTTGTAGGAAAACTCGATAAGAGGAAAATGATCATCCCAAGTACCTTTAAAATTTATTACAAAAGATCGCAACATATCTTCAAGTGTTTGGATTATGCATTCTGATTGACCATCTATTTAAGGGTTAAAAGTTGTACTTAAACTCACTTGTGTCCGTAAACTCTGAAATGACTTCCAAAAGCTTAAGTTAAATTGAGCTCCCCTCTCAGATATAATAGATATTGGGACTCTATGTAGGAGAACTATCTATTTTATATTAAATTTTGCATACTCTTTAGCTGTGTACGTGGTCTTAATCGGTAGAAAGTGTGCTGATTTGGCAACTTTATAAACTGTCATCCATACAAAATTAAATATCCAAGCGGAGAGAGGCAACACAACGACAAAATCTATGTTGATCATATCCCACTTCTAAATTGGGTGCATCATAGGCTGCATATAACCTCCTGGGTTTTGTGACTCTACTTTAACTTGTTGGCAATTATCACATTTATCCACAAATTCTGCCATATTCTTCTTTATGTCTCCCCACTGGTACACTTTCTTCAAGTCATGTCCATTTTGGTTGACCCCAGATGGGTAAAATATTTTTAATGGTATGCTTTATCATAATCCTATTTCTCAGACCATCAATATTAGGTACACACAATCTATTTTGACACTGGATTACTCTGTCTTGTGTAAGCTCAAATGCCATTGTCATACCTTGCTTTACGTTTTCCCTAAGCTGCATGAAAGGGATCCGCATACTTCTTTTATTTCTCTTCATCTACTAATGAGGATTCTGCCATATTTTGCATAATAATTCATTCTTCTAGAGACTCAAGAAGGTGAACCCCTGAATTATCTTATTGGTGTAAATCCTTAGCCACTCCTTGACTTTCCATTGACTACTTATAATTGCTTGCTATTCTCATACGATTTAAAGAATCGACCACCATATTTGCCTTACTCAGATGATACAAGATAAGACCGTCGTAGTCTTTTAATAGCTCAAGCCATTTTAGCTTCCTTTGATTCAAGTTCTTCTGTGTGAAGACATATTTTAAACTTTTATGGCCAGGATATAAATCAACATAACCCCATACAAGTAGTTGCACCATATCTTTAAGAAAATATAATCCTTGCTAGCTTAAGATTGTGTGTTGGAAAATTTTTTGCATGTGGCCAAAGCTATCTTAAGGCATAGGATATTACCCTACCATGCTGCATCAAAACACATACTAGACCCACTCCCACAATATCACAATATACTCCAAACCCCTCTGTACCTTTTGAAACTACCAATACAGGTGTGTAAGTTAACTTATTGTTCAACTCTTGGAATTTTCCTTCACAACCATCATTTTATTAAAACTTGGCTGCTTTATGTGTCAAACTGGTTAGTGATGTGCCATGAATTTATGACACTTAAGACACTTAAAACAAGGGATATTTTCAAGTACAAGGGTGTGTTTATATGGATTTAATAGGGTTTCTAGTGTTTCCAGGCCTTATGTCACTACCTAATTTCTCAGGTCATGATGGCACCTACTATAACCCACAAGTAGGTAAGCCATGTAGTCCAAAACTACTAGTAACAAACTAATAATAGAAATGAAGGAATAATGCAAAATAAATATAGTAAAAGGGCAAAAATACACAAGATAGTCCCAAAATCTGGTGGAATATGTACAAGAGCTTCTAATATAATTAGACTACAACATGAAGTACTAAATGCATATACTAATACAACCCATATCTAAATAAAACATAGAGTTTAGTCTAGTACATAAGAGGGAGAATAGCAATAATTCAAATTCTAGGAGCTCACCCCATGTCTCCAAACCATAGCTGCTCCGCATGATGTACACAACAACAGTGAGAACCCGTACTGTGATCTACAGACTACAAAAGTGTAGTATGAGTACTAAACATGTGAAATTCATTAGGAAACTACTAACTGAGCTCCAAAAATGATGCATATATAAGTAGCATGCAAGCAAGAATGCAAACTTCACTTAGATATCCAACAACTACACAGAAAAGCTAAGGAGACTATAAGGGTAAAATGTACTATTCTAGCCATACTTAGGAACTCAAACACCCTACCTCATATAATAGACCAATATACAAATAAATAGTGGAAAAAGGAAAAATATTAGTATACAAGGCCAAAAAATGGATATACAACATGAAAAAGTGAAAGAAGGAAGAGATATATGGTAACAACATAATCACTATAGATAGATACATATAAATAAACAAGGCCAAGTCAAGGTACCACTTAAATCATTACAATACAATCCCAAGACCTCCTAATCATCGGAGGAAGTAGTGCTAATATTATCAGGGTCTCTAATCCATAGTCTATACATGAGATAATTACCATAATGAAGCAACCGTAGAGAAGGAAATCAAAATATCAGGGTCTCAAACAATTATGCCTAACCAATGGATAATAATGCATAATAATATAACCATAATATAAAAGAACCAGAATTATACCTTAAATCTCAATACTAGTCTAATAATTAACCTGTCATGAACTAGTAATAACAATAATAATATAAAGTAATCGGCTAGCCTAGAAAAATAATACCTAACTGAGACTTTCAGAAAAACCATAGCCTTAGGCTTGAAAGGACCAATCAACACACAACATACCAGAAAAGCCATACTCATTACCTATACCTATGCAACCTCCATAATGCTGATAGATATAGGTGCATACTGTGATACACAATGCATAACATGAATAAATATAAGGAGAATCCATAATACCTTGACCATTATATCATCATCAATTGCTGAACTTGAACAAAAACTCATATCATCAATATCATAAATCGTCAAACTTGAATCGGAACTCATATTATCAGTATCATCAATAGCCAAACTTGAACAAGACCTCATATAGTCAATATCATGAATCACCAAAGTTAAAATAGAACTCATATCATTAATATCATAATCAATATACTCTACCCAGTATCATATATATATATACATATAAATCCATGACTAGGACCGTAGATAAAAAAGTATAAGTTCATAAATTCATTGCCCAAGGTAAACTCTGGGACTAAGTCATCATAAGTGTATAAAGGGTTAAAATATCTCACGACTAGGGTAAATAGTAGTAACAAAATTGTGGACCGCAATCTATCTCGATAAGATCTCTAAATCAACATTTTTACCCTAATTTTCTATAATAATATAACACTTATGATTATTAAACTATGAGAATATGCATGTTCATAAAGCTATTTTGTTAGATTTGATGTGTTTTTGGAACTATTTTTACAGAAAATTAGGTTTTAGGATGCTAAATTCAAGAAGAGCTATGAAAAGTTGAATTTTTGGCTACCCACTTGAGCATTTTCAAGTATTTGTAGGACTTACCGGATGTTTTTTTGGGGGTTAAAAGAGTGAGAAAAGAAAAAAAATCTTAGGAATCATCTGAAAAACATCTAGAAGCCATCTAATGACTTCGATCATGACTCATAAGGTCTGGCTACGAGTCGTGGCTTAAGTTATAGTCAAAAACTGATTTCATCCTTCACTTCCCAACTTGCAGCTTCCTCCTAATAACCCGTAAGGAGAAATTATGAGTCGTAAATTGGACAACTTGGACACAGCTTCAACAATGCTTCAATATTTTGGCCCTAACTTTTCACTATGATATAGGATTATAGATAAATGTGTATTGTTCGAAAGGTAATTTAATTGTCTATCTATTGGTTGGTCTTGAGATAAAAAATTCTAAGTACACAATAAGTTATGATCGATTTAAGATGACGATAGTTATACTCTTTACAAGAACTTAATCGTTAAGGGATGTTTTCACTTGCCTAAAAGATAAAAGCTATTTGTGATCTTAATATGCATCTAAGTCAACAAAATTATCAGAAAATGTTGAAATTTGGTTAGCTTATGAGTTATCACATTACCTTACAACTCGTAGCTTTACTCATTAAATTGGTAGTAGCAAAAATTAAGATTAAGAAGCTAAGCAGAGGATGAATACGACTCATAAAGAGTGACTATGAGTCGTGGTAAGAATTCATAGGGAAAACAGAAGCTTTGATCCCTGCAAATGATCACTGGAATGCCTATGACTAGCAATATACGACTTGTAAGGAGAACTTACGAGTAGATCATACGAGTCGTAGGTTTGGCCGACTTAGTTTTATTATTCCATTTTAGTTAGGATTTGTTTCCTAGGGTTTCCATGTATCCCAATTACACTCCTATGATGTTTTAAAATCCTATTATGAATGGGTAAATAAGTTTTCCTATTTATTTAGGATTTGATTTCTACGGTTTTCTTATTTTATTTAGGATTTGATTTCTGGGGTATTCCTATTTTATTTAGGATTTGATTTCTAGGGTTTCTTGTAATATATAAATACCCTTTAGACTTTGTATTAATTATTCTCATTCATATATTGATTATTCACATATTCAGGGATAAGCCCTTAGGGGATATCCTATACTTTTATTATTCTTGGTTTTTTATTCAATTTAAGACCTTGCAATTTATTCTTTCATTATTTTGAGATTGATTTTGTAATTTTGTTAGTGGATTCCATGATTGATCTCGTAACTATGTGCGGATAATTTCTTTAGCTAGGGTTGCGATAACTCTGGCAGATTAATAAAGTAGAGAAAGTTCTAAGTCATTCTAGATAAAGATTCTTGTATGTATTATGATTGTCTTCAGTTAAATCAATTTCTTAGCTGTTTCCATCATTAAGAATCATATGTATTCACTGCTTTCTTTAAAAGATAGGTAGAGATTGGGAAAAGATATCACAACAGTAATTTGAGACACCCTTCCATCAAATAATTCTTGTCGTTTTATCTAATTAACTTGAGAACCAAAAGATAATATTTAATCTAGGATCCAGGAAAAGGGTTTGTAATGTGACACTCAGAGACTCACAAGGTAAAGAGTGAGATTTGTCAATAAGTCCATAAGACAGTTGGTGATACATAAATTGTCAGATTCTGCATGTAAGGCATTGGAATTGTTCGACAATGCACGATAAATCTGTGAAGTTGAGAAGCAAAGGGGAACATATGCCTAGTGTTTGTCTTATATTATTTTCAACCAAGGGCAATCATTTATTTTCTCTTTTATAATTTCCGCAAATCCCCCTTTTTTACATTTACGCATTGCCTAGTGATTTAACAAGTTTGAGACATATTTTTGGCCTATTCACTGTGGGATCGGTGCCAAAATCATTAGGTTACTATATTTGAAAATGACTACTTTATCCTTCTAAGGAGTTTTACTTTGGATGTTTTCAAATTTTAGCGTCGTTGCCAGGGAATACGATTTTCGAGTTCTTGATTAAAGCTGTTGGAATTGTTGTTTTTTTTTTGTTTTATTTTGTTGACCTACTCGTCTTGAGATAACATCTTAGCCTAAGAAAGTATGGAGTAATGATGAATCCATATTTATTGATCCTTTTCCTTTTGATATGGTGCATTATTGCAGGAGCGTGATCAATATATTGTTGGATCATAATGAAAGCATGCTTGACATGTTGGCACACCTGGAAAAAGGAAAACAAGACGCTTTCAAAAGATTGATAGGTTTGGATTTGGTATTCATCACTTACAAGTAGAATTGGATGCAAAAGCTTCTGCGTGTAACACCCAGCAACCTAGTTATGGGACGTGTGATACTGAAAAGATTCTGAGAAGCCAACTTGAGGAGCTAAAATTAGAGGAGTCTAAAATTGCTCATGCTCTTATGGATAGAGAAACTCTTAAGGAGAGCATACTAACGTTATGTAGGGATGTAAAAAAGCTTGTAAATCATGAGTTAGGGTGTATTGGACCTCATTCTAAGCATTTTCCAAATTATGTTTGGATAGTCAAATATTAATCGAGCCACCCGAGCCTTAAGAACAGTGCAAGAAGGAGGAAACTTATATCTATATTCTTGAATTTGCTGAGCTAGAATTAAAGAACTACATTTCTCACGTAATGGAAAAGAATTACAACATGCCGTATCTATTTGTTGGGTCCTTTATTTTTATACCTCTGTCCCATGAGCATAATAGTAAATTAGAATAAAAATTAGGGGTGCAATTCATAAGTGTAAAGGGGAAAGAGAAATTTGAAGGCCAACTCTTGTGCTACCTTGATGAAGTCTAAGTAATCATGGTATCCATAGGATTGTTCGTGAAGCTGAATACCCAACATAGCCCCATCATACTGCGACGTGAAATCAAGCACTGCTTGGGAGGCAACTCAAGGTATTTTATTCTTTGTATTTGTATTATTGATTGGTGTCAAATCTCTGCACCTATGGTGCCATATGTATGTTTCTAACTCTCTTGTTCTATAGAGGTTAGATGCATTAGAGATAATGCATGGTTTTAAGTTAAGAGTCTATGGGGCTACTTATAGGTCTTGATGTCCTCTTGGGTTTTTTGTTGTTGTGCCTCTCCTCCCTGGAGTCCTATTCCTTGTAGATTCAGCATGTTTAGGTGTATTCTATTTTTTTGTGATGTTCTATGGTTAACTGCGAGAAAAATAAGTATCTAGGGAAGTTGACATATTTTTGTTGATTTTTGAGATAAATGATAAATACCTCTCCAATTTTCTACCTTTTAACTGTGTGATATGTATATATATGCGACTATTGTGAATCTTTTTATGTCATTAGTATTAGGGATATGATAATCATTGAGAACTTGTGCATGAATCAGAGGTGGTAGCTTGCAATATTGACTCTGTGCCATATGTGTGTTAGATGCTACTTAGTTCCCTTTGTGTATTAAATCCAGAACTTGCCCAGTTAGTCTAACATTAAGAACTGCATGTATTCACTACTTAATTCAAAATAGAGGTAGAGATTGGGAAAATACATAACAAAAGTAATTTAAGGCCTCTTTTAATAAAATAATTCCTGCCTTCTCATCTAATTAACTTGAGACCCAAAAGGTAATAGTTAAAATAGGATCCATGTCAAGGGTTAGCAATGCAACACTCTGAAACTCACAAGGTAAAGAGTGATATTTGCTAATAAATCCACATTACAGTTGGTGATACATAACTTGTCAGATTCTGCATGCAAGGCATTGAAATAGTTCGACAGTGTATGATAAATCTGCAGAGTTGAGAAGAAAGGGGGGAAAACAGGCCTAGGTTTGTCTTATATTGTTTAAAACCAAGATCAACCAATTATTTTCTCTTTTAGAATTTCATCAAATCCCTCATTTTTACTTTTATACATTGCCGAACGATTTCAATAAGTTCGAGACATATTTTTGGCCTATTCCCTGTGGGATCGACCCCAACCTAGTTGGGTTAATATATTTGACAATGACCACTTTATCTTTCTAAGGAGGTGTACTTTGGGTGTTATCAAATTTTGGGGCCATAGCTTAGGTAAAGAAAATAAGGGCAATCCTATGGTATTTGACATGAATTGATTGAAATTTATTTATGAGAATGAGTGTTTCTTGACCATCACCTCATTGACATGTTTGATTTCATATATGAGTGAGGAGGGACTTCTTTGTTCTGAGGGCATATGGGTTGTATTGCTAGTTGTTTACTTGTTTGGGTAGGGTAGCTTTTATATATGCAAGGTTGTTTGTTTCTAATGTAATACCCTAGCTTGATTTCTTTGTGTCACATTGTTGTGATTCATTAATACACAAAGTTGGTTTTAATGAGATTGAACTTAGAGAGGGTAATGTGTTTTGAGCTAAAATTGATGATTGACTTCCATAGGTATCTTACATTTCTCTGGGTTAAGCATCACCGTATTGTTCTGTTATGTTTTGCTGCCTGAGGACATACAACATTCTAAGTTGAGGGTCTTGATGTGCTATAGGAATAAAGCACTTACGATGCTTAAACTATGAGAATATGCATGTACTTAAGGCTATATTGTTAGATTTGATGTGTTTTTGGGAGTGTTTTTGTAGGAAATTAGGTTTTGGAATGCTAAATTCAAGAAGAACTAAGAAAAGTGGATTTTTTTCTACCTACATGAGCATTTTCGAGCATTTGTGGGACTTACCAGATGTAGTTTTGGGGTTAAAAGAGTGAGAAAAGACAAAAAAAAAAACCTTAGGAATTGTCTGGAAAACATCTAGAAGCCGTCCAAATGACTTCGGTCTTGACTCGTAAGGTCTAGCTATGAGTCGTGGCCTGATTTGTAGTCAGAAACTTATTTTCAGCCTTTACTGCCCAACTTACGACTTCTTTCTAACAACTCGTAGAGATACCTCATGAGTCATATCTTGAATAAATTCGATAATGCTTCAGTATTTTGGCCATAACTTTTCACCCTGATATCGGATTAAGGTAAATTGGTATAGTTGGAAAGCTAATTCAATTTTATATCTCTTGGTTGGTTTTGATATAAAAATTCTAAGGGCACAAAAAGTTATGCTCGGTTGAAGATGACGATAGTTATACTCTTCACAAGAACTTAATCGTTAAGGGATGTTTTCTCTTGCCTATAAGCTAAGACTTATTTGTGATCTTAATAAGCATCTAAATTCAACAAAAATCTATGAAGATTTTGATGTCTAGTTAGTTTATGAGTCATCACATCACCTTACGCCTCATAGCTTTACTCGTGAAGATGTGTATAGTAAAAGCTAAGATGAAGAAGCTAAGTGGAGGCTGAATACAGCTCATAAAGAGTGACTACGAGTAATGGTGAGGAATCATAAGGAGAAAAAAAGCTTGGATCCCTGCAAATGATCACTGGAATGCCTACGACTAGCAACAAATGACTCGTATGTAGAATTTAAGAGTAGACCATATGAGTCGTAAGTTTGGCCGACTTAGTTTTCCTATTCCATTTTAGTTAGGATTTATTTCCTAGGGTTTCCATGTATCCCAATTACTTTCCTATAAGGTTTTTAAGTCCTATTATGTATGGTTAATTAAGTTTTCCTCTTTTTTGAAGGATTTGATTTCTAGTGTTTTTCTATTTTATTTTGGATTTTAATTTCTAGGGTTTTCCTATTTTATTTAGGATTTGATTTCTAGGGTTTCTTGTAATCTATAAATACACTTTAGACTTTTTATTAATTATTATCATTCATAAATTGATTATTCACATATTAAGGGATAAACGCTTGGGGGCTATCCTATACTCTTATTATTCTTGGTTTGTTTTTGGTTTATCATTGAATTTAAGACTTTGGGATTTATTCTTCATTATTTTGAGATTGATTTTGTAATTTTGTCTGTAGGTTTCATGATTGATCTCATAACTATGAGAGGCTAATTTCCTTATCTAGGGTTGTGGGAACCCAGGCAGATTAACAAAGTAGAGGAAGTGCTAAGTCATTCTAGATAAAAATTCTT
Source organism: Capsicum pubescens (assembly GCA_030864215.1). Classification (NCBI taxonomy): domain Eukaryota; kingdom Viridiplantae; phylum Streptophyta; class Magnoliopsida; order Solanales; family Solanaceae; genus Capsicum; species Capsicum pubescens. Next base: position 138,625,326 of record CM061540.1, read on the forward strand.
ACATGTATTGTGATTGTCTTCAGTTAAATCGATTTCTTAGCGACTGCCAATGTTAAGAATCAGCTGTATTCACTACTTGCTTTAAAAGAGAGGTAGAGATTGGGAAAAGACATCACAACAGTAATTTGAGACCCCTTCCATCAAATAATTCCCGCCTTCTCATCTAATTAACTTGATACCCAAAAGGTAATAGTTAATCTGGGATCCAGGGCATGAGTTAGTAATGCGACACTCTAAGACTTACAAGGTAAAGAGTGAGATTTGCCAATAAGTTCACAAGAAAGTTGGTGATACATAACTTGTCAGATTCTGTATACAAGACACTTGAATAGTTCGATAGTGCACGCTAAATCTGCAGAGTTGATAAGCAAAGGGGAACACAGGAATAATGTTCTTTATTGTTTATAACCAAGAGAAACCAATTCTTTTCTTTTTTACAATTTTAGCAAATCCCCCTTTTCACTTTCATGAATTGCCCGGTGATTTCAATAAGTTTGAGACATATTTTCAGCCTATTCCATGTGGGATCAACCCCAACCTAGTTGGGTTACTATATTTGACAACGACCGATTTATCCTTCTAACGAGGTGTACATTGGGCATTATTATAGTATCAAAGGCTCATAAGTTATTCATTAAGATAGTAAGATTCCCGTTATGAAGAAATTCATTTTAAAAGTGAAAAGTGGAAATAAATTCCTTTTGAGGAAAAAAAGTAATAAACCATATTTAGTTGGAATCATACCACTTACCGCTTTTGTGATCATGAATGTACCGAATCTATGCATGCCATCACTAGTATCTAAACAATGCAATTATAAGAATCAAAATATCTAACAACTATGGTCACATCCTTTACAAGCATAAATCGCTTTCCGAAATCCAACCATTATCATAATCACGACCTTGGGCCCAATAATGTATCCGACATAACCATAACATAATTCGAAAAACCATTACAATCTACCGAACCATGAATTAATCTTAGTCTAAAGGATCATTAGTCTTAACTATGTCTAGCATGCATAAATAAGTTCATAAAGGCTAACACAAGTCTTGGTCTAAGGTGTCCCGGAGGGACCCATTTCTAATTCTAAAAATCTATATTTAGATAATTTCTATCCTGGACTAGGCTAAGGTATCTAAATTCACTACTGGATGTTTAATAAGTTATAATGAGCCCTAAAGTAGAAATTTCACCTAAAACATGAGCAACTAAGTCAATTCCACCTAAATTGTGGTTCCAAGATATCCTGAACAATCCAAATAAGACTAATCATACTAATTATGTTTCCAATACCTAAATCCCATCCCATATCTAGAATTATATCATAATGATTCTATGGATTAGCTAAATCTATGAAGAAGGTAATAGGACCATAGAAGTATAATAAGTATTTCACCTTAAGGGTCAATTACCCTTCTAGCCCCCAAACTCATTTAGGCTAAGTCACGGTGTTCTACCGAAAAATCACATCCTAAAATTCCTATCTAACATACAACATATATAGAACACCATCTCATGAAGTATACAAAATCCTACCTCGATGCCAAATCAAGGTTTCTTAAATCATCCATAAATCATTCATTCACTCCACGATCCCAAAATACCACCTTTTATCAAAATCGTGATATACATATCGTTAGGAGTAAAATGAGACCTATTTTGCTATATTCACTATGGGTCTAAAAAATGGACCCCAAAAATGGGTTAAAAAATAAAAAGGTAAAACAATAGTTTTATTTTTGAAATACATTTTCCATACTCATGGGATTCTATATCTGAAAACCCATGGAAAATGAGTTAAAAACGAGGTTCAAATCAAAGAAAAACTATTTTCAAGCTTTACCAACAAAAGATCCAAAACCCATCTTGAAATCTAGAATTTGAAGTTTTTTTAAAGAAGAAATCAAGGGAAAAGTGATAATTACAAGATTAAAAAACTTACCCATGGAAGAAATCTCGAAAACTCCTTTGGAATCACCCAAATCCGAGCTCCCAAGCCCTAAAATAGTGAAAATGGGGTTTTGATTCTCAACTTGGGTGAAAATTATGAAAAAATAGAAGTTATTGGGAAATGGGGAAATAGATTTCTAAATTTATAGAAAAAGATTATATTAGAAAAATGCATTAAAAATCATCTAAATCAGAGTTTCCTAGCTCCCAAAATGTCAAAAATACGAATATGGGGTCTTATACTCAGCGATGGTCGCTTAAGAGACTTGATTAAAGGGTAAAAATGACTCTTAAATGACCAAAAGTTTGCTTAAGCAACCAGGTAAAATGGTCAAAGGTTTTCTTTAATGAACACACTAGCACTAGCAAAGTCAATTTTTTTTTTTTACCTTCGGAACTCATCCGAAACCCTATGAACATGATCCAATAGTGAAATTTAATTGTAAAACATATTCTAGATCCAATGAAATCATAGAAAGTTTGATCTGACATCATTTTAACTAAATGTGGGGCCCACACCTATACTTTTATTTTTAATATAATCTGCCAATAGCCCAAAACGAGTTCGAAAGCCTCGAAACCTGAACCAAGGGTCCTTTTTGCCTAAAATTAACGTTCCAGAGATGATGGCACTGTCAGAATTCTCATTCGAGGTCATCTACTAGGAGTTTTGTTCCTAGACCAAATCTTAAATAGAAAAGCTCCAAAATAGGGAAATGAGCCTAAAATCTAAACGTACTATCTAATAACTGAACCAACAATTTTGGTAAGTTAGATATAACCTCTAGTCGCTGTGAGAAGGCTCGAAATACCAAAAATACATGCAAATTATGGAAATGACCTGGAGAGTAATTACAATATCCACTACTAAAAGGACTTTAATCGCTAAATTCAATGGATAGAAAGATCATGGAAGCTTGAAAGAATGAGGTACTGGGACTGCATGCTCTGGGCGCGACTTCATAGATAACCTCCTAGAAGAAATGATGCTTCTAAGGGATTTTTCCACAGATATCCGTTTTCCAACCAACTTGTTCACTTCACTCTCAAATAGCCAAAACTCAACCTCAACCACCAACTGACCTCCAACTGAACCGAGGAAGGATGATGCATGCAATCTGAATTGTCACACACTACTACCACACTAATACCAATACAATCAAATGAACACACATCCAAGCGAAAGGTAAACCAATGCATGAGTCATGCAACCAACTCCAAATCCAAATATAACCTTCTTTTGCCTTTCCAAACTTGCTAACACTCCAAACCAAGAAAAAAGTTACCCAAGTCCTATCCGCAAAATCATATCAGACTAAGCTTTAAAAAACTAAAGTTGATCCATCAAAAATCCATACTGAAAAGCATGAGAATAGGCTTATAAGGCATTACATGGGCACACAAATAGAGATAACCAAGGTTTTTAATCTATGCCAATTCTACAACTGGTCCGGATGTCAATTGAATTTGAAATCAAGGAGTCCAAAGCACAACTATTCACTACTAAATGATCTACTCTAGGATTTCCCATCAGTCGAGAATGAAGCTATGTTCATGGAGCAGCGGTGTTTTGTAAGGTTAATTTGAGTTTTGATTACAATAACTTGAGGATTTAGGATGAGGATATCCCGAAGATACCCTTTCGAACCCGATATGGTCCTCATGAAGTCCTTATGATGTCTTTTGGGTTGACCTATGCCTATCAAAATTTATGGATTTGATGAACTATGTGTTGAGGCCATATTTATATTCTTTCCTATTTGTGTTCATTGACGAAAACCTTTAGTATTCAAGGAGTAAGGAGAATATGCAATATTTGAGAATTGTGCTCCAGACTTTGAGAGATCAAATGATTTTACACTCCTACACCTAATATTGATGAGATTGATATTGAGTAGGTGGAAGGTAACTTGGATCCTCAGAAGAGGTGAAAAGGATATGACACTCAGAAAAAGGGAAAGAAGAAATTTGAAAAAAAGAAGAAGAAGAGAAGAAGGAAGGAGAAAACTGGTGTAATGTCCTCTAGGTCAGTTTTTTGTATTTTTTACTCATTTTGCATTTTAAATTTTTTTATAGCTTCCTAAGTCACTTATGACTTGATGGAACTGGTAGTTTGGTTATCAGGCCGTTCATTTGTTTTTTAGAGTCAATTCCTTATTTTGAAGCCTTAATTAGTTGAAATTGGATACCAAGCTAAAACTTAAGTTCAACAACTCCAAAATTTTGATTCTAGTCTAGGTGGACCCTTGATTCGGGTACCGAGGCTTGTAGACTCATTTCGGGCTATTGGTCGGAAGTTAAGAAAAAGAAATATGGGTGTGGGACCCATATTTCATCAAAACAACCACAGATGGAAATTTTGACTGCGTCATTGAGTTTGGAACATTGAATTTTTTTGGGTAGCATATTTGTATTAGGTTTTTGGATGAATCTCGAGGGGTTGGAGGAGAATTAGAAAAATTCTAAGTCTCAGCTGGTTTTAGTGCGCTGCTTAATCACACTTTTGGTCCACTTAAGAGAAGAGGTTGCTAAAGCGGCTGATCTATCGATTAATCGATTGAGTTGGCCCAGTGGTGGTCCTCTTAAGTGGAACCCCTACCTCTTAAGCGGTAGCTGCTAAAGTTGTAAGGGATTGCTTAAGGGGTATCCGTGTAGGCGCTAAGTTCGGCTAAAATGACTCTTGGTCGCTTAAGCAGTGATCGCTTAATCAAACCAGTGCCTCTTTAGCAGTACCCAAGCACTTAGGAAGGGTATAAAGACCCTACTTAGCTCAATTTTTCCCATTTTTCATCCATTCTCAATAATATTAAAAATTTAAAAGTGAGAAAACTTGGGAGATTTATTTGTGTGTGATTTTAGAGCTTTGGGGAAGTTAATTAATGTATTTCTTCTTTGAATTTTTTGGTAAACTTCTATTAATTTCTTGATTTTATTCTCAATATTTTTCTAAAATCCCTAAAAGCTTGGTGTCTTGGTTTTAGAACCATTAAAGCCCAGATTAACCCATTTTTAGGGTAAATGTTCCTTGATCATAGAGTGATGTTGTGTTGGTTTCAAAAGTGCGATTCCATAATGGGCTCTATATGGGATTTTTATGCAATCTTGGAACAAAAGCACAATAGTGGAATATGGGTATCATTGTTCGCGTATTGATAAGTAGATTGTGATTTTGATAGTATGACATCTTGCAGAAGCTTCTCAAAAGGGGAAATTTGTGATTTATAGATTCTTTAGGCTTTTATTTAGCGTCAAGGTAGGCAAGGTTTAACTTCTTCACAAATCAAGGTAATTCATAGAATAATTATGATATTATGCTAGATGTGGGATGAGATTTAGGTATTGGAAGCATGATCGGTAATATTAGTCTTATTTTCTCTATTTAGGTTATCTTGCAATGTTCTACGTAAATCAAATTTAGTCGCTCATGTTTTAGCTAAAATTGACTTCATTGTTCATGTTTGGGAAGAATTTTTATCGTTGTACTGATTGTGGCTTATTTAAAATCTATAAATGAATTTGGATCCCTTAGCCTAGATTAGGGTAGAATTTGATTAAAAATTAAATTTGGGGATTAGAAATGGACCCTTCTGACCCACCTTTGGCCAATACTTGTGTTGGATTTTTTAGACCTTTATATGAATGTTATACTCTTATTATTGATTATTTTGGATCTTTGAGGATATTGAACACTTAATGTTTATGCTAGTTTGGTATTTAGGAGTTGGTGCTAATTCTAGGTAATATTCGATGGTTTATTGATATAGTTTAAGGATATGGATTATGGATATGGTGTATTGCTTTGGTTTATTCTTTTGGTCTATATTTAGGAGTTTCAGTTCAAGTCTAGCAATTAATAATGATATTGATTATATGAATTCCGAATCAAGTCCGACAATTAATGATGATATTGATAATATGAGTTTTGGTTCATGTCTAACAATTAATGATTATATTGATACTATGAGTTCTAGTTCAAGTCTGATGGTTATTGATGATAATAATAATATGAGTTTCGATTTGAGTATGGCAAATGCTATTATGATGTTGATCTAATTAGAATGTTATGATCATGATGTTATGAGTTTCGGTTCAAGTTCGGCATCGAGAGTTGGGTATGATATTATACGGTATGGATGGTCTGATGGTTATAGCTGATATTCAGTGAAGTTATTGATCTTTGGTTATTTATTTTCCCTTGATTGTACCCTCCGGGCTTGTGGGAGTCCGCGTTAGGTTATTTACTTTTTTCTTACTTATTGGATTTTGGGGGCGAATTTAGTAGTTATAATTGCGTGATCTTTATGTTACATTTTTTGATTTATTTTATTTATATATGCGCAACATTATTTATTTATGCACAATAATGTTGGAGCTTATTTGTAGGTTTGCCTATTACCTTGACTTATTTTATTTATCTTGTCTATTAATGTATTTATATCATGATTTAACTCAATCGATCGATAATGCCTACTCATGGTTTTGGTACTCATACTATACTTCTGCACCTTATTGATGCAGATCTGAGAACTAGTAGCCACCACTAATGTAATTTCTATGCTGATTAGATTTTATAGATAAGTTGAACTCTTAGAGTTGGAGTTGCCCCTTTTTTCTTCTATTATTTAGGTCTAATCTTTCATTTCCGAGATAGATTGTAATTGAATATTTCAGTAGTTATGTTGTATTTATAGTAGCTCTTATACCGACACTACTAGGTCGTGGGATGATTGTTGATCTTTTATCTATCCATTGGACTATTATGATTGTTTCATTCTTATATTAAGTCTTTAATTGTCGATCTCCAACTTTTAGGATATTTTCTACCAAGTTAGCCTATTTCTTATAGCTCTAGTTGTGATTTGGGTTACCTACTGGAGGGATAAAGTAGATACCATCATGACTCTTAAAATAGATCATGAAAAATTAGTATCAGATCCTAGGTTCATCTGTATTATTTGTACAGGAGAAATGTCTAGTAGAGACGTTCGTTTCTTATATTTGGGAGGATATAGGAAATTTTTAAGAGTCTTTCACTTCTTTCACATATTTTGTACATAGAGTCTGAGTTGGTTTCTAAGGTATTCCTTTGGTTTACCTCTTTCGGAGATGACTAGGACAAGTTTCACCGATACATGATACAAAGGTCCCGAGACCGAGCCTATGGATCCTATCACTGTTCTTGGGTGACTACCAATACAAGATGTAAGGGTCCTAAGAATGAGACTAGGGATTCTGTCACTATTTATGGGTGACCTCGAGATTATGGACATCCCAGAGATGTGTCCCCATGTAACACCCTATATTTTTTCATGTACTTGTTCTAATTATATAAGACTTGGTATAGCCTTGTGGTATAGATAACATACAAGATTTGTTACGCAAGTATTTATGGTGTAAATAGAGTTCTAGATACTGCCCGTATATTTTTATATAACGCGACCAAGTTAACATCAATACAACTATTTAAACTTGGGATCGTAAGCTAGTATTTGAATCTAAAGTTTAAAGTGACCAAGTATATACAAGTTTTAAGTTAGATTAAAGGGATTAAGAACTGAAAATGGAGTATTTTGTTAAGGTGCTTGCTTGACTTATTTAAGCTAGTAGGTGAGTCACCTACTTTGACCTTTTTACCAACCTAAGAACTAAGTAGGTGCATCACCTACTAAGACTTCCATGACCAGCTTATTGGGCCAAGTATACTACCACTTATTTGAATTAATTCCTTCCCGGATTAAGGAGAGAAAAAGAGTAAAATGGGTAGCAAAGGCCTAATAGTTTTAAATCCACAAAGGCACAACATAACGGGAAAGTAGGTGCATAACCTACTTGAAAAAGTATGACCCAAAAATGACCAAGAAAGTCGGCCAAGAGAACCTCCCTTTAAATGGGTAGAAATCAGCTCCTTTAGGTCATTTTAACTTAGACAATAAAATAGCTTTCTAGGTTTTCTCTCTTGCTCTCTCTGAGCTATACAGAATCCCTATAATTCCACTACAGTTCTTGGGATTTACCTTACTTCCAAGATAAAGTTAAGTAAATAAGTCAGGAGCTTATCGTAAGAAACTATGAGAATTATGTTCATCATAATTAAATTAAAGGACAACCCTCTATAAGTTTGGCAGTTCCATTGTTCTTAGTTATTAAGGGATTTTTCTTTTCTATTTTGGTTTATGTGCGAAGGTATTAAGCTATTGAATATATACACATTAAGAGACTAAACTACCATAAAAATTAAGGTATAGCTGTTGTCCAGTTTTTCCATTTTCCTATATACATGTATTGGTAGAGGATTGCACATATATTGTTGTTAAGAACTCAAGGGATGGTGAGTTAAATATTTGGTTTCTATATTAAAAGACATTTGGAGTGATTTATGGACTATTTTGTGTGTATATGTTGGGGGCTTCCAGGTTGATATTGGAGAAAGGTGTGATTAGTTCGTATTGAAATATCGAACAAAGGTGTGGTGGTACACCACCGAGCTACTTATTGTACACATTTTTTACTCATTCTATTTTATATTCCATTTTAGAGGGTGTAATGAAGTCAAAGTTGTCTCAAAGGATCTTAAAAGAATCTGTATGTTTATTTATGTAATTAAAGGAGAAAAGGGTTAAAATAACACCCTTGATTGGTAAATTAAGGGCTTACTGCCCGACTACTATTTTGGTTAGTTAAGTAGCCCAAATATGTCGGTTGGTTGCAAATATTATTTTACCATATATTTTATTGTAGATAAGTAATCTAAAAGGCGATAAGTCAAGTTGGGTTGGTATCGGAGTTGTACGACCAGGTATGTAAGGCAACTCTATGTCGTATTCTTTTGTCATGAAATCCAACACTTTTGGTACAATGTAAGCTTCTAAAGCTTTCCTATAGTAATTAATACCTAATAGCAGCACATAGTCTCCTATCTAGGTAACGTCCCTTTTACCTCTCCCTAATGTATTAAAATACCTCACCACATGCTTATTATTGAGTCTACATTTTTACATTCACTAGAAAGTCTCAAGAGTTCTCCTTTAAGTCAAATAAGATCGTATGTTATTTTCAGCTCCTAAATATTTCATCTGTGTACAATCTGTTCCATACTTCTTGTCATTGCATAAGTGTTTATTCATATGTCTCTTATTGGTAGATTATTGTTCAAAGGTACCAAGATGTTATGACCACCAAAGTAATAATCTCAAAGATATATTAACTAAGTAATGCAAATCTTAATTAAATGGGTGGAAGATCAGGGGCTTAAGCCTAGCATGGTCCGATCCTGATACCATATATATGGGTGGAAGTTCATGGGCTTAATCCTAGCATGGGATGATCCCAATGTTTAAATGTGGGTGGCAGCTCAGGGGCGTAAGGCTAGCATGGGTCGATCCCGATTTGTCTATTTACCACTGATCAGTTGGTCATTTGCATTATATCGCTTACAAAGATTATGAAGTAAGAAGGGTAAAAATAAAGAGAAGAATGTATTGTACCTATTCTCACAAGTATATATAAATGTGGTCTACTAGCATTATTTATACACTTATATCTGATTTCTATTGAGCTCTTGTATCATGTGTTGTTTCCTTCAGCCTTACATACTCAGTACATATTTTCATACTGACGCCCCTCATGGGGGACCTTTATTTCATGCTATAAGCATAGGTGCTTTAGCTAGTACATCTTCTCAGTAGGAGCCTAGGATATCCAGCGGCTATTGGTGAGCTCCAGATTGATTCGAGGCTTTCTGAGTCTGTTTTATATATTTTAGTATTGTACAGAAGGTAAGAGTATGGAAGGGGTTTGTCCCGATCTTAACTAGGTGCCGATGTATCTTTTAGAGGCTTTGTAAACCAATGTAAAATTAAGCATGATAGTACCTTATCTTTTAGATGTTATGGCCTCAATGGCCAAGTCTGGTATTTATAGTTTTGGGCTTGTTGTTTATTTCCTATCAATGCATTATATCCATGTATGGCAAAACCTTTGGTTATTATAGTTACATAAATTAGAAGTACAAGGTTATGGATTGGTTCTCTCGAGCCTTCCCGGCTACGGGTGCCTGTCCGCCCTAATAGTATTTGAGTCGTGACAAAAGTGGTATAAGAACAAGTCATCCTAGGGTGTCTACAAAGCCGTGTCTATGTAGAGTCTTTTTTATGGGTGATTTGTACACCACATCTATAAAAAAAAGGTTATCGAACATTTAGGGGTTGTCTTTTTTCTTCATATCTTAGATCATGCAATAGAGCCTATGTTGTAGGTGAAGTCATATTTAACTATTGAATCTAATTTTTCCCTCTTATCATAGTTAAGATTCTGGTTACATGAAGGAGTTAGAATACAGGTAAGCAAGTAGATGTGGCTACCGGAGAAGGGACCAGCAAGTCACCACCTAGATAAGCTAATCAAAGTAAGGCTCAAGATGAGTTTGTATCACAAACTTCTTCTACTCGTCCGTCTCCAGAAAAGATAAGAAGGAGAAGAACCATATCCTCATAACTACCTATTAATATTACTGAGCAAAATCTTAGTAATACGGTGCAATTATTGGCTCGTATAGTTGTTGGACAAGCTATTCCTACTGTAGCTTCTAGTGGTACATATAAGGCAGCTAGCCTTCAGATGCAAGATTTTCTCAAATTAGATTCTCCCATATTCACCGAATTAAATCTTAATGAAAACCCATAAGTTTTTATTAATCAAATCCAAAAGGATCTAGATGTAATGCATGTATCGAGTAAGAAGTCAGTAGAGCTAGCAACATATAGATTCAAAGGGGGGCTATATTTTTGTATGAAGAATGGAAATAATCTAAGGGTATCAATGCACCTTCATCTACTTGTAAAGAGTTCAAAGAGGCATTTTTTAATAATTACCTTCCATTCAAGATTCGAGAGGCCCATGCAGATTAGTTCTTGAATATTCACCAAGGGAATATGAGAGTGAGGGAGTACAACCTCCGATTTAACTCTTTGTTTAGGTATGCTCCTAATGTAGTAGCTACTATGGATGATAGAGTTTATCAATATATGGATAGGTTGGATCCATATCTGGTTAGAGATTGTACTATTGATGCTTTGAATAAAGACATGGACATAGTAAGGATACAAACTTTTGCACAAAAAATAGAGGATCAGAGGCAAAGAAGAAGAACACAAGAATTGGAAAGAGGGTATTCCAAGAGGGAAAGATCTACAAGCTAGTTTATGGCATCCCAAGGGAAGTTTAGGACAAGGTTTTCTAATAGACCTCCTAGGCCATTATCTTCTTATTCTGCAGCTAGTGCTCCACCATAGTTTTAAAGGTCCAAGGATAATCAGTTTGGGCAAAGAAGTGAGAGTAAGAGTTCACGAACAATGGGGTATCAAGAGCAAGGGATTATGAGATAATTAAGACCTCCTTGGTAGCAAAGTAAATAATGTTGAAATATTTATTAAGGTGCATCTCGGTTTGGGACAAATGCTTACTTTTGGTGTGGTATGTCAGGGCATATGATGAGAGAATACCTATAAAAGGGATTAAGTGGTATGGTGCGACCTACTGGATCAGCCATTGCATCATCATCATCAGTGCCTTATTCAAGTAGGGGTGTACAGAATATAGGTCGTGGTAGAGGTGCTAAAGGAGAATCTAGCTCTAGTGGAGTTTGAAATCATACATATGCTTTAGCAGATCGAAAAAAATTATAGGCTTCTCCGGATGCGGTTATAGGTACATTGCCCATATTTTCACATGATGTATATGCATTAATTGATCCAGGTTCTATATTATCATATGTCACCCCATGGGTTGCTGAAAAGTTCAAAAGAACACCGGACTTACTAGTTAAGCCATTTGAAGTGTCTATACCGATTGGTGGATTTATTATATCTAGGAGAGTGTATCAAAATTGTGTAATAACTATTTGTGGTCGTGGTACAATGGATGAACTTGTTAAGTTAGAAATGGTAGATTTGATGTTATTATAGGTATGTATTAGTTGGCATCTTATTATGCCACAGTAGATTACCAAACTAAGAGGGTGTATGTCCATTTTCCAAGGGAGACAATCCTTGAATGGAGGGGTAATATTGGTGTGCCAAGTGGTAAATTTATTTCTTATTTCAAGGAAAAAAGATGATTTCCAAAGGTTACATATATCATCTAGTTAGAGTGAAAGATACAGATGCGGATCCATTATTCTTAGTTATTAAGGGATTTCTCTTAAGTCAGGAGCTTATCTTAAGAAAACTATGAGAATTATGTTTTTCATGATTAAATTATAGGACAACCCTCAATAAGTTTAGCGGTTCCATTATTCTTAGTTATTAAGGGATTTCTCTTTTCTCTTTTGTTTTATATATGATGGGATTAATCTATTGAAGAGACTAAACTACCACAAAAATTAAGGTATGGCTACTGTCCATTTTTGACCTTTTCCTATATACATGTATTGGTAGAGGATTGCACATATGTTGTTGGCAAGCACTCAAGGGATGGTGATTTCAATATTTGGTTGCTATAATAAAGGAAATTTGGGGTTGTTTATGGACTATTTTATGTGTATATGTTGGGGGAAAGGTGTGATTAGTTTGTATTAAAATATAGAAGAAAGGTGTGGTGGTACACCACCGAGCTATTTGTTATACATGTTTATTACTCATTCTGTTTTGCATATAATTTTGGAGGGTGTAATGAAGTAAAAGTTATTTCGGGGGATCCTAAAAGAGTTTGTATGTATATTGATGTAATTGTAGGAGAAAAGGGTTAAAATAACACCCCTGATTGGTAAATTAAGGGCTTACTGCCCGACCACTGTTTTGGTGAAGTTGAGTAGACCAAATGTGTCGGTTAGTTGGTAATATTAGTTTATAACATATTTTACTGTAGATAAGTAATCTAATAGGTGGGAATTCAAGTTGGGTTAGTATCATAGTTGTACGACCAGGTATGTAAGGCTACTCTATGTCGTATTCTTTGGCATGAAATCCAGAACTTTTGGTACAATGTAAGCTTCTCAAGCTTTCCTATAGTAAGTAATACCCAATAGCAACACATGATCTCCTATCTAGCTAATGAACCTTTTCCCTCACCCTAATGTATTAAAATACCTCACCACATGCTTATTATTGAGTCTACATTTTTACATTCTCAAACAAGTGTCAAGAGTTCTCCTTTAAGTCAAATAAGACCCGTATGTTATTTTCAGCTCCTAAATATTTCATCCGTGTACAATCTGTTCCATACATCTTTGTCACTACGTAAGTGTTTATTCATATGTCCCTTTTTGGTTGATTATTATTCAAAGGTACCAAAATGTTATGACTACCAAAGTAATAATCTCAAAGGCTAAATTAAGTAAGTAACATAAATCTTAATTAAACAAGTGGAAGCTCAGGGGCATAAGCCTAGCATGGGCCAATCTCGATACCTTATATGTGGGTGTAAGCTTAGGGGAGTAATCCTAGCATTGGATGATCCTAATGTTTATATGTGGGTGATAGCTTAAGGGAATAATCCTAGCATGGGTCGATCCCGATTTGTCTATTTACCACTTATCAGCTTGTCATTTGCATTATATGGCTTACAAAGATAATAAAGTAAGAAGGGTAAAAATGAAGAAAAAATATAATGTACCTGGTCCCACAAGTATATATAAAGGTGGTCTACTAGCACTATTTATACACTTATATCTGATTTCTATTGACCTCTTGTATCATGTGTTGTTACCTTCAGCCGTACATACTCAATACATATTTTCGTACTGACGCCCTTTATGGAGGACCTGTATTTCATGCCAAAGGAATAAGTGCTTCAGTTAATACACCTTCTAAGTAGAAGCCCAGGATATTCAACGACTATTGGTGAGCTCCAAATTGATTTGGGGTTTTCCAGGTCTATTTTATATGTTTTTTTTATTGTACAGAAGTTAAGAGTATGGCGGGGGTTTGTCCCGACCTTAACTAGGTGTCTATGTATCTTTTATAGGCTTTGTAGACAAATGTAAAATTAAGCATGATAGTGTCTTATCTTTTAAATGTTATGGCCCCAAAGGACAAGTCTGGTATATATAGTTTTGGGCTTGCCGTTTATTTCTCATCAATGCATTATATCCATGTATGGAAAAAACTTTGGTTATTATAGTTACATAGATGAAGGTTATGGATTGGTTCTATCAGGACTTTATGGCTATGGGTGCCTGTCCACCCAAATACGATTAGAGGTGTGACACCCTAGCTAGGGTCCAAGATAGGCGGCTTTAACTATACCCCATTCCTAATCCCAAGCTAGATATTTTTCCTCCCCAGAAAATGATGGTCCAAGGATCAACCTAGGATCCATCGAGGTTTATTTCTTCTTTAGTGATCAAGGATGCTTTGGTTCAGCTTTTGGGATTGGTTGGTGGTGCACCATCTATTGGTTCAATAATAAGGTGGGGGCACAACCCAAAGCTGCAACTCCCAGAGTTCAGGTCCCTCCTACACCAATGGTTTATCATCTTATAGTTGCTCATCTGGTGGTTACCCAGCCTGTTATGTTTGTTGAGGAGCATAAGATATTGGATAGGCTCTTTTGATACTCGACTAGGTTTTCTAGTGCACCAAGCGAGGATGCATATTAGTTCTTGATTTATTATATGGATAGGCTTTGTTATTTAAGCCTAGTTGAGACTCATGGTATGTATTAACTATGTTTCAGGTGGATTTGGTAGCTTGACTGATACAATCCTAAAGATCTCAAGTATTTCAAGATCTTGTAGAAGATTCAAGTTCGGATTTTTTGAGTGCTTGAAGACCCTTTGGGAGCCTTTTCAAAGCCTTGAGCAAATTGAAGAGAAAGGGAGGAATCTCTACATCACATAGGCGCCTATTCATTAAGGGCATAGTGGTCTTTACACTTCAAAAGACCACACTCCAAGGGCGCCTCTTCCTAAGCCTCATTAAGGGCAACATAGTCATTGTTATGTAATAGTTTAAATAGACATTCTAGCTTGTATTTTCATTAGCTTTGATGAATATTGAAAGAATACTCTTTAGTTAATAGATTTAATTTCCTAGTTTAGTGTAGAATCTGAAATTAGGGTTAATGCTAAGTGATGGATTTCACTTATGTTGACAAATTGGCAAGAAAGGTGTAATTGAGGGAGTGTGAATTCCCTTTGGTTCACCTAAGAGTGAGGTTTGATCTTACATTGGTGAAGCGTGTTTGAAGGTTTGATACACCTTCTAGTTCTATTCATTGGTGGAAGTGAGGGTCTCTCTACTATCTTTACTTTATGCATCTCTTCTTCATCTCTTTTCTTCTAAGTGTGTTGTTTTTCCTTTAGTGTGCTTGCTGATTTTTGTTCTTTGAGTGTCCATTTTTGGTTTTAGCCATCCTTTAGGCTATCATTTGGTATCAGAGCCTAAGCTAGGGTTGTTCCTACATCCCTAAATCTTTGTTTTAGTGTCCTTATTAAGAAAATCTCACAAAAAAGAGTAAAAAAAAATCCAAAAATATCAAAAAAAAAATTGTGTTGTCTTGTGTTGTCTTGTAGATCCGAATTTAAAAAATTTGATCTACATGATTTTAATTTTTTTTGGAAGTTTCTTGCGTTAGATTCTTGTTGTCTAACACCTAGGGAGTCTAGATCTACACTTGGAACAAGATTTGGTTGAATTTGAGCTAAGAACCTCCATGGATATGGTGTTTTGAAGCTTTTGAGCTTAGATCCGTGTGGGTTTTTCGATTGTGGACGTGGTTTGTTGCTGAATTTTAGATATTTTAGTTCACCTTGGCCTAAGGAACCAAGATCTATAAGAAAATCCGAAATTGGGGTTCATTTGGTTAGGGGTCAAACTTTGGTCAACTCTTAAATATTCATCTTGTTCTTCCATGTTCATCAAGTCTTGCTAAGGAAGAATATTCAAAGAGTGTGTTTGATCCAAAAAAGGAGAAGAAAGAGAGTGTACTTGGTGTTTGTAAAGGAATATTCCTTGGAATATTCATCTATAAGAAAAAAGAGACAAAATGAATAATTCAAGTACAATGCAAGTACAAGGGGGGGGGCATTGTTTTTGAATTTCAATTGGAGACTTAAAAGGGCTCCAAAACTTGTTATTTCCCCTCTCAAATCTTCATCTTTCTTCTCAAATGGAGTGTTAGGCCGAGAGTTACATTTTGGGAGTGAGAATTTTTGAAGCTCAACATCTAATCTTTGAATGCCACATCATCACTAGCTAGGCGGCCAAATTGAGTTCCTAAGTAGATTTTCTTAGTTTCTAATTTTAATTCTAGTTTCTTTTGAGTTAAGTCTATCACTAATTAGTAAACTAGTAAGTATCTACTAAGTTTGTAATTAGTCTAGAGTTTGTTTCTTTCGTGTCTTCGATTATTGTGTGCTTTTATCTTTTTTAGTTCGTAGTAGTTTTTTGGTTCAAGTCCGTGCATCAATTTATTTGAGTCTTATCAAACAAAAATCGATTCCGGACCAATGCTTATTCTCTACTCAATTCACTTGCCAAATATTGCTATGTCTTCAACACTTGTGAGACCAAGTGTGAGGTGACATTCGAGTGTGAGTGTGGTGAGGCTTTTGAACTAACTTGTTTGCCTGTTTTGTAGGTTTTCCTTTGCTATTTTTTTCTTCTTATTAGTTACATTTGACCATGGATCCTGAGGGTTCTTTATCCCAACCTTTGGGAAATGATGCTATGGGAGTTTTGTTGGCTCGGTTTGATACCTTATCTCGTGATTCAAAAAAAGTAAGAATAAATGTGGGAGATATGAAAGGTTGTATGGGATGAATGAAGGGTGACGTGATTAGAATGAAAATGGGAGTTGATAGACTCTGTCCACCAAAGCCTCCACAAAACCCAAGCTATCAAGTCCAAAGTTCCCAAACCTGAGAGGTCCAAAGACCATTACACCAACAATTGAAAAAAGTCCAACAAAGGGTCTTGGTACTCAAATGCTACCTCAAAATCTGAAGTACCAAGTTCTAAACTCACTTGACCAAAGGCTTTACCCTTCATAAGTCCAAACACCTCAAGTCCAAAGATCCTACACTTCACAAAATCCAATGACTCTTCTCCACAAGTTAGAATTTGAAGACAATGAGGCCAAGCATCAAGATGGAGAGAAGATTGATGTTGAGGTACAAGAAAAATATGAATAAAAAAAGGAAAAGGAAAGGGAAACCGCGGGTAGTTAAGTAGAAAAGGGAAATAAATGCTTGATTGTGGATCTTGTCCCTAAAGGACCCTTGTTACTCACTAACCCAAAGGCTAGCATTTTACCTAGCCTTGATTCTTCTTATTTGCAGGTTCAAGTTCATAACTTATCAAAGAAGAACCAGCAAGGGGTTTCACACGAAAATGGCCTCAAGACACCTTTGGCCGAAGGCTTCAAAAGAGTGGATTGTCCTTGTCCAAACCAAGGTAGTGATGCTATCCCCTACGTTCCCTTGAGTTTAAATTATTTTCATGTGATTCCCTATGAATTGGTTTCAGAATTTCTTAATGTAGGTGTGCATGTTTCTCACCTTGTTAGTTCTCTTGATATGTATAATGAACCATGTGCCCCTAAAATTAGTTCACTACTTGAATATGAGAATAGTGTGATTGAAAACATTCAAGTTAGTATTGATGCTAGTCATGATGGTCTTGATATTGAACTTGGTCCTTTGAACGTGTGTAATAAGATCCTTGATATTAGTCTTATTCATAGTGACCTTGTTTATGTCAAATTTGTGAGTAATGCTTTGAATGCTTGTGAGCTTAGTAGCCTAGTGAAAAGAGTGGGTCAACTCAGCTTAACCCCTTGTCTTCTACTCCTATTTGACCCCAGAATACTTTTGGGATGTGGAAGTTTTGGTTTCGGATCATGTTCTTTATCTTTTCATGTTGATGCCTTTCACTTCTTTTGTATCCCTTATGCCAAGCTTTTTATATCAAACACCAAGGATACATGGATGTATGTTAAATGCTAACCACCTTGGAGTGATGATGTAATTGTGGTACTAATGCTAACCCTCCTACCAAGAAAATTGTGTGCTTGTTTTCTTCTCTATTTGGTCTTGCAAGATGTGAATTTGAGGACAAATTCCTTTCAAGATGGAGAGCATGATACAAGTCTAAAGAGCTCAAGGATTTCAAGATCTTGTAGAAGATTCATGTTAGGATTTTGTGAGTGCTTGAAGACCCTTTGGGATCCTTTTTAAAGCCTTGAGCAAATTGAAGAGAAAAGGAGGAGTCTCTACATCACATAGGTGCCTCTTCATTAAGGGCATAGTGGTCTTTACATTTTAAAAGACCACAATCCAAGGGCGCCTCTTCCTAAGCCTCATTAAGGGAAATTTAATAATTGTTATGTAATAGTATTTATGTAATAGTATAAATAGACATTCTAGCTTGTATTTTCATTAGCTTTGATGAATATTGAAAGTATACTCTTTAGTTGATAGCTTTAGTCTTCTAGTTTATTGTAGAATCTGAAATTAGGGTTAATGCTAAGTGATGAATTTCATTTGTGTTGACAAATTGGCAAGAAAGGTGTAATTGAGGGAGTGTGAATTCCCTTTGGTTAACCTAAGAGTGAGGTTTGATCTTACATTTGTAATGTGTGTTTGAAGGTTTGATACACCTTCTAGTGCCATTCATTGGTGGAAGTGAGGGTCTCTCTACTATCTTTACTTTATGCATCTCATCTTCATCTCTTTTCTTCTAAGTATGTTGTTTTTCCTTTAGTGTGCTTGCTGATTTTTGTTCTTTGAGTGTATATTTTTGGTTTTACCCTTGTTTAGGATATCATCGACATTGGTGGAGAGGTCTTCTTGATTCCAAGCCAGCTGGATCTCTTTCATTGACATAGACTTAATTCTTTGAGATCTTCATTGAGAAGTATATACCTCACATCCTTAGGGATAATTTGATAGATCAATTCTCGAGGTTGGAGTAGGGCTCTAAGACTATTATGGAGTATGAGGCTTGATTTTACGTGCTACCTAGGCATGCTAATTTTGTTTTAACTACTGAGTTTGAAATAGTTTGTTACTTTATTTGAGGAATGAGACTTACTCTTTGTATGTCTATACAGAGTCTGGTTGTTGCGGCTAGATAGTTTGCTGAGGTTTTTGATCATGCTTAAGTTATGGAGGATATTCACCATGAGGTCCAAGGGGGGACCAATAAGAGGTAATGATATTAGGGTAGTTTAAATTGGATCCATAGTAGCTCATAGTTTAGAGGTAGTGGTTCTCAAGGTGGGTACCCTTCACATCAACCATATATTCAAGGGTCAATGTAGCAGGCCTGTTTAGGCTAAACTTCAGATTTTCGATAGAGGCTAGTCTAGTTTTAATAATTGTCCTGGCCAGTGTCGTATTTTACATTCGAGAGTTCATATTCTATTTACACTAGTTATGGTGGTTATTCTAGGTCAGCCGGATCATCTGGTTTTAGTGCAGTGCCTGGGGCATGTTATGGTTGTGGAGATTTTGGTTATTTCTTAAGCGAGTGTCACAGTCGTAGAGTGGTTGTTCTTTCATCTCAGAGTGTTTCATTGATTGGAGTGGTACATCCCCTAGATAGAGGTGGTATAGGTGGTCCCTAGGGTGCTCGTAGAGGTTTTCAGGTAGGTAGGATATGAGATTAGTAAGGAGCCCAGCCAGGTAGCCAGCATGGTTAGTTGTATTCCATACCTACTAGAGTCATGGTTGTGTCTTCGAATGCTGTTATCATTGGTATGATCTTGTGTGCCATCAATCTACTTTTTCTTTATTTGATACAGGATCCACTCATTTTTATGTTTCTACTTATTATGCCCAATAGTTAGAGTTTTCTTGGTATTCATTATCCATGCCATTATATGTATCTACTCCCATAGGTGATTCTTTAGTAGTGGATTGGGTTTATATATAAGGTGTTGTGTAGGGATAGACTGGTTATCCCACTATCATATGGTCTTAAACTATTTTGCCAAGACCATTACCTTATCCATGCCAGAGTACCCTTGTTAGTGTGGCAGGGAGCTATTAGACGCAAGACAATAGGGATTATTTCTTATATTAGGGCTAAGAGTCTTATTTTTTTTGGTTGTGAGTCTTACCTCTCTTATATTCGTGATGTTAGTATAGAGATTCCATTTCTTGATCCTATTCCTATAGTTTATGAGTTTCTTGATATTTTCCTTACCGATCTACCTGGTCTTTCTCCCGAGCGTGATATTGAGTTTATTATTGATCTTGAGTTGAGCACCTGACCTATTTTTATGGAACTTTACTGTATGGATCCTGTCGAGATTGAGGTGCTAAATTCTCAACTTTAAGATCTTCTTGGTAAGGGTCTCCGTAGGGAGCTCGTATGTTGTTTGTAAAGAAGAACAATGGTTCCATCCGTATGTGTATTGATTATAGGCTGCTTAATAAGGTGATGGTGAATAATAGGCATTCTATGCCTCGTATTGATGATTTATTTGACAAAATTTAGGGAATAGTGGTGGTTTCTATGATTAATTTGAGGTTTGGTTACCATTAGTTGAGGATTTGGGTTAAGGACATCCCAATGACAATCTTTAGGACCTGATATAGTCTTTATGAGTTCTTAGTGATGTCTTTTGGGTTGACCAATGCCCCAACTATGTTTATGGATTTGATGAACAATGTGTTTTGTCCTTACTTAGATTCTTTCATGATTGTGTTCATTGACGACATCCTTATGTATCGAGGAGTAGAGAGGAGTATATGCAATATTTGAGGATTATGCTCTAAACTTTGAGAGATCATATGCTTTTTGTCAATTTCTCTATTTGTGAGTTTTGGTTCTAATTAGTGATATTTCTTTGGCATATGGTGTCTAAGGGTGGGATTATGGTAGACCCAACAACGATTGAGGCTATTCATGATCAGGCCAGGCCTACATCTTCATCTAATTTTTGTAGCTTCATTATTTGGCCGGTTACTATTAATGGTTCATTTATAGTTTTTCTACTATTGCAACGCTGATGACTAGGACGCGGATTACTAGGTTTCCTTAGAAGGAGGTTCTTTTTTGATGGATCGAGAAGTGTGAGTGAAGCTTTGGAAAGTTCAAGGGATTTCTTACTTCAACACCTATCTTGTTTCTTTCTATTGAGGGTTAGGGATTCACCATGTATTTTGACGTTTTTGGTGTTGGTTTGGGTTGTGTTTTTATTTAGTATGGTTGAGTTATTGCTTATGCGTTGAGACAACTAAAGGTGCGTGAGCATAACTACTCCACTCATGATTTGAAGTTGGCAGTGCTAGTTTTCATGTTTAAGATTTAAAGGCATTACCTTTATTATGTGCATTTTGAGATCTTCACGGAGCATCATAGTCTTCAATATCTTATGAACCAAAGCGGTTTTAATTTTAGGCAGCATAGATGGATGAAGTTGTTTAAGGAATGTGATATCTCTATCTTATATCATCCGAGCAAGGAAAATGTGGTAACATACTCCTTAAGCCTAAAGACAGTAAGTATGGGTAGCTTGTCTTGTATTCAGTTTCTCTAAGGTAGTTGGATTGAGACATTCTGTCCATTGCAAACTTGATGTGACACTTGACATTTTCAACCCTAGGAGGATTCCTTTTAGTATTGGGGTAAGGTCTTTACTATTTGAGTAGATTCGGAGTCGTCAACTTGAGGATAAGAGACTTTGCGTTATTCATGATTAGGTGTTAAGTGGTAAGTCCAAGAGGGATATCATAGATTTTAAAGGTGTTTTAAAATTTGATAGCCGTATTTGTGTTTCGAGGTTTAACTACTCGATTTAGATTATTTTGCATAAAGTTCACAACTCCAGATATTCTATTCACTTGATACAACTAAGATGTATAAAAATTTGAGGAAACATTATTAGTGTAGTGGTATGAAGAGAGATGTGGCAGGCTTTATAACTCGTTGCCTATGTTGTCGATAGGTGAAGGCTGAGCACCAAAGATTTGGCAACTTGATTCAGAGGTTGCCCATTCCTGAGTTGAAATGGAAGCCAATCACCATTGACTTTGTTAGTGGTTTGCCTCATACTTCCCATGGTTTCAATGTATTTGTTCATTGTGGATTGATAGACCAAGTCAGCACATATCATTCCTATTTAGATGTCCTTCAGTACTAAGAGGTTAGCCTTTCTCTTTGTTAGTGAGATAGTTCATTTGCATAGTGTGCCAATATCCATCATTTTAGACTAGGGTTTGGTATTTAATTCTATATTTTGTAGCTCTTTTTAGAAGGATTTGGGTACTCTGGTGGATCTTAGTACAACCTTTTATCGTCAGACCGACGAGCAGTTAGAGAGGACTATTCAGCTTCTCTATGATATACTTCGAGCTTGTATTTTATATTTTGGAGGTCAGTGGGACAAACACCTAGATTTGGAAGAGTTTGTGTTTAATAATATCTACCATTTGAGTATTGAGATGGTGCCTTTTGAGGCTCTGTATGGTAGGCGATGTCGTTCCCTGATTGGATGGTTTGATACTTAGATTAGACCCTATGGTACTGACTTGCTTCAAGAGCTGTTGTTTAGAGTAAGGGTGATTCAGGGTAGGTTGAGGGTAGCTCAGAGTAGGCAGAAGGCTTATGCAGATCGTAGACTTTCTCCCTTGAGATTTGGAGTTGGTGACCGAGTATTCCTCCGAGTATCGCCTATTAAGGATGTAATGAGGTTCAGGAGGAAAGGCAATTTTAGCCCTCGATTTATTGGACCCTTTGAGATTCTTCGCACAGTTTTTTGCGGTGGAGTATGAGTTAGCATTACCCCCAGATTTTGCTGTTGTCCATCCGGTTTTCCATGTTGTTATATTTCAGCTGGATGAGCGATTGACCTTCATGGAAGAGTCGTTTCTCATGTTGTCTAGTGATGCCAGATAGTTGCACACTTGAGATGATCCAATTGTTAATGTTCAATGGAGGCATCGCCCAATAGGGGAGTCTACTTGGGAGATTGAGAGCGAGATACGGACCAAGTATCCTCTCCCGTTTGAGGATTCAGGTACATCCAAATCCTTTACTTTTGCGTAAGAAAGTTCTTTAGTAGTGGATATTGTAATGATCCTCTTGGTCATTTTTTGTATTTTTGCTCATTTTTTTCATTTAAAGCTTTCCTACATCTTTCCAAGGTCACTTATGACTTGCTGGAACTAATAGTTCGATTACTGAGCAGTTTATTTGCTTTTTAGAGCCAATTCCCTATTTTGAAGACTTCGCTGGTTCAAATTGGCTATCAGATGAAAAATTCTGCTAAATGACCTTGTAATTTTTGATAGTTCCAACTACTTTGTAACATCGACTTTGGGTTAGGTGGACCCTTGGTTTGGGTTACGAGGCTTCCAAACTCATTTTGGGCTATTGGCCAGAAGTTAAAAAAAGGGCACATTGGTGTGGACCCATTTTTTTATTGAAACGACTTTGGATGGAAATTTCAACAATGCCATTAAGTCAAGAACATCGAATTTGACAAGGTAGCATAGTTCGTTTGCATATATAGGATTTTAGATGAATTTCGAGGATTTAGTGGAGACTTGGAAAAATTCCAAGTCGCAGTTGGTTCTGGTGTGCTTCTTAAGTGCCCTTCCTGCTAAAGCGGCCGACCCATCGCTTAATCGATCGGGTCAGCCCAACGGTGTCCCTCTTAAGAGATAATCATACCGCTTAAGTGATAGCAGCTAAAGCAACAAGGGACCACTTTAGAGATACCCATGTAGGCACTAAGTACTGCTAAAGTGACACTAGGTTGATTAAGCGGTGACCATTTAAGCGACCCAGTGTCCGCTTAAGCGGTGACTATTTAAGCGGCCCAATATCTGCTTAAACGATACTTGAGAACCTGGGAAGGGTATAAAACCCCCGCTTATCTCTATTTTCCCCATTTTCATCCATTCTCCAGAATATTGAACCCTAAAATTTGGAAAAACTTTGGAGAATCATTTGTGGGTGATTTTGGAGCTTTGGTGAAATTAATTTATGTGTTTCTTCTTAGAATTTGTGGTAAGATTGTGTTAATTTCTTTATTTAATTCTCCATCTTTTACTAGAATTTCTAAATTCTTGGTGTCTTGATTCTAACCCTATTCGAGCCAAAATTCACCCATTTTGAGTGTAAATGTTCCTTGAGAATAGAGGGACTTTGCGTTGGTTTCAGAAGTGCGATTCTATAAATGGACCCTACATGGGATTTTTACATAATTTTGGACCGAAATAACAATATTGCAATATGGGTGTCATTATTCTCGTTTTGATTAGTAGATTGTGATTTTGATAGTGCAACATCTTGAGGTAGCTTTTCGGATGGGAAAATCGGTGGCTTAGAGGATTCTTTGGGTTTTTCTTCGGCATTTGAGTAGGCTAGGCTTACCTTCTACATAGATTGAGCTAATTTGTATCATAATTATGATATTATGCTAGATATGGGATGTGATTTAAGTATTTGGAGCATAATTGATAAGATTAGTCTTATTTGGACTGTTTAGTCTATCTTTGAACCACACACTACGTGAATTGGTCTTAGTCTCTCATGTTTTAGGCAAAATTGACTTAGTTGTTCATTTTTGGGAAGAATTACTATCTTAGCAATAATTATGGCTTATTTAACATCTAGAATGAATTTAGATACCTAGCTGTCACGCCTAGAGAGTACCCCCTAGTCGTAATACAGTGCTTATAATTCTAAGAGCTGAATATGGACATGATGACTAAATTTCTAAATAAAACTTTAAGCAGCTTGAAAATTTTGGAACTCACTAATACTGTCTGGCTGAATTCTGAAGTTGGATAGCTAACTTGATACTGAATTTTTAATCTAGATATTTTTTATGGTTAAGACTGATTTTGACTAGGAGTATGGACTCAATTTTAGTTTACACAGAATAAATGAAAATAAAGAACCTCATGGAATAGGCATATTCATGAAACTCCAGTTCGTAAGACTAGATGAAAAGATGGAGAACTATAGGAGCTCATCTATCTGATTGCTAAACTGAATTGTTGGCTGTACGGTCTGACTTATACTGAAATTTTAGAACTCAACTGAAGTATCCCTTGCACAAACTAATATTTAGAACTGTAAAGTGATATCTAATGAAGTGAAATTTCTAAGAGTCACTGGAAAGAGGAATATTTTTTACCTTCAACACTCCTTATTCGAAGTTCTAATAACATTAGGGAGCAAAGAATTTTGGGTATGATCTGAGTGAGATATTTTAATAAGGAATCACAACATAGCTACAACTCTATAACATAGAATATAGGCATACAAAACATAAGTTAGGATATACTTACTATGCCTTAGGCAATGCAACTACTAAATTTCAAGCTTTTCCACACTTCTCAAATATTTCCTCAACAATACCTTTCCCTTTAAATAATACACTTCATTTGACGCCACTTATAATCTTCACATGGGTATTGATAACTTCTTCTACCAAAGTCCGAGTTGGACTAAATTCTCTAACCATGTTAAAATCTAACTCAAAACCCCAAGGTACTACACATAACACCATAATACTAGACTAAACCATGGATTAAATATCCTATGTATTTTCAGAGCTCTCATCTTAATAATAATACTTCTTACCACTTCAAAACTAACTTTAACCTCTTACCAGGAATTCACTAGCACACAATTCATTTATCCACTTATATACCAACATGACATTAAAGCCTATCATTATAACCACATATGAACTTCTAGGCAACCAACCCACCTAAGAATTTTCCCATATTCTCTAATACCTCTATCAATAACAACTTTCATGCACTATCCCCTACAAGACACACCTAGAATTATCAACTAACTATGACATATACCAAAAGCTTTCCTCAATATTCCTTCAAACTTATAGCCTTAGATAAAATAAGCATACAATAATATTTCCCTAATAAGGAACATTTACTTTCTCCCATCTAAACCACTGTTCATCCATTTTAATCACCAGTATGTTTACATAAGGAGAGGTCACTGAAAAGTTAGAACATGAGGACTTAAAGCATGAAATAATACTATACATAACTTGGACACTTAAATAAGGCCTAACGAATAGAGTATCAAAGGCATCTATTCATTAAATAGATCTAAATTGAGGACATACATTCCATAATGGGAATTTTCACTGGTTATTAAGAGTGTACCATGAGTTCTGGGAACTGAGCATACTGTAAAACATGAGTACATGAGTCATGATCTATATGAATTGTGTTTGGAGTTTATATATTCGTGGAATATGAGTCATAAAATTCTGAGTGAACTTCCACTCCTTATACTTGTAACTGGTAGCCTAAATAATTTTATATAAAGTGCATGAATATGAGCTACGATCATAGATCTGACTTGTGAGGCATGAGTAGAGTGTTTTAATGAAGAAGTACAAAATTTAGTATTGAGATAATAATGGGCCGGGCATCTTCTTACCATAGTGTTGTTCTAAAACATATTGACATCACTACAAAAATCTTATAACCTAACTTAATTCCTTTTTCTATCGTCTCCCCCTTAGGTTAGTTATATTATTTTAAGTCTATGGACCTCTACAATAATCTTTGAACTGAACTACAATCAATTTAGAGTCTTAGATATAAAATACACATAAATACAAAACTGCCCTGAAAGACTATATCTTTAAGTGTAAAAACCGCTACTAGTACTTCCTTCTGAGATACAACTTTTAACTTTCTATAGCCCCAATAGTCAACATATAATAACTTAAACACTTACTAACTTAGAATCTTTTGGAGTTTCACAATACCCTGAGTTTACACTTTTACCTTCTAGAATTAAAAACTCTTTTTTTTATCTATTGGCATGATCATCCATAGTTCAAACTTAGATTAAAACACTCAACATGGATAGCGATACAACTTCTCATACTCTAATACCCACTTACTACTACTAGATAGGAATCATGAAACACTAATCCTCTTAATTTTTTTTTTGAACATACTCAACCTTAACAAACTTCTCTATTTTTATGGTCGCTGCCTAACACACATTCATACACACACTCTCTTAAAAATAGCCACATATGCATAATCTTAAATACGCAAAATATGCCAACTAGTAGGTGCATGAAATCCTAGGTATAGAGTGTTCATAATCCACCAGCTTTTTCTAATGCAACCGAACATGATACTAATTTAAAGGCTTATCTAACAGAGAAAAAGGGAAATTTCATAGCACAAGTCCAAAGTCATTAATTTACCAACATACCGAGGGTTCAAAATTCTATGTTTGTGAAAATATTAAATTCCATGGGAAAACATGGAATGTCATATAGTATGAATTAAAATTTGAGAAATCATGATAAATAATGCTTAATGGCCTTAAAACTGATAAATCTCATATAGCTTGATCATATAATTGAGATCTTAATGAATATCATGTAAATTATGCATGGGTTTGAGAATAATGTGAATGGTGTAATATGATCCTAAGAAACCATGAATAATCATTAAATTTTTTTTATGAGGGACAAATGTATCATGGGGAATTAAATTTAAGCTTAGAATAACAATTGGGTAAAAACCTAGTTTAAGAAGATCATAAAATTCATGAACAAAATCATAATTTTGACATGAGGATGAAAGGAGATCCTCATTGAATACTCAAATACCTTATTACTTTTGATTCTTAGATTGAAGTTTTGAGGATTTGAACTTGAGATGAAGAACCCTAATTTCTTATTTTGGAGGAGTGGAAAATTGCACGTTTCTTGAGTATTCGTGTGTTGTTTTTAGAATATGGTATTTGGAATTGATTAGGATTTATATTTTGCCTTAGAATAGCTTAAACAATGTAGTTTTGGGCTTAAAATAGTGGGAAAATACCAAAAAAAAACCCTTAAAAATTATCTGGAAAACTTTTAGAAGTAGTCGCGATGACTTATGCCACGACTCGTAGGGCCTGCCTATGAGTCATGGTTAGGGACCCAAATTCGGTCCCTACTGCCCTAGCAATGACTCCCTCTAATTACCTGGTTATGTTTGATAATGAGCCGTTATCGGGGTCGTTATCACTAGGCAGCTTTGACAATGCTTCAGTAATTTGGTTATAACTTTTTACTTCGATATCGGATTAAGGAAAAAGTGGTGGCGTTGGAAATCTAATTCAATTATATATCTATTGTTTCGTATTAATCTTAAAAATACTTATTAGAAAAAAATTTATGCTCATTTGATTTGACTTAAGTTATGTACTTCACAATAATTTAATCGCTAAGGGATATTTTGATTTGTCTATAAGCTAGGAGTTATTTGTGACTTTAATATGTATCTAAATCACTATAAAACTACCAAAACATGAATTTTTATTTTTCATATACTTAAATCATGGTTCTAATATTGTCTTGGATTTTTGGGGTGTCATATTAGCCTAGTTTGGGGTAGAATTTACCTAAAAATAGATTTTGGGGATTAGAAAGGGGCCCTTCTGGCCCACCTTAGACCAATACTTATGTGAGCTTTTGTAGAACTTAATACACATGCTATACTACTATTATTTATTACTTTGGAACTTTGAAGAGATTGAACACTTAATGTTTATGCTTGTTCGTTATTTGGGAGATGGTGATATTTTGGGTAAAATCTTGTGGTTCATTGATATTGTTTAATGGTATGGCTTATGGATATGGTGTATTGGTATGATTTATTTTTATGGTACATTTATAGGATTTCCATTTCAAGTCTGTCAATTACTGATGATATTGATAATATGAGTTTTGGTTTAAGTTCGTTAATTAATGAAGACATTGCTAATATGATTTTTAGTTCCAGCCTTGCAATTTATGATGATATTGATACTATAATTTCAGGTTCAAGAATGAAAATTGATGATAATATTGATATTATGAGTTTCAATTTGAGTTAAACAAATAATGTTATGATGTTGATCTGTTGAGAATGTTTTGATGATGATGATATGAGTTTCGATTTGAGTTTGACATCAAGAGTTGGGTATGATATGATATGGTATGGATGACATGTTGGTTATAGCTAATATTCAGTAAAAGTTATGGATCTTCAATTATTTATTTTCCCTTGATTGTACCGTTTGGTTTTATGATGGCCCACATTGGATTATTTATTTTTCCACACTTATTGGTTTATGGGGGCCAATTTAGTATCTAAAAATTTAATGATGTTTACGTTACTTTTTCATATTTATTTTATTTATTTATATAGAGCAATGTTGGATCTTATTTCTAGGTTTGTCTTATTACCTTAACGTCGTTTATTTTATCTTGTATCTTATCGTATTTATAGCATGATTTAGCTCAGTTGACCAATGATGCCTACTAAGTGCCCATGGTTTTGATACTCATACTACACTTCTATAACTTTTTTGGTGAAGATCAGATTACTAGTACCTACACCTTACGAGATATTTTTGCTGAGTAGATTTTGGAGATAGGGTGAGATCTCAGAGTCAGCATTGCCACTTTTTCCTTCTATTATCTGTTTCTAGTCTTTCATTTTTGAGATAAATTGTATTTGACTACTTCAGTACTTATGTTCCATTTATAGTAGCTTTTGTACTAAATAATACTAAGTTGTGGGATGATTATTGATCTTTTATCTATCCATTAGACTATTATGATTGTTTTATTGCTATTTTAAGTCTTTAATTGTTGATTTCCAGGTTTAGGCAATTTTCACCAAGTTAGCCCATTGCTTATAGCTCCGAGCTATGGTTAGGCTTACTAACTAGCAGGATAAGACATCATGACTCGTAAATTGGGTCGTGATAGTTGGGAAGATCTTGGTGGCCATAATTTTGGAGGGGACTAAGATACCACCTCCCATGAAGATGTGTGTGACAGTTGGAGGGGGTACATAGGTTACCCCTAATTTAAGTACTTTAAGTGCACAAACTGTGATTGATGCCAACTTATCTATGAGAGCCCTGACCATAGCTGAGGCCATTGAAATTGAGAATACCTTTAGGGATTCTAATATAACCCCATGTGAGCAGAGTTCGACCAATTTCCTAGAGCACCATAGGTATGTACCTTACCCTAGTTTTAATATTTCTACGATTCGTAGAATGGGGAAAGTACTTGATTTCCAATTTGTAGGCAGAGGTGTATCACATCTCTTGGCTATGATATCATAGTTGGAACTTACATGTTTAGGAGTTTTTATAATTTTATGTTGTTTTATTATTGTCTATATAACTTAGAGTAAGATGAGAAAACTTGGTGCTATCGTATTTAATAAAACACGTATACCTTTTTTTTAATGTTTGAAAATGACACCCCTCCAAAACTTATTGTGTAATGTTGCGTGTTTGCATATACTGTGCTGTAACCAATGTTTGGATACAAATATGGCATTAGTATTATTAATAGGCTAACCTCACCAACCTTACATGAACTGAGTATGTAATAACTTATATGAAAGTCCTTAGCCATGAGTAAGTAAGGTTTCTACCTAGTCAGTATGTGTGCGATCTAGAAATTTCTCGATTAGTCCCGTTAAAAGCCATAGGATGGGAGGTTAGGAAAGGATCATAGGCTAAATTTTAAAAAGTCCACTATAGCCTAAATGGCCTACCAAATGATCATGTATCCCATGAACTAAAATTCTGAGCCTTAATAGACCTTTTTTAACTATTGTCCTTCCTAATTTTTATAATGAACCTTCTTTGGCCCTGGTCCATCCTTGGATACTATGTACATCAACTAAAACAAATCACCTATGTTGATGGTGGTTATTTTGTAGGGGTGCATAGAAAGTGGGCATAATGAATTAGAAGTAAAAATAAAAAAGAGTTGGGTGTGGCATGAGCAAAAGAGAAAAAAGAAAAAAAATCTATGAAAGAAAAAATAAAAAGAGAGAAAATAAAATAAATGAAAAAATAGTGAGTTGATGTGAGAATAAAACCGCACCTGAGGTCCAAAAGAAAATGATATAGGGGAGAATAATGCAAAAAAGTAGGAAAGTGGAGCCAAAAGTAGTATAGTGTCATTGAGGGATAAGTCACTATAACCAAATACACCATAGCCTACATCACAAGCGTTGAAAAGACCTATACTGATCCTGACTTGATTTTTTAAAAGATGGAGTATAGAAAATAAAGAAAATCCTATGGTATCTAATGCATGTGATCTGACTTCTTTTTGAGAGTGAGGTATTTAATTTAGTCTAGTTCATAAATTCATTGCATAGACCGAGTGACTGGGGACTTGTTTGATGTGAAGGTGTAGGGATTGAGTCTATTTATTTCTTTATTAGAATTGAATTGGTCTACATGTTAGATTGTCAATTCATAATGTAATACCATGTCCTGATCCTATTATATTAGAGTACTTGTATTTCATACACACTACATTAGTTGTTTTTGATAAGCGTGGGTGATGCTGAAGATACTTAAGTGGTTTTCATATGTAGAATTGGATTTTTAAATGTAACTACCCTAGTGATCTTGATTTTTCTCTAAGTTGAGCGTCTTTGTGAGTCTAGTTATTTTGTTGGCCTAAGGACATGAAAATATTCTAAGTTGAGGGTGTTGATGTGTCGTGAATTTATGACACTTAAGATGCTTAAAAATAGGGATATTTACAAGTACAAGGGCATTTTTAGGTTGATTTGATAGGTTTTAATTTCTAGTATTTGTAGGCCTTATGAACTTATAGAAGGAAAATGTTGAAAAATGGACTTAATGGCATAAGACGGATCAATCCACAATCATGGGATATAATCACGATCATCCCAAGGCCATTCTGACTTGAATAAAAAAACTTAAAAATCAAAAGTTAATCAGAGATAATGTACAATGATCGTGGCTTGATACCATGATCGCACCCAGTTCTCATGATAAACTGCTAGATGTTCAACCTAAATGATTCAAGTAGAAAGAGGGTTAGATGAGAGCTTCCCATGGTCATACTTTAAAGGCATGATCGTACCTTGGGGTCGTGGGATAAAGGTGCAGATCTATAAGTTACATCAGTTTGAGAAATTAATCAGATGACCACCTTATATAGTCATATATTTAAATCATGAGACCGTATTAAGAATAGTCACAACAGAGATCAGAAAGCTTACTAGTCTAGTACAAAAAATGACCACCAATTGACGATCCTGGGTTTTAACCACGATCATACCTTTTTCTCATTCAAGACAACTAACCCCAATTTCTTGTTTGTTTAGGATAGGATCTTTTTTGTCTATATATACTCTTGTAGTATTAGTTTTTCATTTTAACACACATTATATTTTTGACAACATTATATTGGGAGATTTGAAGGCATAGTCCTGGAATTCTTTTCATGAACATTGATTTTAGGGTTTTAACTCTGGTTGAGATTTTAGAGTTTTCTTATTATTATTGGAATTCATAATTATGTGTTCATCTATGGATTCTTCTTGTGTGCTTGCAATTATGAGTAGCTAAACACAACAACTAGGGTTATGGGAACCATGATATATTAACAACATAGTGTTTGTAGTACACTCTGATAATTAAAGTATAGTAGGGCATGTATTATTGTTTCTTTATCTTTGGTTTCTTTCTAATGAGTGAACACATTGGAACATATTAAATCTCTACCTTGGACTTTAGCATAGTAATCGGATAGGAATAGTGAAGCAACAACAAGAGTTGGAGTTTTCTTCATTTAATTTGCCTTGAACCGATAAACAAAAAATTCTATATTGGGTTCATAGATAAGGGTTAGTAATGCAACATCCATGACACATGAACCTTTGTGCTTATGGATAGTCATATACAAGGGGCGTAATATGGTCAGTTAAATGATATACAACCTATCGATTCTATATGCTAAATATCTTAATAGATCACTAAAGTACAAAGAATCTATGGAGTTATGTTTCTATTAGGGAACACAACCCTAGTGCCTTTCACATATTGATTACAAATCAACACTCGTTACTATTTCTATTTTGTTTCAAAAAACCCTCATGTTTTACTTACTTGCCAATTACTTATACAAACACTTGATATGATGTTGTCCTATCCTCTGTGGGTTCCACCCAGTCCTTGTTGGGTTTTATAACTGATTAAACGACCAATTTATACTCTTTGCAAGGTGTAGTTTGGGTGACATTAGTTAGAGGTTAAAAAATAGAAAAAAACCCTTCAACAAACATTCTATAAGAATCTAAGCCTAGGAAACTACGAACTTTCATAGGCGTTGTGCGTCTTGGATAGTTCTTCACGACTTCTATCTCTTAAGAATCAACCCTCATTCCTTCATTAGATACAATATGACCAAAGAATGGAATAGATTTTAACCAAAACTCAAATTTGGAGAACTTGACATACACCTTACGATCATGAAGAACGTGTAAAACTTTCCACAAGTGATTTGCATGATATTATTTTGGTCTTGAATACCCCAAAATATCATCTATAAACACTATTAAAAACACATCTAAGAATGGTTTGAACACACTATTCATCAAATCCATGAAAGTTGCTGGTGCAACATTAGTTAGTCCAAATGACATAACTAAAAAATCATAATGACCATTTATTATTTGTAAATCTCTCTTGGGTATTTCTTTATTTTTAACCCTCAGTTGGTTATAACCAAACCTCAAGTTAATCTTTAAGAAACACTTAGCATCTTCTAATTGATCAAACAAATTATCTATTCTAGAAAGAAGATATTTATTCTTAGTAGTCACCTTATTAAACCGGTGGTAGTTAATACACATTCTCAATATGCCATTTTTCTTACGCACAACTAACTTGGATGTGCCATAAGGGGACATACTAGGCCTTATGAAACCCTTTTCTAACAAGTCTTTTAGTTGCTCCTTCAATTCACATAATTCTATCGGGGCTATTCTATATAGAGAAATAGAAAAGATTTTTAAGATATACATCAGGAAATTTATTTACCACTGGAATGGGTTAAAGATTCAGTGTTTGTACATCTATATATTTCACAATTAATAGATGATATATGTACTCATTGTACATCATATTATTTTCCTTAACATAAGAAATAAAATGACCCTTGGTGCTCCAGTTTTACCCCTCTATTGAAGGATTGTCTCTTTTTGAAAATTGAAATGCACCCTCTTATCTCGACAATTTATTGTGGAATAACAAGAAGCCAACCAATCCATACCCATTATAACATCAAAATATACCATTTCTATCCCAACAAGGTCAACCAATGTATCATGATCACAAATAATTACTATATAATTTTGATAAACTCTTTTAGCAATAATAGACTCGCCAACTGGTATAGATACTTTAATTGCTTAACTAGTTATTTCGGTGTTCTTTTAAACTTTCCAACAATTAATAAAGTGAAATATGGCATAGATCCCAGGTCAATTAATGTATATATACTATAAGAAAATTTAGATAATGTACCTGTAACCATATCACGAGAAGTCTCTAAATTTTGTTACCCCACCAGAGCATGTGTACGATTTTGGACTCTGCTAGAACTAGATGATCCTCTACCATCTTTACCACATCTAGTAGGAATCTATTCACCCTTACCTAAAGAAGGAACCAATGATGATGATTCAATAGATGATCTAGCAACTTGTTCCATTTTACCCATTCCCCTCCGAGGATTATTTTTCATCATATGGACCGGTGTACCACACCAATAATAAGAATTTTTCCCAAACCATCTTGTACCTATATGATATCTCCCTTATTATTTACAAGGATTTCTAGGAGGTCTTGATTGGCTCATGCTTCTATGCTCTTAATACACCACTACTTATGACCATTGACTCTCACTTTTTATCTCAAATTATTTTCCTTTAAACCACTAGAACTAAGGTGAAATAGTAGCAGCAGTGTAGGAAAATAATGGTATAAGAGGTTTATTAAAAAGTGAGACCTGAACACACTTTGAGATGGCAAAAAATTACCCCATAGATCTGGCCCTCTTGGAGTGCCTCTTTCATGTTCTTTTGTCCTTCTGTGCCTTTGATCCTTTGTTTTTTTCAAAAAATAAACTTTATTATTGCTATATCCATGTATTTATTCAAAGCAGTAATAGTACAATCTCTAACTAGATATGGATCAAATCTATCCACTTATAGATGAAATCCATCCTCTATAGTAGCCACTACATTAGAAGCATACACAACTAAAGAGTTAAATTTTAGGTTGTACTTCCTCATGCGTATATTCCCTTTCCAAAGATTTAAAAACTGATAATCAGGGATTCTTGGATCTCAACTAAATAGCAATGATCAATAAATACTTCCTTGAACTCTTTCCAAGTAGCTGAAGGTGCGCCTATGCCCCTAGATAATTTCCAATCTTCATTCCATAATATATCCTTCCCTTTAAATATAACCATTGATAACTCAACTATCTCTTTACCTAATACTTGCATGACATATATAGCCCTTTGTATTTGATCAATAAAGTTTTATGGGTTTCATATAATCTGACTCGATGGATGTGGGAGGATACAATTAAAGAAAATTCTACGTACATAGACTAGATGCCCTATCTGCACCACTAGTACCTGTAGTTGGACCAACTAGTACTTTATCTTGTGTAGCAACTATACAAGTTAACTATTTTACCTCATTTATTAAATCTTGCTTAGTAGCATTACCAGGTAATTATGGGGGTACTGATCTCCTTCTTAGTTCTTTTGGAGAAGGAGGAGTAAATGAAGTCTGTGATAAAAACTCACCTTGAGCCTCACTTTGAATAACTTGTCTAGTTGGTGACTCACTGGTTCCTTCTCCAATAGCTACATCCGTTTGTTTACTTGTATTCTTACTTCTTCTTATAATCAACATCTTCACTAAATTGGGGAAAATAATATTCAAAAATTAAGTAAAATTCCTCTAATTTCATTAACTTTATCACACAATCAAGGAAATGAAGAAAAAGAATTAATTCCTAAATTTCTAGTAGCCTCATTCTTATATATATGGTGCACAACACACCCATAAGAAAGACTCTACATAGACACGACTTTGTAGACTCCTTAGGATGACCTGCTTGAACACCACATTTATCTCACCTCAACTCCTATTGAGATGGACAGGGACCCGATGCCCTAAAGAATTAAGAGAAAAAACTTATAGCCATACTTTCTATACTGTTCTATGATAGTAGTGAATCTTTGAAAAATATATATAAGCTATAGTGATGATATAAGACAAACAAAGAGATAGACTCAAAACATATATACATAACTTGGCTGTTGAGGCCAAATCTGTTAATGTAATGACCCTCCAAGTCATTTTCTATATTTCTTCTTATTTCTTTATTTAGAGTTTTCCTATAGTTACCATAAGTAATTTATGATTTACTAGAACTGAGAACTCGATTATCAAGCAGTTCATTTGTTTTTTAGATCCAATTCCCTATTTTAAAGCCTTTGCTAGTTTAAATTGGCTATTGGGTGAAAACATAAATAAAAAAACCTCATATGCCAATTCTGACAGATCCAATAGCTCCAAAACCTTAATTTTAAGCTAGGTGGACCCTTGGTTTAGGTCCCAAGGTTCTTGAACTCATTTCAGGCTATTAGTTTGATGTTAAGAAAAATGGCACATGGGTATGGGACCCATTTTTCATTGTAACAACCTCAGATGGAAAATTTGACTGCACCATTGAGTTTGAAATGACCAATTTTAATAGGTTAGCATAGTACATTTTTTTATAAAGGATTTCGGATAAATATCGAGGGGTTGGCGGAGACTTAGAAAAATTCCAAGTCTCAGCAGGTGTTGCTACCCTTCTTATGCGCCCTTTTGGACTACTTAAGTGAAGGGGTGTTCTAAAGCGACCAACTCAACACTTAGGAGACCGGGGTCCAGGGGAGATTTGATTAAGAAAAACCCCTGATGCTTAAGCATAGTCGGCCCTGGGGAGGTTAGCTTAAGTAAGACCTCTGCTGCTAAAGCGGCAAGGGGATGCTTAAGCAGTTAGTTGACCAGGTATCGCTAAAGAGACACTAGGTTACTTAAGCGGTGACCACTTAAGTAACCCAGTGTTCTATTAAGCGCTACCCGAATACCTAGTAGGGGTATAAAAATCCCACTTAGCCTATTTTGCCCTATTTTTCATCCATTCTCAAGAATATTAAACCCTAAAAAGTGGGAAAAATTGGGAGAATAATTTGTGGTTGATTTTGGAGCTTTGGTGAAGTTAATTTACTCATTTCTTCTTTGAATTTATGGTAAGCTTACATCAATTTCTTGGTTTAATTCTCCATCTTTTTCTAAAAGACCTAAAGGCTTGGTGGCTTGAATGTATCACCATTTGAGCTTTAAAGTCACCTATTTTTAGGGTAATTATTACTTTAGAATAGAGGGACATTGTGTTGGTTTTGAAACTACGATTTCATAAATGTGCCCCACATGGGATTCTTATGTAATTTTAGACTCAAAGCATAATAGTGATATATGGGTATCATTGTTCTCATTTTGATGAGTAGATTGTGATTTTAAAATTATGGCATCTTATAGATGTTTCTCAAAAGGGGAAATTGGTGGTTTAGGGGATTCTTCCTGCTTTTCTTTGGCATCCAGGTAGGCTAGGTTTACCTTCTCCATAGATTGAGCTAATTCATAGTATGATTATGATATTATGCAATATATGGGGTGATATTTGTCTTATTTAAACTATTTAGGCTATCTTGGAATCGTACTCTAGGTGAAATTGCCTTAGTTACTCATCTTTAGGTGAATTGGCCTTTGTTTCTCATGTTTAGGTGAAATTGTATTAGGTGCTCATGTTTAGGTGAATTTGGCTTAGTTTCTTATGTTTAGGTGAAATTTTCTTAGTTGCTCATGATTAGTTGGAATTGACCTAGTTGTACTCGTTTTAGAGAGAATTAACTAAATTGCTCATGTTTTAGGTAGAAATGCAATCTTAGGGATATTTATGGATTCTTAACATTTAGAAATAAATTTAGATACCTCAGCCTAGTCTGGTGTAGAAACTACCTATAAATGGAATTCAACGATTAGGAATGGACCCCTCCAGCCAACCATAGGCCAAGACTTGTATTGTCTTTTGTAGACTTATATACTCATGTTTCATACTTAAAAATGCTTATTTTGATGCATTAAGTAGATTAATTACTTAATGATTATGGTTGTTTGGTATTTGGGAGTTTATGTCATCTGGGTAAAAATTAATGGTTTATTGATATGGTTTATGGGTGCAGTTTATTGATACAGCTGATGGGGTTCTTCACCTTCTTCACTTATTTTGTCCTAAGTGCCTGAGTTAGTTTTTAAAGCATTCCTTTAGTTTTACTTTTTGTAGATGACTAGGATATATGCTACCACAACATAAGTGAGGTTCGCGAGATTGAGCCTAAGAATCCTGTCACTATTTTTGGATGGCCTAGAGGTCATGGACACTAACTAGAGGCCAGGATAGGGGGTCTTCACCAAACCCTATCTCTATTCCTGAGCCAGATATTCTTTTTACCCCAGCCAGCAATGGTCTAGAGACCTACCCAGGTTACATTTGAGTTTATTTCTTCTTTTATTCTCTTTGATGCTTTGGTTTATCTTTTGGGATTGGTTGATGGTGCACCATTTGATGGTCTAGAGTTTACAAATCAGAGTGTCACTAAGGCAGAGGTGTACCCTGTAATTGTGGTTCCCAAAGTTATGGTCCCTCTTACACTGGAAGTTACCCATCCAATAGTTGCTCATCTGGTAGTTGCCCAGCCTGCTAAATATGCTGAGGAGTCAAAGTTGTTAGGTATAATCTTCTAATTGGCTTCGCTAAGGTTTTTTGGTACACTAGGCGATGATTCATATGAGTTCTTAATTGCTTGTGTGGAAAGACTTCATATTTTGGTCCATATTCATACTTGTGGTGTGGATTACACTACTTTTCAATTGTTCTTGGTAGCTCGAAATTAGTGGAGAAGTCATCTTGATTCCAGACCAACTAGATCAACCCAATTGACATGGACTTAGTTCTCTAAGATCTTCTTATAGAAATATATTCCTCGCCACCTTAGGGATTATTTGCAAGATCAGTTCTCGAGGTTAGAGTAGGGCTCCATGACTGTTATGGAGTATGAGGCTTGATTTCATAAGTTTGCTAGGCATGCTACTTATATTCTGACTAGTGAGGATAAGAAAGTTCGCTATTTTTTTGAGAATTACGACTTCCACTTTGTATGTATTCATAGAGTTTGGTTGCTGTACATTTGTCTTTTGTTGATGTTTTAAATCATACTCAGGTTATGAAAGAGATGCATTGTGAGTCTTGAAGGGAAAATAATATGAGGCCACCATATTAGGGTAGTTTTAGTAGGAGCTGTAGTCGATCTCAATTCAGAGGTGGTGATTCTTTGAGTAGGTACCCTCTGCGTCAGCCGTATCTGGATTAAGTTTAGTCTAGTAGGCCAGTTCAGGTCACACTTAAGGTTACCAATGTAGGCCAATCTAGTTTTAGGTATCGTCATAGCCAGGGTTATGGATAATATTTGAGGGGTTAATTTCTTGGTTATTCTAGTCGTGGTGGTTATGTTGTGTTAGATAGATCTTATGGTTTTAGTGTAATGCCTGGGTCATTTAATGGCTGTGAAGCTTTTTGTCATTTATCTAGAGAGTTCCCTAGTTGTGGAGCAATTTTTTCTTTAGCTCAAAGTGTTCCTCTAATTAAGCTTGTGGATCACTCAACTAGAGATGGTATGCATGGTCATAAGGGTGGACCCCAAGCTGCCTGTGGAGGTTCTTAGGTAAGTAGGATATAAGGTTGGTATGGAGACAAGCCAGGTGGCAGGTATGGTTAGTTTTATGTCATACCTATTAGACCCGAGGCTGAGTCTTTTGATTTTGTTATCACAGGTACGATCTTGGTGTGTTGTTAGTCATATTTTGCTTTATTTATCCAGGATCCACTTATTCTTATGTGTTCTCTTAAAGTGGATTGAATTTATAGATCATTTGTTGTGACTATTTGACAGTTTGATACTTAGACTGATCCTATTATGTTAGACATGGTGGATTTTAATGCGATTCGAGGCATGGACTTATTTTCCTACTATCATACGGTTTTGGATTATTTTTCCAAGACTGTTACCTTAGCCTTGCTCGGTGTACCCTGGTTGTGTGGTAGGGAGAAGTTAAATGTGAGCCAATGGGAATTATTTCTTATATTCATGCTAGAAGGCTTATTTTGAGGGGTTTCGATTAACATCTTGCTTATATTCGTGATGTCTTAGAGAGTTCGTCACTTGACTATGTTCCTATAGTTTATGAGTTTCCTAATGTTTCTCCAACCGATCTAAATGGTTTTCCTCCTGTGTGTGATATAGAGTTTGTTATTGATCTTGAGCCCGACACCCAAACTATTTCTATGACACCTTACCGTACAACTCTTGCTAGCTTAAGGAGCTAAGTTCTTATCTCTAGGATATTCGTGGTAAGGGTTTCATAAGATTAAGTGTGTCTTCTTTGGGAGATTCTATTTTGTTTGTGAAAAATAAGGATTGCTCTATGCGTATGTGTATTAATTATAGATAGCTTAATAAGGTAAAAGTGAAGTACCCGTATCCTATGCCTCATATTGATGATTCATTTGACCATATTCAGAGTGAAATGGTGTTCTCTAAGATTAATTTGAGGTTCGGTTACCATTAGTTGAGGTTTCAAGATGAGGATATCCCAAAGTTAGCTTTAGGACCCATTATGTCATTATGAGTTCCTAGTTATATCTTTTGGGCTGACTAATGCCCCAGCCATATTAATGGATTTGATAAACCATGTGTTAAGACCTTATTTGGATTCTTTTGTGATTGTGTTCATTGATGATATGTATATGTATTTGAGGAGTAGAGAGAAACATATACAACATTTGAGGATTGTGGTCGAGACTTTGAGAGATTATATACTTTTTTCCAATTTCTCTAAGTGTGAGTTTTAACCTTAGTCGGAGACATTCCTTGGGCATGTGGTGTCTAACAATAGGATTATGGTAGAGTAAGTAAGGATCGAGGCTATTCCTGATTGGGCCAGGCCTACTTCTCTAATTGAGGTTCATAGCTTTATTAATTTGATCAATTACTATAGATGGTTCACTGAGAGTTTTGCTACAATTGTAGTGTCGATGACCAAATTGACTCAAAAGGAGGTTCCTTTCTAATGGTCCAAAGAGTGTGAGTTGAGCCTTAGAAAGCTTAATGGATTTCTTACTTCAGCTCCTATTTTGGATATTCCTATTGAGGGTGAGGGATTCACCATGTATTGCGATGCTTCTGGAGCTAGTTTGGGTTGTGTCATGATGAAACATGGTCGAGTTATTACTTGCACATTGATATTGTTGTAGGTATCTGAGCACAACTACCCTCCTCATGATTTGTATTTGGTAGCGGTATTTTTTGCCTATAAGATTTGGAGACATTATTTGTATGGTGTGCATTGTTAGATCTTCATGAATCATCATAGTCTTTAACATCTTCTGACTCAAAGAGAGCATAATTATAGGCAACATAGATGGATGGAGTTTCTTAAGGATTATGTCATCTCTATTTTGTATCATTCAGGCAAGGAGAACGTGATAGAGGATTCCTTAAGCTAAAAGGAAGTGAGTATGGTTAGCTTGGCTTGTACTTTAGTTTTTTAGAGGCCATTGGCATGGGATATTCAGTCCTTAGCCAACACAATGGTGCTAATCAATATTTCAGACCCTAGGAGGATTATTACTAGTGTCGAGGCTAGTTCTTCGCTATTTAAGCAAATTCAGGGTCGTCAGTTTGAGGATAAGAGACATTGCATCATTCACGATTTGTTGTTGAGTGGTGAGTCCAAGAGGGACACCATAGATTCTGAGAGTGTTTTGAGAATTAATAGCTAAATTTATGTTTCGAGGGTTGATGACTTGAGTCAATTGATTCTGCGTGAGGTTCATAACTTCAGATATTCTATTCACTTAGGTATAGCCAAGATGTATAGAGATTTGAGGAAATATTATTGGTGGAGTGGTATGAAAAGAGATGTGGCTAACTTTGTATCTTATTGCCTATGTTGTCTGTAGGTGAACTGAGCATCAGAGACCTAGTGGCTTGATTCAGTGGTTGCCCATTCTCGAGTTAAAATGGGAGCAGATTATGATGGACTTTGTTAGTGGTTTGCCTCATACTTCTCATGTTTTTATGGTATTTTGGTCATTGTGTATTAGTTGACCAAGTTGGAATATTTTATTCCTATTCAGATGTCCTTCAGCATTGAAAGGTTAGCCTGTATATATGTTAGTGAGATAGTCCATTTGCAAAGTATGCCCATATCTATTATTTTAGATCAGGTTTGGTGTTCACTTCTAGCTTTTGGAGAACTTTTCAAGAGGAT
The DNA here is from genome assembly GCA_030864215.1 of Capsicum pubescens. Classification (NCBI taxonomy): domain Eukaryota; kingdom Viridiplantae; phylum Streptophyta; class Magnoliopsida; order Solanales; family Solanaceae; genus Capsicum; species Capsicum pubescens. Next base: position 138,667,534 of record CM061540.1, read on the forward strand.
TAGGGTACTCAAGTAGATCTTTGTACAACTTTTTATCCCCAGACCGACAGGCAGTTGGAGCAAACTATTTAGGTTGTTGAGGGTATTCTCCGAGCCCATTTTATGAATTTTTTAGGTCAGTAGGAGAAACACTTAGGCTTGGTAGAGTTCACGTATAATAGATACGATTTGAGTATTGCGATGGTGTTTTTTGAGGCTTTGTATGGTAGGAGACACTGTTCTCTGATTGGATAGTATGAGACCTCCACTCTTAGACCTCGTGATACTGACTTTCTTCAAGAATCATTGGATAGATTCAGGGTGATTTAGGATTGGTTAAGGGAAGATCAGAGTAGGAATAAGGCTTATGCATTCCTCCAAGTATTTCCCATGAAAGAGGTGATGAGGTTCAAGAGTAATGACAAGCTCAACCTCAAAAATATTTGACCCTTTGAGATTTTTCACACAGTTGATGTGGTATCTGGGCATGGTTTATGGATATGGTATATGGGCATGGTTTATGGATATGGTATATGGGCATGGTTTATTGATATGGTATATGCGTATAGTTTACTTATATAGTTTATGGGTATGGATTATTGATATGTATTATGGTTATGATTTATTCGTATGATTTATTAATATGGTCTAGTTATATGAGTTTTGATTCAATTTTGGCAATCGATGATGATATTGATAATATGAGTTTCGATTCAAGTTCGACAATTAATAATGATATTGACACTATGAGTTCCAGTATAAGTTTGACAAATACTGTTATGACGTTGATACTATTGAGCATGTTATATGATAATGATGATACAAATTCTGATTCGAGTCCAACACTGAGAGTTGGGTATGGTATGGATCGATATGGATGGCTTGATAGGTATAGCTGATATTTGGTTAAGTATGGATCTTTGGTCATTTATTTTCCTTGATTTGTATCCTCCAGATTTATAGGGGCCCATGTTGGGTTATTTACTTTTCCACACTTATTAGCTTATGGGGGCTAATGTTGTAGTTATAATTGTGTGGTCTTTACGTTACTTTCCATATCTTTTTATTTAATTATGCACAATGGTGTTTTTGTCTTGTATTCTGTTGTATTTATATCAAGATTTAGCTTTGTCAGCCGATGATGCCTATTGAGTACCCCTAGTTTTGGTACTCATACGATACTTCTGTACCTTTTTGTTATAGATTCGAGTACTAGTAGCCACCGCTGATGTGACGTTCGTGCTGGGTTAATTTTGGATATTGGGTGAGCTCTTGGTGTCGGAGTTGTCCCTTTTTACCTCTATTTATCTATGTCTAGTCTTTCATTTTTTAGACAGATTATATTTGCCTATTATAGTACTTACGTTCCATTGTAGTAGCTCATGTACCAACTTTACTAAGTCGTGGGATGATTGTTCATCTTTTATCTATCTATTAGACTATAATGACTGTTTTTTTGCTATTTTAAGTCTTTGAGTGTTGACTTAAAATAGAAATAAAAACTTTACATGATTAAATAGATAGTTTACTTAGATCGATTCCAAAAGTACCATTCCCATACTAGTTCTTGGAAGAATAAACAAGTAGATTAAATAATAAACACATATTGAAGTATTCTAACGGAGTGGGAATAAGACCACTGGTTAGACTGGAGATGGTATGTTGTGACTATCTATCTTTTACCAGGAAGAGCACTTAGAAAGATCACTTTGTAACACATGTAATGGATTTCATGCGAAAGGACATAGAATCGAATAGCCTTACATACCTTGTTGTACAACTCGGATACTAACCCAAATTAAACTCCTGCCCTTTGGATTGCTTATTTACAATAAAGTAAGTTGTAAAGCTAGTATTAGTAGCTAATCAATACATTTAGTCTACTTAACCTAACCTAAACAGTTTCCTGGAAGTAACCCATAAATAATTAATTCAAGGGTGTTCTTTCAACATTTTCTCGTCCAATTACATTCACACACCATACAAATTCTTGTAGGTCACTTGAAACAACTTTGGATTCATTGCACCCTAAAAAAAATATACAAATTAGAGTGGGCAGTTAGCTTACATGACATCCAGTTTGGTGGTGTATCACTACACCCTCCTTCTATATTTCAATACAAACTATTCATACCTTTCCTTAACATCAACCAGGAAGTACATATATACATATAAAATAGTTGCTAAAACAACCCCAAATATGCTTTACCATAGCAAAGAAATATTGAACTCACTATCCCTTTAGTTCTTAATAACAATATATACATAATTTTCCACCAAAACATGTATTTAGGAAGAGGTCAAAAATGGGCTGTAGCCTTATCTTAACCTTTTTATTATTTATTTTATTAACTTATTTTTATTCAATATCTTGCTTCCTTCACACTCAAACCAACAGAGAAGAGAAAAATATCTTAATAACCAAGAAAAATGGGACTCCCAAACTTATAAAGGGTTGTCCTATAATTTATACATGAAGAACATAATTCTTGTAGTCTTCTTAAAATAAGCTCATTATTTTTTCACTTACCTTTAGCTTGGAAGAAAGGTAAATCCCAAGAACTCTAATGGAATTTTAGGGCTATTGTAGAATCTAAGAGAGATCAAGGGAAATAACTTTAGAAGCAATTTTATCCAAGTTAAAATAGACCAAATAATTGGTTTCTAAACTCTTTAAAAGGGACCTAGTTAGGCCAACCTATTTTCCCATTTTTTTCCTTAAAATTTCCATCAGGTGAAGTTCCTAATTGTCTATTCAATTGGGACTTGATGGACATTAAACTAGTTGGACCTTGGATACTCATTCTTGTCATATGTCTTCTCTTAGTTTGGGCTAAAATTTCAAAATAAGTGATGATATGCTTGGCCTAATAAGATGGTCAAATATTTCTATTATGTGGTGAGCCTACTTGGTTATTTAAATTGGTCAATAAATCAAAGTAGGTGATGTACCTACTTGGTTATATAAAGCTACTCAAAAGGTCAAAGTAGGTGATGTACCTACTTTCTTTATTCTTGTTTGGGCTTAATTACCTTGGGCATTGTTAGATTTGGGTGTTAGGATCTTTTTCATTATCTTTTTCTTTTAATTAGTTTGGACCTCAAACGAGTCTATTAATATAGGCCTATATCTGACCCAGTAGCCATGGACCCTATAACTAGATCCATTTAGCTCAAATAGGCGATTCACCTACTAGCTTGATTAGGTCAAGAAAGAAGCTCATTATTTAATTCCATTTGTAGATATTAATCTCTTTATTTTAACTTAAAACTTATATGCACCCAGTCACATTGAACATTAGACTCAAATACCACCTTATGATCCCAACTTTAAATAGTTACATCGGCGTTAACTCAGTTGTGTCACATTGAACTGTACGAGAAATATCTTCAAACCTACGTACACCAACAATACTCACATAAAAAAAATCTAGTACATTAACTATACCACAAGGCAATATCAAGTTCCACATAAGTAGAACAAGAACACGCAAAATACAAAGTCTTACATTATAATAACCCGTACTTCTACCTAGCTTAAGTTCATCTCGAATATGCCAAAGACATTCTTTAAAGATTAATACACTTTTATATATGTGGAATTTTCAAGATTTTCACTTTTTGTTGTGTGGAAAATTGAATAAGCTTTCCATCGATACCAAATTTGCCTAAATCCGATAACCGGGTAAGAAGTTATGGCGATTTAAAGTTTCAGTTATAAAACACCATCATTTCAGCCAGTGGCGCATCACGCCATAAGACAAAATGACGTTTTTCAGTTTCCAGTAAGACACCGCGATTACACCGCATCACGGAGGGCTCCAAAATCCCAATTGTCCTTTTTTCAGTGAGTCTTCGCGATGTCTCCGCGTCATGCCAAACTTTCAGGTCGCAAACAAAGTGGCAACGTGATAGCCCTGAATTGCACCATCTCCCAATTTCCTAGTTGTCAAATTCTAGTGACAATAGCGATAGCGCCGTGTTGTGCCAGGTGCCCATTTCAAAAAAATTTGATAGAAATTAAAATACGCGTTCAGGGTTAAATGGGTCTTTTCCCATGATTTTATTCCACCCATATATGGGATTGAATCCCTAAAAATGTCCTTAGCTACTTATTATTCACTTTTTCCCCAACATCAAGACCATTTTCTCACAAGAAAACAAAACCCTAGCCCTTGAGAATCAAGGTCAATCTCAAGAAATCCATCCAAGAACTCCAAGAACCTTTAAGGTTTCCTTTCTCAGGTATGCATAGTGTTCATTCATGGATTCCTTTCATCCATGAAGCCCTAGAATCAAGTTTTAAACTATGGATTATGATATTCATGCTATGGGTTGATTATGTTCATGTGGTTGTTGTTGTATGATCCCCAAGTTGGAATCTTTATGTGTTTTTATTAAAATATGTTAGCATGTGAGTTGAAAACCATGAATTTTAGTTGGTTATGATACGTTAATTTGATGATTATGCCATGCCTTAGGTCATGCAACCTAAGACTTCGATAAAATGCCTAAGAGACTAGAAATTATGTAATATAGCTCAATTGTTTTTTATGTGATGAATTCATATTTTACCCTTATGTTCAAATGACTCCCATGATATTGATGTGCAATGTAGATGTTTGTTGGAATGCTTATGATGTTAGAGTATTAAATTATGACATTGAGTATATGCATTTCTACCATGTACAAGATTATGATAACCATGTATTTCATGAAATCCCTAACTTATTGTATTATGGATTGTTGATGTTGGTCGTGTATTCAAGAATGTGATGCCTTGTTAATTTCCTTCTATCATGTCCTGGGGGTACTGGTACTCGACAATTTAGCTTTGTGCCTAGATCCAGTGTCATGTTTTCATGATATCCTCAGTTAAGCTATGTTTAGTAGAATTCAGTCAGTCATGTGACTCAGGAAAACTCAGTAATCTCAGAAATCTCAGTAATTCAGTAATTTTGGTAGTAATCCGTCAGTCAATGGAACTCAATGAACTCAGTCCAGTTTAGTTTAGGTAATCATGTTCAATATCTATTCAAATGGGAGTAGAATTTTGCACCAAGTGAACCCAAGGATGAGGACACATGCTGCACAGTTGAGGGTGTGATTCTTAGAAGTAATCCTTGCGTTCCAGAACTATGTAGCCAACATAGTTTGATACATCAACACTGACAGATGAGGGTTGATGAGGTGGATAAGCACTGTCATATGAGGGTCCCACCATTCTCTTTTGGGGACACTTTCAGATGAGGGTCACCCACAATTTGTCTTTATTAGTGGCGCGGTATTTACACCCTTCCAATTGGGGTTACATATTGGACCCCAACCTAGCTATAATGCTTTATTTGGGGTATGTCAGTTAGATGACTACTTCCCACAGTTACAGTTTTAGACTCAGTCTCTGTGATAGAACTTAGATAGTTCTTCAGAATTTTAGGACTGTTAGATACAATCAACTCAGAATAGTATGAAACTCAGTTAGTTCCATCAGAACTTAGACTATCATATACAGTCGCTCAGTATTAGTTATATCAGTTATCGGTGACTCATGTTATCAATAATGAGACTCAGTAGTCAGTACCATCACAAATTTAGTCACAGTCACTTATTCATGCATGTATTCTCACGTTCATGTTATACAATCAGTTAGCATTATTCATGCATTTGAACCTTTTGCATTCAGCCTACCTCATATGCATACCAGTACATTCAATCATACTGACACATTTGCGTTATGGTGTTTTATTCTATACTATAGGTTCAGAAGTATGAGGTCCAGAGTATCAGTATCATTCCAGTTTCAGCAGTCAGAGTTAACAGTGAGTCCTCATCCTTTAAGGAAATAATCATTACTTTATTTCTTCATTTCTTAGTTTATTTTAGTAGTTGGATTTAGTTGGGGACATTTCCCATCAACTCCTTATTCAGATAGTTTAGAGGCTTTCAGACTACAGTGTTTTCAGACTAGATGTTTTCAGACATTATTTCAGCTTTGGTATTATTGTACCACCTTATTCAGATATGGTTTTATCAGATGTTTATTTTTTTTAACCTTATGGTATGTTTCAATGTACTATTTCCGCATTTATACAGTATATTATGCAGTGTTCAGGTACAAATATTAGTCATGGGTTAGCTTGTGGTCCTTCGGGGTCATGAGCATTGTGTAGCATTTTGGGTACCAGATTCAGGGCATTACAAACTTGGTATCAGAGCCACGTTCAGTAGAGTCCTTCGAAGTCTAAAAGTCGTATATAGTAGAGTCTTGTACATGGGTGTGTTGCACGCCACATTTATGTACAGGAGGATATAAGATGCTTTAGGTACAGTTTCCCTTCTTTCAGTATTTATGTCGTGCTAGTGAGCGTGAGCTCAAATTTAACTTTTAGTCTAATCCGTTTCTCCCTTTCTTCTACAGAACATGCCTCCTAAAATAAGAAACAAAAATCAGTCAACCCCTCAGCCCATCCAAGCAGATCCCTTGGATGAACACGTTTCTCATGTAGAGTTCAGAGCTGCATTCACTACTCTTGCTAATTCAGTTGCATCTCAAAATGAATGACCAACTATCATTCCGACCAACCCAGTGGCCAATTTAGCTGTAGCCAGGATTCGAGACTTCACCCGAATGAATCCTCCATCTTTTTTTGGGTCTAAGTTAGAAGAGGATTCTCAGGAGTTTCTAGACCAGGTTTGAAAGGTTACGGACATCATGGAGGTTAATTCTAGTGAGAGTACTGAGCTAGTTGCATATCAGTTACAGGACGTTGCTCACACTTAGTTCAAACAGCGAAATTCAGAGAGGTCAGTTGATGCAGGGCCTATTGAGTGGGAGGAGTTTGTCACTGCATTCTTAGATAGATTCTTTCCCCAAAAGCTGAGAGAAGCTAAGGTGTTAGAAGTTATCAACCTCAGGTAGGGCAACATGATGGTGAAAGAGTATTCTCTTAAGTTTACTCAATTAGCTAGATATGCAGGACCAAGATGAGTAAGTTTGTTTCTAGGGTGAATGATAGTATGGTCAATGAGTGTAGGTCTGCGATGTTGAATAGTGACATGAACATAGCCAGGCTTATGACCCATGCTCAATAGGTAGAAGAGCAAAATATTAAAATAAGAGAGAGGCAGAATAAGAGAGCAAGGAAAGGTAGTTTCAACTTTGCTCAGCCTAAGTCAGAGAGAGGAAACCGTTCTTAATTCCACCTAAGTCATCCGTTCCGACTCCTTCTTCATCTTGTGCTCTAGTTCCTAAATTTAGAGACGGAAATAGAGATAGGGCGCTAGGATCTAAGTCTCAGGGCAGTGTCAGCAATGCCCAAACTAATCCCCTTTGTCAGACTTGTGGTAAGAACCACAAGAGTACTTGAAGAGATGGCAGTGATGTATGTTTCGGATGTGGCAAGCCAGACCATAGAGTCATAGATTGTCCCTAGTTAAGTTATCAAGGTCAGCAGAACCGTTCCTCAGCCCAGTCCAATCGCCCAAATCAGCAGGGTACCACTTCCAGTGCTACTAGTGGGCAACGTCCAAATAGACTTTATGCTCTCCAGTCCCAGCAAGATCAAGAAAATTCTCCTGATGTAGTTACTGGTACATTACAGATCTTACACTTACATGGTTACACTTTGCTAGATCCAGGAGCTTCTTTGTCTTTTGTTGCTCGTTATATAGCAGTTGATTTTGGATTCAGTCCCAAAATTCTAGCAGAGCCCTTCTTAGTATCTACCCCTGTGGGTAAAACCATCATAGCCCAGCGAGTATACAAGAACTGCCTGGTTATGATATTTTAGGAAGTTAGCTCAACAGACTTAGTCGAATTAGAGATGTCTGATTTTTTTGTCATTCTCGACATGGATTGGCTTCATTCCTGCTATGCTACAGTTAACTGCAAAAACAGAATAGTGCAGTTCAAGTTTTTGAATAAACCTGTCCTAGAGTGGAGGGGTAGTACTTCAGCTTTTAGAGGTCAGCTTATTTCCTACCTTCAGGCATGGAAAATGATATCTAAAGGATGTGTTTATCATCTATTTCATGTTAAGGGTTCTAGTTTTGAGACTCCCAGTCTTGAATCAATCCCATTCGTGAGTGAATATTTAGATGTCTTTCCCAAAGATCTTTCTGGAATTTCTCCCAAAAGGGAAATAGACTTCGACATTGATATTCTTCCAGATACTCAGCCTATATCTATTCTGCCATATAGAATGGCACCAACAGAACTCAAAGAACTGAAAGAAAAGTTGAAGGATCTTTTAGATAAGAGATTCATCAGACCCAGTGTCTCCCCGTGGGGTGCAGCAGTCTTATTCGTGCACTAGAAAGATAGTTCTCTCAGAATGTGCATTGATTATCGTCAGCTCAATAAAGTCACGATTAATAACAAGTATCCACTTCTCCAAATTGAAGACTTTTTTGACCAGCTTCAGGGTGCTAGCTATTTCTCTAAGATAGACCTCAGATCAGGCTATCATCAGCTTAGAGTCAGGGAATGTGATGTTCCAAAAATAGCTTTTCGAAGTTGGTATGGTCACTTTAAATTTCTAGTCATGTTCTTTTGTCTTACCAATGCCCCTGCAGCTTTCATGGACTTGATGAACCGTGTGTTCAAGCAGTACTTGGACATGTTCGTCATAGTTTTCATAGATGATATTCTTCTCTATTCCTGCAGTGAACGTGATTATGCAAACCATCTCAGAATCGTACTTCAGACTCTCAGAGATCATCAGCTATTCTCCAAATTCAGTAAGTGTAAATTTTGGCTAAGGTCAGTAGCATTCCTTTGTCATATCATTTCCGGTGATGGCATTAGAGTAGATTCTCAAAAGATCGAAGTAGTAAGAAAATAGCCCAGACCTATCTCTCTATCAGATATTAGGAGTTTCTTGGGTTTGGTTAGCTATTACAGATGGTTTGTTGAGGGATTTTCTTCTATTGCATCCCCTATTTCTAGATTGACTCAGAAGAAAGTCAAGTTTTAGTGGTCAGATACTTGCGAGAAGAGTTTTCAGGAGTTGAAGACTCGACTCACCTCAGCTCCAGTTTTGGCTCTTCCAAGTATTTCAGATGGTTTCATAGTGTAATGTGATGCATCCAGAGTAGGTTTGGGTTGTGTCCTTATGCAATATAGCAAGGTCATAGCCGGCACCTCCAGATATCTTAAACCCCATGAGAAGAATTATTCTACTCATGATCTTGAGTTAGCAACCATAGTATTTGCCTTAAAGACTTGGAGGCATTATCTATATGGAGTTCATATAGGTGTGTTCATAGATCATAAGAGCCTTTAGTATGTCTTTTCTTATAAAGATCTCAATCTTTATCAGAGAAGGTGGTTAGAGCTCTTGAAAGATTATGACATGAGTGTTCTTTATCATTCGGGCAAGGCCAATGTAATGGCCGACGCTCTCAGTAGACTGTCTATGGGTAGTGTTGCTCATGTTGAGGACAATAAGAAAAAGTTAACTTAGGAAGTCCATTATCTTACCAGAATACGTGTTCGCTTAGTCGATACAGAGAATGGTGATATATGGGTTCAGAGTAGTTCAGAATTATCTCTAGTTTCTGAGGTGAAAGAAAAACAAGATAGAGATCCCAGTCTAGTCAAGTTGAAAGAGTCAGTCAAGGATCAGAAGGTTAATGTTTTATCCTAAGGGGGAGATGGTGTATTGCATTGACAGGGTCGTCTGTGTATTTCGGGTGTAGATGACTTGAGGCAGCGAATTCTTGTAGAAGCGCATGGTGCACGCTACTCTATTTATCCAGTGGTCACAAAGATGTACCATGACTTATGGGAGATCTATTGGTAGAGTGGGATGAAAAGAGATATGGTAGAGTTTGTGGCTAAGTGCTTTACATGTCAGCAGGTTAAGATAGAGCATCATAAGCCTAGTGGGTCTATGCAAGAGTTCAATATTCCTACTTAGAAGTGGCAAGAAGTAAACATGGACTTCATGACGGGTTTGCCTCATACTCGTTATTAGCATGATTCAGTTTGAGTCATTGTAGATAGGATGACCATATTAGCTCAATTCCTTCCAGTCCATACCTCTTATTTAGCCGAGGATTGCGCCAAACTATATAATAGAGAGTTGGTCAAATTGCATGGTGTTCCGTTATCTATTATCTCAGAAAGAGGTACCCAGTTCACCTCTCATTTCTGGAAAGCATTCCGAAAGGGTCTTGGTACCCAAGTTCATATCAGTACAACCTTCCATCCTCAGATAGATGGTAAAGCAGAAAGGACTATTCAGACTTTAAAAGATATGCTGCGAGCGTGTACAATTGATTTCAAGGGTAGTTGGGATGACCACTTACCTTTGATTGAGTTTGCATACAACAACAACTATCATTCCAGTATTAAGATAGCTCCATTTGAAGCTCTCTATGATAGGAGGTATAGATCTCCAGTCGGTTGGTTCAAAGTTAGTGAGGCTTCATTAATAGGACCTGACTTAGTATTCGATGCCTTAGAAAAAGTCTAGTTGATCAGAGAAAGAGTCCGGGCTGCTCAGAGCCGACAAAAGTCTTATACAGATATCCGCAGAAAAAAATCGAGTTTGATATTGGTGACTATGTTTATCTAAAGATCTCTCCCATGAAGGGAGTGAAGAGATTTGGAAGGAAGGGAAAGCTTAGTTCCCGATATGTCGGTCCCTTCAAAATTCTCAGTCGTTTCGACAAAGTAGCTTATGAGCTCGAAATGCCTTCATATCTAGCCTCAGTTCATCCAGTATTCCATGTCTCTTTTCTCAAGAAGTGCATAGGTGACACATCGGTTGTAGTCCCTATTCAGAGCATAGATATTTAGAAAAAACTCTCTTTCGAAGAGATTCCGATCGAAATTCTTAACTATCAGACTCGCAGACTAAGGAACAAAAGAGTCCCTCTAGTCAAACTCCTTTGGGGAAATCAGTCCATTGAGGGAGTTACTTGGAAAGAAGAAGCAGACATGCATACCAAGTATCCTCACCTTTTCTCTGCTAATTTAGACTCAGCCCAAGGTAACAACTTTCCTTAAGTTTTTCAGTTTTATGTTCAGATTTCAGTTACAACTTGGTGTCCAGTTCTTGTGCAAAATTCCATTGTAAACTTGGTATCAATTACCATTGCATAGTCAGTCATGCATTCATGTGTTAGTTCAGTCATGTATTCATGCATCAGATATGCATGTTCAGTTTGATGAGAAACTCATCTTATTAGTAATTCAGTCATGCTGTCATAAATTTATTATTCATGCATCAGATATGCATATTCAACATAATACATTCATCTTATCATTTATATTAGTCATGAAATCATGTTTCAATTGTTCATGTTCAGCATGTACTTCAGTCTATCATTTCTCCCATCTCAGCCAGTTTTATTCGAGGACGAATGTTCCCAAGGGAGAGATATTGTAATACCCCATACTTCTACCTATCTTAAATTCATCTCGAAGATGTAAAAGACATGATTTAAAGATGAATAAACTTTTATATATGTGGAATTTTCTTGCTTTTCACTTTTTGTTGTGTGGGAAATTTAATAAGCTTTCCATCGATACCAAATTCGTCTAAATTTGATAACCAGGTAAGAAGTTATGGAGATTTAATGTTTCATTCGTAAAACACCATCATTTCAGCCAGTGGAGCATCATGCCATAAGACAAAATAATGTTTGTCAGTTTCTAGTAAGAATCCGAGATTACACCGCATTGCGGAGGGCTCCTAAATTAGAATTGTCCTTTTTCCAGTGAATCTCCGTGATGTCTCCGTGTCACGCCAAACTTCTAGGTAGAAAACAAAGTGGAAACATGATAGCTCCATGTCACACTATCTCCCAATTTCCCAGTTTTCAAATTCCAGTGACGTGGCACTATAGCGTCGCATCGCGCCAGGTGCTCATTTTGGAAAATTTAAACAGAAATTAAAATACGCTTCCAGGGTTAAATGGGTCTTTTCCCATAATTTTATTCCACCTAGATGTAGGATTGAAGCCCTAAAAATTTCCTTATCTACTTATTATTCACTTTTTCCCCAATATCAAGAACTTTCTCTCTCAAGGAAACAAAACCCTAGCCCTTGAGAATCAAGGTCAATCTCACGAAATCCATCCAAGAACTCCAAAAACCTTCAAGGTTTCCTTTCTCAGGTATGCATAGTGTTCATTCATGGATTCCTTTCATCCATGAAGCCCAAGAATCAAGTTTTAAACTATGGATTATGATATTCATGCTATGGGTTGATTATGTTCATGTGGTTGTTGTTGTATGATCCCCAAGTTGGAATCTTTATGTGTTTTTATGAAAATATGTTAGCATGTGAGTTGAAAACCATGAATTTTAGTTGGTTATGATATGTTAATTTGATGATTATGCCATGCCTTAAGTTATGCAACCTAAGTGTTCGATAAAATTCCTAAGAGACTAGAAATTATATAATATAGCTCAATTATAATTTATGTGATGGATTCATATTTTACCCTTATGTTCAAATGACTCTCATGCTATTGATATGCAATGTATATGTTTGTTGGAATGATCATGATATTAGAGTATGAAATTATGACATTGAGTATATGCATTCCTACCATGTACAAGATTATGATAACTATGAACTTCAGGAAATCCCTAATTTATTGTATTATGGATTGTTGATGTTGGTCGTGTATTCAAGAATCTCATGCCTTGTCAGTTTTCTTCTATCAATTCCTTCCGGTACTTGTACCCGACAATTTAGCTGTCTGCCTAGAGCCAGTGTCATGTTTTTACGATATCCTCAGTCAAGCCATGTTCAGTAGAATTCAGTCAGCCATGTGACTCAGGAAAACTCAATAAACTTAGTAATCCCAGTAATCTCAGAAAGCTCAGTAATTCAGTAATCTCAGTAGTATTCCGAAAATCATTTAAACTCAATGAACTCAGTCCAGTTCAGTTCAGTTAATCATGTTTAGTGTCTATTCAGATGGGAGTCGGATTTAGCACCTAGTGAACCCAAGGATGAGGACACATACTGACAGTTGAGGGTGTGATCCTTAGAAGTAATCCTTGCATTCCAGAAATATGTAGCCGACATAGGTTGAGACATCAAGACTAATATATGAGGGTTGATGAGGTGGATAAACACTAGTAGATGAGGGTCCCACCATTCTTTTTTGGGGACACTATCAGATGAGGGTCACCCACAAATTGTCTTTACCAGTGGCGCGGTATTGACACCGTTCCTATTGGAGTTACAGATTGGACCCCAACCTAGCTATAGTTCTTTATTTGGGGCATGTCGGTTAGATGACTACTTCCCACAGTTACAATTTCAGATTCAGCCTCAGTTATAGAACTCAGATAGTTCTTCAGAATTTTAAGACTGTCATATACAATTAACTCAGAACAGTACGAAACTCAGTTAGTTCCATCAGAACCTAGACTGTCAGATACAATCGCTCAGTATCAGTTATATCAGTTATTCATGACTCATGTTATCAGTAATCAGACTTAGTATTCAGTACCATCACGAATTCAGTCACATTCACTTATTCATGCATGTATTCTCACATTCATGTTATGCAATCAGTTAGCATTGTTCATGTATTTAAACCCTTTGCATTCAGGCTACCTCATATGCATACTAGTACATTTAATTGTACTAACGTATTTGCTCTATGGTGTTTTATTCTATACCATAAGTTCAGAAGCACGAGCTCCAGCGCATCAGTAGTATTCCAGTTTCAGCAGTTAGAGTTAGAAGTGAGTCATCATCCTTCGAGGACTTATTCATTACTTTATTTTTTTATTTCTTAGATTATTTCATTAGTTGGAGTTAGTTAGGGATATGTCCCATCAACTCTTTATTCAGATAGTTTAGAGGCTTTCAGACTACAGTGTTTTCAGACTAGATATTTTTAGACATTGTTTTAGCTTTGGTATTGTTGTACCACATTATTCAAATATGATTTTATCAAATGTTTATTAGTTTTGAACCTTATGGCATGTTTCAACCTGCTATTTTAGTATTTATATAGTATATTATACAGTGTTCAGGTACATATATCAGTCATGTGTAAGCTTATGGTCCTTCGGGGTTATGAGCACTGCATAGTATTTTGGGTACCAAATTCGTGGCGTTACATACATTCTCCCTCCTTAATAATATTTTCCCTTGAATATTAGCATAATTTTCAAACCTAAACAAGTTAACTACTAAGTTTAAGCTTTCTATTAAAACATAATACTTATATATTTATACTTGTTATTTCTCCAATTCGGCAACTTGGAATTTCTCTTCAAATTTGAATTAATGAGGGTACTTTAGTTTTATCGCTTTCTCGACTCCTCATGTGATCTCTTATACATGCTGGTTCCTCCAAAGTACTTTTATAGATGTTGTTTATTTATTTATTAACTTCCTAACTTACTAATCTAGAATAGTAATAGGTATTATAATGGCCCTCCAGGTTATTTTGTGCATTTTTTCTAATTTTTGCCGTTCAGAGTTTTCCTATAGATACCCCAAGTCATTTATCACTTTCTAGAGATGACAATTTATTTACCACGTAGTTTTTTTTTGTTTTTAGAGATAATTCTCTATTTTGAAGGCGTTGCTTGTTCAAATTTTCTACCTGATGAAAAAATTAGTCAAACAACCTAGTTTGCCAATTCTGATAGTTCCAACAGTGCTGGAATATAAATTTAGGCTAAGTGGACCCTTGGTTTAGGTCTCAAGGGTTCTAGATTCATTTTGGACTATTGTCCATAACATAAAAAAATGACACTTGGGTGTGGGACAACTTTTCATCAAAACAACCTCAGATAGAAATTTTGATTATGCCATTGAGTTCAAAACATCTTTGATAGGGTAGCATAGTTAATTGTGTATACGAGATTTATAAAAAATCTTGAGAGATCAATGGATACTTGTATAAAATCCATGTCTCCAGTTGGTGCATTCAACTAGTGCACCCACTTAGGCGATGTCGGACTAAAGTTGCCTGCTGGTTGCTTAAGCAATCACACTAGAAAACTGAGGGTTGCTTAAGAAAAGGCTGCTTAAGTTGAAATAAGACCTCTTAAAACCTAAGTTGCGCATGTAGAAAATACCTCTAAAATGACACTTGACCGCAAAAGGAGTGGCCACTTAAGTGGCCTAGTGTCTGCTTAAGCGGCACCTGGGTGAACTTAAATACCCCTTAGACTAATTTTCTTCTATTTTCACCCAAATTCAAGAGTGAAAAATTCTATAATGTGTGGAAATAGGGGAGAGACTCTAGTAGGTGATTTTGGAGAGTTCAAAAGCTTAGATTACTCATTTTTTCTCCAAATTCTTGGTAAGTTTTTATCAACTCCATGGTTAATTTCCTTATTATTTTCTAAAATTTCTAGAATATTGTTGGGTTGATTGTAGCACTATATGAACTCGGAATTACCCATTTTTGTGGGTAAATGTACCTTGAGCATAGAGAGACGTGCTGCTAATTTTCAAAGTGTGATTCCACAAGCGGGCCCTGCATGGGATTTTTACTTAATTTTGGAACCAATGCATAAAAATGCAAAATGGGTATTGTTTTTCTTGTATTGTGTAGGTTATGATTTTGATGGTGTGGTGTCTTATAGAGGCTTCTCTAAAGGAGAATTCGATGGTTTAGTGGATTTTCCAAGATTTTCTTCGGCATCCAAGTAGGCTAGTTTTACCTTCCTATAGATTGATCCAATTCATAGTATACTTTTAGTATTATGCTAGATATGGGTTGGTAATTAGGTCTTAGAGATATAATTAGTACTATTTGGAATATTTAGCCTTTTAAGAAATATTAAGTTAGGTGTAATTGGCCTAGTCGCTCATGTTTAGGGAAGAATTGATATATTATTGCAAAATGTGGATTATTTAACATGTAGAAATAAATTTAGATATCTCCTCCTGGACCAGAGTAAATTTTACTTAGAATGGATTATGGCGATTATCAGTGGGCTCCTCCGGCCCACTTTAGTCCAAGATTATTATAAGCACCTTGTAGAATTATGGGTGTATTATTTCCTCAAAAATTGTATATTGTAGAGTTGAAGAGACTAGATTATTGATGCTTATACTAGACTGGTACTTAGGAGTTGGTGCTAGTTCTAGACTAGGTACAGTGATCTATTGATATTGAGTTTTGGTTCAAGTTTGGCACTAAGAGTTTATTTATAGTATATTATTATTTGGATTGATTTATGGTTATGGGTTGAGATGTGGTTAATCAATAAATTTTTTATTATTTGCTTTCTTGATTGCACCCTCCGAGCTTATAAGGGCCCACATTAGGTTATTTATTTTTCCATACTTATTTTCTTACGGGGGATAATTTTTTATTTATAATTAGGCTTTCTTTCATATTATATCTATTCTGGTTATTTATTTATAGTAATGGAGCATTATTCCAACTTTGCCCTATTTACCTTGGCTTATCTTTTTTATCTTGCATCTTTATCATTCTTAAATTATGATTTATCTTACTCAACCGATGTTGCCTACCGAGTACCCATGGCTTTGTTACTCATACTACACTTTTGTACCTTTTTGGTGTAGATTTGAGTACTAGTGGCCATTGTTTATGTGCCGATCACACTATTTAGTGTTTACTGGCAGGGTGAGCTTTTGGATCTGGAGTTGCCCTTTTCTCCTTCATCTAATTTTATTTAGTCTTTCATTATTCATGCTAACAGTTTGAGGTTGTTTCCAAAGATTCCTTTGGTTTAACTTTTTCACAGATGTCTAGGATACGTGCTATCACTACACTTGAAGAGGACCCTATGTCTGCAACTAGGGATCCTGTCTCTATCCATGGATAGGCTAGAAGTTGAGGACAGCCTAAAAAAGTAGCCCCAATTAAGCAACAAGATAGGGGGCCTTCATTAGATCCTATTCCAACTTTTGAGCTAGAAATTCTTCTTCCCCAAGCAGTGGTGGTCCAATAACCTTCCCAGGATCTACCGAGGTTTATTTTTTCTTGGGTGATCAGGGATGAATTAGTTTAGATCTTGGGATTAGTTGGTGGTGCCCCATCTTATAGTACACAATTTGCAGATTAGAGTGGTATAGAGTGGGAATGTAGTATGTAGATGCAAATCCCAGAGTTGATGTCCCTCCTACACCTATGGTTGCTTCGCCGGTAGTTGCTCAGTCGATGGTTTCCCAACCTTCTATGACTATTGAGATGCAGAAGATGCTGGGTAGATTCTTAAGATTGGCTCCACCTAGTTTTTCTGGTGCACCGGGCGAGGATGATTATAAGTTCTTGATTGCTTATGAGGATAAACTTTGTAATTTGTACCTAGTTGAGACTCGTGGTGTGGATTACACTAAAATTTAGTTGGATTTTTCAGCTCAACACTGGTGGATAGGACATCTTAATTCCAGGTCAGCTTGATCTTTCCTATTGACATGGACTCAATTTTTTGAGATCTTCTTGGAGAAGTATATGCCCTGTAGTCTTAAAGATTGTTTGAATGATTAATTCTTGATGTTAGATCAGGGATCCATGAATATTATGGAGCACGAGTCTTGATTTTATGAGTTGGCTAGGAATGCTACTTCTATTTTGACGACTGAGTATAAGAGCGTTCAATTCTTTATTCGAGGATTAAGACTCTCCAGATGTCTACATAAAGTTTGGTTTCTATGACTAGGTCTTTTTTTATGGTTTATGAATATGCTCAGGTTATGGAAGAGATGCATTACGAGGACCAAAGAGGTAACGATAAGATAATATGATATCAAGGTATCTGCAGTGGGAGCCGTAATGGCTCACAATTAAGAGGCAGTGGTTCTCAAGATAGGTAACCTCTATGTAAGTCGTATAAGAATTAGGGTTAGTCTAGTAGGCTCATTCATGACACACTTCAGATTATCTCTGTAGGAAAATCTAGTTACAATGGTTATTTTGCACAGAGTAGTGGTCATCCTATGAGGGGTTTATCTTCTGGTTATTCTAGTTGTGGTGGTTATTGTGGATCAATTGGATCTTTTTGTTTCAGTGCAGCTCCTGGGAAATGTTATGGTTGTGGGGCCTTTGGCTATTTTTTGAGAGAGTGCCTATTCGTGGAGCTATTGTTCCTTTAGCTCATAGTGTTCCACTTATTAAGATAGTTTTTCCCCTAGATAGAGGTGGTATGCATGGTCATTGGGGTGGTCCCCAAGGTGCTTGTAGAGGTCCTCAGGTAGGTGGGATAAAAGATTAGTCAGAATCCTAACCAGATAGCAGTCATGGTCAGTTGTATGTCATACCTACTAGACTCGAGGCTGAGTCTTCGAATACTGTCATTACTAGTATAGTTTTGGTATACCATTAGTTAGATTTTGTTTTATTTGATATGGGATCTATTTATTCTTATGTGTTTCCTTATTATGACCCACGGTTAGAGTTATCATAGGATTCTTTATCTATGTTATTAGGTGTATCTACTCATATGGGTGACTTTTTAGTTGTGGATCAAGTTTATTCATCATGTGTTTTCACTGTTCGAGAATTTGATACTTAGGCTGATCTTATTGTGTCAGACATAGTAAATTATGATGTAATTCTAGGCATAAACTAGTTATCTGATTATCATGCGGTCTTGGATTACTTTGCTAAGACCGGTACCTTAGCCATGCTCGGTGTACCCCCAATTGTGTGGTAGAGAGATATTAGTTGAAAGTCGATGGAGATATTTCTTATATTTTAGCTAGGAGACTTATTTTGAGATGTTGCGAGTCTTATCTCAATAAGGCGTGCAGGAAGCAAATGCCTCTAAAGTGGCTCTTGGCTGCAAAAGCACTGACCACTTAAGCAGCACCTGGGTGGCCATAAATACCTCTTAGCCCGGTTTTCTCCCATTTTTTTGCCCAAATTCAAGAGTGAAAAACCCTGAAATATGTGGAAACTTGGGAGAGACATTACTAGGTAATTTTAGGGACTTCGTAATCTTGGATTACTCATTTCTATTCTAATATTTGGTAAGTTTTCACCGATTCCATGGATAATTTTCCTATTATTTTAAAAAATCCCTCTAATATTGGTGGGTTGATTGTAGCACCATTTGAGCTCAAAATTTACCCTTTTTTGAGGATAAATATTCCTTAACCATAGAAGGACATGTTGTCAGTTTTGAATGTGTGATTCAACAAGTGGGCCCTACATGGGATTTATACTTAATTTCTCGATGCATAAAAATGCAATATGGGTATCATTGTTATCATATTTATGTGTAAATTATGATTTCGATCGTGTCGCTTATTGTGAAAGCTTCTTGAATGGAGAAATCAATGGTTTAGTGAATTCTCCAGGCTTTTCTTCGACGTACATGTAGGGAAGGTTTGTATTTCTCATAGATTAATCTAATTCATAGTATACTTATGGTATTATTCTATATATGGGTTAGGAATTAGGTCTTGCAACTATAATTAGTACTATTTGGAATATTTAGCCTATTAAGGAACTGTAATTAGGTATAATTGGCTTTGTTGCTCATGTTTAGAGTTAAATTACTATCTTAGGGATAATTGTGGCTTATTTAAAATCTAGAAGTAAATTTAGATACCTTAGCCTAGTCTGAGGTAGAATTTTCCTTAAAAGGGATTTTGAGGATTAGAAGCAGGCCCCTCCAGTCCACTTTAGGCTATGATTATCGTTAACCCCTTATAGAATTGTTGGGTGTATTATATCCTCAAAATTGTATATTGTAGAGTTGAAGAGACTAGATTCTTGATTCTTATGCTATACTGGTACTTTGGAGTTGGTGCTAGTTCAGGACTAGGTCCAGTGATCTATTGATATTGAGTTCTAGTTCAAGTCTGGCATTGAGACTTCATTTATAGTATGTTATGATATGGATGGATTTATGGTTTTGTCTTTAAATATGGTTAATCAATTAAATTCTTATTATTTGCTTTCTTGATTGCACCCTCCAAGCTTATGGGGCCCGTATTGGGTTATTTATTTTCCAAACTTATTTTCTTATGGGGGCCAATCTTGTAGTTTTAATTATGCTTTAATTCATATTATATTTGTTCTAGTTATTTATTTATAGTAGTGGAGCATTATTCCGGATTTCCCCTTTTTACCTTGGCTTATCTTGTTTATCTTGCATGTTTATCATTCTTACATAATGATTTAGCTTAGTCGACCGATGATGCCTACTGAGTACCGTGGCTTTGGCATTCATACTATATTATGTACCTTTTTGATATGAATATAAGTACTAGTGGCTGCTATTGACATGGCGATCATGCTTATTAAAGTTCGGAGGTAGGGTGAGCTCTCAGAATTGGAGTTGCCCTTTTCTCCTTCACCTACTTTTATTTAGTCTTTTATTATTCGAGACTGATGTACATTGACTATTAAATTACTTGTATTCCTTTTTTGCTAGTGGCTCTTGTACCAACACTACTTGGTCATGGGATTGTTATTGTTATTTTATCTATCTTTTAGACTATTATTATACGTGAATTATTGTCTTAAGTCCTTACTTTCAAGTTTCTAGCTTTTTATGCCTTTGTCTACCAAATTATCCCATTTCTTCTATCTTTGGCCTACGGTTTGCCTTACCTACTGGCGGGATAAAGTCAGTGCCATCATATTGGTAATTTGGGTCATGAAAAATAGGTAATTCTTCATATGTGAGATCTTCTGTAACATCTACATCTTCAGCAGAAGTAATACGACATGGGATATCCTATGCACTTTTGTAACATTGGGACATGAAACACTGGATGAACTACTAAGATCTCTTGGGGTTAATTTAACTCATATGGCATTTGGATAAACCTTTGAATAATATTATATGGCCCTATATAATGTGGACTTGTTTTACTTTCTTACCAAATCTTATTACCTCTTTCACTGGTGACACCTTCAACAACACCCAATCACATAAAACAAACTCTATCCCCCTTCTTCTAACATCCACATAAGATTTGTGTTGACTTTGGGCTATTTTTAACCATTGTTGGATCACTTTAACCTTTTTCATAGCTTGATGAACAAGATCTGACCTAAACTTAGTGGTTTCACCCACTTTAAACTATCCATTGGTGATCTACACTTTTTTCTATATAAAGCTTCATAAAGTGTCATTTTATACTCAAATGATAGCTATTAGTGCAGGCAAACTCAATCAGAAGAAAATAATCATCCTAACCTCCTTCAAAGTCCAACACACAATCTCACATCATATCTTCATGTGTTTGGATTGTGCATATTGCCTGACCAACTGTTTGAGGGTGAAAAGCTATACTTAAACTTACTTGTATCCCTTAACTGTTTTAAAATGACTTCCAAAAGTTTAAGGTAAATTGAGCTCCCCTATATGATGTAATAAAGATTAGGGGCCCGTATAGGAAATTTATTTATTTAATGTACTATTTGCATACTCTTCAATTGCCTACGTGGTTTTAATCAATAGAAAATGTGTTGATTTAGTGAGTCTATCACTATTATCCATATAGAATTAAACTTCCTAAATGAGCAAGGTAAACTAGTGTCAAAATCCATATTAATCATGTTCCATTTCCAAATTGGGAGCTTTATAGGCTGCATATAACCTCTTGGATTTTGGTGCTCTGCCTTAACTTCTGGGAAATTGGGACATTAAGCCATAAATTCTATAATGTTCTTATATGCATTAATGGTGGTTTTGGATAATTGGATTGGATGGGAAGGGTTTAATGGTAATTGAAATTGGTTTTGGTCATATTATGCCCCCAATGTGTTTAACAAAATACGTATAAAGATATGTTCATTGCATTGACTACCTTAATAGAACTCTTGCATATTTTAAAAACTTGGTAAATAAATTATTCATGGGTTAAATGGCTTAGAATGGTAAATGGCTAATGGTTATGTTTGTGGGGTACATAGAATCCTCCAAGTGGTTTAATATGGTAAATGGAATGGACTTGAAAGTCCCCTTAAACCTATAATGGTTAGTTGTGGATGATACTTGCAAGTAAGATATTACTATGATGATACCAATATCAATGGCCTTGGTTAATAAATGGACAATGATTTGGTTATTTAAAAATTGGTTTTAATTGGGCAATAATGGTGGGATATATAGCAAAGCCATGGAAGGTGGAGGTTCTTGGGGGACCAAGATTAGAATTTCATATTTGCTGATATGAGGTTGGTCTTGGTGACTGTGTGCATAATGTCACTATATTTGGGGGATGTACTAGTCATCCTAAGGTTTTCTTTCCTGGTTGTATGGCTACATACACTGGGGCCCTTTCAGCAGGGGAAGCTGAACCCATATAGCTCGTGGGTGGTTTAGGATGGCAAAGCTATACTCCCACGTAAAGGTTTTAAAGGCATGCTAAATCTAGTCCCTTTTCCTGACATGGATATATATATTCATATATATATACATATATATACATATATAGAACACCTGTGAAGTTGGAGCTTGTCATAGTAAATTTTGTAATAGTTCAGGATGGTACTAGATGCTTTACTCTAAAAAATATTTACTCATTCTGTTTATCATTTAATATTTTAAAATCATACAACTAATATCTCAATAAGTAACAAATCAAATGAACATTAAAAGTCAACATTAACAATCAAATAATTTTAGATAGTAAACAATGACAATAAAGAAAATTATAGGTCAATCTTTTGATAATTATATGATTCGTTGTTCTTTTTGCCATGTGATTGAATTATGAGATTGTGGAAGGAGAAGTTGAGAGGGTTGAAGAGGACTGGGGGGAGGGTGGCACGGTGGCGATGAAGGAGAGTACATAGTTCAACTAAATTAATTGAACTATGTAACTTTTTAAATAATTTATTACAAATTATATTTAATATTTCTTAATTAATTTAAAATATATTAATGTGCTACAAGGAAAGTTAATTTATTCTTTAAATTAATAAATAATATTTTTAGTGATTTATTTTTTAAAATATTCCGCCTATCGTGCAAGTATGTATTATATTAATTGTATTTTAATAAATTGTAGCAGATTATTTCCTCTCGTTTACTATGACCAACTGGTCATTATTATATCCTTTAGATGACTTGATTATGCAAATATTCTTCTATACCATTATAAAAGTGATATTCAAATCAACATCCAAGAGTGAGACCTAGAGCTCAGTGAAACAGTTCAAAATTCTATATTTGGTTGAAATTCTAGAGCAAATAAAAATATTAAATAATTTCTTCTTATATATACTAGTCACTATGAACAAAATTACTTAACTGGACACTACAGGATCGTTTGGTTGGGAAACAAGTTATGTTGGAATTAATTATGCTGAAATTAGTTATACTGAAATTAATTGTCTTAAGATTAGTTATCCTGGTATTAGTTTTTAATGATTGTTTAGTTTGTGGGACTAAAAATGCTATGCATAACATTCTTTCTAAGAATAGATAGCTTATTTACAAAAATATCATTCACCTTATTTAGCTTAATATTTCATGTTAAATTACTTATTTTGTCTTAAAATCTATAAAATATTGACAATCTCATTTTTTAAAATAAATAAATAAATTTCATCATCAAAAAATTTGAAAAAGAATTACTCTCATTTTACATTGTTTAGTATCATTAATATTTGAAAAGTTGAATTTTATTTATTTAAAATAATTAAATTTTCAGATATGTTTAACTATATATAAAAAATATTTTTTTATTTAATAATTAAACATGTACTAAGTTAGAAAGGAAATATCAAGATACTTTAATTACTTGTCCATGATAAATTTGTTAGGAAAAATAAAAATTTGAAGTAAGACTTATAATCTACAAAATAAAAAGACAATAAAACCTTGAATCAATTTTGAATTTAATTTTATAAATAATTTTTATGGTGTCACTATTATTTTTTCATGACGTCACTTTTGTAGCATTTAATAAACCCATATAATTGTTTAAATTTTTCAAAATAAATGAAAATTTATAGAGTAAGTACAATATAAATTAGGAATAAAGTTGACAAAAAAATTTGATGTGACGACTATCAAAATCTCACGTTCTCTCTTATATATTGTAGTAAAGTAATATATAATATATATGAAAAATGATAGTTAAAGGGTTTGAAGGGTAATTTTATGTAAATTATGGTGGAATTATTTATACCATCCTTTGGTGGAATAACATATCTTAATACTATTTATTAATTTCGAGATAAATTATTTCAAATTTAACAACTAAATATGACAGCATAAATTTTAACCTGAAAATATTATTTTATCTCAAAATTATATATTTAATATCTTACATCAAACGATCCTACCTTCATAAAAAATTTAAGAAAGGGTGATACTCCATCAAAATAAAAAATGCGAAATTTTATTAAAAGCTTTATTTAAATCTCGCAAGCATAACTAAACAAACTATTTGGCAGATGGGAGGAGAAAAGAGTTTAATTTTTTTTTTCTTTTTTTTTACAATTTTCAAAGTTATCCCAGAATAGGAAAGAAAACTTTGTTAGTAGTACAGTATTATCTTACAGCAAGCAACTTGCTGTCAAATCCACGGATGAAACTTAAGTTATTTTTATTATTTCACCTTGGCAGGGCAGCCTGATACACTGAAAGCTATCGCAATGTGTGGTGTTCCAGAAATACTTTATAAAGATGTATTATACGTAATTTTACTTTGCATTTCTTCCGGTGGCTATTTCCAAGTATTTCACCCTTGAGGTCATTCAAAAAAACCTTTGGCTGTTTCCATGTAGTAGTAAAATTTTGTGCTTACTGCGTATGCACAAGCTGTATAGTTCATTCAGAAGCAATTCATGACCCTGTCTCTCCCCACTTCTCCTTCTCGGGTTGACTTATAGCAATATGATAAATATGTGAGAATTTACTTTAAATTTATACTATAAAGGGTTACCTTTTGTTTATTCATGTGTTAGGTTCTAGATCCCAGATCCCGAAGTGGCTAGTTGTTCACTGCATTCACATGGTTTTCTTGTATTTGGGTTACTAAAGAAAGTTTTTGAAAATTCTATTTCTGAGTGTTGAAATACTTTGTTGCTATTTGGACATATTTCTTGGTTAAAAATCTCTTCTTCAACTGAAAATTTGTGTTAATTGCCTCTTGGTTGCTTTGCTGTGCTCCGGTTTTGAATATTGGAAGGTTGTTGTCTCTGCGGCAGATTAAATCGAGAAGATTTGAATAGGAAGGAGAAGGTTGTTTAGGATATATATATATGTATCATGTTCGCTATCCAGAAATGGAGGTGTTCATGGTCCACTGTGGCAAAAGTTGCTTCAATTGTGACATTAGTTTCAGTTGTTCATTTATTCCTCTACCCCGTCGCGCCTTCCTTGGATTACTTTAGGCAGTTTCAGAACTCTTGTGTCCCTATGTCTATGAATACATCCAATTCCAATGACAAGTCAACTGAAGGTATCCAGAAGAATCCAACAGGCATTATATCAACTGAAGGAAGTCAAAGCAATCTTGGTACAAGCCCCATGCCAATGATTGATCTGAATGTCAGATTTCCTCTTGATTTACACAATGCTGTTGTATATCGTGGTGCTCCATGGAAGGCTGAGGTTGGCCGGTGGTTAGCTGGTTGCGATTCAAATACTTCTGCTGTTAAAGTTGTTGAGGTATCTGCACAAAGAAAAAACACACACTTCGGAAAGTAGGAAACTGTTAACTGCTTTTTTTGGAATACTTATCTAAAGCTTCTAGTCTATTGCTGTTTTTTGTAAGTTACACTTCTTTTTCTAATCATTCATCAATGGGTAAAATCTGCATTTAATAACTAATCCAACAAATCTGCAAGTTATGTTGCTCTTAGTTTCTGTTGGTCCTGTTTCCTGAGATGATTTAGCTCATTACAAGTGTACTGGTATCAGCAAATTGGTGGCAAGAGCTGCAGGAATAATTGCGGCGGTCAAGGCATTTGCAATCACGAATTGGGTCAATGCCGCTGCTTTCATGGTTTCACTGGTTGGTAAACCTTCACACTCCTTACATCAACATTTATCTTGGAAATTTAATTCTGGTTAGTGTGTCCATGAAATGGAAAGTAAAACTTTGTTAAAGAGTGTCGCACATGGCATACAGTGGATATGAACAGGCAGCATAGCCCCCCCTAATACACCAAATATTTGGTTATTGTGAGAAATAATGGACAAAAAATTATTATTGAATTATGTGTTTGCATAATTACATCGAGACCCTGTTTATAGACACTATAGTACAATCCTTTTCCAAGTAGGATTTTTATCTACTATTTCTATTTCTACTCATATTCTAACACTTCCCCTCAAGCTGATGCATACAATGATACAAATCATATGTGCCTAGCTTGTTACAAATGTAATTAATACGAGTACCAGTGATACGGGACAAACAAGGAAACACCAAAATCAGTCCCAAAAACAGTCCACAAAATGGAAGAAATCCATGAACCCTTTTGGAGACCAAGTCTCGGCTTCCCAAGAACACAATAACAAGAAGATAACAAGGTGTTTATTACACCAAATCAGCGGACAACAAACTAGATTAACAACATAAGATGATGAACAAGAAGACACAAGATTCGGATTTAACAATAACAACAAGAACACAAGATTACAACACAAACATTAAACAAGATTACAAGAAGGTAAAAGGATAGATAGATAGACCACATGAAGGTATAATCTTAAGAACCCAAGAATGGACACTCTTGGACCCTTAACACTACATACAACAATAAACCTATCTCTTACGTGACACAAGATTGGATTCCACCTCTCTAGCATCAACGCTTCCAAGCAAGCAACAACAAAAGAGAATCCACCCTATTGTTGTATCCTAGTTTCGGTGGTCACTCTTCTCACTAGAGAGAGAGCTTGTTACAAGTCTCACAAGACTCACAAATATCATCCAAAAACTAAAGTAAAAACCTTACAATTTTCCTTTTATAACTATTACAAAATATAAGTTAAAATGACCAAAAGGCCCTTCAAAGAGTGGGCACCCATCTAGTGTAATTTATGGGCTGATTTGGGTGCATTTTGGGCCTCTTTTACACTTCAATTGCACGTGCCAAGGCTCGGGTCCAACATGCACTCTCCTAAGTCCATATCCGTGATTATTCCCGTATCATCCTTTCCGTCTTGAGAGAAATTTGTCCACAAATTCACGGCTTCACCTCGTTTAATTGGTCACTTCAAAGGAAACCTACTCAAAAGCAGTCCGCAAAACATGAAGAGCCCGGGAGCTCAATAATAACAAGGGACGTATCAAAAAAGAGCTAAAAACAGCCCACAAGAAATGCACAAAACAGTCCACAAGCTAGCCAAAACCGAGAGCATAATGACAATAAGTCTCGGATCCAACATCTTTATTTTGACCCTCGGCTTCCTCTCCCTCTTGAGATTGGCCTTCAATCTCATCCGACTCAAGTCTCCTTTTATCATATAAGCATCGTCGTAGACTCCATATCCTTCATGTCTCTCTCTACCATGTTTCTCTTTTTGGATGTGTCGGTTTTTGGAAAGGGAAGTTTTGGTTGAGAGGCTCGATTTGGTAACGTGGAGCTTCGGTTGTGGATCTTGGATGAGAGGAAATTGGCTTCCAAGTCCTCCTTGTTGGACTTGATCAACTTGCGGGGGAAGTGGTTTATCTTGTTCTCTGTTTTGAGGGTTATTTGGAGCTTGGCTTGTGGCATTATGTGATGGTCTTGGAGGATTGGTCATTGGAAGTAAAGTTTCGGGAGTAAAAGCACGAGAGTTCCTTCGACTCTCCATGCGATCCAACCTTTTACGCATAGTTACCACATCCGAGTCAATTTTTTCAAGACCCGCATTTGCCCTAGCAAGGTCTCGGGACAAAGCATCAAGGAGGGCCAAAATGGTTTCCATTATGGCCAAGAAGTTACCTACAAAACAACAAACAAGTTAGTTGTACAAGAATGGTCCTCACACTCCCTCTCTATTGTTTTGTCTCTCGGATTTTTTTTTCTCACTTTGATCTCACAAGTTTCGTAACCTTGCTTGTACTCCGTGAGGCAGTGAGAGGTGGACCAAGTATCACAACGACTCAAAAGGATGGGACACACAAAGGAACGTACACACGAAGGACGGTTTCAAAACTAACTTACAATCTAAAACTAGCTTGTAAGTTAGTAATGGAATCAACAAACGAAACTAAAGAAACAACACATTGAAAATAGAAGAACAAATTTTGAGCTTAAAATTTTCATATGAACAGTAACTTGGGTGACGTGGCAGCATACCATTGGTCACGGCCCCACAATTATTCAGTAGTTGAAGTTTACAAACTTTAGTTACTATGTAATGGAAACAATTGGTTTTGGAGGGAAAGTATATGTCTTAAATCTCCTTTAAGTCTAATCTTCAAAAGGCAAGACTTGACTTTGTACAATTCCCACAAAAATAAGGTCCCTTGAAACAAGGAAAGTGGTTGAAAAGTAGATGTCATTTCAAGAAAGTGATGACTAAAGTCTTCTCACAAACAACTTTCCAACTTGTAGGTTCACCTTTTTGAATCTATGTTTCACTTTTGGTTGTCTTAAGTTGTAAGATGAGATGAAGAACAAAATGAACACCACAACAACCTTCAAGAACACATCAACAACACGACAACAATTTCCACCCCACGGCAAACATCAACACACATCACGACCAATTTTAGTGTCAACACACGGCCAAGGTTCTTTTTGGTGTTGTATTTCGGTTTTAGCAAGGGTGAAGGTTGTGATGAATGTCAAGAACTTAACAACAACTTTATCAAGAGCAACAAAAACACCAACAACGTCCAACCAAGACTATAACAACAATTCCACACGTCCAAGAACAACAACTTCAACACACGACCACGGTCTTGTTCACACCAACAACATCAATTTTTTTAAAGCTCAAATCTAGATCGACTCAAAGTGTTAATGGACAAGAATACTAACACTTGAAACAACACAAGCAAAATAAATCCTTGACCTAGACACACAACATTCGGCCAAGATACAACAACAACAAGTTCAACTTTTCGGCCAAGATCTCAAACTCAAGAACACGTCTTTTTTTTTTTTTTTTTGATTTTCTTAGCAAGAAAGCCCAAGATTGGTATTGTAAGAACAAAACCAAAGATGGCTTTGATACCAAATGATACGGGACAAACAAGGGAACACCAAAATCAGTCCAAAAAACAGTCTACAAAATGGAAGAAATCCATGAACCCTTTTGGAGACCAAGTCTCGGCTTCCCAAGAACACAATAACAAGAAGATAACAAGGTGTTTATTACACCAAATCAGCGGACAACAAACTAGATTAACAACATAAGATGATGAACAAGAAGACACAAGATTCGGATTTAACAATAACAACAAGAACACAAGATTACAACACAAACACTAAACAAGATTACAAGAAGGTAAAAGGATAGATAGATAGACCACATGAAGGTATAATCTTAAGAACCCAAGAATGGACACTCTTGGACCCTTAACACTACATACAACAATAAACCTATCTCTTACGTGACACAAGATCGGATTCCACCTCTCTAGCATCAACGCTTCCAAGCAAGCAACAACAAAAGAGAATCCACCCTATTGTTGTATCCTAGTTTCGGTGGTCACTCTTCTCACTAGAGAGAGAGCTTGTTACAAGTCTCACAAGACTCACAAATATCATCCAAAAACTAAACTAAAAACCTTACAATGTTCCTTTTACAGCTATTACAAAATATAAGTTAAAATGACCAAAAGACCTTTCAAAGAGTGGGCACCCATCTAGTGTAATTTATGGGCTGATTTGGGTGCATTTTGGGCCTCTTTTACACTTCAATTGCACGTGCCAAGGCTCAGGTCCAACACGCACTCTCCTAAGTCCATATCTGTGATTATTCCCGTATCAACCAGTGAGGGACTTGGTGAAGATATCTGCAAGTTGATCACTTGACTTCACAAATTTTATAACAATATCTCCTGAGAGTATCTTTTCTCTCACAAAGTGACAATCAATCTTTGTGTTTAGTCCTCTCATGAAACACTGGATTTGATGCGATATGAAGGGCTGCTTGATTATCACGCACAAGTTCCATCTTACCGGTTTCTCCAAATTTTAGGTCTCTCAGCAAGTGTTTGATCCAAACTAGCTCACAAATTGCTACAACCATTGCTCGATATTCTGCTTCCGCACTAGATTGAGCAACCACACTCTGTTTCTTACTCTTCAAAGACACCAAATTACCTCTTACTAAAACACAATATCCGGAGGTAGAACGTCTATCAGAGGGTGATCCCGCCCAATCAACATCTGTGTGTGTATCCAATGATATGCTTGTGACCTCGATCTTCAAAGAGTAGTCCTTTACATGGAGCTGACTTTATATATCGCAGAATACGAACAACTACATCCCAATGACTGTCACGGGGGGAAGTCATAAACCGACTTACAACACTTACAGGAAAGGATATGTCAGGTCCAGTCACAGTGAGATAATTCAACTTTCCAACCAACCGCCTATACCTTTCAGGATCACTGAGTGGCTCCCCCTGTCCTTGCAGAAGTTTAGCATTTGGACCTATAGGAGTGTCAATGGGTCTACATCCCATCATTCCTGTCTCCTCAAGAATGTCTAAGGAATACTTGCGTTGAGAAATAACAATACCTGATCTGAACTGAGCAACCTCAATACGTAGAAAATATTTCAGTCTGCTAAGGTCTTTAGTCTGAAAATGCTGAAAGAGATATTGCTTCAATTTAGTGATACCATCTTCATCATTGTCGGTGATAACGATATCATCAACATAAACCACCAAATAAATACACAGATTTGGTTGAGAATGTCGATAAAACACTGAGTGATTAGCTCCACTATGGATCATGCCAAACTGCTGAATTACTGTGCTAAACTTTCCAAACCAAGCTCGAGGGGACTGTTTCAAACCATAAAGTGACCTGCGGAATCGACATACAAGGCTACTAGACTCCCCCTGAGCAACAAAATCAGGTGGTTTTCCCATATAGACTTCATCAATATCGCTGTGCAGAAAAGCATTCTTAATAATATCCAACTGATAAAGAGGCCAATGACGAACGACAACAATGGATAGAAAAAGACAGACAGATGCTATTTTAGCCACTGGAGAGAAAGTGTCACTATAATCAAACCCAAATATTTGTGTGTATCCTTTGGCAATAAGGTGAGCCTTAAGCCGATCAACTTGACCGTCTGGACCAACTTTGACTACATAAACCCAACGACAACCAACAATAAATTTACCTGCAGGAAGGGAAACAAACTCCCAAGTACCACTTGCATGTAAAGTAGACATCTCATCTATCATAGCTTGCTTCCATCCTGAATGAGAAAGTGCTTCACTTATAGTCTTAGGGATGGAAACAGAGGATAAAGATGATACAAAAGCATAATGAGGTGATGATAAACGATGATAACTCAAGAAAGTATAATGTGGGTTAGCATTACGAGTGGAACACATACCTTTTTGAAGTGCAACTGATTGGCAAGGAGAAGGCAAGTCCGCAGTAGGAGCAGCGTCCGACGCATGACATGAATCATTTGGGACTAATGGTGCACGCGGACGACGATGATAAGTCAGAAGTGGTGGCACTGCAACTGGAGATGTAGAAGTACCCGTTGATTTCTCAAAGGTTGGTTCGGGTAAGTTTAGAGATACGGGTAAGACCAAGGATGGTGCGGGTAAGACTGGAGATACAGGTAAGACCTTAGAGATATCAGGATGATCAGAAGATGTATAATAAGGTTGAGATTCAAAAAAGGTGACATCGACGGACATAAAGTAGCGACGAAGATCCGGTGAATAACAACAATACCCTTTTTGAACTCGAGAGTAACCAAGGAAGACACATTTGAGAGCACGGGGGGCTAATTTATCTTTTCCTGGGGCTAAGTTATGAACAAAACACGTGCTCCCAAAAATACAAGGAGGGATAGAGTAGAGATGTGACTGAGGAAATAATATGGAATGGGGAACCTGATTCTGAATCGAAGATAATGACTAACTATTAATGAGATAGCAAGATGCGAGGACTGCATCTCCCCAAAAACGCAGCGGAACACAGGATTCAATGAGAAGAGTGCGAACAGTCTCAATGAGAAGCCTACTTTTCCTTTCTGCTATACCGTTTTGCTGAAGGGTGTATGAACATGATGTCTGGTGAATAATTCCTTGGTGAGTCAAAAACTCCTAAAACTGGGAGGATACGTATTCTAAGGTATTATCACTACGAAAAGTTTGAATAGAGACACCAAATTGATTTTGTATTTCAGCACAAAAACTTTTGAATATAGAAAATAACTTAGAACGATCTTTCATTAGGAAAACCCAAGTGCATCGTGAAAAATCATCAATGAAACTAACAAAGTAACAAAATCCTAAAGGTGAAATGAGTTTATTAGGACCCCAAATATCAAAATGAACTAATGAGAAACTAGACTCTGAACGACTCTCAATTCTACGTGACAATGTAGCACGGGTGTGTTTCCCAAGTTGACACGACTCACAATCTAATGTGGATAAACTAGACAAATTAGGCACCATCTTCCATAACTTGGATAGACTCGGATGTCCTAAACGTTTGTCAATAAGGTCTGGAGGGTCTGTAACGGAGCATGATGTGAAGGAATTTGCAGAGGTAAGATGGTAAAGGCCTTGTGATTCACATCCTGTGCCGATTGTTTGTCCCGTACTGCGATCCTGCATTAGAAAAAAATCATCAAAAAAGTTATACTACAATTAAGGGCACGTGTCAAACGACTAACAAATGCAAGATTAAAAGGACAACCAGGACATAAAGAACAAAGTTTAGAGTGACAGAAGATAGAAGTTTGGCTTGTCCAACTCCTCCTGGTTTTGTTCGGATCCCATTGGCTAAAGTAATAGCTGGAAGAGACTGTGAATAAACAATATCAGACAGAAGTGACTTGTTGCCAGAAATATGATCAGAAGCACCCGAGTCCACAACCCATGATCCAAAGGTAGGAGATTGTGCAATTGAGACTATTGATAGAGATGTATGCTTACTTGCTCGATACTGAAGATACTCATGATATTCTTTGTCAGATAAATACACCCGTTGATCACCTGTGGTGTTAGACTGAGCAACATTAACATTTTTCGGTGGTAAACCATGCAAAAAATAGCATATTCCACGAGTATGTCCAAGCTTATTACAATAACTACACTTAGGTCGAGAATAGCATACATCACGAGTATGCCCAAGCTTTTTACAATAACTACACTTATGTCGAGATCTTCCAAATTGACCTCCCCCTCGACGATTCTTCATGGATTGTGATGTTTGATTTTCTGATCTCCTCATTAAGGGTTCAGATTTAATCATAGGATTAAATAAGCAAAAAATCCAATCACCAAAAAATTGGTTAGTCACCGGAAAAAAATTGAATTTGATTGTCGGAATCAAGAAATAGCTATCGGTACAGCCTTGGAATGAAGGGACGACTTCACTGAAAAAGAGGAATCTTGCTGAAAACTGGCCGGGAAAAAAATAAAGTCGCCAGAATTAGGGTTTCAGCGATCGAAATCGGGAAAAAGGGAACTGGACGGATCGGAATAACTGGGCGACTCCAACAAAAAAGGAACAACTTAAAAAATTCGAACGGAGATAATCTCACGCGTCAGCGCGTGATACAGATCTCGCCGGAATTCTGGCAGGCGCGTGGTAGCGCGTGGCTTATATTTTTCCGGTGGTTTTGGTCGGGTTTTTTTCGCCTGACCTTTCCGATCCTCTTGGTGGTGTTGTATTTTGCATACAACCCACTAAACAGATAATGACACAAATTAGTCACCGGAAATTGACGCACGGTGACTGAGTTTTTTTTTTTTTTAAGTTTCTCACCAATGCTCTGATACCATGTGAGAAATAATGGACAAAAAACTATTATTGAATTGTGTGTTTCATAATTACATTGAGACCCTATTTATAGACACTATAGTACAATCCTTTTCCAAGTAGGATTTTTATATACTATTCCTATACAATCCTTTTCCAAGTAGGATTTTTATATACTATTCCTATTTCTACTCATATTCTAACAGTTATATTGATCTATTTCTGATGAAATTGAATTTATAATGTCATGGCGCATTAACAAGAGTCATTGTAAGATATTCGTGCTGTGAAATGTTAGGACTCAACTGCCGTGGCTTTCATTTGAATATTGGTATTACAAGATTCAAAGATACAATTCTCCAACGACACCCATCCTACTTTTCTTGCAAGTTGCATCCTAGGCATAAATGTGTTCTATATTCTCAAGAGATTGAATACAAATTGGTTTTTATTTTGTACATTGACTAGCCAACAACTAACTTTCAAAAACTTGGTATTTTGATTCATTTTCATGATCACAATGGTTTGATCTCTTTTCCATTCTTGCAAGGGAGATGATACATCGTTATTTCCTAAAACAAAATATGAAAACACTTTTGGCATGTGGCAAGTACTGGTATCTTTCATACAAAGACATATACAAATTAAAGGCTTCCTGTATTTACTTTGTGGCATGTTTCTTAAAGTCATTTTCTTTTCTTACTGTACGAGTCTGATGTGGTTGCATATGTAGTTAAGCACCTACTACTTGCGGTTTCACAAATGCATGTGCACAGATTACAAATGTTGGGCTACTTGTGATTTTGTTATCTGTTGGGAGAGGAGAAGGGTAGCTAACAACTTCTCACACTATTAATCTCAGCTGGAAACTTTCTTTCTAGGGTGAAACACAAACTTATGTCAAATTAGGCAATAATTAAAATCTCTCACCAGATTTTCGTCAATACTAACGTGCTGTATCTTTTCAGGTGAAGAATGTGCCGAGAGGCAGGAGTTGAGCTGCAACTACCCTGGATCAAAGGAGCACCCTTTTGGGAACTGGGTTGTCTCAGTTTGTCCTGCTTATTGTGACACAACAAGAGCAATGTGCTTTTGTGGGGAAGGCACAAAATACCCAAATCGTCCTGTTGCTGAGGCATGTGGTTTTACAATCAAGTAAGCCAATATACTTCTCATTTAACCTTTATTTGCATCTCTTGCATCACAAGAAGCCTGTCAGTAATTGCTTGTGTATGTGACTCAGTCCTCCATCTGAACCTGGTGGTGCTCCTATGACTGACTTCACAAAAGCTGATCTCGACGTCTTTACTATAAATGGTAGCAGACGAGGATGGTGTAATGTGGATCCGGTAGAAGCATATGCTTCCAAGGTGCTTTTCAAGGAGGAGTGTGATTGCAAGTATGACGGTCTTTGGGGTCGATTCTGTGAGGTGTCTGTGCTAAGTACTTGTATAAATCAATGCTCGGGCCATGGGTTCTGCCGCGGTGGATTTTGTCAGGTAAAATCAGTCCTCATTGTCTTTTGTGTGAGGAAAGTTTCATAGTACTTGCTTAATATTTAGAGGTTGATTGCAGAATTTCGCGGTAATCATTCTTCTTCCCATTTTTACCAAGGCTAAAAGAATTCACGAAGCACAGAAGGACTGTAATAATTCAGTAGCAAACACAGAATTTTCTCTGAAAATAATGTTCTAGCATTACCTGGCTTTCGTTTTGTTCGTTTTTTCTGAATGTTGTCTTGTAGATGCTGCCCCTATTGATCATCTTGTCATTATGAAGCACGTCCCTTATTTCTACACACACAAATATCTAGTTTCCTTCTAATAACTTTATCTTCCCCAAAAAAGTACGTTGAGAGTAACAGAGCTTTAACATGGCTTATTATAACACAAGTTCTTTTTTATTTACATACTGCAGTGTGATAACGGTTGGTTCGGAGCAGATTGCAGTGTACCCTCCGTTATGTCATCCATTAGAGAGTGGCCTCTCTGGCTGCGACCTGCACAGGTTAATGTTCCTGAGAATATGAACAGCAGAGGAAATCTTGTCAATCTAGATGCTATTGCGGAGAAGAAAAGGCCCCTTATATATGTTTATGACTTGCCCCCAGAGTTCAACAGTCTTCTTCTGGAGGTTAGAACAATTTCTTCCTGTCGCATCCTATCTATTAACTTGGAGAGTAAAACTCTAATACCTATTTGCTTCCTGGGTAATGTAGGGACGACATTTTAAACTAGAATGCGTAAACAGAATCTATGATCCGAGAAATGCTACAGTATGGACAGACCAGCTGTATGGTGCACAGGTATCATCCGACTATAAGTGTCTCCAACTATGAAATTTAGTGTTTGTGTAGACGCTGATCAACTATAGTTATATTTTTTTGTAGATGGCACTCTATGAAAGTATGTTAGCTAGCCCTCATCGGACATTAAATGCAGAGGAAGCAGATTTTTTCTTTGTTCCAGTTCTTGACTCATGTATTATAACTCGTGCTGATGATGCTCCACACTTGGGCATGCAGGTTTTGATGCATATTATTTTTCTGCATTGTTTGGTCAAACAAATCATCTCTAGGATATAAATCTTGTTCAGTTGGATTAACTCGACATTTGAGACCTATGCGATAAGTAGAGTTGTCTGGCTGTTGGCGCGTTCACATTGTGTGCAGCTAAATTGCTTGGACTCGGGCACGGGTGTTCGATACTGGTGCAGCAGGTCTAAAAGTCGGATCCTTCATGATCTAAATTTTAAGATTTGAGGGTATGGATCCAGGTACGGATACGGGTATAGGGATTCAGCTAAAAATAATTCCAATATCTAAAAATAGAGTTATGTCTAAATTATGAGACATTATGTGAAGAACTTACAAGGTATTAATTAGGAAAAGATATTGATCAAGAGGTGAATCCCAGAAGGTGGTTCAAGGACTGACATAGAACATTCTATACAAGGTACTCCATTTCTTCAATTCTGAACTTTTGCTTGATTACATAAATCATTGTATCTATCCCGAATTTATCCGTTGATTTTGGTCAAAGTATCCAAAATTGGTTGACCAAATCAGGTATGGATCTCACACCCACGCCAACACCCATGTCGTGTCGACAGCGGTTCGACACCAAAAATGAAGAGTCTGAGCAACTTAGGCGTACAAACATCTTCGCTAAACCAAGATTTCCATTTCATGTCCTACCAAAATGCCTTTTACCAAGAAAAATCTCAGTATGATTATTGGATCCTACCATTTTGAATCTTTTGACTACTTTTTTCATGCTTGAAGTTGGGGACTTTCTGGCTACAATAAACTTGCAGGCTGACTTATACTATTGAGTACCACATCGGTGGGCTTTAAGGTACACCGATGCCTTATATGGTCTTGGAAAATCCTCTCCTCATAAGCTAGCTTTTGGGGTTGAGTTAGGCTTGACGTTAATTTCTTTAACATGTTATCATATAGAGCCGTCAATATGGGTCAGACCCGTTGGGATGACCCGGCCCGACCTGTAATTTGATAGGGTCGGGCTAAGATTTTTGTAGCCATTTAAGAACATGGCTTTTTAGCCCGACCCGGATAAGTCCGTTGACTCGTGGGGCTTGAGCAATGTGAGTTAGGCGCCCGTGGGCCAAACAAAAAATAATCAAATATAAAAGAGGAAATTTCTTAAATAGCAAACATGAGCCCGTAATTAAGCCTTCCATAGCAATACTTTGCTAATTACATCCCATGGCAACTCACCTCTCTCGCTTATTTTCTCTCTTTCACTCTCTTTCTCATTTTTTTTTCTTTTTCTTTTTTTATTTTATATTTTCACATCTCTATCCCTCTGTGCATTTATATTTTCACCTCTCTTTCTTATTTTTTTTGTTTTTTATATTTTATATTTTCACATCTCTCCCCCATTGTATTTTATATTTTCGCCTCTTTCTGTTTCTCGTTTTTTTCTTTTTTATTTGTATTTTATATTTTTTTTGTATCAAAAGTACATTTTATATAAATTTATAATTTGTATTTGGATGGTTTAGCTGTGGACATGTACAATTTATCATTTGTATTTGTATGCAAACAAGTATATACATTATTTGTATTTTGCTTGAGTCTATCATATACAAATATGCAATGTATCATTTGATACAAATGTATCTTTTGTATTTGTATGTCAAATTTATCATTTGTGTTTGTACATAAAAAAGCTTCATTTGTATCTGTATGGTTCAAGTTGTATGAACATGTATCGTTTGATACAAATGTGTCATTTCTATTTGTATGGTTTAATTGGTGTCAATTAATACAATTTGTATCAATGAATACAATTATAAGTATTCTTAGGAAGAGAATGAAAAGCTCCTTTTCAATTATTTAAAAATACAAATGATGTTGTCAGCTACAAATACAATAACTACAAATACAACAACACCAACATACCCAGTAAAATCCCACAAGTGAGGTTAACTACAAATCCAAATCCAAAAGAAATGAAACAACGAAAGTACAAATGATATAGTCAACTACAACTACAAAAACAAATACAAGATAAATGAAACAATGAAAATACAAATGATGCAGTAACCTATAAAAATACAAATGATATAGTCAACTACAAATAAATAGTTTTCTTAAAAACAAATGATTCAGTCAACCGCAACTACAAAAGCAACTACAAATATAAAACAATTTTTAAAAAGTACAAATGACACAGTTAACGATACTTGAATTCGCCGGTATACAAAATACAAATGCTAATTTGTGTTAGTATTTGAATTAGAAAAAGAAAGAACCCACCAAAAAATTAACTCCAACTTCAATAGCTCCCAATCGCTTTCCCTTGAAATCAGAATGTCCAAAGTGCCATTTCAAAAGTTGGACTAAAGGCTTCCTTCCCAATCACGTGCTTCTGACGTCCACAATTACTTTGAGTTGGTAATGGTGATTTCTTCATTTCCACCACCAACGCTGCAACAATACTTAATCAGAAGGAAGAAGAGAGGGGAAAGGATAAGGGAAGAAAAGAGGATCAGAAGGAAGAAGAGAGGGGAAAGGAAGGGGGAGGACAACGGTGGTGTTCATGGCAGAATATTGCCGCTCTCTTATCTGCCGTGTTGTTATGGTGGGAGATGATGAAGATGGTGGAGGGAGTAAAAATGGCAGAAAGGGGTGGCTGGTGTTGGGTTTAAAATGACAGTAGGGAGTTTGACTCTTTCAAATATATTAGGGAGAAAATATTGCTACAGTTGTTCTGCGAGATAATTTTTTAAACTGTTGTCATGGGATATACTTAAAGGCTTAAGTTTCTTATGCCATGTAGTTTTTATTATAATATAAAATAAAGTACTAAAAATAACAAGAGGAGTCCAAACTTGAAGTCTACTTAAACCATCATAAATACATAAATTTTAATTATGCCTATAAAATAGGTAAATAATCAAAATACAAAATCCTAATTTTTTTAAGTAATCACTATTTACTATTTAGGATTTAGTCTCTTTCACTCTCGACAATGATTGCCGTTTTCTCGTTTATAGTGCAGACCTTTAGTCATTGCAATCTCATTCTCCATAGCCAAAGTTTAACCCATCACTAGGACCAAATTTAGGCTAACATTTCTATTTAGCTAGTCATATTGTTACTCATTAACGGTTTTAATTTGCTTATTAATATCTTTATTTGTTTTGAATGATATCATGTCAAATGTTATTCAGTTTCGTAGATTATTCGAATTATATTTTCTTGGTGAATATGAGACTTGATTACGAAGTAGTAAAAGAATGTAATATGGTCTTTGTAAATATTTATGTTATTAACATTTTAAAATCTAAACTTAAATTAAAAATTATAAAGCAATATTTTTTTAAAAAGTGGACTTGCCTGTAAAAAGTGGTTGGGCTTGCTATTTTCTATCCCGTCACTTTGATGGGCCAGCCCGTCTTGGCCCGTCAAATTTCAAAGTACGTGTGAACTAGCCAGGATGGGCTGGGTCGACCCGTATTGACAACTCTAGTATAAGAGCAAGGCTTAGCCAATTCATTGTTTCATCCGATGTTGGGGCCCTATCTTTTATTGTCCACACTTCAGATGTTCAGTCGTGGGCGTGCAGGTTGTTGTCCTACATCGGTGGACTGTAGGGCAGATGGACTCCTTATATGGTCTTGAACAACCATCTCCTCATGAGCTAGCTTTTACGGTTGAGTTATGCCCAAGGTGCATTTCTTTAACATATACCAATGCGTCTACTTCTACTTTAGAGAATAGATCTAGCTCTCAATCTTGGATACTTTTCAATAATTTGCAAGATCTTGTCTTTTAACTTATATATCTGTATACATTTATAGAATCTTAGAATGCTGTTATTTCTGGATCCTATTACCATACATTTCATGAAACTACTTCTGTGTTTCTTATCACAATAGAGTTGCCTATATAATGGCTTAAACATGTATTTAGGTTACACCTTTCCTGTGTTTCTTATCACAATAGAATTGCCTATACAATGTCTTGAACATGTATTTAGGTTACACCTTTCCTGTGATCAATTTTAGGAACACATCCATGGGGGGTTGAGAAGTTCTCTGACGCTTGAATTCTATAGAAAGGCTTACGATCATATTATCATGCAGTATCCTTATTGGAACCGCTCATCTGGAAAGGATCACATCTGGGTATGATCTCTATAACGATGTCCACATATTTATATGTAGAGAACAGTAATTAGTGATAGTTAAACTTCCATAGAGAGACAATAAGCAGTGTACATGAAAAGAAGCTGTAGTACTTTTATGATATTGATGTCACTGGTCTCATTTTTTTTTTTCTGTTGAGGCAGTTCTTCTCATGGGATGAGGGTGCTTGCTATGCTCCTAAAGAGATATGGAACAGCATTATGTTGGTCCATTGGGGTAATACAAACTCAAAGCATAACCATTCAACAACAGCATATTGGGGTGATAATTGGGATCCAATTTCCTCGGATAGAAGAGGCAACCACCCCTGTTTTGACCCAGATAAAGATCTCGTACTTCCTGCTTGGAAACAACCAGATGAAGGTTCCCTAAATGCTAAACATTGGTCCAGGTAGTTTTCTCTTTCAGTTGTCATCCATGAAATATGTCTCTATCAAGCTATAGTTATTTTGAAATGCAGCACTAGTTCAGATTTTATTTTATATTGACCAAGACCAAATGCGTTGGAGAAATATGTGCAGACCTCGTGAGAAGCGGAAAACATTCTTCTATTTTAATGGAAATCTTGGACCGGCTTATGAAAATGGAAGACCAGAAGCTACGTAAGTGATCTGAAAGCTACTAAGATTTGGATTTCTACTGCAAGACGTGAAGCACACTATGGTCGAGACACTAACCTCTGGGTCTCTGACAGCTCATGTATTAGCCATTATTGGTAGAAAAGAGCATGCTGGCCATTTGGACTGTCAGTTTACAAATCATCCTTAGCAAGTGGTTTGTTTAACAAAGTTATTAATTAGGCTGGTGGTGAAATCTGCAGGTATAGTATGGGCATAAGGCAAAATGTGGCTGAAGAATTTGGATCAACCCCTAACAAGGAAGGTAACCTTGGCAAGCAGTATGCAGAAGATGTGATAGTGACACCACTACGTGCTGTGAACTATCATGAGGAATTGGCAAGTTCTGTCTTTTGTGGGGTTATGCCTGGGGATGGTTGGAGTGGACGAATGGAAGATAGTATTTTGCAAGGATGCATTCCTGTGGTGATTCAGGTACTTTATTATGTCATGCTTTTTAGATGATTGTGACAAATATATACTTTCATGTGAATCTTCCATGGGCTGCTTATGACTTATGGCCTTTTGAAGCACTTGCATATTTTTGTGCCCTTTAAGAATGATTTGTTTTTCTGATTAAACAAAAATTTCAAAATTTGCTGAACATATTTCTAATTCATTAGAATCTTTTTCAATCTATGCTTTTGTATTCTTACTCTTATGGCTTGTGTCTTTGACTTCCATTTCCCTATGTTCAGGATGGGATATACCTGCCATATGAGAATTTTCTCAACTATGAAAGTTTTGCAGTTAGGATACGTGAAGATGACATACCCAATCTATTAAACATTCTTCGGGTAACTCTATGTTGTCTTCAGTTCAATATAGTAATCTTTGCTTCATTCCTTTTTAGCTAGAATTGCTAAATAGTAAATTTACTTCTTGTAGAGTTTTAACGAGACAGAAATCGAATTTAAACTGGGGAATGTGAAGAAAATCTGGCAGAGATTTTTATATCGCGATTCAGTTGTTCTTGAAGCTGAGAGGCAAAAGGCAGTACGTGGGAGTGTTGAGGACTGGGGTCTAAAGTTTTCGCAGCTCATGGAAGATGATGTCCTTGCCACATTCATACAGGTATATGTCATGCCTCCTCTAATGTTTTTGTGTCTGTAGATGTGTTATAATAATAAAATTTTGAATCTTAATGTCCTAATATCTGATTCATTGCATAATTAGATTTGATTTTGTTCAGAAAATAATGCTGAGAGTTCATGCAGCTCCAGCTTGTAATTTTACAAGG
Organism: Capsicum pubescens; assembly: GCA_030864215.1. Lineage (NCBI taxonomy): Eukaryota > Viridiplantae > Streptophyta > Magnoliopsida > Solanales > Solanaceae > Capsicum > Capsicum pubescens. The sequence goes on from CM061540.1 coordinate 138,709,852, forward strand.
AGCATAAGTGTTAATTCCTTTTCACTTTAATCTGTTGGATGTGAAGCAGAGATATAGCATATGATCTGAAAGTAATTCAGCAAGGAAGAAACATTTGGAAGTATTACTGAAGTTAAGAGTACTGCCAAAAAAATAGAAAGAAAATATTGAGGCTGAGGGAGCATACTGTCTTAATTTAACTTGATATATTCAAATCACCATTATTATCCTTCCCGCAAGCCCTAACATCTTTTTATATCCCAGTGGGCCTTTTTAACTGAGGGATGCTATTGATTTTTTTCCTTGTCCATTTTGAAGTTTGACTAATCTTTGACCATTCTCACATTATATCTTTGATTCAAAAGAATTATGTTAGATTCAAGCACGTGTCTTTTGTTTGGGAATGCTATTAAACGGTTTCCCCCTTATTTACTTAGGTGTTGCATTACAAGTTGCATAATGACCCTTGGAGACGAGAACTTCTGCAGAAAAAGGAATTTGGATTGCCTAATGAATGCTTGATTCGAACAGAGTGAGAAACTACTTTATACTTGGACCTGAAACGGGATTCAACACATGGAGGGTTTTACTGTGGATTGGAAACAGATAAGTGTATACAGCTGCAGTAAGGAAAAATATTTGGTCAGTATACCAATTTTTGAGTCACTACTTTTTGTGCAGGGACAGCTGAAGGCAAAAATATGTCTTCTATTCAGGGCCATATTTTTTACATGTCAATAAGTTGGCTTCTCTAGGAGCTATATTTTGTACAAGATGAAAATTAGGGTACAACTCTCACCCTTTGTTTCACGTTTTATAGAGGAGTCATATATCTGATTTATTCTGAAAGGGGAAAATAGTATTATACTCTCTCCCACTTTTTTAATTATTTTACTCTCTCTCCCTATTAATACATAACATAGCCGACATATACATAACATTCTGTGTATATGTTGAAATTTTTGTAATATGTTTAGGGAGTTGAGATTTTTGGTAATATTGGAAACATAAGTTGTGTATTTGTGTAGTTTTTAGAGTGCATGAAAGTTGTTGATGCATGTAGATGGAAACTTCAGCTCAAGGAGCTAAGCTCGATGAACAACTATGGCTGATCAGGGATTGAAATTCTGAGAATTCGGCTAATTAGAGAAGAAGAGAGATTTAAGGAGAGATGTATTATCAATCAATGAATTTTGAAAGTACAATTGATAGTATTTATAGACAAAGTAGCCCCCAACAACTACCTCCAACTAACTTACTAACTAACTAACTAATAATTGAAATTTGCTATAGTGATAGTAACCAACTACTACAGTAATAGCTGACTAATGAATAGTAGAGCGATGTAACAGTATGTCATGACCCGAATTAGGGTCTAGTCGCAATGGGTATCTCAAGCCCATTGTGGGTCGGAGATAACCCCTTAGCTTAACCTCAAGAGCACATAAATGGAAATAGTAGAAGCCATAATAAGAAAGATAGTCCAACTGAAATTTTTTAAGAAACAAACGAACAATCAATCCCACTTTTGTCCACGAAAGCCTCTAAAAATCAAAATATCTAACTACGTTGGGACATGCCCTCGTTCATGACTAGGGGTGTGCATCGGTCGGTTCGGTTTTACGTGTTATTGGTTTGGTTTATCGGTTTTTGATTTTTAAATATGTAAAATCAATAACCAACCAATAAGATATTTTCTTATCGGTTTCGGTTTATCGATTTTTGGTCCTAACGGTTCGGTTTTCGGTTTAACCAATAAGAAAATGCTTATAAAATAGAAATAGTAACAACTAATATAAAAAAAATGAAATCTTAATTACCGTCAAAGCCTACGCAATGCATTTTAGTTTACAAGAATCTTCAAATTTGAACTAAATGTTAGTTAGGAAAAAAATTGGATCCTAATTGTTGGAAGCTATAAATGCTTCAAGCTTTTTATTACGATAACAACCGAGCTTTATATTGTGCCTTTGTTGCCCTGAATAGGTTAATACTTTGTGAATCCCTGAATTATGAATTAGTAGTGCATATAATCTATATACATACACATATCTATATATATATAGAGAGAGATAGATAGATAAAGAGAGAGAAATTTAAATATATAACATAAATAGGGATAAAACAATAACTTAGTGTATCCTTATTGGGTTATCGGTTTAACCGATAACCTAATAAGCTAAAACCGATACCGAACCATTTACCCAATAATTTTTTTTTTAAAACCAATAAAAAACCATTAACCCGATAACTCGATAACCCAATATCAATAACTCAATAACATTTTTATCGGTTCGGTTCGGTTTTTGCACAACCTTATTCATGACAAAGAAAAGTTGCAATTCCCAAAATTTGAAAAGAAGCTTAATGAAATGGCAGGGCTTTTCAAAAGATGGAGGCTCACCACTTTACAGTAACTCAACTGACGCACCACACCACCTAATGCTGCACAGGAGTAATGGAAAAACCCTCGGACCCTACATTATGAAACGATGCAGCGTCCAAGGAGGGTCAGTGGGATAAGCATTGGCATGTAACTTAGAAAAAGTGATAAAATAATGTCATGTCCAAAATTAGTCAAAACCACATGCACACATTCATATATACATATATAGGATGCCGTGATTGGGACAAGGGTCATGAATATGAGATTTTAAAATATTAACCTGAAATGTGTAGCTCGCTCCGTCCTAAAGGAACCCATAGGCTATATGTGTTCAACTCCCGCTACTGAAAGGACCTCAGTACGTGTTAGTCGCATGAATTGAGAAAACTGAAGGAAGGCTAAAGACACCAAAGCAATAACCATCCAAAATGTATATTGTGTGCAGTAAGCACACGGTCACATAGACCCCACATTGGCAACTGTGGTTTCCAGTGTTGGTCCCTCCAGGACTATACCTTCACGACGAGCTACACAATTTCCTTTAAGTCCAAATTAAAACAGTTTGCACATAAACCTAACCATTAACGAAGGAGTCATTTATTAAGGCATTTACCAACTTGGTATCGTCTTACCAATACGCTTGCAAGCTAATTCAATTAGCCAAACCAATCCATATAACCATTTGACTGAGTCCCATTTAAAATCCAAACTGTCGCCATCAAAGGCATTCCAAAATCATTTTCATTATGTTTTTATCCATTAATGAAATGCAAAGTTTAAAATCCAAATCATTGCCATCAAGGGCATTCCAAAACCATTTTGATTATCCTTTTATCCATTATTGCAATGCAAAGTTCCAAAGGAAAGTTAAATTATGCAAATTCTATATTCAAAACTAAAGTAATAAAGGTGGGTTAAGGTTAATGCCATTACCAATCCAAAAATCCATCAATTTGGGAAAACCCATATCTTCCTATTCCAATCCCCATAATAATGCATCCATTAAACCCTAAAACCATCAATCAAAACATGAATATCATATTTAAATCATGGAAAAAATAATTCAAGTAGATTCCAATCAAAAACCCTCAACCCAATTTCAAACCCCACAATTAAATCACATGAATGTTGAATCAATTTATCTCATAATATAAAATACGAGCTTAAGGATGAGAGACATGCCTGAAATACCAAAGAATTTGAAAGGAATTCAAAGTTTGAAACCTAAATGTTGAATCCCTTGTGAAACCCTAGTGTTCTTGCTTTGGGAGTTGAAGAGGAGAAAGTGATGTTTTGATTTTTGATAACTAGTGTTAAAGGGTCCTTTAAAGTGTTTTTAAGTCATGGGGTAAAGTGTAAAGGGAGGAAAAGACCAAAATGACCCCAACTAAAATGTGCAGGAAAAATAAGGGCCAGTTGTCACGAGTTAGGGAACGGCTCGTGAGGTTTGACCATGAGTCATTACCTGGAGATCAGAATCTGGTACCCCACTATTATGACAATGAGTCTCACATAACGACTCTTTGTTTGACGTCACGACTCGTGATCAGAGCAGAACTCCCATGCGACCTCACTATTGAGACGATTATTAAAATAATACATGAGGGTAAAACTAATAAATATAAGGAAAAAGCAATATGCATGTGTAACCATTTTATTGCACCATAAAATTATCGAAATACCCTTGGGGTATTAAAAACAAGTACTTTAATAAGAAACAATAAGATATTTATAAAAAATTACTACCATGTATAATTCAATTACAAAGGTCTAAATAAAAATATTATTAAAATAATACATGAGGACAAAACTAATAAATATAAGAAAAAAGCAATATGCATGTGTAACCATTTTATTGTATCATAAAAATGAGAACATAGCTAATAAATATAAAGAAAAAGCAATATGCATGTGTAACCATTTTATTGAACCATAAAATTACCGAAATATCTTTGGGGTATAAAAATAAGTAATTTAATAAAGAGCAAAAAAATATTTATAAAAAATTACTACCATGTATAATTCAATTACAAAGGTCTAAATAAAAATATTATTAAAATAATACACGAGGAAAAAAATAATAAATATAAGAAAAATAATATACATGTGTAACCATTTTATTGCACTATAAAAACGAGGATAAAACTAATAAATATAAGAAAAAACAATATGCATGTGTAATCATTTTATTGCATCATAAAATTATCAAAATACCCTTGGTAGTCATTTAATAAGGAATAAAAAGACATTTATAAGAAAAAAGTACCATGTATAATTCAATTACAAAGGTCTAAATAAAAATATTATTAAAATAATATATGAGGACAAAATAAATAAATATAAGAAAAAAACAATATGCATGTGTAACCATTTTATTGCACAGTAAAAATGAGAACAAAACTAAAAAATATAAGGAAAAACTCATATGCATGTGTAACCATTTTATTTACTACTATATATAATTAAAGGTTGGAGTCACTAAAATTACCGAAATACCCTTGATAGTCACTCTAACCTTCACTTATATATAGTAGTAAAGTAAAGTAATAATAGTAGTAGTAATAATAATAATAATAATAATAATAATAATAATAATAATAATAATAATAATAATAATAACAACAACAATAATAGTAGTAGTAGTAGTAGTAATAGTAATAGTAAACAAAAAGTAATAATAGTAATAACAACAATAATAATAATAATATAATAATAATAATATTATGGGTCACTGAAATTACCGAAATACTTTGGTAGTTATTCTAACCTTCACTTATATATAGTTGTAAAGTAAAGTAATAATAATAATAATAATAATAATAATAATAATAATAATGATAATAATAATAATAGTAGTAGTAGTAGTAGTAGTATAGTAATAGTAATAGTAAAGAATAAATAAATAATAATAATAATAATAATTTCTCTTTTCTTTTCTATTATATAGAAGAGGTGGTTTCGACCGCCTCTTGCAATTACCAAAAAATCCAATTACTTCTACTTAATTACATATCATGCCCCAATATATAATAAGTCCATTGTTTTATCATAATGATTTAAATATTTAATATATTTTATTAATTTATATTAGTTAACTATAACTACATATTGAAAGTAAAATATTTTTATTTATTTAATTGTCTATAATGTTCAAAACTAATTTGTTAGTACAAATCACAATAATTAATAACTTAAAATATTTAAAAGACATATAAAAATTTTATTGACTCTTACCAAAAAAAAACCTCTACTCTTACTTAATTACATACTATGCCCCAATATATAATAATTCCATTGTTTCATCATAATGATTTAAATATTTAATATATTCTATTAATTTATATTAATTAACTATAGCTACATATTGGAAGTAATTTTTTGTTATTTATTTAATTGGCTATCATGTTCAAAACTAATTTGTTACCACAAATCACAATAATTAATAACTTAAAATATTTAAAAGACATATTAAAATTTTATTGACTCTCATTATTTTAGCAATGCCACATAAATTTAGATAAAAGAAAAAGTACTGCAAATCATAATAATTAACAACTTAAAATATTTAAAAGATATATAAAAAATTTAGTTGATTCTCAAAATTGTATCGAAGCCACATAAATTGGGACACAAGGAGTAAATATATTATTCGATAATTACGTAAAAATTATTATAAATCACAATAATTAACAAGTTAAAATACTTTTTTAAAAATAGATAAAAGTTCTATTCAACTCTCAAAATTTTATCGGTGCAGCATAAATCATGACAAAATAAAAAATCATCTTAATTAATTGCAACTAAATATTTAAAGTAAATCAATTTTATTATTTTAATTGACTTTTATATAAAAAATAATCTTTTTATTTATTTATTTTAATAAATTTTAATTTTAATTTTTTTTTCTTATAAAGAAATACTAATATTTAAACTTAACTTTAAAATTTTAAAGTACAAAATTAATAAATTTAATTTAATAAAATAAATTTCCAATGAATATTTTCTTAGAATTTATGTTGGGTCAATATGTATCAAGTTAAAAAGAAATAAAGAAAAATATATAGTAAAATTTTATTATTGTGAAAGATAAATATAATGCACTATCCAATAATGTTTAATAATATCATATTTTGCATATGCAAATATAGCATCCGGTATTTAATTAATATACTATTCCGGTGAATTATCGATGATTATTATTGGATATGATAAAATTATATTAATTTTTATAGTACTAACATAATCAATCGCTCTTAATTAATTATTATAAGTCATCTAGGTATTAAAAAAATAAATAGTATTTAATGAAAAGTAAAATAGACATAAAATACGAAATTAACTCTTAATGTTTTAAATTAAATTTTCATCTTTCGAACGATGATTTTACTATATCACTCCTTACTATAAGTCATTTATGTATTAGAAAAATAAGAATGACAAAATGATATGTCAACATAAAATATTTGATTGACTATCAAAATTATATTAGTACCACATAAATTGGGTCGGGACAGAAGAAGATATAAAGCAACATATATTATTTGAAAATGAAATAAAAAGTACTGTAAATAACAATAATTAACAAAAAAAATTAAAAATTGACTGATTTCTACTTCAACTGCTTCAATCGTGATTTTACAATATCACCCCTAATTAATTATTATGGTCATTTAAGCATTGTGTCACATAAGTTGAGATAGAAAAAATATTATAAATCACAATGATAAAAAATTTAAATGATTTAAAAAATATAATTGACTGTCGTCGACACAAAATTTTGGACAAGAAGAGTATCATATATTATTCAAAAATGACATAAAATGTATTATAAATTACAATTGTTAACAACTTAAAATATCTAAAGATAATTTAATATGTTATATTTTTCAAAAAAATTACATGAGAAATACTAGAAATCACAATAATTAATAACTTAAAAAATTTAAAAGATATAAAATATTTGGTTGACTCTTGAAATTATACTACTGTCACTGAAATTGGAATAGAAGAAAAGTATTATAAATCACAATAATTAAAAACTTAAATTATTTTTAAAATATAATTGACTATCAATGCCACAATAATTTGAACAAGAAAAGTAACGTATATTAATTTGAAAATTACATAAAAAATATTATAAATTACAATAGTTAACAATTTAAATTATCTAAATACGTATTAAAATAACATATGTTGAACTCATGCTAGATTCCGCATGAGTCCTAGAAAACATATGCAATCCTTTTATTAAAAAAATTTATTTAAATATATCAACATTGAAAAGATAAATAAATATCTTAATATTGGGTTCATGCTGACAGACCATGCTCCTCTAGTATATATATAAATGAAAGATTTGTGTAGCCATAAAAAGACAAATTAGTGGTACACCAATCCTTATATATATATATTGAAAGATTTTTGTGAGCTAAACACAACTATTTACACATATATATTGTGTGGTTGACAAATGACAATCATTGTTTCCGATTATGATTACATCATTTACACAACATATCTACATGCTATACTATTTATATAGTGCTGCATTTTGTCTTCTTCGTACATAGTGTCTCGGCAAAATCTGAAAAAAGAAAAGAAATGAATTAGGTTCAATCCAACATTTAATTTAGTAAGCGATAGAGCAAAAGAGCCTACAACACTACCGAAATCGATAACCTCTCAATTAAACAAGTTTATGGAGAACTACTTATACAAATTATGTCTTCTTAGATAGGGCCAGTTTGGCCATGAAATTTTTTCCCTTTTTTCCGAATTTTTTTTTCGAAGTTGAAAATTGTGGTGTTTGGCCATGAAAATTAGAAAAATAATTCCGAAATTTTTTTCTAAAAAGGGAAAACAGGTTTTTGATGTTTTCACAATTTTTCAATTCTAATTCCAACTTTTATTATTATTACATATAACCCCAATCTTTTAAATTTTTACATAAAACTCTCTTTATAACATTACTTTTTCAATATTACGTATATAACAGTTTTATAGAATAAGATAATTATAATTTCAAACTTAATGCTATCCTAATTAATATGTATCTCTTTTTCTCTCTCATCATTATTTTTCTTCCTTATTTAATTTTCTCCCTTATTTAAGACATTATTTTACTGCTAATGATCCTAATTATTATGCTATAATAATAATAATAATAATTTTTCTATTATGATACGAACGTTTAAGGAATTATAGTCGTGTAATTAATAATGGATAATCGTTTTCTATATTTATGAAATTAATAAAGTTGTAGCAAATTAGTTTACCACTGCCACAAATTATTCTCATTTTTAATTTGATTATATATATTATATTGTGTACATCATTATTATACTATTCAAATATAAATAGTTTATACCATATATATGCTAAAAATATAAATTGGTGATACAGATTTTTCATAAAAAAATATCCAATTTAACACATTTATACCTTAAACTGCAACTGCTAGCTTAATATACCATAATACTTGGTATCTTTATACACAAAGTATTATATTTATATCCATAAATCTATAAAGTATTATATTTATAACAAAAATATACAAAGTATGTTATATATAAATTTCATACCATGTATATGTCAAATAGACATATATAAATATACAAAGTATTAAGAAACATAATAAGCATATTTATAACATAAATATACAAAGTATGTTATATATGAAGTTTATACCATGTATATACCATATACACACATATATAAATATACAAAGTATAAAGAAACATACTAAGTATATTTATGGTATATGATATAATATACCAATAATATGCAAAGTATGTTTTACATAAAAATAATTTCTTCACACAGTAAAATCTTTCATGTATAAGAAAATTAAAGAAATAAATTAACGGCACCCTAAAATTTAATAACAATTCATCATTTTTATTTTTTAGGAACGGAAAATAAAGAAAATAAATTAAATAAATTCCTAAAAAAATAAATTTGTTTGAAAAATAATATTTGTTACCTAAAAAATAGGAAACAATGATCTATTAATATAACATCCATATTTAAAATTTTCCAATGAGAAACGGCTATTAATGTAAATATTATGTCATAATTGAAATTCATTAAATATGACCATGTACATGTAACTATTTTTATAAAAGTGGCTAATTGTGTTTTTTTTCCGTTAGTAGGTAAATTTTAGTTGGGTGATTTTGATAGTTTGTAAAAGTTGGAGCATAAAATCATATTTAAAAAAGTTTTTTCAAAAGTAAAAAATAAAAATAAAAAAAGACATGGCCAAACACAACTCCAACTTCAACTTCAACTCTGAAAATTTTTAGTTTTCATGCCAAACAGCTACTTAATATTTTCAACTTCAACCACCTGAGTTGGCACAGTGGTTCAGCGCTATGTCCCTTAAGCAAGAGGTCGGGGGTTCGATCCCCGCCTCTAGCGAATGTAGCAAACTCTGTGGTCAGTTTCCTACCGTAAAATGTGCTGACCGAGAAACAGAAGATTAGTCTCACGGCTGTGGAATACCTTGTGAAACCAAATAAAAAAAAATTAAAAAATTTCAACTTCCAATTTTAAAGCAAGTCTAAATAAGTTGCACTTCCCTGTTTCCTTTGACCAAACGACAAAGCAATACTCGAGAAATGGGCCCTCAATTGTTCTATTTTTGCCAGAAAAGAGGTGGGTACAACTGCACTATAGACACTATACAAAAGCAGTTTTTTGATTCTTTTTCTTTCTCATTCGTGAAGAATACAGTACAACGGCAAAAGTGAAGAAAGGATATTTCAACTGCAGATTTTGTTTAGTCATTGATGGTTGTTTTATGGTAAACTTCAAGTTTTCACTTCCCAAAAGGAGATCATAATAAAAGGGAGAATTAGATAAATTTTGAGTTTGAATACAAGTACTCTATATTTTGTTTTCCTACCCTTTAGAAAGCTAGAGATACAAAAATATAAGAAATTGGGACTCACAATACATAGGGGTATGTAAAGAAAAGGGCACCTGGTCATGTTTGTGTAAAGAAAAAATGGAACCTCAAGATATATATCAACAGGATAGGAAGTACCTTAGCAGTTTCAGATGCCCTGGAAGCATCATAAGCTATGTACTCAACAGTGCGTATAAAATGAATACCATCATTAATTGCCAAAATCTATATCCCACCTTCAGCTTGGCGATCTGGTGCCTCCATGTGATAGTTAACCAGCAGCTTAGCGCAACCTAGTAGCTGAGACTCTGAGAAACCAGTATGCAATTTCAGCATCTCGTTCCAAAAAGGACTGCAATGTAGCGTGTGTCGAGCAACATACACAGCTGAGGCAGCAATCATCGACGAGCAGTAGCTATTTGTAGCATAATTCATCACCCCTAGCTCCGCTAGGTTGTAAACCATGTTTTCCATTGAGGTCACATTGCAAGAATTCAAGACAGCAACGTTCACTTGTACATTAGAAACAACAGCTTTGATGAATTGAATGAGGAATACATAAGGCGCTGGTACCGTTAAGTACCACTCCAGTTGTCCAAGAATCCTTTTTTCCATTGACAGAACCTGCTCATGACTGTAAGCTCTGTCTGAGATGCACACAAAGTCATTCACCTAAAAATGTACATTATCAAAATTGGTTTGTTTGTTAGTTTGCAACTCGAATAAAGGGGACGTAACTTGCATAATAGGACTTATTAATGTGCCTCAGGTGCCCAAATTTCTTCATATTTGGAGGCAATGAGTATGGCACTAATGCCAACTAACTGTAATTCCCTTCTTGATATAGTCGCTGCAGCAAGGTAACGATCAACGATATTGATGGTTATGTAAAGAGTCTCTTGATTTAGCTTAAATTTGTGATGCACTTCAATCAACCAGTCAATCAGAATAGCTCTCATCTTTTCACTTATCTCAGGCTGTGAATCCATATAGTCATGAATTCTGCTCTCACTCTATGAAAAAACAAAATAGCAGCTATAGTTAGTATTACCAGGATATGTGAACAAGAAAAAACAAATTGTACATAAAAAAGATCAAGTACCTCAGCTATCCTGTAAAAAGTGTAGATATCCTCAACATATTCCAGCGCTGCCAACTTATTATTCACATCTGTAGCATCAATGTCCACAATCTGGACCTTTGGTTTATGACTTAAGACCACAGGCAGCCTTCACAAACAGAAGAACAATCAGACTCCCACACAATGGCTTAAACTAAAAAATAGGTAGTAGATGTCTATGTTACATAATCCATGTATATATTCGACCGACTATGTAAAGGAAACATGACAATATGATTTTGATTGAGGATTATATGCTCACCTTACTCCTAGCAGTGAGAGTTGAAGTAAGAGTTGTTGATTTCTTCATTGAAAAATCAACACCAGCCTTCTTTTGCTTGTTTTCCTTCACTTGTTCAACAGTATCAGGACTAATTTCAATCACCTCAGGCATTGGTTTTACAGTAGCTGCTTTCTTCTGAGCTGGTTTTCTTGCAGCTTTAACAACCAGTCCATCCGCATTAACAACCATTGATTTCTGCAAAGTAATTAAAAACCAACAACCCCTTTATTAGCATAACTTCAATAAGTTTGTAAAAATACTAAGAGAAAAATAATTTTCCAAGTCTTATTACCTTCTGGTTCTCAGCTGCCGCTTGTGCATTAGCAAGCAATTGCACACAAAAGCTTCTCGTTATGGGCCGAGACACCTGAGGAAGTGGCTTTGCCTTTCCCCCCGCGACCCCACCACGCACAGTTACCATATTCCCAATATCACCAAGCGCCTTGCGGTTTCTTCCTTGTGCTCCTGCCATATTCTTCTGCTTTAAGACTCCAGGGACTGCCTCACCTGACCCATTTTTCAAATCTTTTAATTTAGTTCTATTAACATGCAGAAGTATTGAAAGGCTTCATCGATACGTACAAATTATACCAAATCTTTTAAGTCTTTTTCCCCAATATTTATGAAGATTTGTGTCATTGAGGTTATCAAGAGTCCATTCACAAAAAAGGCTGCATTTGTATATAGACTATACAATTGGTGGTTCTATTAGTTTCAGTAATAACTCTGCTAGATAGATATGCCTATATTAGTACATTTCTCATCAGTATCAATTGAGAAAAGGTGCAATCTTACCAATAAATTACATGCCAAATACTACTCAAATTCACACTGAACATTGGATAGATAACCCATCAGTTGGAACAGATGGGGAATCTGTTTGAAGACCTATTTAATATCTTCCAACAGATCTTCCACCTGTTGTAACAGATGGACCACCACCACCACAACCAATGCCACCAAGACCATCACCAATGCCACCAATACCAACATCAAGACCACCGCCAAAAAATACAAATACCATCACCACTACCAACAACCACCAACAATATCACAAACACCATCCAACAATACCACGACAGTCAACAAAACACTTAGAGAAAAATTAGGATTTTCTCGGGTGCTTTCTACTTTTTTAGCATCAAAACTCAAAATTGTTAACTCATTCTCGAAGATAATACAACTAAAAGTCTTCTTTTTCATCATTAACTAAAAAACCCTATTTTTTAGAATAAAGAACAAATGTAGAACTCTTCTCGAAGAGAAAACGATGGATACAAGCGGGAATAAAGTTGAAAAAAACAACTATATGTAGTCGTAAATGGGAAGAAAATCGACCTATTTTGAAGGATTGAGTAATATGTTGAGTAGTTGTTGTTTGTATTGTTGAGAGGGAGAGGAGACCCCGAGAGAGAGAGAGAAGAGAGAGAACTTAAGATTTGAAATGAAAAAATTTTCGCGCAAATGGATGATTTGTAATTTTGGAAAAGAATGACAAGTTTTGAAATTGCTAATTTGGTCCGAATTGATCTTAATTAATTTTAATTTTTTTAAAAGATATAGTTTTTAAAACATTGAGTTGATGAGAACTCATTTATACTCAGAGTGATCGATCGATGACTCGAGTCGGGATGAACGCAATACCAACGCTATGCAATTGCAAAGACTCGATTGGATTTGTAGTTGAACCTGTGAGCTCATTCATTCATCCCTAGTTCCACCTAAATCAACTTAGGTACTATCACTATCCTAACATTGAGTTGATGAGAACTCACTTCAACTTAGAGTGATCGATCGACGACTCAGATCGGGATGAACGCAATACCAATGCTATGCAATTGCAAAGACTCAATTGGTTTTGTAGTTGAACTTGCGAGCTTATTCATTCATCCCTAGTTCCACCTAAATCAACTTAGGTACTATCGCTATCCTAACATTGAGTTGATGAGAACTTATTTCAACTCAGAGTGATCGATCGATGACTCGGGTTGGGATGAATGTAATACCAACGCCATGCAATTGCAAAGATTCGATTGGATTTGTAGTTGACCCTGCAAGCTCATTCATTCATCCCTAGTTCCGCCTAAATCAACTTAGGTACTATTACTATTCTAACATTGAGTTGATGAGAACTCATTTCAACTCAGAGTGATCGATCGACGACTTGGGTCGGGATGAACGCAATACCAATGCCATGCAATTGCAAAGACCCGATTAGATTTGTAGTTGACCCTACGAGCTCATTCATTCATCCCTAGTTCCACCTAAATCAGTTACAATGAAATCTATTGCAACAAACGACTAAGCTATTTAAAAATTTCAAACAGTTATTCATATCTGTTGCAACAGATGGCATATCTGATTTAATTATCAAATAGAAATTTGCATCTGTTGTGACAGATGACTGAGCTGTTGGAAATTTCCAAATAGATATTTATATCTGTTGTAACAGATGACATATCTGATTTTATTAATTATCAAATGAACATTTTCATCTGTTGTCACAAATGACTGAGCTGTTAGGATTTTTAAACAGATATTTATATCTATTGTAACAGATGACTGAGTTGTTCGGATTTCTAAATAGATATTTATATATGTTGCAACAGATGACATATCTGTTTGAAAATCTTTTTTTCTCTTTTAATTTTAAAGCAAGCTTCTGGTCCGACTAGATAATATCAAGTAGTAGTACTTACTACTAAAGGCGGTAAAAAATGTTTCTTGGATATCTCAAAAGTGAGTTCATTGATAAGTCTTGTCTTGTCTTTTCAATGTCAGTAGTCTTAGTATTCCTCGTGCCCCTCAAATTATTAATGAAATTAATGAATATTAATTAATGAATATTAAAAGCCACCACGTCTACGTACACAATACATCTATAGAAATTATCTCATCTCATCTCTTCCTTCAGCTACAGTTTATTTTATTCAACTCTCATATTTTTCTTTCTCTCCTCTTTAGGGTCACAACTTTTTTTCTCTCTTTTCTCTTCTCTTCTCATAAAGATCTTTTCAGATCTAAACCGATCCATATCTTTCCTCGACTTAAATTTCTATTTTGATCCCCTTTTTGATATTAAGGTATGGTTCATTATTGCTCTTTCATTCTCGTCTTCTTCTTTGCAAGTTATAGTTATTTACATCTATTTTTTATTTAATTACTATTTACCCATATCATATTTATTAAAAAAATTTGAAGAAACTTTTAAGTGTTGAATAAACAAACCGAGAATTCTTATTACAATATGAGAAAAAAGTCATCTGTTGGGAGAAGTTTAAAAGCCTTGTTGGCAATATCATTTTTTTTTATGTATTTTATTTGTTTCTTTATTGTTGATGCAATTATTGATGTTATTGGTAGGGTTGGCGTTGTTGGAACTTGTGGTGTGGTCTTGTTGATAGTTCTGGAACAAAGGATGTTGCTTCTTTGTTGTTTATGATGTTGTTGGAACAAATGTTGTTTCTGTTTTTTTTTTATGTTTATGATGTTGGTGATGTTGCACAAATAGAGAAACTGTTGGAACAAATAAAACCACTAGAAAGGCTGGTTTGATGTATTCCATCTGACTCCACATCTGTTGCAACAGACTCCACATCTGTTGCAACAAACTCCAAATCTATTGCAACAGACTCCACATCTGATGCAACAGATGGCTAATATTTTTTTTGTGACATTAATTTTTCTCTTCTTTGTAGATATAAGGAACTGACAGTTGATCAACTTTTGACGGACTATCATAAGAGGCTACAGTAAAGATGGGTTCGGAGGAATAAACTGCTTGTAGATGGAACCACTCCATATGTGGGAGGTATATATTACTGATAATGTTATCGTGGAAACACACATAGAGTGCACTGATTTTGTGAATGTTATTTTTACTGATTAGTCATAGATCGTTCAAATAAAATGTCTGCAATTTTACAGTTAAGTTTGGTAGGTCCGAAATGATAAGGCTGAACAAGGTCCTGATACCCTTTTAAGATCTAATGTCGGTTGTTGCTCATGTTTATTTGTCAAGCATTGTGAAGAGATCTAGTTTTAGTGTCATTGTAAAGAGATTCAATAGCGATTGGACTAACCTTTAGGGTGCATTGGACCCTTAGAAGGCCTTCGAAGCTTAGTACTGCATCTAAAAAGAACGGAAAACCAATATAGTTATTGCCCTGGCCAAAATTTATATGGTTGGGTTGCTTGCTCGGGGTGATGATTATATGTCAGAAGGTGCGGTAGGAGAATGCCTTCGAGGGAAAATGGGTGGTTGATGAAAGACTATATTATCTGAGAGCTAATTGAAGAAGAAACATAAGGTAGAAAGTAATTTCTGGCGAATCTGGCCGATGGAATTATCTTAACAGATGTGAGATCTGAATCAAGTGCAAATATGAAAGTGTATCCGGTAATATAATTTCATCTGTTGTGTCTCTGAGAGAAAAATAATGCAGGTAGACACTTTGCTAAGAAGCTGCCTGGTTGGGATTATCACCTATATAAAAAATAGGAGAAGACCAACAAAGAAGCCTTACGGGCATCAAGGGTTGAAATGATGTACAACAAGTCTAGAAAACTTACGCCAACAACAACTGCAGTTAAAATAAGGAATCTAAGCGAAGGCGATAATTTTTGAATTTTAAATTTCATCCCATGCTTTCTTGTTTTTATTTTCGATCAGGTCCACTGTCGTTGACCTGATCGGAACCACAAATGAGATTGAAAGGCAAAGAGAGTATCATTGCTTCCTTAGCAATATGGTTATAATTGGTTGTGTTTTCTTGCCTTAACATGCTTTCAACATTCCTTGGAGAAGATCAGATGCTTGTTGTAGTATGTGAATCCCGATAATTTTCAAACTTGCCTCCAGCTTGTTGATTCTGTATTCAAGCTGGTCGTTGCCGTCTTCGAAGTTGGTAAGGAGTTCCTCATCTCTTGTGAGCTCGATCAAGAACACTACCTTCAAAGTTGTGGCATTCTAGAAGCCCTTCAGAACACTTTCTTCAGAAGCCTTAAAGGATACATGGAGGGTCTCTGTGTTTGTTTTAGGTCAAAATGTGTTGATGCATGTTGAAGATGTGGTCCCAATAGTTGAACAACACACTTTTATCGAGCGTTGCTCCATACATATTGCTCAACCAATTTGATAAATTAGTAAGCATGGAGTTACGTAGCTTGTAATCTAAACCGTCTCTATAAATCCTATCATACATTACGTAACTCCAAGCTCATTACCCTATTAAAAAAATATGACCGAGTTAGTGCATAAATCGAACGAACTCAATCTTTCATCCTTTCTGCTGATCGCTCTTCTCCAATATAGATGACAAGATATATGTTATGCAAAAGTCTACACCGTCGCCAGACATGCTTGCCTGGGAGCAATTCTTCTGAAGATACCTGATGATGTCTTCTGAAGAATTGCTCCCAGGCAAGCATGTTTGACGATGGTGTAGACTTTTGCATAACAGATATCTTGTCATCTATATTGGAGAAGAGTGATCAACAGAAAGGCTGACAGATTGGGCTTGTTTGATTTGTGTACTAACTTGAGCATATTTTTTTTGATAGGGTAATGGGTTAGGAGTTACGTAACGTTTGATAGGCTTGGTAGAGCCAGTTTTAGATCACACGCTACGAAACTCCATGCTTACTAATTTATCAAATTGGTTGAGCAAGATACATGGAGCAACGTTAGATAAAAGTGTGTTGTTCAACTGTTAGGACCACATCTTCAACGTGCATCAACACATTTTGACCTAAACCAAACACAACGACCCTCCATGTATCCTTTAAGGATTTTGAAGAAAGTGTTCTGAAGGGCTTCTAGAATGCCACAACTTTGAAGGTAGTGTTCCTGGTCGAGCTCACAAGAGACAAAAAACTCCTTACCAACTTCAAAGACGGCAACGACCAGCTTGAATACAAAATCAACAAGCTGGAGGCAAGCTTGAAAATTATCGAGATTCACATATTACAACAAACATCTGATCTTCTCCAAGGAATGTTGAAAGCATGCTAAGGTAAGAAAACACAATCAATTAATCCATATTGCTAAGGAAGTAATTATACACTATTTGCCTTTCAATCTCATTTGTGGTTCCGATCAGGTCAACAGCAGTGGACCTGATCGAAAACATAAACAAGAAGTCATGGGATGAAATTTAAAATTCAGAAATTACCGCCTTCGTTTAGTTTCCTTATTTTAACTGCAGCTTTTTTTGGCGCAAGTTTTCTAGACTTGTTGAACATCATTTCAACCCTCGATGCCCGTGAGGCTGCTTTGTTGGTTTTCTCCTATTTTCTACCTAGGTGATAATCCTGACCACGCAGCTCCCTAGCAAAGTGTCTATCTGCATTGTTTTTTTTTTCAGATACATAACAGATGAAATTGCATTACCGGATACACTTTCATATTTGCACTTGATTCAGATTTTACATCTATTAAGATAATTTCATCGGCCAGATTCGTTAGAAGTTACTTTCTACCTTATGTCTCTTCTTCAATTAGCTCTCATATGATATAGTCTTCCATCAACCACCCATTTTCCCTCGAAAGCATTCTCCTACCGCACCTCCTGGCATATAATCATCACCCCGAGCGAGCAACCCGATTTTACATCTATTAAGATAATTTCATCGGCCAGATTCGTTAGAAGTTACTTTCTACCTTATGTCTCTTCTTCAATTAGCTCTCATATGATATAGTCTTCCATCAACCACCAATTTTCCCTCAAAAGCATTCTCCTACCGCACCTCCTGGCATATAATCATCACCCCGAGCGAGCAACCCAACCATATAAATTTTGGCCAGGGTAATAACTATATTGGTTTTCCATTCTTGTTTGATGCAGTGCGAGGCTCCGAGGGCCCTCTAAGGGTCCAATGCACACTTAAAGTTAATTCCAATCGCTATTGGTTCTCTGCAGTGACGATAGATATTGATCCCTTCTTAAAACTTGACACACATAAACACGAGCAACAACCGTCAGTAATTCGTAATAGGGCATCTTCACCATCTTCATGAGGTCCTCAGCCTTATCAATTTCGAACCCATCAAACTTAACGGTACAATGCAGGATCTTGTTTGAATGATCAATTCTTAATCGGTTAAAAACTGCATTCACAAAAACATTATACTTTGTATGTGTTGTCCCGGTGACCTTATCAGTAATACATACTTAACTCCCACACATATGATAGTGTATCCATCTGCACGCACCTTATTCTTCCTAGCTCATCTATGGCTTAAATTGAATAAACAGATGACTAGCTAGTTGCAACAGATGACACGTTTATTTATATTGTCAAACAATTGAAGACATCTATTATGACAGTTGATCAACCTGTTGTAGAAATCAAACAGCTATATACATCTGTTGCAAAAGATTGCCAGTATGTTTTATTGTAAGTTATCTAACAGAAAAAATATATTTTGCTATAGATTACCCATCTGTTAGATTTATTTCAAAGAAATTTTCTTTTCTTTTCGAGATACAATAATTTATAAATAGGTCCCTCCTTACAAATATGGATGATCCAAATTCGTACAAGAATATTCATATCGATTCCTTGCGTGAACTTCAAAGGAAGTTTGATAAATTCCAGAGAGATTTGGCTGACTTCGGAGCAAGGCTGCCAGATGAAAAATGTCTGATTGACAATAATAATAATAGTAGTAATAATAATTAGGTATGTTTTTTATTTTAGTGCATATATGTATTTTATTTTCCTCCTTTTGTATATCGGAGCTACCCAAGGAATTCAAAAATCTATGAATATTCATTTTATTTTGTTGTCGACTTTGAATTTTTAATTCTTATTTCGTATTTAATAATAATCTTCTGTTTATTCCTTGTTCTCAACATGTCGTCGACGGTTGGTGGTAGGGATTGAGCAGCAATTTGTGTCAACAGAGGTTAATCTGCTACGACAGATGGATCATATGTTGCACCTGGTGGTTATTAATAAAAAAAGGTTATTGTTGTTATTGAGAGGGTGAAAAGAAAAAAGACATGACTTTCCATTATTCAATATGAAAAATATTTCGTAAATAAATAATTAGAAAATAAATAATAAACACAATTTATAACCACAATTTTAATAACTGATCGTGACTTTTCACCATTTTTATTTTTAAATTTATTTTTAAAATTATTTATTATATAATAAAATGGTTATTATTTTATTAAGAAATTTGAAAAGGTGTTTTTTTTACTTATAAAATAAAAAAGTAAGCAGATTTGGATTAATGATATGATGATAGTTATTTTTTTTAAAGTAGATTATATGTTGCAACAAATAAATTATCTGATGCAACAGGTTCACTATTGTTACAACAGATGATTTATCTGATGCAACCTATATCAAGTCCACAACTCAATAAAAGTGGTTCTTGGAAAGAACTAATTAATAATAATAAAATCTGAAAAGTCATGACTTATCATAATATTTCTTAATTTATTTAAGTTATTACTTTTCACATTAATCAAAAATGTAATTAATAAATGAAGGTGAACAGTTAGATTATATGTTGCAACATATAGGTTATCTGATGCAACATATTTTATATTTGTTGCAACATACAATATATTTGTTGTCACAGATGCGTTATCTGATGCAACAAATATAGAATCTATTGCCACAACTCAATAAAAATAGTTCTCCGAAAGAAATAATTAATAATAATAATCTGAAAAGTCATGACTTATATCACAATATTTATTTTCTTAATTTAATCAAAAATATAATTAATGTATGGAGGTGAATAGTCGCGCTTTTTTGCCTCTTATTCAAATTCAATCCTCTATAAATAGGTCTCTCCTTACTCAATCGTTCATTCAACTACACTCTATTTATTTATTGCATCTCGTCTTTCATATTACACTCTAGAAGATAAGATTATGGATGACCCAGTGTGGGACGTTGCTTTTCTGCAAGACGCCGTGAATGAACTTCGGAATCAAGTTCGTGACCTGCAATGGGAACTGGGAGGAGTTAGAGCAAGAATGCTCCGCGAGATACGCAGGATGATGAGGGCCTTGCTACTTCCGGTTGAAGATTGTCCGACTGGAAATGATGATGATGATAATAATAATAATAATTAGATTATTATTTTTCTTTTAGTCTATTATATGTATTTTTATTTGTTTTTGTTTAATAAATAAATTATGTTTGATCTTTGACGTTTTAATCCATATTTATTTTTCATTCTGTCTATTATCTTCTCAACAGACATATCGACGATTCGACGTAAAAAGGAATAATTTAGAATCTAGTAGCAATAGCAAGATTTATCTGTTGGGTTTGTGTTTGTGGCAGGGTTTGATGTGTTGTTCAAAATAGATTACTCATGTTGCAATAGATAAGAAGTTGATGTAACGGATAAATAGTCTGTTTCAACAGATGACTAGTTTGTTGCTTTGCTTGGCTCTGACGTTTTAATTCGTACTCCCTGCGTCTCAAATTACCCGTCCCAAATTGAGATGCCATATTGATTAAAAAAATAATTAATAACATATCTAGTTTACCATAACCCACTGATCAGTTGGTGGGACAGTAGACGTGTTTGAAATAACCATTATTTGCTATTCAGTCGAAATTTCATAAGAGAAGAAAACTTTTAACGTCAGTCGGTGTATAGTCCCCCTATTAAATGATGTTTCCATTTTAATTTGAAGAAAAAATGATTAATGCAAAGGGTAAAACATGGATTTTTTTTATTTTTTCTTGATTAATGAAAAAGACAAGTAAAATAAGAAATCGAATTAGGAAATTTGGGACGGGTAATTGGACGTAAGGAATAATTTTTAATTCAGTAGCAATAGCAAGAGTTGAAAACATATTGGTTATCTGTTGGGTTTGTGGCAGGGGTTGATTTGTGTTGTTTTAAACAGATTAATCATTCGTTGCAACAGATAAATAGTCTAGTGCAACAGATAAACATTCTGTTGCAATAGATAATTAGTCTGGTGCAACAGATAAACATCCTGATATAACAGATAATATGTCTGATGTAACAGATAAATCTTCTGATGCAACAGATAAATCTTCTGATGCAACAAATTGATCATCTAATGCACCAGATGATTGGTCTGTTTAAATTGTGGGCATTTATGATGGATTCATGATCGGGATTCTATCCATTGTTGGAAAAACAAAAGTGTACCTAGATGAAAAATATGAATAAAAATCATAATTTTACTTACCAAAGTCACCTATGAAGTAATGCCGAAGTGGAAAGTGATGTAGTAAACAAAATTTGACCTAAGAAATTGGTCAGATCGCAGCAGTAGCGCTGTACCAACAACAACAAATGGTCGACAAGAAGAAGATGAAGATGATAATAAAGTAGAAGATGATGATAATGAAGCGGAAGATGATGAATAAAGAAGCAAAAACAGAAATAATGAACAACAAAAATCGCTAAGAGAGAGAACAACAATGGATGAGAAGAGAGAGAAAGCCGCCTTTTTTCCCCTCCGTTTCCCGTTATTTTAGGTATACATTGGGATCAAAATGTAAATTTAAAAACTTGTGGGTTATTTTCAAACTTCCCCAACTTTCTTTATCCATAATAAAGTAATTGTCATCTCCAACTAATAATTAAGACTTGTGTCACCTACACCTTATTTTAAAACTCTTTTGTCACCTGTGGCCCAAACCCCCAACTAACTTAATAGTGATTTATAAGAATATTAAATAATAATTAAATTAAATTAATAGATTGTTCCATTGGGTCCATTTACTTGTTGTGTTTATTAATTACGCGTCCTTTAAAAAAGTATTCTGTTCACCCTATTTTAATTATTGATTTATCTTTTTTCATGTTCACTAAAAAAATAAATAAAGGCGATGTACTATTTATTATTGATTAAATTATTCTATTTATTTTATATATTTTTAAAGAATTGAACAATATTTACTATAAGGGTGTAGTTGGAAGTTATTACTAACTTTGATTTTATATGAAAGTTATTTTTTGATAATTTTTTGGAGCAAAAGTGATTATTAATTTAAAATGAAGGAAGTTGTTGTGGCGACGAAATTTTATTAAATTTAAATTCGTATGAAATTCAGATTATATTAAATTTAAAATATATTAATCCCAAATAAATATTGTGGATTAATATAATTGAATTAATTATTTAACTCCAAACATGTATGGATTTAAATAAAGTCCAATCTTTATTGGGCTAGTCTATTAGTTTGGGCTACAAATGATGAACCCACTTTACTAAGCTTATGATATTGTCATATTCTAGAGGCCCAAAATAAGCGTCACGTGTCAAATGACGTGGCATGCCAAGTCAATGGAAGGATCCAATAAGACCATGCCACATGTCAAAATGATGCAGCAGGCTCATGAAATCAAAGCCCATAAAAGGTGTCATGTCACTTAAATTTGATTGGTCCAAGGAAGTCCATATTCATCATGATTCTTCCCTTCCCACAACTATAAATAGAGGTCTCATAATTCAAAAAAAGGACCCCAGAACTCTAACAAGTAGCAAGAGAAAGCTCGAGGATCAAACGCCGCAATTTTTCTCAAAATCTCAAGCATTCAATCAAGTTCATCAAGATTCAAGATCAGGACCGCAATATTCAAGAACAAGCTCCAAAGCCATTGAATTCAAGCACAAGTCAAGATCAAGTCTCTCATATCAACAAATTAAGTTTAAATTAAAGATCAAGCTTTAAGCCCTTGAATTTATATTTGAAAAGGCGAATCAGAGGATTCATAGAGATTGTAACATTCGCATTGAAATCAATAAATTGATTGTTGCAATATATTTTTCTTGTCTCGATTATTTATTTTTAGCCTCGAAAATTTTACTGTCCAAAAAATTTTGGCATGCCTAGTGGGACAATCTCTACCTTTCATCTCAACTTTTCCAACTGCAAAGTTCAACAACACTGAAATGACTTCCAAGAAGGTCAACTCTCAATCAACTGCTTCTAAGGCTGCTGACTCAAAGTTCTCTGCTGAAGTAGAAAACATTCTGGGTATTACTTTCAGAAGCTTAGGAGCTATCACAAGAAGCAAGGCAGGCTTGCTAGGACAACAAACACTTCCAGTGTTATCCGCGTCAACTCCAGTTTTTGGATCTTCAATCCCAAAAGGGACGAAGTCCAATGCAAGTGCTTTGGAAAGAGAAAGAAGTGTGACAGAATTGCTTAAGAAGACTCTAGCTCTACTTGAGCATTCCAATTCCAAATACTCTAGCGCAAAGAGCGATGATCGTTCAAGAAACTCATCATCTCCGATCACACCACATAAGTTGAGCACTTTAAAGATCAACTTGTGTGATAATCCGTGCTACTCTCCAATATCACTAGTGATTATCCAAATGATGGTGACTGATGCCTCGTCTATGAAAGAGCAACTTGTGAATTTGATAAAAACAATTGAGAGCTTGACCAAATATGTTCAGAATCAAGATGCTCGAATTGATAAGATAGTGGATAGGATGAAAGGTCTGATAGACGGAGAGTCTAGTCATGCACCTGAAAAATCTCCAGAGGTTCATGAGACAGAAAATCCTGTGAAACAAACACCACCGATTAAGGAGGTGTAAGTTTCTTCTGAAGGAATGATCCTGGTTGGGAAATTGAGGGAATTCATTGAAGGGACCCTCAAAGACAAATATCATGTTGTCACAAAATCTTCCTTTGCGTATGCCAAGCCCTACACCGTGAGGATAGATAGCCTCAAAATTCCTGCCGACGATCAACCCCCTAAATTTCAACAATTTGAGGGCAAAAGGAACCCAAAACAGCATGTCGCACACTTTGTTGAGACATGTAACAATGCTGGAACTTACGGTGATTATCTTGTCAAACAATTTGTTCGTTCCCTAAAGGTAAACACCTTTGATTGGTATATGAAACTTGAGCCTAATTTCATCGATAACTGGGAGCAATTAGAGCACGAGTTCCTAAATTATTTTTATAGCACTAGGCGTACAGTGAGCATGGTAGAGCTCACAAATACTCGCCAAAGAAAGGATGAACCAGTTATTGACTTCATCAATCGATAGAGAAAAGCTAGCCTAAACTGCAAAGATAGGCTCAGTGAAGCTTCTGCAATAGAGATGTGCGTCCAAGGAATGCACTGTGAGCTTTTCTACATCTTGCTAGGCATTAAGCCTAAATATTTTAAAGATCTAGCTACCCGTGCTCACGATATAGAGTTGAGCATGTCTTCTGCTGGAAAGGGGCCAACACCTATCCATGACCCTCGAAGGGGAAAGGATAAGCAGGAACCCAAAAAATGGGGCAAGTTTGTCCCCAAAAATGAAAACAAGGAGTCCATAAATGTTGATATGTCTCCTGTGAAGGTCACCACAAAGGTGAGCAAGAAACAAAGTGTGAAGATGAATTTTGGAGCACGTCCGAATTAGAAAACTTTAAAGGAGATGCAAGAAAAAGAATATCCCTTCCTTGATTCTGATGTTGCTAAGATTTTTGATGAACTCCTTGAGCATACGCTAATTGAACTCCCAGAGATGAAGCGTCCTAATGAAGCTGGAAGGACCAATGACCCTAATTATTACAAATATCATAGGCTCGTAAGTCACCCTCTGGAAAAATGCTTTGTCTTTAAAGATAAAGTCACGCAACTGGCAAAAGAGAAGAAGATCTTCTTCGATGATGAGACGGCCAGTTCTTATCAAATATCTATTATATTTGGCTCGCTCGATCCAGTCCAAATATGTGTCAAAGAGCATAATGAGAAAATATTAGAGCATGATAGGTCTTCAGTTGATGAAGGCGATGATGAAGGTTGGACTTTGGTGACCAGGCACAGGCGCAGGAGGATGAATCTGCAAAAGAAGTCGTTCGAGCATCCAACCAGAAGGAGAATGGTAAAGAAACCAAGAAAATAGAAGTTGTTTGAATTCCTAAAGAAGACCAGGGTGATAGAGCTTCACTCCCCAAAACCTTAGCGTCCGGTGACTTTAGAGGAATTCTTACCGAGTTGGTTTCGTGTAAAGACTGCCCAAGTCAACCTTGAGGCGTCTTGTTTTAATACCGCCAAAGAGGGGGCAAAGGGTGAGAATATACCTATGGAAATTCCTTCATCTTCCGAAAAACTTACTGAAACTCTTGGCGAAGAGGCACATGTATGTGATACATAAATCACATTCACAAATAACGATCTTCTGCTTGGTGAGGCCCTACATAACCGTCCCTTATACATGGTGGGTCAAATTATGGGAAAAAAAATCAATAAAATCTTGATAGATGAGGGATCTAGAGTCAACATCCTGCCTATCCGTACGATGAAGGAACTTGATATCGCTACTAGTGAACTGTACGAAAGCCGTATAATGATCCAAGGCTTCAACCAAGGGGGCTAGAGGGCTATGGGTTGTATTAAGTTAGGGATTCAAATGGATGATTTTTAATCAAATCCATTGATGCATGTGATCGATGCTAAAACTTCATACAATATATTGATTGGTAGGCCTTGGGTGTACGGGAATAAAATTATCTCGTCCTCTTACTATCAATGCTTAAAGTACCTCGAAGATGGAGCGGAAAGAAAGATAGTTGCCGATGACAAGCCTTTTACTGAAGCTGAGTCATATTTTGCCGATGCAAAATTCTACTTAAAGAATCATGTTGTGGATGAGAAGAGGGTTGAAGATATCACCAAGACCAAGTGTGACGATCTTGCATCTAAGAAGGTCGCGGTGATCGTTGAAAAAGTCACCACCAAGAATCCTCTCTCTATTTCAAATAAAGAAAGTGTCGCTTCTATAAAAAAAGGCAACTCCCGTTCTTCGCTACGTACCGAAGGTAAAGAAAGAGAAAGATCACCCATCGGATTCCCAAGATAATGTGCTAAAGAGGCTAACTTTACCTATCAGAAAGATTGATGCAATAAATCCATCCTCAAGACTTCTTGAAGAGTCTGTGGCTCAAAATCCACCATAAGATATGACACTCCCTACGAAGCGTACGAAAGAGGGCTTCAACCCGAATGCATACAAGCTATTTGTAAAGGCTGGATATAATCCTAATGAGCCATCAAGAATGGGAAAACTTCCGTCAGAGGTATAACCAGACAAGCACGTGAAGGCCTCAGATACACACAACCACCTTCAATTCGCATCTCCATAAGAAGGGCAGTCAGTAATTACATCACCGTGGAAGAAGAATCCACTGCTTCTAATAAAAGAACTTTTGTATTTGACTGACTTGGAGGGTCAACTGCAAGAACTTTTATGTTTGAAAGGTTGGGACATCTAAATAAGAAGAAAAACAACAAGTGTAAGAGGAGTCGTCAAAACACGATGATGCACTCTTCACTCAAAATATAGAAGAATATCCAAAGTTTGATTCCTTCTAGAATGAAGCGACAGATGGAACAGGTAGTTTCATGCAATGAGGTGCTAAAAGAAAAGACGCATACTGTGGTTTATACCAAGTAATACGAAGAAGATGAAGAGAGTGTTGGCTCCTCATATCATGTTACGACCCAGAACGAGAAAGATGTCTCGTCTTAAATAAAAGTTGGTGGAGGGATAGAAGATGCCTTTTGGTGTTATCATATATCCGTCAACGACGATGATCCTTAAGAGGAGAAAGATGTTGGAGATGCTCCATCGCAACTTGAAGAAGGAGTAAATGCCATAATAGACCCCTTGAAGGAAGTTAATCTTGGAACTGATGAAGACCCAATACCAACTTACCTGAGTGCATTTCTAGAAGTAGAGGAGGAAATCGCTTATATGGACATACTCAAAGAATATATGGATGTTTTCGCCTGGATCTATAAGGAAATGCCTGGCTTAGATCCAAAAGTAGCAGTCCATCAGTTGGCGGTCAAGAATGGTGCCCGTCCTATCAAGCAAGCCCAAAGACGCTTTAGGTCGGAGTTGGTTCCTTTGATTGAAAATGAAGTTAACAAACTCATTAAAGCTGGCTTTATTCGTGAAGTCAAATATCCCACATGGATTTCAAGTATTATTCCAGTACGGAAGAAGAATGGCCAAATTCGAGTTTGTGTCGACTTTCGGGATCTCAACAATGCCTGTCCTAAGGATAGCTTTCTAATCCCCATACCAGAGTTGATGATTAATGCCACCACTGGTTATGAGGCAATGTCCTTCACGGATGGTTCATCCGACTACAATCAAATTCGTATGGCGCCAAAGGATGAAGAACTCATTGCATTTCGTACGTCCAAAGGTATTTATTGTGGATTAATATAATTGAATTAATTATTTAAGTCCAAACATGTATGGATTTAAATAAAGTCCAATCTTTATTGGGCTAGTCCATTAATTTGGGCTACACATGATGATCCCACTTTATTAAGTCCAAGATATTATCATATTCTAGAGGCCCAAAATAAGCGTCATGTGTCAAATGACGTGGCATGCCAAGTCAAGGGAAGAATCCAATAGGACCATGCCATATGTCAAAATGATGCAGCAGGCCCATGAAATCAAAGCCTATAAAAGGTGACATGTCACTTAAATCTGATTGGTCAAAGGAAGTCCATATTCATCATGATTCTTCCCTTCCCACAACTATAAATAGAGGTCTCATAATTCAGAAAAAAGGACCCCAGAACTCTAACAAGTAGCAAGAGAAAGCTCGTGAATCAAACGACAATTTCTCTAAAAAGCTCAAGCATTCAAATCAAGTTCATCAAGATTCAAGATCAGAACCACAATATTCAAGAACAAACTCCAAAGCCCTTGAATTCAAGCTCAAGTCAAGATCAAGTCTCTCAAATCAACAAATCAAGTTCAAATTCAAGATTAATCTTTAAGCCCTTTAATTTATATTTGAAAAGGTGAATCAGATGATTCATAGAGATTGTAACACTCACATTGAAATCAATAAATTGATTGTTGCAATATATTTTTTTTGTCTCGATTATTTATTTTCGGCCTCGAAAATTTTATTGTCCAACAGTTTTAATCAAAAAATAATTTATTAAGTGATAAAAAGAGACTAATTACAAACACACAAGTGGGAATGACCTTAACAAAAAAAAATAAGGGAAAAAATAAAAATATTTAATAAAAGAACACCATCAATTGTACTGTGAGTTCTCTTAATTCATTTAGCTAAGGAAGTAAAAGACCTAAATTGCCCTTGTGAGGACTACCAAAATTTGAGATTCTCCCTTATATATAATAGTAAAGTATAATAACTTAAGAATCAAATATATTGAGAGTAAAACATACGAAATTATCTTTATTATTTATGTTTTAAAAATTAAATTTGGCCTTTAATACTTTCTATAATTACTTAATAAAATAATAATAATATAGAAAAAAGTTATAAATCTTTTGGGATTTACTAAAATAAATAAGTAAGAAAAATAATTAATTTTTAACCTAAGAAATAAGGAAAAAAAGAACAAGTAATTCATAAGGAACAAGAAGAGATTTATTAAAAATTACTACTATGTATAATTCAATTATAAATATATAAATAAAAATATCATGAAGTGATAAATGAGGACAAATGTAACAATATGTATGAAAAAAATAATAAACATGTGTTACTATCTAATTGTACTAAAAACTTTGTGAGGACTATCAAACTATGTTATTCTCCCTTATATATAAGTACTAGTGTCGTTGAGCCCGGGCCCAAACTACATTAACATTTATATTTGTAATTTTTCTTAACTTGCTATTTTTTCTTTTTGTACCATTATATCGTAGTTAACGGTCTAGTTTGATTATTTTTCAACATTTAAAATGTTAAATTATATATCTGTTTCAACTTTTGTCCTTTTCTTTAGTTCATTTTAAAAAAAATGTCCCTTTTCTTTCTTGGATTAATTTCAAATTTCGGCATGACATGTTTAAGACAACAAAATCAACAAATATATTGGTCCTTTCTACATATTTTTAGTTTATGACTATAAAATTCAAAACTATTCTTTACTTTTTCTTTAACTTTGTGTTAAGTCAAAACCAAACAAATAAATTAAAACGGAGGGAGTAGAAGCTTTTATCAGTTAAAAATAACAATTTTTCTTATGGTATATTTTAGTCTTTCTTTTAATTTTCAAACAAATGCACACACAAAAAAAATTCTTCTTTTTATTTTGATGAAAGTTTTTGAATGAAAGCCTTAACGATCTAAATTGATTTTTGCCTTATGCATGATTAATTTCATTATTTTTTTCTCAATTAAACTTTGCATTGTCTAATTCTTTTCTTTTTTTAAATAATACAATATTTAATTAATATAAAAATATTTGATGCTACAAGTTATTGTATGATTTATGATAAATTAAATAGTTAAAAGTTAGACTTAATAAAGTACTTTTTGTTGATGTTTCTTCAATGAATCCGTACAAGTTTATTAAATCTTCACAAATTTCTTGTGAGGATTAAAGAAATTATTTTTTTAATTAAATTTCTATTATCCCACATAAAAGATGATAATAAAATTTTGAATTAATTTTAAATTTAGTTGGATAAATAGATATTTTATAGTGTCACTATCACTTCTTTATCGCTTATCATTTTTGTATAGCATTTTAAATGCCCATGTAATTGTTCAAATTTATTAAAATGGATGAGATCTTGAAAGGTCATTAAAACTTAATTAAGAATAAAATAGATAAAATACCATTGAGGACTATCAAAATGAGATGTTCTCTCTTATATATAGTCTAGTTTTATAAGGTCTGTGCTAAGCCAAGGCCCAAACTCAAACAAATTGATACATTATGAATAACATAATTTAATATATATATATATTATATAGCTTGCAAAGATAATAAAAATTTAAAAATATTAGTAAACTAATTTATGAGCATATAATTAATTTCTTTTCCTAATTTCTCAATTCAAGTTCATCATTGCAATTAGGAAGATGAAGACGAAAGTCATCAAGTGGATCAATTATTTTTCTCAAGTCTTCTTGTGTGTGATGGAAAATAGATGATTTTATTTATAATTTCACGTGACAAGAATTCATACTAGTTAAATGTGGTGCTTTAAGAGTGATTTTATACTAAATCAAAAAAAAAAATTAGACTCAATAAAATGAACATCGAGAATCAATTGATTCTCTCTCTGTAGTTGATACTTAAAAATATTGATTCTCAAGTGACCAGAAAAAAGATTTTAAAAATAATTTGATCTTAATTCATATCATTACCTTAATTTTAACTTTATCAATAATTTTAATTTTTAGTATATGAAATATGTTTGATATTTTTAAAAGCAATGGATAAAATTGTCCACAAAAAAATTATTCAATATATAAAAGATAATTAAGAAATATATCAGAACCATACTCAATTTGCTAGAAATAAAATATAACCTCCTACAATAACTAATTTTAACCCCCTTTTTTCCCTCTTCTTCTTCCCGACTATATTTGTAAAAAACTCTTTCTTATGAAAAATAAATTATTAAAGATTAATACTAAGAAAGAAGAAAAAAAGTGATGGATTATTCACGCAACAGAAAAAATGTCTCCACGATCAAAATATTATTTTTTTCTCAAACTACTTTAAATAAAATTTCTTATAAAATATTTATTTTTTAAGGCTATTTTCATTTACAAAAAATAATTATAATTAATTTTGATTAAAAAGATTAACAAAAGATAGTCAAATTAAAATCTTTTGGTCTGGTGAGTAGCAATGGAAAAAATTAAAACTTTTTGGTCTTGTACTTCATAAAGCATGAAGTACAAATAATTTAATAAATAAATTAATTAAAGGATATTTGATGTTTATATTTTTCAATTGACTTGATTAAATAATATATAAGTATGAGAAAACAATATTATAATGGAAGATTCTAAAAATGATTTATCGATTAGTTAAACGATATGGAAATTTGAATGTTTCAATTGATTAACTACCTAAACTCCACTTTGTTGGTAAATATTTGATTTTTTGCTTTGTAATTTCCTCTCTAATTCACCTTGCCCTAGTCCCAATTTTTTTTTTCAAAATAGTTAATTAAATAATTGAAATTACAAAAGAAAAAATAAATAGTAATAGTTTCTCATACTATGACACATGCACTAAGTGCAAAGGTCCATATAGCAAGAAAGAAGACAAAGTAACTTCATCTATATCAACCAAATGTCATAATATTACAGGATTAAGAAATTAATTAAATTACTATAAAAATAAAAACATGACATAAAAGTAATTAATTGAAAAGATTAAAATTAAGTTAAAAACTTTTGTGAGGACTACCAAAGTCCTTGAATTGTCTCTTATATATAATAGTAAAGTGCAAAGGTCCATATAGCAAGAAAGAAGACAAAGTAACTTCATCTATATCAACCAGATGTCATAATATTATAGGATTAAGAAATTAATTAAATTACTATAAAATATAAAATCATGACATAAAAGTAATTAATTGAAAAGAGTAAAATTTAAGTTGGAAACTTTTGTGAGGACTACCAAAGTATAATATATATATATATATATATATATATATATATAATAGAAATAAAAGTAGTAATAGTAATAGTAAAAAAAAAATAGTACCCACACAAGAAGACAAATTAGTAGTACCCAAACCTTTACTTATTACTATTACTAGAATAGCATGGCCCGTGTCAGCACGGGCCCAACATTAAGATATTTTGATTATGTACGATAAATTAGATTGACGTCAATATGAATTATAAAACATGAATACACAAAACATATTAACTACTTGATAGTTGTTTTTCAAGGGGCCAAATTATTTTAGAAGATAATTACGTATGACTTACTCATATAAATAACAAAATTCAATGCATTTTGAAGTTTAGATCTTTAATCATATAATTGAAATTTGATACATTAAGTATAAAATATGAGATTAAAATTGATACATAAGAGTTGACATCTATTGTATAAAATAGAGAATAATTGTTGAAAAGGACAAAAGATTATCTAGTCATTGCATATTATATCACATGTGGTTGCAATTAATAGTCCAAAATTGCAATGTATTCCCTACTAAACCGACATAAACATCATTTGCTTTCATTTCTCCTTTTCTTTTATTTGTTAACTTGTTCTTTAAAGATAAATCAAATTAATATTTTAAATTTAAATTTTAAATGTTTTGAAAATTATAAAAAAAAACACAATAAGTTATAATCTGTCGTATTAATTTAAGTTATTTCACTTTGAGAACACGATAAACATACTTCTATAAATGTTTTATCAAACTTTGCTTTTGTATATGTTCCTTTCATTGAAACGTAAGAGTCATTTGTTAGAGTGTATAAAAATAATTTTGAATAGAATGTATTAGTAATGTTAGCATTAATAATGCTTGTAGTATTTATGCTAATATTATTTCTTATACACTATTTGATGTGTTGTATTAGAACTTGTCTTTTCGATCTTGATATATTTAAATAAAGATTTTTTTTAAAAAAGGATTGCATATACATTCTAAGATTCATCCGAGATTTAGCACGGGTTCAATATATGTTATTTGTCTCAATTTAGGTGAAACAAATATAATTTAGATAATTAATCATCCTTTTAATATGTAGTTAGATAATTTGAGTTGTTAACTATTGTAATTTATAATATTTTTTATTTAATTTTTAAATAATATACATTACTTTTCTTGTCCAAACTTTTGTGAAATTGATAGTCAATTATATTTTAAAAATAATTTAATTTTTTAATTATTGTGATTTATAATACTTTTCTTCTGTTCCAATTTAAGTGGCACTAATATAATTTCGAGAGTCAACCAAATATTTTATATTTTAAAAATTTTTAAGTTATTGATTATTGTGATTTATCGTATTTTTACATAGTTTTTAAAAATATATAACAAATTAAATTATTTTTAGATATTTTAAGTTGTTAACTATTGTAATTTATAATACTTTTTATGAATAATATATGTTACTCTCTTTGTCCAGAGTTTTATGTAGTTGATAGCCAATTATATTTTTTAAATAATTTAAATTTTTAGTTATGATGCTTTGTAATATTTCTTTTATTTAAATTTAAGTGTTACAATGCTTATATGACCATAATAATTAATCAGGGGTGATCTAATAAAATCACGATTGAGCAGCGACACATAAATGTCTTAAATGACTTACAACGATTAATCAGAAATGACATAGCAAAATTACTATAAAAATACTCGTGAAAAAATTTAAATGGATCTCATATAATATGTCAAATTAATTTAAAACATCAAGAGTTAATTTGTCATTTTTATATCTATTTTACCTTTTTATTAAATATTATTAATTTTTGAATACTTAAATGACTTATAATAATTAATTAGGGGTGATATTTAGTAAAACTATGGTGGAAGCAACTGAAGCAGACATGTCATAAATCTGTATTTTACTTTTTTACTTAAATGTTATTAATTTTTTAATACATAAATGACTTGCAATAATTACTTAGGGATGATATAGTAAAATTACGATTGAAGCAGCAAAAACAGATATGTCATAGATATTTATTTTACATTTTTTAATTAAATATTACTCCTTACAAAGTTTAAGAAAATAAAAAAATCTTTTGAATCATGTGGCCTTAAATTAAAGTTGAATCAAATGTGTACCAAAATTCCCTTTAATCTTGTGATTTTAAACATGTAATGTGGAAAGTTGAAATTAAAGTATTGTCAAAAAAAGAAGGAGGTCATTTTTTTAAAACAGACTAAAAAGAAAAGTAGGCCATTCTTTTTGAAACGGAGGGTGTACTAATTTTTTAATACATAAATGACTTATAATAATTAATTGTAGGTGGTATAGTAAAATTGCGGATTGGATATTATTAACTCTTCAATCTATAAATGATTTATAATAATTAATTAGAGGTTATATAGTAAAATTACGATTAAAGCATACATGTTATAACTATTTATTTTATTTTTAATTAAATATTATTAATTTTTAAATATATAAATGAATTATAATAATAATTAATCAAGGGTGATATAGGAATGTTGGTGATATTTTAAAAATCAAAGGAACACTAATTATTAGGTTTATTTAGTTAAAATCATAATTCGGTAGGTTTTAGATAAATCGAGAAAGTATCACATTAATCAAATAAGTTATATTAGTAAAATACATTTTATATATTAAGTT
This sequence comes from Capsicum pubescens, assembly GCA_030864215.1. Classification (NCBI taxonomy): domain Eukaryota; kingdom Viridiplantae; phylum Streptophyta; class Magnoliopsida; order Solanales; family Solanaceae; genus Capsicum; species Capsicum pubescens. Next base: position 138,744,608 of record CM061540.1, read on the forward strand.
TTTTAAAAATAAAATATTAAAACTTTTGGTTTGATTTTGAGGTGGTTGAAATAACTACAATCCAACAAGTAATTAATGTTCAAAGTTTTAATTAAAAAAATCATTAACTCGTAGAAATAGTATGCTTAATCCAATACGAATAATATGATTTGCATATATAAAAATAACTAATTATCATTATTATTTAGTAACAAATTATGTTTAACCTTATATAAGTAAAATCTTGTTAGGTATTTTTCTTTAATTTCTTTTTGTTGGTATATATTGACTTGGCACAAATCTAAAAAAAAATTATTAAAAATTTATTTTATTAAATTAACTTTATTAATTATACATTAAAAATTTAAATTAGGCAAACTTGTATTTCATGTAACAAATAATTAAGAAAGCAAATTATATGTTTGATATGAAATGTAAATAAGGAATAAAATGTATTTAATTATATTTATCATATTAAGTATTACAATAAATTATTATCTTATTAATAAATTTACTTAAACATAATATCTTTGAAATAATTTTATATTATATAACCTAAATAAAAGTAACATGTAGGTACCCACATTCATCCTAAATACAATGAGAAATACAATTTTTATGAAAAATAGATGATAGATTAGGGCCCACCTGTGGAAATGAATGCAAGGCTAAAAGCCACATGTGATGACATTTATGTAAATTTTTTAAATGGCATTTTCTGTAATTAATGAGAAAAGAGTGGATTTTTTTTTAAAAATTTTGATAGGTCCAAAAAAAGAAGCACAAATTTTTTTCAATAAGAGCTTACAATTTTCTTTAAAGACCTTAATACCCTTATTTTTAAATTTAATGTCAAATAAGTGATATGTTGAAACCACTCCTTCTATTATATAGAAATATATACTAGATACCCGTGTCCGAGCAAAACACAGGCATTTTGGCAACACTAATGTACAAAAGAGATTCAATTTTGGAAAAAAATTTTTCTAATTGTTTTAATTATTTAGTATAGGAGTAAAAAAAAGAAATGTAGTACAATGAAACAATGTTAACATAATATATACATTCAGTGTGGAACAAAATTGAGCTTGCTAGACTGGTCCAACCAATACAAAAATAATTATATAAGTCGATAAAAATCTAGTTAGATTGTTGCAACTACGGTTGGCGACACGTCTTTCATTTGGACATTCCTGAAAAAGTACATGATGCACGTCTCATTTGAAAGTTTCAAATATATAAGTTGAGGAGACATACATGAATTTTGAAATATTTATTGCACCATAAAATTGCCGGAATACCCTTGGTAGTCATTTAATAAGGAACAAAAAGATATTTATAAAAAATTACTACCATGTATAATTCAATTACAAAGGTCTAAATAAAAATATTATTAAAATAATACACGAGAACAAAACTAATAAATATAAGAAAAAAATAATATAAATGTGTAACCATTTTATTGCACCATAAAATTACTGAAATACCCTTGGGGTATAAAAAATAAGTAATTTAATAAGGAACCAAAAAATATTTATACAAAATTACTACCATGTATAATTTAATTACAAAAGTCTAAATAAAAATATTATTAAAATAACACATGAGGACAAAACTAATAAATATAAGAAAAAAATAATATGCATGTGTAATCATTTTATTGCACCATAAAAATGTGGACCAAACTAATAAATATAAAGAAAAAGCAATATGCATGTGTAACCATTTTATTGCACCATAAAATTATCGAAATACCCTTGGTAGTCATTTAGTAAGGAACAAAAAGATATTTATACAAAAATAGTACCATGTATAATTGAATTACAAAGGTCTAAATAAAAATATTACTAAAATAATACCTGAGGACAAAACTAATAAATATAAGAAAAAATAAACATGCATGTGCAACCATTTTATTGCACCATA